>CM046337.1:26850221-27508902 GCA_025403435.1 Artocarpus heterophyllus
GGTTTGAGACTCAAAATGGTAAGAACATGGTATGCAAGCTTAATAAGGCTCTTTATGGCCTAAAACAGGCCCCAAGGGCCTGGTTTGATAAACTCAAAGAAACTCTACAAGACTCGGTTTTCAACAGTCAAAAGCAGACAACTCCTTGTTTCTAAGGACAACAAAGGATTCCTATTTCTTAATTCTTATATATGTAGATGACATTATAATCACATGGAATCAAGAAGTGGAAGTAGAAAGACTAATCAAACTCTTAAATAGAGAGTTCTAACTCAAGCATTTAGGATGTTGCATTACTTTCTGGGAATTGAAATTAAAAGGACAGCCACTGGATTGCATATGTCACAAGGCAAATACATCAAAGACCTCTTGAAGAAAGTCAAAATGCAAGAAGCTAAGTCACTACCTACACCAATGGTCACTCATCCTCAACTTTCTGATCTAAATGGATACCCTTTTGAAGATGGAAAGCTATATAGAAGCACAGTGGGAGCATTATAGTACGTCACAGTTACAAGACCTGAGATAGCCTTCTCAGTGAACAAAATCAAACAGTACATGCAATGTCCTCTGAACACTCACTGGAAGGCAGTTAAAAGAATTCTCAGATATCTGAGTGGAACATTGGACTACGGGCTTAACTTCACCAAATCTCTCATCTCAATTTAACAGGGTATTCAGATGCTGATTGGGCCACAGACACTGATGACAGGAGGTCAACTTCGGGCTTTTGCATTTATCTTGGAAACAACTTGGTGACATGGTGTTCAAAAAAACAAAGCATAATCTCCAGATCCAGCACAGAAGTGGAATATAGAAGTCTAGCTAATGCTGCAACAGAAGTTCTATGGCTCCTCTCCTTGCTCAAGGAGCTAAAGGTCCAATCCACACGAGCCCCAATCATTTGGGTAGACAATCTCAACACTGTTGCACTATCGGCGAATTCTATTCTTTACTCAAGAACTAAGCACATCGAATTGGATCTTTACTTTGTTAGAGAGAAAGTCATTAACAAGATCATCACAGTTCAATACGTTCCTTCATTAGACCAAACTGCGGACATTTTACTAAAGCCCTATCACGAAGCTTCTTTGAAAGATTAAGAAATAAGTTGGGATTAGTGTTTCAAAGGCTATGGAATTGAGGGAGGATGTTGGAAGAAATGCTCAAACGACACAGTTTTGAGCATTACATAAATCCTCTATGATTGGGTTGTTGTTTTACTCTTATGCCGTACCAATTCCTCAGCATTTTTCATCTCCTTATCTGGGCTGTCAGTTGTGCCTCTCCACTCTTCCTCTACAGCTCTTGTCTCCACCTCCTGTTGATCATCCTTCAATCGTGTTGCTGAGCCACTACCAGCTAGTGGTCTTGCTTCCTTTTCTTTGCTTTTGTAATTGCTGTACATTTTGTTTCTCTCCCTCCTGCTCAGTCTTGTCTATAAATGTGTCCCTTGTTATGTTGTTCGAGGTGGTGAAAATTCAATAAAAGGAACTTTCATATACCAATTTGTTTTACCAAGTAGTCACTCTATTGCTACTCTTAATCCACATCAGACATATCACTGTCAAGAGGCTCCTTTATAAGATCCTCCCCCTCATTATCACTAGAGTCGCTCGAAGGGTCATCACTAGCATAGACAAGCTCTGCCCAAGCTTGATGGTACTCTAGTGCATCATCATTGTCATCATCATCAACTAGGTAATCCTTAACTGGGGCCATCAGATGCTCCTCAACCTGTCTTACTCCTTTAAGAAATGCCCGAGACTTGGGGAATGGAGGGGATAGTAAACCAGCATCTGTATCTCATCGAGTGCTCTGCTACACAACAAGTAGTAGATGTGAGACAATGGTGTCCCTGGTAAAATCATTAGGAGCATAGTGTGCTGGAACCTTAAGATATAGTGTGTCAAAGACTCTTTCGTGTATCTATCCTAAATCACCTAATGGTGCTCAAAATATCTTTGGCTCTAATCATCCCATATCTGCTGGTTCAACTATCAACTACTGGTTAGGAGGTCAAAACTCAGATTTAATCTGTGTAGGAAAACCTGGCCATTCTCGACGCTGCTCCTTTACGCCAAGTCTTATACACCATGCGAGGCCCTCTCTAAGGAGTATCCATGTGGCCAATAGGACCTGAAGGTGTAGGCATGTGTGACATACTCTAAAAATCACCTTTGTAGCATGAAGCTACTACATCAGTATGCAAAGCTTATGACTACTGTCGAATCGAAGAGGTACCATATCTTGGAAAGCTATCGCTTTCCTGTTTGCCTCATCCCATCTCTCATTTAAGGGTGCAACCATAGTAGAAAATGAAACAAGTATAGTAACAAATAACTCTAAGGACCTAACCATACTACTAATAAAAAAAACTAACTTGCTTGAGCTCTGACAAAGCTGATGTATGACAATGGGAAGTAGCATGGTAGGATATCGGCTTTGATACCAATAGTAGCAAGCTGGCTTTCCAAGTCTTTAGTTAGCACTCTTTTCTTAAACTTAAACTTAATCTTACTTGCAAAAATGCTAAATATTTTTTTAACTTAATATTACTTAAAGGTCACCATAAATATGTATAAACACTTACTTACTTATAATTACAAACCATTTTTTAAACATTCTTGTAAAAGCGATTCCAACTTACTACTAGGACATAATATATTATATAAATAAATCATTTTTCAAAAAGTAGAATTTAAATTTACAACAGTTTATATAACCCGTCCATCGCATTTGTCCCACCATCATGCCCAGCTCTTTAACTTTTCATACCGACCTCTTAGTAGGTTTTATTATAACATGAATGATCTAGATGAGCTTTCACTTAGTAAATCTAAACAATTTCTCACAAAAAATTGTATAAGATTATTAGCAGTAATACAATGCATGACGTCAATTATGCTTCCTTATGAAGATCTTATTTTCACTTATAACTTGTTCTTAATTATGGGCCCAAGTGTTCATACCAAGTGCACGTGGTCATTAAACATCAAGATCATATCTTTGCTTGATGCTCCCCTTGGGTTGGGAGGCTGAAAATACTCACCTACGTAGATATTGGTACGACACTTAATTATCTTATTTTAACTTTCTTACATTTGAGGTTTCAATTACCAGCCTTGTAATTTTAATGAATATACTTTATATCACAACTTAGATTCTAAGGCGATATGCATAACAGTTGAGGTTTGAACTTATTTGAATATTGCGCTAACGTATCCTCTTAAATCATTTTCCTTCATTAGTTGGCTTTGTGTCCTGTTTATAGGACATCCAACTATTAGCCTGAGTTCTTTATTGTCGGTATATTTCTACACCTCTTGACTTAGGTAGACTAAAGCCAATTAGCTTCTCTTAATATGGCTTTGAACTTTGCGTGATGAAATTCATTATTTGCTTTAAAACTTTGAGCTTAATCTGTAAGCCTAGGTCTATTTTAACCGTTTTTTATAAAAATGATGAATTATCCCTCTACAAGTCTTAAAAAATTTTCAAACACTTTAGGGTAAAACATGTGAGTGCTTGCTGCCCAAAACGCTCTAGAAAACTTGACTATGCAATGAAAAACATAGTTTTTTACGTTTTTGACCCGAAACATGAAAATCTTAATTTTTTGTCCCAGCACCAAAGTAAAACTATTTGGCACTATAACTTGCAGCTTTTAGAAAGGTTTAAACTCTCCAAAGGCTCTTGGATAGATTCAATTACCTTAAAAACATTTTCGCATGTTTACTGTTTTGAAAGCTTTGCAATTAAGCTTTGTAAAATTTGCAACTCATAATCAATGTGGAATTGATGGGAATGTTGTTTCGTGAAGCTTGACAATACCAATGAAATCTACAGCTTTTGTGTTTTAAGGATTTTTGAAATAAATCATTTTGGGGGACTTTTGGTTAATTTTCTAAAAAGGAAGATTTGAAAAACAACTTTTTTAGGTTGAGTCGATTGGAATTTGAGGAAATTTTCTTCATGAAAAACGTTTATCTCATCATTTTCAATAAATCATGAGTTGAACTTGAAAATCAACTATCTTAAAAGTGTGTTGTGACACTTCTTACAACAAAGTTTACTTTTCATGGAAAAAACTTAATCAGAGCTTAACCATCATATCCATAACCATACAACACATAAACAAATCATGCCATAATAAGTCATTTACATATCAAAGTCCAAATATCATTATTTACAAACCCATAAAAATAAAAACACAAACTTGCATAAAAGTTATACGATTGGTGGATTTTATATTCTGTGTGTTCAAACATGTTAGACCACTTTTCTTGTGAATATGGCCTTTAACACTCTTATCCATCTCAGATAAAAAACATAGGAAATGAATATCTAATAAACTCTAAACTTTGACAAAAAAAAAAACCCCACTTGAAAAGTTTTTTAGGTTTTACCCTCAAACTCCTTGGATCAACACCACACCCCTTAAACTTACTTCTAGTAAGGATTTTGGAGGCATGGTTCAACAAAATTTTGAGAGAAATATAGCTAGTGGGAGACGGTTTTGAAGAGGGAAAAGAAGAATTTTGCTCCATGAAACCAACGTGGAGAGTAAGAAAGAAATAGATTTTTCAAAATGAACCCTTATGTACTTACAATGCTTGATTCTAGTGACTAATACAAGAAAAATTTTCTCAAAACCCCCTCAAAAAACTAGATTTCATAGGGAATTTTCAAGAAAATTTTCACAATTTTTAAGGTCCATTATGGATAAGATCAGTACACCTAGGATAATGTGTCTTACTTTAGCAATCTAATTTCGATCAAAACTGTATTTTTTTTTTGTTTTGACAGTATGCTTAGAGAAGATATTGTTTTATCAGTATAAAAATATCCCAATACTCTGTGCATCAATACTGTTTAATTTTTATCAACAGTAGTTCATCCATCTATGTAGAAACTAATTCTGTATAATTCTACTGTGTTGCTAACTTGACTGCTCTGAGTGATTCTATATACTAATACTAACACTAGGTGGACTGCAAACAAAAATGTCTCTATCAGCTCAACTGCCTGTATACTGTTACCTTTTTTGTTGTTTAGGACTTTCGTATGATATTTTAACATTATTTTCCTTTATTTAAATTATCGGTCTTTTTATCATAAGAATTGGATTTTTAACATAATTCATTGTGAGATTATTTTGTCCCTTAAAGAATTTAACAAATTTTAAAATATTTTAACTCACAAACTTGTACATGAAAAATGCATCTTAGCTCATCAACAATTTGCACATAAAATGCAATAAATTTTTATTGTATTTTAGTAAGATACTTTTATAATTACAAAATATAGAATTTTACTAACGAAATTTATTGTTTAAATCTTGATTAAAATTCTTGATTTAAACTAATGAATTTTCTCAAATATTATAGAATTTAAACTCAAATATTATAAAGAAAAAGGGAGACAGTCATGAAGGAGAAAAGGGGAAAGAGAGAGAGAGAGAGAGAGAGGGGAAGAGAGAGATTATGTTGAGGGTTTTTTTGTAAAAATTTTCAAGTCACAAATTTTAAATTGTTGTCTGAAACGTAATATTGGATAATGCTTTCAGAAAAACAGTCGTCTAAACTGCGATATAGACATCCAAAAGATAAAGAAGTCTGTGACGCACTTTAAGTGACGATTTGACGAGTATTGTATAGTCTAATGTGATGAGATTTCTTGTAGTATATTTGGCTTAATTGTAGAGTTAGCAATGCATGTTTACTCAATGCTCCTTCGTACTAAAGCCTCCATCATTTAAGTTAATATCCGAATTCAGGTATTTTTTAGGAACTGATTCCAATTGGCTTTACAAAAACATGCAATCACTTCATGGTTTGAGGATATGCTTAACAATTTCTCAGTGTTGCTTTGATTTGGTTGCTACCAACTATCTATCTTGATCGCATGTATATCTATGGTCTCATACATGGCATAACATATATAGGACACCACCACGAAAGCATAGGGAAAGTGTGATTCTCTGTCTCATAGGCACCATAAATTTTCTTCAAATTTTGGATTTATTTTGCCTAAATATTTTTGTGGCTTGGTTCATATGTTGTCTTCAAAAGATGAAACGAATTTATCAAAAAAAAAAAAAAAAATTATTAGAGACACTAACTCTAATTCTAACTTTTGTACCAAGTATCAAATCTTGAGTTGTCATTCTTTTTTAAGTAAACGTTTCTTAATTGATGTGGCAACCTTTTAAACGTCTACTAACAAAGGAATGACAACTCATGAGTTTATATAAAATTTGAAATTAAAGTTGGTACCAAAACGTATTATATATAGTATGAGGCACTTTATTTTTTTCAAGTCATTAAATTAAAATATTATCTTTTGTAGCTTGATTTTCCCATGTATTTGAATTTATATGGGATGAATTTGCAAGGTTTATGGCCAGATTGCTAGCTTGGAACAACTTCTTACATGCACAATTTAACAAACTTGCATATTAGAGCATGCAATAATTTGAAGTGTCTATCCTCGTTCTCTATAGCTGAAAGACTTGTAGAACCGAGGAGCCTACAAGTAAGAGATTGTGAAGTCATGGAAGATACTGTGGTCACAAAGAATTTAGGAGAGGAAGTGCGGTTGGGGAAGATTTTGTTCCCTAAACTATATCCTCTCGTGCTTTCTAATCTTCCAGCCCTCCAAAATTTATGTGTTGGAGACTGTGTTAAATTCAAATCCTTATTTGAGCTAATGATCAAACATTGTCCTAAGTTGAAGACATTTGTCACTGGAAATTGCATTGAGTTTGAATCATTGTCAAGGCTAACTAATCCATAATTCTCCTAAAATGAAGACATTGTCACCCCGATACAGCAGGCATCAGTTGACAACGAAGAAGTCAATCATCTACCGATGACACAAGCTCTCTTCAATGAAAAGGTAACTACTTTTTATTTTCATATATGTTTCTAGTATTGTCTTATATGTGTGTACGTATTATTCTAGGCTATGTACGTATTAGATAATTCAGGCTATAAACTTTAATCAAGGATTTTTATTTTTGCTAACTTCTGTATTTATATTTATTCTATCGAAAAGGATTTGATATTTCACACGAAAAAGGAAAAAAAAGATTAAAAAAAAAGATAATATCAGACCTTTTTTCAATTACTACTGCTAAAAAAGTTATTTTAAACACTAAACAAAATATTCGCCAACAGATAAACATACACGCCATTGAAATTGTTTAAAGTGAGGGGCAGAGATGGATGAAGCTGCACCAGCGCAACAGGCCCTTCGGAGAATTTACCTCGCGTCCCTCCCAAAGCCCGAGCATTTTTTAAGAAATTTACCATAAAACTCAAACTAAACAAGTTTGTTCCTTATTTGTTTCTATTAATTTTTTATTACAATATTTATATAAATTTTATTAAAATTTAAACTATACCCCTAAATTTTGATTTTTGAGTGCACAGTTTCAAACTTAAAATCTCAAATAAATGCAAATTCTACTATATTTCAATATAAATTCACAATTTTTTGGACTCTTAAACTTCTAAAATTTTTAAATTTTTTTGTCCAGTTGACGCCCATGACCTAACATAATCTCTTACATCACGTTATCCGAACTCATTTTAAAGGAAATTCAAGCTTTATGAAACTATTTTTATTTTAATAAATTTTAGAGTAGACAGTTAAGAATAGGGAAATTTATAGAATGTTTGACAAGGTGGTTAGAACTGTTTTACAGTAGCATGTGAGAGCTTTACACTGTAGCAACTTTTTTTAATATTACTGTACTATGTAAGAGCTTTGCACTGTTTATAATCAAGATTATGGTTAGGACCAAACTTGCCACCACAGGGCATTAGTTTGAGCATCTCAACCTTACTGCACTCACTATTATCCCTAATCAGACTAAGCCCTCACTCGGTTTATTATTAAAAGTGAAATAAAAATTACACAATTCAAAAAAAAAAGGAAAAAAGAAAAAAATAAACCGTGCAAAGAGCAACTCAAATCAAGAACAAAACAAAAAAAAAAAAAAAACACACCAATACAGAACTAGTTAAAAACTAGAAAATAAATAAATAAATAAACAACAACAAGTAACAGTCCGCCGAGAATCTGGGAAAAATCTTCAAGACATATATAACATCATGACATGAAAGAAAGGCCTACACACGACTTAAATGGTGCAATGTTTTTCACTATTAATCAAAATATCAACTTTGATGACAATAATTATAAAAGCTTCTCCTGTTTGAAAAAAAATTTAAAAAAATGACGAGCTAACTAGATGAAGACTTTGATATTTGTAGAGAGGTTTCTCCTATCTAGCTCACTCAATTGCAATATGTCATAACCATAATTACATTTAATGCGTTTATTTACTAACATTCCTTTCATAATCATTTCCTTAGGTTATTTTGCCTGGCCTGAAGTATCTGGAAACTGATTGGAGAAAATGCATAGACGAAATAGTCGACGTGAGTCAATCTTTAAGTACAGTACCGAGTTCTTTAGGGTGCGTTTGTTTCGTGGTTCGAATCACACTTCGAATCATTTTGCTACAGTATTTTCTCTCACAAAAATTTAAATCTTCATTCAAATATTATATTCAAACACTCGAACCAAACGGGCTATTAGTAACTCGAGATGAACTACAGAGCTAAGGATAAACCAATTGGACTCTTCACTATTTACCGAATCTTGGAAGTAATATTTTCATAAGATTTCCGAACCTGAAGACATTGGTTGTGTGTAGATGCCCCGAGACGAATACTCTCTCATGTGGATCTATAAGTACCTCAATTTTAAACACAGTCAAGTCAGAAATGGAAGAGAGTACTCATAGTGATACTGTTAGAGTATGGTGGCCTAAATTCAGTTTGACCCGACCTGAAAAGCCTGTGGTATAATAATTGTGGTAAAAGAACAAATGTGAGATTTTCATGAGATCTGTGGCAATAACAGAGTAATTTGTTTGCGTGTTTAGTTTATGTTTTGGGCTCATAGGGTTTTGTTATACGTATATACATATATATATGATATATTTAGTAAGGTTTATTATTACTATTTTTAGCCTCCATAATCGCTGCTATTTTGTAATCTTTTTTGAGTTTAGTGATTTTCTTCTCCTTTGTCCATAGTTTTTTCTGTCTTAGATTTCCACATAAATTTATATGTTTTTGTTTTTGTTTTTATCACACTATTTTTGTAGCAGATACTGATGAAGATTTTGGAGATCACGATCCATATATAGAAGATGAATGGAGATCACAATCTTCTTATAGTGGTAGTGATGACAGTAGTGAAGAGTACAATGATGAAGAGTATAGAATCTTTGTTAAACCTGTATGTCACGCCTCGAGGTACGTGAGGTGACGTGGCAGATTATTAAAATTAATTAAGACGAGAATTTAATTAACATTTAGAGTTTAGGGGTTAAATTAAATATAAAAATGTGAAAGTTTCAGAAAGACCATTTTGTAAAAGAATTCAAGATCTTTGAACACATAAATTCATTGAGCAGGAAATAAGTAATAAATATAGCAGGTATGGGTCCCACTGACCCATAACTTATGTACACACATTGTACTGACAATATAATAATACAACTACAATCCAAACGCAAAGAAATTTAAAAACATTACATGCCTTATTCAATTAATACAAATGATCTCCTAGCCCCTTCTATTGCTCCTAAGTTCTATTCGTTGAGTCCTCTCTGAACCTAAGAGGGAATCCACCTAGAGGGGGAGGTATGAAAACAAGTAAAATGTGAGCGAAAGGCTCAGTAGGACTATATTTTAGTAAATCATTTAATTTAAAGAGAAATCTCACTATTCAGGGGATTATTTAAAAGAAATCTTGAATAAATAAATTTAAATAAAACCGTTCTTACCCAAACAGTTTATGCAGTCGACCAGAAACATCATTCTCTTTTCCTAGGCAAACCACATAAATATCACCACCGTAGTGGCCCAGCTGGGTTTCGGGACCTGCCCCCAAGGTCGATTGCTACACGACCCGATCTCTGATATGGCATCATGCCCTTATATTTTATTTCTAACATTGTTAAAATCCATTTACCAGATGCTTTCATTATTATTCATTATGAAGTTCATTTTGGCCCTCGGTTCAAGAAACATAACCAATAAATCTCATTTTCAAATAACCGTTGAAAACATTTTTATAAAAACCCTTTCCAAAGCCAAATCATTTTGAAACTGGGTTACCAAAGAAAGGGTAGAAGTCCTCCCTCGATACTCGTACCGGTACCCCACACCGTAATCCCGGTCCGCTATACGTTAGCTCCGCGAAACCACAAATGATCCTAGATACACACTAAGTCGATCAATATCTAGTTTAAGACATTCTATATTACTAATCCATTTCATGATGTCCTAGTGTGCCATTTGTATCTTTAAAATCATTTTACAAGGTTGAAATTTCAATCGGGGTTCAAAACAGTGAAAACGAATGAAAATCATAAAATTTTACCCTAGTTCGGTCGGCCTGCCGAACGCCCTGCTTCGGCCGGCCGAACTGTGCAGTTCGGCTTACTGAATGACAAGTCCGGTCGACCGGACATTTTTCTAGGTTCGGCCTGCCGAACAAATGAATCCGACCTGCTGATCCTTTGAATTTGGCCTGCCGAACTAGAGAAACCCATAATTTCTAGCCATGGGTTTTGGTTCTCCCAAAACTCAAATCTTGATTTTAACCTATTTTTCTCAAATCCTAGACATAGAAAACAATCATAGATGATAGAAAGCATAATAAAATACTTTTCAACTCATTTAAACAAGATTTAAACACAAAATCCCAAAAATCTGAAATAGGAGAAAAATGAAGAAAAATGAAAAATCTTGAATCGAATCTGTTTTCTTCAAACCAAGCTTAGATTTTAGGTGTTCTAAATTCCTTTAACTCAAATCAAGGGTTTTCTAAGCTCAAACAAACTTAAATTTCAAAATGCATGAAAATTTGGAAATTTTGAAAAAGTTTAGAAATTTCAAACTAACCTCGAATCGAAGCTTTGAATCACGTTCTTAGTTACCAAATCACGTCCCCGAGCTTCCTATTCGCTAACCCGAAGCTTGGATTCGAATTTTGATTCAAACATTTGAGAGAAAAATGAGAGAGAGGAGGAGAGACTGAGAGGGAGAATGAGAGAGAGTGTCACGGAGAGAGAGAGAGAGAGTGAGAGAAAGAGTGAGAGAGAGAGATTAAATAAAGAGAAAAGTGGACGGTTTTTATTGTGCGAAAACCATGTACCATCCATGGTTTTATAAAACAGAATATTTTCGACATTTAACTGATTGTTTTGTCTTAAGAAACCAAAATAACATTTTAAAATAATTAGGAATCATTAAAATTCATTAAATTAACAAAACAACTTAAAATTCAAAATTTAACCAAATGATCAAATTAATTTTGAAACATTAGTTATGGCACACTAATTCATCATTTTACATTACAATATCATTAAATAAATCTCAGGGCGTTACAACTCTCCACCCCTAAAAGAAATTTCACCCTCGAATTTACAAATCAATCTAGAAACAAAACAGATGCGGATACTACTCCAGCATGCTCGACTCTAGTTTCCAAGTGGCTTCATCAACCCCGTGATGCTGCCACACGACCTTTACCAATGGTATCTCACTGACGACGTAAACTAATCACTTTCCAATCGATGATCTAAATTGGCACCTCCTCGTACGTCGTATCTTCCCGAACCTGCACATCGTGAAATGAAACTATCTTACCGTGATTAGGCGGACACTTCCTAAGCATTAACACATGGAACACATCGTGAACATGAGAGAATTCGGGTAGAAGGTCGAGCCGATAAGCGACTACACCAATACGTTGAGTGATCTCGAATGGTCCAATATACCTCGGTGCAAGCTTTTCACTCACTCCGAACCACATAGTTCCTTTACGAGGCGATACTTTCAAGAGAACGAAATCTCCTTCCGTAAATTCTAAGGGTCTACGTCTTCTATCCGCATAACTCTTCTGTCGACTCTGAGCTGCCCTCAAACGATCTCGAATCACGGTGACTTTCTCATTGCTATCACGGATCTCATACGGCCCAAGAATAATCCTGTCTTCTGGCTCTGCCCAACACACTGGTGACCGACAAGGTCGCCCATACAACGCCTCAAACGGTGCCATGCCAATACTCGCTTGATAGTTGTTGTTGTACGTGAATTCTATCAAATGCAAATATTTCTTCCAATTCCTGTCGAAGTCTAACGCACAAGCACGCAACATATCCTCGAGAATCTGAATAACCTACTCAGATTGTCCATCAGTCTGAGGATGAAACGCCATACTGAAGTTCAAATCCGTACCTAGAGCCTCTTGAAAACTCCTCCAATACTTAGCATTGAACCTGGTGTCTCGATCAAAAGTGATGGACAAAGGAACTCCATGCAATCTCACTATGTTCTGCAGATACAATTCTCCTAAGAATCTTCCTCGAACATGTCAACCTGAACGGAATAAAATGCGCTGATTTTGTCAATCTGTCGACCACGACCCAAATTGCATCATGCCGCTGCTCCGTTCTCGGTAAACCTTATGAGAAAATCCATCGTCACATGCTTCTATTTCTACCCCGAAATAGGAAGCGGCTAAAGCTGACCTGCAGGCTTCCGATGCTCGACTTTTACCTGAAGGACACGTTGTACACTTGGTCACGTACTCTCAAATATCATTCTTCATGCCTCTCCACCATTATTGCATCTTTAAATCACGATACATCTTTGTGCTCTCTGGATGAATGGCAAACTGAGACCTATGGGCTTCGTCCAAAATGGCTTTCACCACCTCTGCGATAGCTGAAACTGCAAGACACTCCTGAAAATATAACGATCCATCTACATGCACTCTCTATTCTTCAAACCGCTCTCCATTCTATATCTGCATCCAAATCCCTTGCAAATGCTGGTCCTGCCGCTGATTTTATTTCACCATCTGAACAAGAGCTAGGGTCGCTTCCATATGATATACCGAAACTCGATCATAGTTTTCATGATACCGTAGTCCATACTTGCTGACTGTCGCATCCCTACTCCAGTCCTCAAGAGCTAAACAAGCGAGAATCCCTAAAGACTTCCTGCTAAGTGCATCTGCGACTACATTGGCTTTCCCGGGCTGGTACTGCAACTCAAAATCATAATCCTCCATGTACTCCATCCATCTTCACTGCCTCAAATTAAGATCCCTTTGAGTGAATAGATACCTCAAACTCTTCTGATTGGAGAAGACCTGAAATGTTGCTCCATACAAATAACATCTCCAAATCCTTAGCGCTTGAATCACTATCACGAGCTCCAAGTCGTGAGTAGGATAATTTTGCTCATGAGGCAGTAGCTGTCTCGATCCATACGCAACCATGTGTCCATGCTGCATTAACACGTCGTAAAGCATTTGCGTAAACCTCATATGGCTCGTCACTACTAGAAATAACCAACACTTGGGGCCAAAGTCAACGGGTTCTTCAATTCCTGAAAAGCAAGCTCCTGAAGTTGCTTCCTCAATTCTTTCATTTATGCTGGCGCTATCCGATAAGGTGCTCTAGAAATCGATGTTGTCCCTTGAAAACAACTCAATACCAAACTCAATTTCCCGATGCGGTGGTAATCCTAGCAACTCGTCGGGGAAGACATCCTCATACTCATCAACCATTGGAATCACTACATTCCCTCGCAAGGCATAGGGTTCGCACTCCAGATTCGTAAGGAAAGCATGATAAACCAGATTTCTTCGCCCTCCAAGACATAATTTCATAAGACGCTCACTCATTAACCGACCACCGCCATCTTGGTAAGTGATCATCGTTCCCCTATCAGACACTAGGGTCACTTTTCTAAGTTGATAGTCTACAACTGCATTATACCTGGACAACCAGTCCATCCTTAGAATTACATCATATGAGCTCATGGAGAGTACAATCAAATCACTTTTCAAAATCTCATCCCCAATCCTTATTTTAAAGGCTTTACATACACAATTCACACACACCCACCCCAAGGGAGAAACTATGACCAGGGGTTCATTAAACTCTTCTATTTCTAATCCCAAGGTATGTACAAAAGAACTCGAAATGAGAGAATGAGTGGCACCTGTATCAAATAAAACGTGAGCTAAGGATTGAGAAACTAAGATCGTACCATCGACTACCGCATTACTGGTCTGAGAATCTGAACCTCCTGATGCCATTGCATGAACCTGCACTGGTGCCTTCCCTTGTCCTCTACCTACATTGCTAGGCCCTGGATTGTTCTGCCAATACTGCTGAGACGGAGACGACTGCACACTAGCTGTACTTGATGCTCGGTACTGAGGGACGCTACGCTAGAAATGCTACAGCTGCTGCCCTTGTGCCGGATATGAAAACTGTTGAGGAGAGAACTGAGGGTACTGTAACTATGGATACTGCTGAGGCGGAGCTAGGGTCTGAGGCTGAGACTGACGACTAGCACCCTCTCTGGTCTGAGATCCAAGACGAGTACTCCTGATCGGGCAATTCCTTTTAATGTGTCCTGGCTGCTGACAAAAATGATAATGGAAGCTGTAGGGATTGTTGCGCCCACTACCAGATGAACTGTTGCTACCACTGTTCGCGCCACCCTGCTTGTTCTTTCCCAGAGTTGGACAGCTACTGGTGCTCTTCCTACCGCTCCTTTGTGGTCTTCCTGAGGCTTTTGCTCAATCCTCACAATACTGTGTATAATCATTTTCCACTGATATTGTTGACGACACAAGATCACCAAAATTTCTGAGTCGCAAAGCAACCACCTATCGCCGAATAAGAGCCTTAAGCCCTTCCTGAAACTTAATGCACCTCTCGCATTCCGATGCCACTGCTGATGGAGCAAACCTGGCCAACTCATTAAATCTTGCCTCATATTCCCGAACTAACAAATCACCCTACTGCAACCTATAGAACTCAGATGCCTTCTGATCTCTATACCCCTACAGAAAATACCCATTATAGAACAGCTCCTCGAATCTATCCAAACTGATATTACCACCGCATTCCAAATGCTTAGCTTGTTTCCACCAAGTGTTAGTACCACCCTCGAGCTTATATACAGCGAATTTCACACGATACTCATCGGGCACACCAAGGGTATCCAAATGCTTCACAATCAAATCTAGCAAATATTTTGCCAACTGCAGATCCCCATTACCATCAAAAGTCAGAAAAGACGCATGCCAAAATTCCTTAAAATACTATGTCGACGACTAACATCAGAATCCTCCGGTCTAGCCCTAGCTGCCATCTGCCAAAAAGCCGCAAACATAGACCTCATCATACCCTCATAATTTCTGAACTCAGCATCAACTATCGAACGACGTCTAGGTGCCATCCTCTCACTTCTAAAAATAAAATTTGGACTGTCAGAGGTATTTTATTGTCATACATATGGGTGCACAATTCCCAAGGTTCAAAACCTTGAGCTCTGATACCATTCTGCCACGCCCTGGGGGTACAGGAGGTGACATGATAGATTATTTAAATTAGTTAAAAGAAGAATTTAATTAAAATCAAGAGTTTAGGGGTTAAATTAAATATAAAAATATGAAAGTTTCAAAAAGACTATATTGTAAAAGAATTCAAGATCTTTGAACACATAAATTCATTGAGCAGGAAATAAGTAATAAATATAGCAGGTATGAGTCCCACTAACCCACAACTTGTGCACACACATTGTACTGACAATATAATAATACAACTACAGTCTAAACGTAAAGAAAGTTAAAAACATTACATGCCTTGTTCAATTAATACAAATGATCTACTAGCCCCTTCTACTGCTCCTGAGTTCTGTCCGTTGAGTCCTCTCTGAACCTAAGAGGGAATCCACCTAGAGGGGGGGTATGAAAACAAGTAAAATGTGAGCGAAAGGCTCAGTAGGACTATATTTTAATAAATCATTTAATTTAAAGAGAAATCTCACTATTCAGGGAATTTTTTAAAAGAAATTTTGAATAAATAAATTTAAATAAAATCGTTCTTACCCAAACAGTTTATTCAGTCGACCAGAAACATCATTCTCTTTTCCTAGGCAAACCACATGAATATCACCACTGTAGTGGCCCAGCTGGGTTTCGGGACCTGCCTCCAAGGTCGATCGCTACAAGGCCCGATCTCTGATATGGCATCATGCCCTTATAATGAAAAATCCCAAAAATCCAAAAATAGGAGAAAAATGAGGAAAAATGAAAAATCTTGAATCGAATCCGTTTTTCTTCAAACCAAGCTTAGATTCTAGGTGTTCTAAGTTCCTTTAACTCAAATCAAGGGTTTTCTAAGCTCAAACAAACTTAGATTTCAAAATGCATGAAAATTTAAAAATTTTGAAAAAGTTTAGAAATTTTAAAACTAACCTCGAATTGAAGCTTTGAATCACGTTCTTGGTTGTCAAATCATGTCCTCGAGCTTCTTACTCACTAACCCGAAGCTTGGATTCAAATTTTGATTCAAAAATTTGAAAGAAAAATGAGAGAGAGGAGGAGAGACCGAGAGGGAGAGTAAGAGAGAGTGTGTCACGGGGAGAGAGAGAGTGTGTGAGAAAAAGAGTGAGAGAGAGAGATTAAATAGAGAAAAAAGTGGACGGTTTTTATTGTACGAAAACCTTGTGCAGTCTACGGTTTTGTAAAACGAAATATTTTTGACATTTAACTGATTGTTTTGTCTTAAGAACCCAAAATAACATTTTAAAATAATAAGGAATCATTAGAATTCATTAAATTAACAAAACAACTTAAAATTTAAAATTTAATTAAATGATAAAATTAATTTTAAAACATTAGTTATGGCACACTAATTCATTATTTTACATTACAATATCATTAAATAAATCTTGGGTACACTGTACAAGAACATTGGGATGGCAATGTTAATACAACCGCGAGAAAGCTTTGTGAGAACGATTCAAATTTGGCAATGCAACATTCATTTGCTGAATCGGTATGTCATTATGTTATATCCATTAAATATAATATCTAATTATCATTCAGTATTTTTATATAAAAACATAAAAGTCTTGCAAGTTGCCAAAAGTTGTCATGTTACATTGTATGGATCTTGCCGCTAGTTAATTGGGATTACAAGTAATTGACACCCAGATTAATAAAATCCATGAACGTGTAATTTCTTCAATAGCTGTAATTTCAGGATGCTCATGGTTGTAAATGTATTTTCTATAATCATTTTGTTAGGTTATTTTGCCTGATCTTGAATATCTGAGTACTAGTCGGAACGAACTTATAAATGAAATACTCGACATGACTCATCCTTCAGGTGATGTGCGCCGTTCTGGCCTAAAAGCCAGCAAATCTAAAGAATTTACGTCGCCAGAGTTGGAGAAGAAAGTGAACCCACGTTGTGGGGTTTTGGTCTTTTTTTTTTTGTAATATTTTTAGAATACTTTTTGTATGCAAATCATACGTGAGAGGGTTTATTTTCATTTGGCGTTCTATCATTTTTTACCATTGATCTAAATCTAACAACTGCAAATGACTATTAAATCATTCTCTACCGGTGGAGAATTTTGTCATTCTCTACCATAGAATTTTCCAACATTCATTCAACTTTAAAAAAAAAAAAAGAGGCATGATTTTCAAAAAGAGGAAAGATGGAATTAGGTCATTATTAATTAGGAATAAAAATAAATAGATTAAAATATAATAATGTTTAGCAATAGCCCACCTAAATTAAAATGAAATTTGTTTTTGTATAAAATAACGTGGATAGAAATGTGAAACAAGAAGAAGAAAAAGGAAGAAGAAATTGAAACTTTAAGTATTTACAAAGAGCTCGTGATTCTAAAAATGTTATATACTTAAATATTAATAAAAGTATTATTTATTTATATTAAGGATTAAAATAATACTCTTTAGTGCAATTTTTCTTTTCAAAATACGGTCAAAATTAAAAGAAGGCCACGATATTTTGACCAAAGGAAAGGGGTTTTTTTTTTTTTTCAAACATGAGTTAAATAAAAAAAAAAGGAAATACTTTCATGCCTAGCTCCTAAAATATCAACTTGTTCTATTTTGGTCCCTTTAAATTCACTTTTATAGTTTACCCACCCACTTTTTTTAAACACATACCAATTTATTAATTAATTGTTTATTTTAAGACAAGATTTAGCATGAAACCTATACATGAGGATTTAAAGAGGAAGAACAAGCAAATGTAAAAGGTAAAAAATTCTAAAAGAAAAAAGTTAAATTTGGAATGGGCTTATGTTTTTTCTCTAATTGTTTCATTTTTGTTTTCTTTAGATTTGTTTTCTTCAAAGAGTATTCTTATCAGTTTTATCCCTTTTATAATCCTCACATGAAATCCTCTTGCCAAAAATCGTCTAAAAATAGATAATCTATCGGCAAAATTTGATGAAACACCTCATCTAGAAATTAAATTGGAGAAATAACCTTGTTTTTCTTTGGGCACAAAAAAAAAAGCTTAGATGTCTCATTTGTTTCCCATGTGGCCTTCTTTTATCCATCTCAGCCCCTCCACGTTGCCCTTCCCTTTGGCAAAAATCAAAACTCCCCTACCCAAAATCACAGCCCGCCCTAATTCGGAGCCTCCCTCATCTCAGAAAATTTTTTTCTTCCTCAACCGGCCAAGCAAAAAGCCCGCCCTAATTCATCGAGCCTCCTTTTCTTCCTCCACCACCTAAGCAAAACCAAACTCTCCCATTCCCTTTTGTTGCTCCGAACTCTGCCCAGTTCTTTCTCTCTTCTTCTCCCAACTCTCTCATGCTTGAACTCTGTTTCTCTGCCACCCTCTGCCTGGATGATTGTCTCCTCCAAACAAGAAGGCCGTGAGCATCAGTGCCAGCGATCGTTGACCTCCATTCCACCGTTCCCTTCATGTTGTTTGACACAACAAGCTACGATTGACAACCCAATGGAGGTAACCCGTTAAATAGATGGTTATCGTGTTTTTTTAATTGTTGAAATTGTGAACTGTAATTGAAGGGCAATCAAAGTGTCTACTTGTGGAATGAATTTTTTAGACGCTAGATATATATTCAATGGTTCATTAGTAACAAGGAGTGAATAATAATTTTTTTAAACTTAAACAAGTAAATAACATAGTTTAACATATTTGAAGTAAATAAAATTTATTACGTAAATAATTTATTTATCCTTAATAAATAAATGATTTATTCTTAGTAAATATGTTATTTACTTCAGCCATATACACCACAACCTTTCAAATGCCTATCAAATTAATACCTAAATTGCTAAAACCTCAATTTAGTGAAAGCAATAACCAAAACTTGCTTGAAATGAGGGGAAAGGGGAACAAAAGTTAAAGAACAAATGTTTTCATAGAGCTTCATTGTGTGAGAACAATCAAAGCCTGTTAGGCTTAAAATTTTATAGGCCTCGACCTTGTTGTTTTGTAACCAATGTGTAGTAGCTATGTGGGATCAAAGCATGTTGCTTTGTTGTTTTGGAGATAAGTTGTTGGATCAAGGTTAAGCCATGCTAGCGCATGAGGCTTGCAGAAAGGAGAAGTCCACCCACAAAGTTAAGTGTGGATTTTTTTATTAGCACCCATGTTTGCATTAATTCAAAGTTACGTGTGGCATGTTAAATGATTACATCAATTTGCATTAATTCAAAGTTAAGTATGGATGGTTTTTTTCCTTTGTAACAGTAATTCAAAGTTAAATGTGTTTAGCACCCATGTTTTTTCTTAGCTAGTTTTTTGGCATGTTGAATGATTACATCAGTTTGTGCTCTTTTTTATTGTTTTTGTGATTATTTTTCTCTCTTATTATATACCACAAATTCAAATGACTTAATTAAGCAGACTTTTTAATTAGTTAATGGGTATATAAAATTGTGACTAGACAAAGGTATAAAATGTTAGGTATTTCTAATAATCAACAAGAGAATATGAATCTTAGACTTTTCCATGCTCACAAAGTCTAAGTATGAAACATAACAAAGAAAAATAATTGAAGTGTATTAGATTACCTAATGTCGTTTTAAGGTTAATGTAATAATGTATTAAGATGAACATCTCCTTCTGATATGCATGGAATGGGGCTGTTTGCCACTACACTGGCCTTAACTACAAGATAATTCATGCCTAATTTAACTAATGCTTGCTTTCAAATGCTTGCTCTTGATTTAACTAATGCTAGCTTTTTTCGAACGCATGTTACAGCCTCTAAGACTAGATTCGATGTTGAGGATTGAGGAGCACTATGATTGTAGGGTGTCAAAGAAATCAAAATATGAGCATTATGCAAATGACATTATAGACAATCTGCACCCAGACGATCAGCAGTGGTTCAGAGACACCCAATTTGGCCATATGTTGGACGAGGCTAAAAATTTTCAACACTCTGGCCCATTGTTGTGGTCATTGGTGTTGCGAATGGCAACAGTGAACTTTGAGAATGAATTTTGGATGGTGGTTAATCGTGTTCCAATTAGGTACACATTAAAGGATTTTGCCTTGCTAATAGGATTATGTTACGGTGATGAGTATCTTGTTCTTGACGAAGCAGATGAGGATAAGGGGGATGAGGAGGATGAGAATGATGCTACTCCACCTTTTATGCATAGGCACTGGCTGGATAACACAGAAATTTCCATCGATGATGTTATTGACAAGATGGAATAGAACATTGAAGCGGTAGACAATTTAGAGAAGAGGAAGATGGAGGCTTTGATTTTTGTCGTTGGTATTTTGATGGCCAACGACAAAAATTGCATGAAAATCAAAGCACAGTTCCTAACTTTGGTCGATAACATAGATGCTTTCTATGCCTATCTTTAGGGGCGAGAGTCCTTTAAGTATTCAGTCAAGCAATTGAAAAAGGATATGAGAAGAAAGTGTGGCTCCAGCAACACAACATCCACTTTCAATGGATTTATATATCCGTTTGAGGTAATTAAACCTGAGTAATTTATATATTAGTATTATTTGATATTGCATTTATCGTTTTATATTTGATATAATATTTGATCCAAAATTTAATTTTGGTTTAGGTATTTGCGTACGAGTGCATCCTAGTAGTAGCAAACAGATTTGTTACCCCCATCCCGACAAAAGATCCTGTTCCCTGAATGTGTTGCTGGAAGACATTAAAGTGGAAGGGTGTAGATTCAGGGGTTGAGATAAGCAATTTAATAGAAGGGTCACAAGTCGGTGTCTACCTATTACTTATGTAGTTATTTTTATTACCTAAAACTAACATGGTTGTAACAAGAATTTTTTTAATGTGTTTTGCAGGATATTTGTTACATGTTGTTTGTCACGAATGAGGAGATGAGAATCCTGTGGATGGTCAATTTTTGGCCTTTTGTGAGAAGAACTGTTAATCCAATTATAAGCCAGTTGATCGAGATGCTTGATCGGGAAGAGCGCGTAGTTTTTGGCCATGAGCATTCGAAGCATGTTTCTCCCTCTGTTGATCAAGATGCAACATCAACTTTTGAACATCAAGATGCTCCTCCTAGAGTAGTGCAGCTTGAGAATGAGGCAAAAGCCATCAGGAAAGATCAGGAAGCCATCAGAAAAGAAATGGCTCTGGGGTTTGAGCAGCTGAAACAACATATTTCTGACCAATTGAAACATTGGTCAGAAATTATGCTATCAATGGGACAACAGGAGCGTCATTATAGTGAGGGTTATGATGGGTTTACTATGCCTCAGCCGTGCACTACACCCCTACATGAAGAAGGATTGCCACACTTATCTCCCTCACCTTGTCCCTCACCTCGCACTACTCATGAGCCTCACACTATGTCCTTGCCTGAAGATGAATCACCTTTTGTTTCCCCTCCTCGCACTATGCCCCTGTGTCAAGCTTAATCACATCGCTTATCGAGCTCACCTCGCACTATGCCTCAACCTTGTAGTACGGCTGTGCCTGAAGATGAATCACCATCTATTTCTTCCTCACCTCGCACAACGCCCTTGCCTCAAGCCGATTCATCTCAATTATCTCGCTCATCTCCTTCTACATATTGCACTGATATAGTGGTATGCGATAAAGAACCACAGCCATTATAAATATAAAGACCACAGAGGATTAGGAAAAGATCACAATATATGCAAACTCCATATATTGATCCTAGAAGAAAATGATTATAATTTTGTCATATTTATAAATAACAATGTAATTGTCTGCATTATGTTTCCAGGTTTTGTAGTTGTCTAGATTGTGTTTGCAAGTTTTAAATATTGCTTAATATAAGTCGTTATGCTGTCGAAATTTAAAAAAAAAAAAAAACATTGCAACTTTTTGTATATTTTGTGCAAACGGTTTTGGAGAATTGACACACTTTGTAAACTAATATTGCGAAATGAAAGTACTAATTTTTCTTAATAAGTGTTTATTTGTAAACTAATATTCTTTGGTTAAGGAGAATTGACACACTTTGCATAATGAAAAGACCAGTTCAATTTATTCAAACTTCAAGGTTGATATGGGTCGACATAAGGTCGATATGAGGTCTACATTTGTAGACCCATGTCGACCCTGTATCGACCTTGTATCGACCCTAGATTGAAACTACTGTAAAAATATTTCCCAAAAAATTCAGGTCAGGTGACATCGTGGTCGACCGCGATACGCTTATTATGGTCGATCGCAGGTAGATGTTACAGCCTGAAATTTTGACAATATGCCTTACAAATTCAAAAAAAAAAAAAAAGGTTGATGTAAGGTCGACATAAGGTTTACAATTGTAGACCCTATGTCGAACCTGTATGGACCCATATCGACCTTTTATAATTGAAAAATTATAGAAAAATTATAATTATGTAAACCTTATGTTGACCCTGTATCGATCTATATTGACCCAAGCTTTAGAGTGAGTCCGACATCATGTGCCCATTTAAAATGTTTCTTTTGTACATTTTTTAATCTCATGTGTTAACTCTCATCCTCGTAAAGGATTCAATATTAAAGAAGAGGATGATAATGTTCTTTTGAAAATGTTCCTTCTTATCAGATGATTCTTAAAAATGGAACAAGTAGAGAGATCCCATATACATAATTTTTCTTGAAATATGATAATTGTAGCGTTATGTACAATTAGGTGAATTTTTGTTTAAAGACACTAAGGTCTACATGGTTCTACATGGGATTGACATGGGTCTACACCTATGCCCTGTAATGACAGAGAAAATTTTCATTAATAAAACATAATATTTAATTAGGTTTAATTAATAAATTTACTTTTAAAACTGTGAATTTTTGTAAAAATTGTAATTTTTGTAAAAATTACGATAAAATAGGAATAAACGGCATTGATTGTAAATTTTATGGCAAATGTGATGCAATGTTGGATATTGCCGAATACAGATTTTATGAGTTTAAATTACTCAAAAATTTGTAAATAATATCTATAAAATGAATTTTATATCACGATTAATTGTAAAATTGTGATATAAACAAGTGGGTGATTAGAATGTAAATAGGACATAGAAGTTGTCCAAACCCAAATCCTCATGCAAATACATTCCATCGACAACTATTACTTTCCTCATGCAAACAAATCCTCGTATACAAGGTCCATGTGCCACAAAAAGATATTTAAACCTATTATTATCATCGACCTTGATGTCGGTAATAGTACCGTGATTTACAGACTTGAGTATATGATAGCACATTAGAAAGATTGCAAAACTTTCTTCGTTAGTATCCCTTATGAGGTTAATTACATGCTCACGAGCCATCCAAGCTTTGTAGTAATTGAAATCCGTACCAAACTCGCTACAAACATAATTCCGTATTGATTTCGGCAGTGGACCTTATGGTATACCTACAAATTGACTTTTGATGCAATCCCCAATAACAGAGTTTGTTGCTTACCTGTGCTTTGATGAACATTTTTCTAGCGAACAAGAGTGAATCCCACAATACTTACAAATAATAATCATGTTTGATAATGACAACTTACATGCCCAAACACGCCACTTACAATTCCAATCCACACACTACACCACAAGTAAATTTTTGTTTTATTTTTTTTGTTATAAACTCGAACCTTCCTTTTAAAGCTATAACATTCATCCTTAACTCTCTCTTGCTTCTAAAGTGGTCACCAACTTGTAAATTAGATCTATCATTGAATGTAAAACTATAGAGAGTTGAGGATGATCCGACTTCTCTTTCATTTAAAATCAAAGCGGTTGTGGCAAAGGAAATGGACCTATGTCATTAGGAGCTGAGACATTCTCGTCTAAAGCTGCATCAACAAAATCACAATAAAAAAATTCATCATCTAGCGGATTTCTCTGAATTTCTTCTTCATTAGTAGGAGCCGAGGCAATCTCCTCATGAATTACAATCTCCCGCTCAACATAATTCATATCTTCTTCTTCTTCCACTAACATGTAGAGGTATTGTGTTACCATTGTACTTAAATAATCCCTTAAAAACTAACAAATCATCATCATTAGAAATTCTAATCGACTTCATTTTATCAAAGTGTTTTGGTGGCATGTAGGTTATCTTCAATGACTTACTTCCACGATTGATTCTAGCTTTTGTACAAATCTTGTTAACCAACATGCTGAACTTAGGACTCTCTTCTTCTAACATAATTCCATTTATTTAACTTTGCTCCTCACACCACACCTAACAAGTTTCTAATTCATTCGAATGTCCTCCAACGTCGAAATAAATTGGTAATGAAGCCATTTAGTTATAGAACTGCAAAAATAAATAAATAAATAAATAATGACTTTTAGGCAAATCTTCAATTCTAGTTCAGTCAAAAGATGCTATTAACAATTCCAACCCAAACAAAATAAAGCACCGTTGCAAGAAAAACAACTAATGCTATTAAAAATTACATAGATATACAGATTTAATCCAAAATTCACAGAATCAAACAACTAATGCGCTACTAACAAGAACTCCTAAACGTTTTAGCTTCATTTTTTCATAAAAAAGGCTTTTCAGCTGTGTTTAATTAACTTAAAAACTTCTTCTCCATGTATGCAAGAAGCTTCCAAATATCACCCTTAGCTAGGTTTAACTGCAGAGCAACCCTGCCCATACTGTACTATGCTGCTATTAACAATTCCTACCTAAACAAAGCATAGCACCATTGCAAGAATACTAACTAAATCAAATACACACACGTACTTACATTGACAATCACATAAATTTGCAAAAAAAAATCAATTCAAAAATTATAGTTCAAATCCTGGAATATCCAAATAAGAACGAGAAATAAATGAAAAAAGTTTGTAGAAAACCTGAAAATCTCCAAAAAAAAAATGTGTATAGTATTTTTTCGATAGCCAGCATATATTAAATGTAATTATATTACTTATGGAGCTACTCAGCACTTACAGAGCACTGTCAACATCATGCATCTTTCTTTTCTTTCTTTTTCATTTTTCTTTTCTTTAAATAGTTATACGATTTGTTGATCTTTGCTTGTATTGAATACTTGTATGAAAAAAGAACAAAAGAACAAAATGGACCATTACAAACTTCAAGATAAAGATCCACCTTTCTAAAAAAAGAAACAAATCCTCTTCACCTTATTCAGAAACTAACCGCTAAACTCCCTCACATTGCACAACTAAACTAGACTACAGACTGACTAAAATATAAGACTTTTGAAAGTCCTACTGAAAATTATACATGCAAATAACCAAACGGCTTGCTAATTAAACACAGAGTGTAGCACAAACATGCAATACACAAGCGCTTTAGCATTATGTTGTTTACCAAAATCTTTACATGACCTAAGTTTCCATATATCTGTCAATGAATAAGAAAAAAAGGGCCCGATAGTGTTTAAAATGGACAAAATCCGATACAAACTTGATTCACCAGATTTTATTTGTGCATGAGAAAAGAAAAAAATTCAAAATTCCCATTTGTTCAAAGATTAAGTGTAGCCATAAAACGAAATAAAAGATTTGGGACTGAAGAAAGAAATTCCCATATGAAATACTTGGTGTTATCAATGGAGACCACCTGCCAGGGATTTGGGATTGAAGAAGATGGAGAAGAAGTAGAGCCGCTGCAAAAGGCTGACCTACTCAACTGAAGAAGAAAAGAAGAAGAAGTTCGGTTGGAGACAATGGAAGAATTGTAATAATTTGGGGGAAATCAGCTAAATTCATTTGTTTGGTTTCTGATGGTTAGGGATGAGGGGAAAGGGAGGAAAAAACGTGAAAAAACTAGGAATTAGGGTTTTTTTTTCAACTTTGTTACAGTTGCTGAGGTGGCATTTCTACATGGCAAATTTTTTTTGAGTTGCTTTGATGACATGGCATTTAAACCATTTACCTAATTATGAGATTTTTTGGTCTACTTGTCAAAAAGTACTTCTTTTTTAAGCCATTTGCCTAGACCACCCGAATCTATCACTAGGTGGGACATTACGGTATCTAGTATAAACATTAGAGTAGCTAGACCTTTAAAAATGAATGCGGGAAGGCCAAAGTGTGATAAATAAATATTTTCAGAGGTCATTACTTTAAATACATATAACTCAATACTCAAAAAGACGTCACACGCTCCAAAAGTGATGACATATAGAAATGTCACTGTGTTTGAGCGAGACAAAAAAATACTGTCAAAGGGTGGCATACGATCAATACTTAAAACGACATCGCATAGACCATAGATTGTCATTTCTTTTTTAGCTTTTTTGCAATTTTAGTAATTGCCACCCCAAACATAATAATTTTTTGTTGAAAATGACATATGTTTTGCACATAAGTCATAAAATAAACGCATCAAAAGTTCTTTTTTTTTTAATTAATGTTAACTCAAAATTTATATTTAAAATGAAGTTTATTTAAAACTTTTGATTTAATAGAATTTATAAGGCATTTGGTAAACCGGTTTAAAAATGAAAAAAATTGGTTTAAACAATGTAGTATGTGAGAGATTTACATTGCAACTACTTTTTTCTTTACATTGCAACATATGAGAGCTTTACACTGTTATTGGTTCAAACCAATTGGTTTGGACCAACATAGCAACACCCTATTAGTGAAAAAATTTAACTATAATAAACTTGAGTTGAAATACATAAACTTGGTCATTCATGTAATTAATCAACGGTCCATATAAAAATCACATGTCAATTGTAGCATAAAAAGAAATTATTATCATAATTAATGGGAGATGATTTGCTTCAAATTTATAAATTTTGAATGTACATTGCCAAGGTTAAAATTTTGAAGAATAAATTGCAAATATGTGATAAGTTTAGGAGGCAAAGATGTTGAAAAGTCTTATTTTATCTTCCATATTTAGAACCTTTCTTAAGGTCCCTTTTGGAATGGCTCAAAATAAGCAACTTTGGTTTATTTAATTCAAAAGCTACTTTCTTACGTGCTTGGCTAAACAAGCAGATTAGACTTTTGGTTTTTATAAGTTCTTTTAGACCAATCCACTTCCTTGGTAGGGGTGTTCAAAAATCCGTTGATCCATCCAAACCATTCAATCCAAACCAAGCTAGTGGTTTTTGTTCTAATTTTGGATGATTTGGGTGTTTTTTTAGACAAATTTAGGTGGTTTAGTTGGCAGTTTAAACTTTCCAAACTGCCTGTCAAATCACCTACTAAACCACCCCCCCACCCTAATATTATATAATTTTTATTTTTAAAATATTTTTTGATGTACAAGTTCCCTCATCCACTGACCAATGTCTTCTCTGCACTGCCGCTGGCCTACTCGCCACACCTTCATTGCCACATCATCTTTCTCCACCAATAGCCCAACTCACCACAACATAGATAAAAGATATTAATAAGAGGAGAGATTTGTAGATACAAGTGGAAAGCTTCAGTTCAAGTTTAAATTTAATTGTGTTTTCTTATGTTATTTAGTTGTAATTTTTACTTTTTAGTTTAGTTGTTGGTGAAATTTGATTTGTGTTATTGTGACTTTTTATTTGGGTTTTTGGTTTGTATTAAAACTTTGAAAGGTCAAATTTTAGACATTTTATAATTTTTATTAAATATTAATTTCTTTTTAATCTTAAGCACAAACCATCCAAACCAAAATAGCCAAACCTCTTATGAGTAATTTGATTTGGTTTGGTTTTATAAAGAAAAAAATCAAACCGTCTAAAAATAAAATTTATTTTTGGTTTGTTCAGTAATTTAGAAAACACCCCTATTCCTTGGTGTTTATGAAAAGCTTTATTATTTATATTTTTAATCTTTTATTTGTAAATAACATATTACAAATTCCATCTACGTCCTTGCATTACGTTACTTTTTATAACAATAAAAACTTTTGACTTAGTTAACCAAATAAGTTCACAATCTCTTTTCTATGTGCTATCCAAACACTAATTAAAAACTCTAAATTTTCTTCTGTTGTTTAAAAGTAAGCACATGTTATTCAAAACCCTTAAGTATTTTTTTTTTGCTTTCTTTTTCTACACTATTGCCCTTGAGTTTATTGTATATTATAATTTGCTACTTGAACTTTTAATTTTAGCAAATTGTCTCTTAAACTTACAAATTTGCAGCAATTACCCTACCAATAGCAATGTTATTTTCGTTTTTTTACAAAAACTTATTTATGATTTTCATATGGGTAGTTAATTAAAGCCTAAAAGGTTTTCTTTTTTATCAATAGCCCAAATTTTTATTTAAAAATAAAGTTAACTCAAATTTTTTTATTTTGTTAAAAACAATTAGAAATGTAAGTCACAATAAATTTGAGTTAAAAATACAAAAAATGACCATTTATATTATTAATTAGCTATTTAGGTGAAAATTACAACTCGATTTTAGTTTAAAAAAGGTCGCTATTAATTGGATGATTCGTTTTAAATTTGCAAATTTAAGAAACAACCTGCTAAATAAAAAATCGAAACAGTAAATTACAAATCAGTGACAATTTTTTTTTTTGGGGCGTCCACAAAACCAAAAAAATAAAATAAAATAAAATAAAGTAAAGAGACAGAAATATCCTTACTCTTCCCTCAACCGACCCAGTTCCAACCCGTAACCTCGACCGGATTAGCAGACAGCCGTAAACTTCACAAGAATCCTTATTAGAGCATCCGCCTCCCTCCCAAGACCCTCCTAGTTCCATCGCCACTCCGCCAAAGCGCCCACGATCTCGACGGGCGACGCCACACTCTCGCCTCCCTCCTTCCCCCCCCCCTCCCGGCGTCCCTCTCTCGAACGAGGAATCTGGTTAGTTAAGTTAGTCAATTACAAAGTTTTGCGTTTACCCCCAAAATTCGTTTCTCCTAGTGTTAGATTGGATTTTTCCTAGGGTTTTGTCTGTTTTTGGATATTGGAACTTTGATTTGTTACTCTGACTCTTACGTGTCGCATTGCCGCCGTTGCGGAGCGAAGCAGCGCATCAACTATCACTCGGATCAAATTACCCAGAACCGTGCAGCACTGCAGCTATCTAGCTGTTCATCCTTCCACTGTAAGTTCTGTTTCTGAAACATTTATGGCTCGCAAACATTGATGCCATCTTTTTTCTTTTTTCTTTTTTTGTTCTGAACCATTAATGTTATCTAATTTTTGATATACCTTCTTGATCTTTGTCTTAATGTCTCACAGAAGTTATACACAGTACATATGTATAAGGATAAACAGGGCGATAGAGGAAGATCCTCAAGGGCTTCTCAGAAACCCAAAGATGAAAGAACGGACATTAGGAAGATTATGAAGGATATCGAGCTTCTGGGTATGTATAATTCTCTCTCTTTTTGCTCTTTCTTTTTTTTTTTTCCTCCAAAGAGAATTTCGTGTTCTAATATTGTGGCTTTTATTAGAATTACGTGTGTTACTTTTCGTTAACGAAGAATTGAGTCTAGCATATAGTCATAATTTGATTCCTAATGCAGGATATAGTTTATGTACTTTTGTTATGTCATTGCAAATATATCATAAATGTAATAAAATTGAAGGATGATTGTCATGAAAACTATAAATTGGTATTGTTAAAGTAGGATTTATTTATTTTTAAGAACTCGGAGGGTCCATGCATTGGGATTGTAGAAGAATAGTAAAGTTGATTTGTTTTTTTTCCCTGTAAAATAGAGAACATGCATATTGAGTGTAATGCGTTGGCGGGCAATGAAAAAAAAAAAAGTCACTTTGAACTGCTAATAAGAGTAAAGTACTTTTCAAATTGAGGTTGAAATTTCTTTGAGATGCTAACATAGTTGCAGGAGGCTCGAAGGATTTTTGTTGTGCCTCTCCTTGAGCTGCCTTGATGTAGCTATCTCAAGCAAGTTGAAAAACACTGGATAACATTGCCAGGAGAATGAAGTTCTAAAGTGTTTGATTGGTGTAAGAGTGTTTAAAACTTGTTTGTGCATTTTGCAAGTACCTATCTGCGGGATGTCAAGAATGTCCTGCATAATTGTCGCCCTGGTATTTTTTCAGTTTTTAGGCTCCTTGGCACATAATTTAGCTAAAAAGAGCTCGCTTTATCCTCTGTTTATCCTCTGTTTTCTGGTACCATTCTCATTAATCTCACTGCCATAGATGTTGTTGGGATGGCACCAAGTCTGGGTCTCAGCTCCCAGTTTCTATTATGTCATATTTAAGCAATAAAAAGGGGGGTAAAAAAAAAAAAAACTTGTTTTGGTTTTTGATCTTAAGTAGATTATGTATAGCTACTTTTAAGTGCAAAATCAATAAAGAACATCTTAGTTTCTTTATTAATTTCCTTCCTAAGTAGAAGCTACAATGCCTCAAGTGGCTAGGTGTGTGAGTGTGTTTGTGTGGCCATCGAGGTTCGAATTCTGGTGATTTCATTTCTTAGTAAAAGGGAGGCATAGGCCCTAAACCGTATAAAAATAAAAATAAAAGTAAAAAACTATAATGCAGAGATTTGTGTGTAGTCAAAATTTTGAGGATCTATGCTTCTTGAGATATCTACCTCGAGACAACCTGGATTTGATTTAGTGATCATGCTTATTTCTGTAAGGAGTTACTAAGTTGCTAAGAAAGTGAACATGAAGATTGGTTCAGTTGCTTGTATAGTTCTTCCTTTGTTCTTGATGTGAAGGATCAGAGAAGCCTGAGGGGCGTAAACTATAAACTGGCATCTTAAGTTAATTGCAATGAAGCACCTTAAAACTTGTATGAACTTAAATCTCTTGACAATGTTAGCGTCGCAACTCATATGGTACTGACCTTTTCGTGTCCAGTTTTGAACAATAATGTTAGTACTATTTGTTGGAATTATAGTGTTTCCAGTTTTGCTTTATGATGCTGTATACTATTTGGTCTGACTTTATGCAGTAGAAATGTTTGATTCTGTAGGACAATGGGAAATCATAGCTATAATGGATGCATCGATTTTCTCATGCTTGTTGAATTAAACTACCATCTACATCGCAGTTAGGTGGAAGATCTTCAAATAAATAATATATGCATGTGTGTGTATGTGCATAAGTATGCATAAATCCTCAAAGATTCCTTCTGATTGTTGTTTTCATGAGGTTGGTGCAAGTTTTTATTTCCTTCGCCATTAATTTTCCTATTTCAGGTTCCTCACATATGACATGGAAAGAGAAGAAGGCACTGGAAAATAGGAAGGTCGTTTCTCTTGGTGGAAAAGTATGGTGACCTTTGTCCTTGTTTATATCCAGATTAGAAAATAAAAAAGATATAGATCAACATATTTTCTTCACGAGGACTTAAGTTTAATCATATTTCTGAAAATACTGTTTTTGGCCTTGAGACAGCCTCAAAAACAACAAAGACTACCTCTTAGTGTAGCGAAAGGGAGGATGAAGAAACAGAAGGAAAGGGAACAGAAAATGCTCCAAGAGGTATTGTTGATCTTCTCCATTGCACAATCCAATTGTTTGTTCATCACTTCCTGTCACAAAAACTTTGAACTGTCCCTGACTTGTGTAATCTCTATAGAGGATGATTCTTGGATGTTTCGGTGGGAAATATGGCGGTGGTTCTAAAAGATCCGAGGTAAAACGCCGACCAGAGGACCAGGTTCTGAAGTCGAGTGAAGGCCACTTTAGAAATGGCGTACTTGATGTGAAGCATTTGTTGCATCAGACACCATCTAGAGAGCGTGATTCTGTTGCCCCTATGTTCACGTTTAATGAGGGGAAAAAGAAGGGAAAAGGAAAAGGAAAAGGAAAGAAAAACAAAGGCAAAAAGGGTGGTGGTAAGAAACGCCATTGAAGATGCATCCGAAGTGGGAGATTTTATTGTTGAAAAGATCATAGAGATTTGGTCTTTTGGTTTTGTTGGTGCTGGTAGAAGTTATGAATAGCTCAAACGATGAGTGATTTTTGTTTAGGCATCTTAGCAGTTGTATAACTAGCTTGAACACTAGTTCCTTTCATTTTGTTTTATTAGAAAATTTTGCAAAACTCAGTTTACTTTTCTAACTAATATACACCTGCTTTTCCGCAAAAAGGAGGAAAAAAAAAAAAAAGGCAGCCTCGTGTACCAGCTTGCATTTAATTTTCTAGATCCCTTCTAGAACAAAAGAAGGTCTTAAACTTTATGCACCGTAACCAAATGCATGATCAATCGTATGTTATGGTCCTTCTAACTGGAAATGGACTTCAGACACCTCGGAAATGAATATGTTTATTTTTATTTATTTATTTTTAATTTGCCGAATTACTTTAACGTAATTTGGTAGTTACTATGGCTTGTATATATTGACTAATGGCTTTTCCTCTCTCGCGTGGCATTGTGCCAACAAATAATTTATATGCTCTGTTGTCCTTTATTTATAATTTTTTAAATATATTTATAATCATTTAAAAATCTAATTATATTGTAAAAAATAAATAAATAAATAAACTAAGTAAATAAGACATTTTAAAGAAACCCTATTTGAAATCGTCGTTGTTGTTTGCAGTTATAGTCTATCGAGTAGTTCACGCTTTAACCCTTGATATCAAAATTCCCACTCAAGTTTTGAAAAAAGAGCATCTCATTTTGCTTCTCTTTCCTGTAACACTCAAAAAAAGAAAAAAAAAAAAAAAAAAAGCGCCTACTCACCCTCATTGTATAACGAAAGCGTTGAAGAAATTGAAATGTAAATTAGGTCGTATATCGCTTTTCAAATGTAATAATTCATATGCAATGTTTTGATGTGAAAAATACACTTAAATTTCGTCTGAATTAGAGATACCACTTCTAGAAAGTTGGATTCTAAATTTACTACTCTACGTAAAACTTAAGTGAAGTTTTCACATCCAAGTAACACATATGAATAACAAAACTTCAAAGTGGTATACAGTCTAATTTACACAAGTTTGAGGGACCTCATGAAGGATGTGTAACGACCCTACTTACATAGACATTACTTAATTTTCATAAACTTATATCTAAACATATTTTAGCATAAATATTTAAATTTATGGAATAATTTTTTTATAATAGTAATAACTTAAATGTATTTCCTTTTAAACATTTCTTAAATTAAAATAAACTTTTAATCTTGTAAAAACATTCCTAAATTAAATAACATTACTAGTTTTCTTATTGGAACATACGTATATTTGTTGTAACATAATTGTGTAACTGTTGTAACATGTTAGTCTTAAATTTATCTAAACAGAGATTATATGACTACAATCTCAATCTCCAAAACATACTTATATAAAACTCTTTGAACATACAAACATAATTTAAGTGTACTGCAGAAGATTTCATTGCATAAGCGGTATCCAGTCCCATCTCCATTATTCGCTCGTTGCTTATCATTGCCCAACAAGTGTTGCTATAGGTTTCTTACCTACAGCTTGAACATATTTGAATGAGCTTTAACTCAGTGAGTAGAAATTTACACTTGCAAAATATAACTTAAGACAATTAATAAATAATGCATGAGTCAACAGGTTTTATTTTGAACGGTCTTATCATACTTATGGGCCCAGGTGTTCACACCAGTTGTGTGCGATCCTTGGAAAACTAGGGTTTGCAAAGGTCCTCAACAACTCCAAGATCATAAACTAACTTAACTTAACTTAATGCCTCTTCATAGGTCAAGAGGTCTTTAATCCTTCACGCAGATTGAAAAGATGGTACAACACCCTTAACTTAACTCATCTTATCTTATTCGTTTCTCTTGATGTTATATAAACATGCTTGACTTAAAATAAGTAATGTAATATAATTTAACACTGCATACCTCATATATAGTGTATGCCATAACCATGGCGTGACATAACCTAACATAGTATATCATATCATGTCATATCATCGTTGCAAAAACAGTACACAGCGGAATTTTAAAAATGTTAAATCAAAGAATTTTTTGAAACACAATTTTGGCATGCTAAATAAATAAATTTATGACAGATCTTACTAAACTCTTTTGTGAACCAAAAAGCAACAGCAATCTGTGAAGAGAAGAACGTTCCAGAAAAGCTTCAACCTACTAGTCTTCTTCGCTATTCTCTATCCATGCTCGGAGTGTGGATGGTCACACATCGTACTGCTTTTTCTCCAATGACTCTCCTTCCAACTACTTAAGAATACCTAGAACTAAGGTTCATGATGTTGAACAATAGTTCTTAGGGAGTTTCAGAGTTTCTCAAATTAGAGTTCTTACTCCATGCTTCTCAATTGATCTGAATAACTGAGAAAACTTACCCTTATTTATAGTGGTTGAATTTGGGGTTAAACCTTATCATATTAGGCCTCAAAATTTGAGTCTAGATCAACTTTCTATGAAAAAAAGTCAAAAACGCATATACAAATCATTGCACGATCGACAAGCTGATCTAAGATATTGGCCTGCCGAACTTACTCCATTGGTAGGTCGAACTTTCCTAACAGCCTGCCAAACTTACGATAATTTTGATGCCTAAGAATATCTTATTTTCCACTTGAGAATCTTAGATATAGCCTCAATTTTAATTTAAATAATCCAATAGAGAAGTTATTTAATAAAAATAGTCATATCCAGATAATCCTATAGAAAATAAAATATTATCTAAATAATTCAACATGTTTATCTTGAATTAACTTACAAAATTAATTCAACCTATAAGCTAATCTAATAATTTAACATAAGTCACCAATATGTAGAAAAAACATGCCGTATCGTTACAGGATTTATAATGAGCTAACAACGGGAACCGGATGGACATATATAGTTTAACCTCCTATAATTACAAAATACAATATCTCATATACATATTTTATAATTATCAATTTTAATGCTACTCCACTAAAAGCTTAGAGCTCCACTTTTAAACTATATAAAATTACAAAACTTCAATAAGCTAACCGTCCATGAAATATCATAATGTGTTACATCCTCATAGAATATTCATAATAGGCTTAAAGATAAATTATGTTTTACCTTCATGATTTTTTTTAATCTTACATTCTATTATCACATTATTGGAAAACTTACTATCCATAGATAGTATACGATTTGGTTACACCTATGTATCCAAATGGTTAGGTGCTATAATCTTTTAATTATAAGATAATGCATATAAGAGAATATCATTAACTCTACAGAAAAAGCTATAGATTCTATATCTATGAATAACGAGTTTACGTCAATCAAAAGTCATGTCTCCAATGTACTAGTATGCGTACCATCATAAAGTCAGGATGTCACCCTTTAGTACATCAAAAGACATAAGTCAAGAATACGGGCCCATTAGTCATTTCAGGATTAAGACACAACACATATGATTGTCTAAAGTGAATTGATTTGCACAAATGGAATTATTAACCAAATCAATTTAACTTTTACGTCCCGATCCAATACATCGTCACCTATGACAATGCACCAATGTTTCTACTCGCAGAGTCCCACTTCGATGACCAAGATAAGCCATCTCCCATTAGGGATGTAGACAACATAACAATCTTAGCATGAATAAAGCACCAAACTTCATCCCTCGATTGCGGATCTTATGATTTAGACTATCACCTTTAAAATTCATGTCTTTCACATAATCTGTCTATCATATGCATGATTCTTAAAGGTTTAGACCGGCAGTCTCAAACTTTTGTTTGCTTATCATACATTTAACAGAAATGAACATAAAGAGAACAAAATTTGGTATAGGAATAATAAATAAACTTTATTGATAAAATGTCTCCAAAAACATATTATAACATTTTACTCCGTAGGGCACTATGTCTAATAATCATAAAATAGTATAACATAACATAAATGCCATATCATATTATATCATGGCATAACATAACATATCGTGACGTAGTATATACATAGCATGGCATGACATAGCATAAGCATGGCATGGGCAAAGCATTAATCATGCATTTCATATTTACATAAAACATATAAACATTTTTTATTTTAAAATTGTAGTTTTCAAACTGTATGTGAGATTCTTACTTGCTTATTAGACATTTGTAATCCCTACCATTCTTAGTCATATCCATAGTATTTAGATTCTGTGTAAAAAGTACTCGATGAATATGTGAGCTTAACTTATTTTAGGCTAATTAACTTAGCATATCATAAAATGAAAATTAAATTCTTACTTAAAAGAATTTTCCTTTTTTTATAAGAATAATGACCACTTAAATAGTTAAAAAGATTAATTAAAAATTAAATCCTTATAATTTAGAACTTTGCTAAAATAACTTTCCTTAATTGCCTTTAATGGATCATACTAGTGTTGATAACTAACTAATTAGTTAATTATATTATTAATTAATTATCTTCTTCTAATAACTTAACTTAAGAATTTTTCATACTACTTATGTTGGGCTCATATTTGTATCAAAGGTCTATTTGAATATGAATAGTGACGTTGGTCCTATAAACTAGTGTTGCAAGAACGGGCCAGCCCGACCCGTTCTCCTTAGGCCCACACCGGCTGCAGGCTGGGCCGGCCTAGCCCATGAATTTCGTGGGCCAGCCTATTAAAAATAATTTGGCTCGGCCCAGCCTGCGAGCCAAGTTTATATGGGCCGTGTCGTGGGCCTTGTCAGGCCGTGCCATCTTGGCCCATCATGAGTTTAAATGGGCCAGCCCATCTAAGCATGTAATTTTTAATTTTTTAATTTTTTAATTTTTAAACAAGTTAATAAATATAAAAGTTTGAATAGTTAAGGGAAATATAAAAAAGGATATTTTAATTACGATTGCCTCATTAAAAGCCTTTCCAAGGAAAACACAGTGGGACAAAACCTTGGTAAGGGAAAAAGAGTACAATCGGGATAATTATACATTAGATGCTTACAAAATTACTAAAAACATAAAAAAAAAACATAAAAAAATATTGTTCATAATTAATTACAACGTATTACTCCCAATGGGAGTATCAAAAATGTCTAAATTTTCAAAGTCATCAACCCAATCATCTTGAACTTCTTGGCTTCTTCTACGAGCATCCTCCCAATCTTTGACGTACATTACTGCTTCCAGAATATCGTCACTCATACGTGCACACCGTTCATCAAGTATTCTACCACTGCAACTAAATACTTGTTCACTTGCAACTGTGGATACTGGTATGGTTAATATATCATAAGCGATTTTAGAGAGCACAGAAAAAGTTCTTGACTGTGATCTCCAAAATGACAAAAGATCAAACTTATTGAAATCATGACCACCACCTTGCTGATTGAAAATGAATGCCGCAAAATTTGTTTCTAGATAGTTTTCCAAATCACTGCGTGTTGAAGATGTAGACAATGCACCGAAACCAAATCCGATGTAGCTAATCATACTTGCCCATGAAGAACCATGTGGTACAGAAGTAGTATTTGCTAAAGGTGCAGGGGATATTATTTGGCCTCCTCCATATTTTTCATTATATGCAGTAAATATGTTGTTAACTTTTGCTTGCACATTTTGAATGGTTATGATGTCAGAATACACCCTTAATTTTTACCTTATATCCTTAAGCAAATATTCAACACCAGCTAATTTAACTCTCGGATCCAATACAACGGCTATGCAATACAAAGGTGGAACACGCTCCTAATATTTTTTGAATTTTTGTTCCATGAACTCAACAGATTCCCTAAACATGTCAAAATCTCTATGCATATCGAAGGTTGCAGCAATGTCGTACAACTTATGTAATGCATGAGGAGAGGTGGGATAGTACACACTTGAGAGTTGGAGAGTGGCTTCATAAAAAACCTTTAAGAAATTGTAAAAGCATGAAGCAATTTGCCAATCAAATTCTTGAAGCGGCTCAGTTGGATTCTTCAAGTTGTAATACGCGGTTATGACCTCTTTGTATGGTAGGCATGCATTTAGCATCAAATATGTTGAATTCCACCGGTGTCCTATGTCAGTTGGAAGTTTTCTGGGTTTCATGCTTGCTCTCTTGCAAAGCTTAGCAAACTCTTCAATTCAAGAGCCAGAACTTGCTATGTAACCTAAGGCCGTTCGAATATTTTCCAAATAACCTTGAAAAAATTTCATGCCATCTTGAACACACAAGTTAATAATATGACAAGCACATCTTTGGTGAAAAAGTGTTTCGTCATGTTGTGGTCTCAATGTTGTTTTGAAATAGCAGCAGTATTAGCAGATGCATTATCAAATGTGATGCTTAAAACCTTTTCTTTAATGCCATAAAAATAAAAAACTTCCATGATGACATCATGAATGGCCTTGGCATCATGTGGATAAGGCATTGGTCAAAAAGTAATTAATCTTTTTTGAAAAGACAAATCTTTATCCACATAATGTGCAGTTACACAGATATAACTAGTTTTGGTATGACTTTCCCACAAATCAGATGTGCATGCAACAGATGCAATGAATGAATTGAATTCAGTTACTAACTTTTCTCTCATTGAATGAAAAACTTTCATGGTGTCAGCTCTTGTGGTAGTTCTTGAAACACGCCTATATTGTGGATTATAAGCATTTTGAATGTACTCCTCAAAGGCTGGATCATCAGCAAGACTAATTGGTTATTGAGCACTGGCCAAATATCTAGCATGTCATTCTCTAGCTCCTTGTTGGTCATATGACCAATTGGTAACACTACCATCAGGGCTAAATTGAAGTGTTCATTGACGACAATCAACACCACCTACACCATGCTTAGCTTCGCATTTTTTGTGATGCCTCTTTAAGTGACCAGTGCCAGAAGAGGATTTACTTGTGTTGTCTTGTTTACATACTTTGCAAATTACGCGCTCTTCTATTACACCATGCTCGTTTGTACGCGTTACGAGATCAAAGTAATTTCAAACTGGTGAAGTTCGTTGAATTTTCCTTTTGCCCTTACGAGTGACTTCAGAGGAACCATCAACTTGAGATAGCAAGTCAACTCCAATTTCTTCTAGTGGGTCATTAAATTGTTCTTCTTCGTTGATCACCAAATGTGAAACGTTGGCTCTCCCTCTATGTGATGATGCCATAGCTTCAATAAAAAATAACAATAAATTAACGTAACATAAAAATTAAATAAAATAATTACACAATAAAATTAACTTATAACAATACAAAATTAATGAACAACAAATGAAATAAATTTTATCTTTTAAGTTTTTTTTTTCCTTTCTGAAGAACTCTAAGTAATCTAAAAAATAAGACAATACATAAGATCTTAGAAGTTTGTTGAATGAGTATCTCTGTGAATGTTCTACGTTTATTTATAGGTAAAAAAGTTTATTTTTTTATTTTTTAAATCTTTTTTTTATTTTTTTTCTTTCAAGTGTAACTTGATTAGACAATTCGTTGAAGACTTAACGTCTCAGCTTTGCACATTGCAGGCCTTCCTTCTGAGCCTCTATGTTAGGCCTGCCCCTTTATAATTGCATAGGAGAATCTAATGCCATGTTCACTCATGGGTGAATATGACATGCATAAATTATATACTATTTAATTATTATATGTATTAAATAATATATATATATATATATTAAATATGTAGTATTTTGATGTGATAATACATGACCTATAGACTCAATATCTGATTCTTCGCTTTGCATTTCCAAAGCAAAGCATGCCTTATGTAAAAAACCTAAACTACCCCTATGTAAAATAAACTTGCATATAAAAAATTTTTGCCCAGAGGGCTCCGCCTCCTACAACCCCCGAGAGGGGGGTTTACCACCTCCCTTCCAACCCCCATGTCGACCTTACCGTGAAGGTCGATCCGTGTACAACCTATACATAGGGACAATTTACGTCAGGGTAATCATTAAGCTCCACACATTCTAACGATGCCTACAAGAAAAAAAATAAAAAAAATGCAAAGAAAAGAAAAAAAGCTTGTCAGGCCTATTGCAATGTAATGTGCATGGGGGATCTAATGCTATGTTCACTCACGGGTGAATATGGCATGTATATATATTATATAATATTTAATTCTTACATGTATTAAGTAATATACATATTAAATGTATAGTATTTTGATGTGATAATACATAACCTACAGATTCAGCATCTGATTCTCAACTTTACTTCTCAAAAGCAAAGCATGCCTACAAGAAAAAAAATAAAAAAAATAAAAAGAAATGAAAAGAAAAGAAAAGAACTTGCTAGACGTATTGTGATGTGATTGCATTAGGGAAATCTCATGCCATATTCATTCACGGGTGAATATGGCATGTATATATATTATATAATATTTAATTCATATATGTATTAAATAATATATATATTAAATGTATAGCCTTTTGATGTGATAATACATAACTTACAATAGGCTTTATATGACTTACTAGGAAAGGTCATACTCAGCCATGTTCACCCATGAATGAACATGAAAAAATATTTCTATATAGATATATATTTATATGAAATTGGGCCACAATGGGCTGGCCTATTGTGGGCCTGTATGGGCCGGCCCAGCCTGGGCTGGTGGGCTGGGCCATTGTGGGCCGGGATGGGCCAGCCCATTGTGGGCCTAGACGGGCCAACCCGACCCAGCCTAGGCCTAGCCTAGCCCAGCCCAGCCTAGCCTAGCCCGGCCCATGATTTTCCATGGGCCGTTCCAGGCCGGCCCATGGGCCAACATATATTGGCCCAGCCTAGCCCACAAGTATTTATGGGCCGTACTGGGCCGTGAACAGTGCCGGACAGTGCCGGGCCGGCCCATCACTGTAATAGGACGGGCTCGGGCTGGCCCACGGGCCGTTGCATCTCTACTATAAACCCATATCTGCTTACTATTCATTTTAATAAGCCCAATATGACCTACTAATACTAGAATCGTTCTATGGTATTCTACAAGTTGTAGTAAGAAGGACTTTTGTCCTAAAAGAACCTTTGAACGTAGACAGGTATTAGGCCTGTAATTTGGCATTCTAATGTTACGGGTTTAGCATTAACTTAGTACCAAGGTGCGTAACTCATATTTAGTATACTAAAAATTTTGTATCAAAAATTGTATCTTTAAACGAGCAAATTTCCAAAAACCATCAACTGTAAACTTGTGTTTCTCGTGTTCTAAAAATTTTATGTTAGTTGTAAAATATAATTCTTTCTTTAAACAAGTGTTTCTGTTCAAAATTTGTGCCGCAGTGGAACTTATAGTAGTTTTGAAAACTCATCGCGTTACTGTATGTGAGAGACAGTTTCCTTAAAAACTTTCTTCACAAGAGTTCCTCGTTTCAATAAGATCTAATACTTGTGTTGTTTTTTAACATCCCATTTTTTTTCTTTAGCACATCCATATTCCTTTTTTTTCAAAACTTTCCCAAATTAAATAGTTTTTATAAAAAGTTCGGAATGCTTTTTTAAAAAAATGTTTTAAACTGCGTGTTAGAGTTAGAATCATAAAAAAATTTCTTCACAAAATTTCTTCATTTTGATAAGATCTAAAGTTTTTATGTTTTCATCTAGAAACTAATTCAGACTTTTTGGGGATCATTTCTACCAAAACAAAAAACTGCATTTTTTGGAAACATAAATTATGTAATTTCGAAAAAAAAAAAACCCCCAAAATGCTACCTTGGAGGCAAAAATCGTAAAAACTTTTCTCCATGTAAATTCTTTGTTTCAAGGATCTTAAAGTTTCATATTGCATGAAATTCGTGCTTTAAAAGGCTTGTTTGTCCAAAACAGTGGCTACCCCTCTATGGAAAACAATTTTTGAGTAGTTTTTAAAAACTGTTTGAAACTCCATCTTAAAGTTGGAATATTAGGTAACGTCTTTCACAACAAAATGTTCAAAACATCAAGATCTCAAAGTTTCATGTTTATGGAAACCTTGGAATCGACTTGCAAAAAGTCCATTTTTGGACTTAAAAAGTGCAAGAATTTATTCTATACTAAACCACTTCTAAAACCTATAAAACATGCTCTAATCTAAACAAATCATAAACAAACATAACTAAATCTTATAATACCGTAATAAATACATGTTTAAATACTTATTTACATGCCATAACTTAGCTAACTTCAAAACTAAAGAGAATAAAAGGTTTAGATCTATACCCTTGAAGATAATTTCTTGATCTACTCTTCTTCTCTTCATTTTCTCTTCATTTTGAAAAGTGGGAAATTTTTTTGAGAGTAATAAGGAAATAAAACCAGTTTGTCTTACAAGGAAATCAGCCTTTGAATTCTTGGAGCCTATTTATAGACTTTTTCAAATCTTGAGTTAATCTTCTAACCTTAATTTTAGCAATTAAATGGGTTTTAAGAAGGCAAAACTTTGCTTACTTTCCTACAAGAATAACGCCAATCACTAGAGGAAAAAAAAGGCAAAATAGCTTCATCAATGGTCAATATAGGCATTAGTCTTTTATTATTCATGTGGTCTAATCTTGTTTCTTTGTCCCCATGCTTTAACCACATGTTTTGTTAAATTGTGGATCAGTTCTCATTCTGATTAGTTAGGGTAACTGGCTAGATAATGGGGAATTTTCAATATTGGATGGGTCCTCTAGCCTCTCTTAATTTTATACCAAAATTAACCTCTGAATTAACAATGATGACTTTATTTCTAAATCATGAGCTAAGATTAGACTGCTATAAATTTTGAAATTATTCGTTGACTAAATAAATCGTAAACTTGGCTTTTGCTGCACTAAATAAATCCTAAACTTGACTAAATAAATCCTAAACCAATGTGGTGTCTATCAAGGGCACTTGATGCTCAAGTCAATGTTTTAATGGGGAAGAGCAAGGGAAAAGCTAGAGTAGGCAAAAGAAAGCTGCTCATACCTTTGTGGTGGAGTTAATGCCTCTATTTATAAAATGGACAAGGTTTGGCTTATGACACGAGTGTACACTTATATAGAGCCCTTGGGTTGAGTGACAAGTGTCAAGATCTTAGTAGTGGGATATTCCTTGAAGGGCAAGAATTGACCAAAATTGGGTAGTGTCTTGGTCGGATAGATCCTAGTAGGATGGATCTTGGTCGAACTAATCTAGGTCAGACTTATCTTAGTCGGACAGATCCTAATTGGATAGATCCTGATTGGATGAATCCTAATAGAACAAATCTTAGTTGGACAAATCATGGTCGAATGGATTTTGGTTGGGCAGATCTTGATAGGATCGACCTTGGTCGGATGAATCCTGGTCAGATCCTAGTCAGATCTTGGTTAAACCTATGGTTGGATCTCAATTAGACCTTTGTGGATAATTGGTCATAAGAGCGGTTTGGGTGGTTTTTAAATTGTGAAAAACCTCCCTATTAGAGCATCTTTATCAAAAATGCTACTTGCATAATTCATTTCTAGCTAATAGGCAATTAAGGACATTTTGCATATTCGAGTGTTTCTCAAACACTGTTAACACCATATGTACTTAAAACTCTCGTTTATTGAATTTTCAAGTTAATTCATTGTTTTAAAATTTTCTCGGCCTTAATTCATAGTGAAAGATCATCAATTGAATTATATTGCTCATAAAAGCTAATAAATTTATTTTTAATATTTAATTTAGAATTTTAGAATTTATATTATAATTTTACAAATTCTTCAAGCATAAAACATAACATAAATTTTTTTTAGAAAGTCTGCAACTTAAATATTTAATTTACAACATTTAATTCTAAGTTTTTATTAGTGATTACAATAATTTCCCAAGTTCGTCTAACATTAACTCTTGATGTTCATTAACATAAAACTCTTTAACTAAGCGAGAGCTAACTAATGTCGTTTAATTGCATTAAAGTGTCTATTTATACACTACTAATGCAGTAATATATCTAAAATTCCTATATGTTAAAGCTTAAGTCCCTTACTGATAAAACTCCCTTCATCTCAAATGAGATAGGAGGTTTCTAAACTTGAACTAAATTCTTATAATTTCTAATAATGCTTATCGATGTTGTATATCTTCAAATTTATTGTAATTATAGAATTGTGGAATTGAAACTTAATTCCGTGAATCTTTACGCATAAATATATATTTGGGTTTCCAAAAAAACCCTTAACTTAAATACTCGAATTCTCTCAGGTATAACGGATTGGATGCTTAATTATCAAACCAAAATTCTATTCGAGTCATTAAGGATGCATTGATTTGTCTTAAGTTACCTATCTTCTTAAACTTCCACACTCTCTCATAATTGTTCATCTCATTATCTACTATCATTATCCACCATTAAGCCATCTATCTTATGGTTGTGGTTATTCTTAAACTTTCTCAACATGCATAGCACGACTAAGCTTGTCATATTACTATTATCCTCACAAATCTCATAAAAAATTGCACTTACAAGTTCTAAACTCTTACTTTCTTATGAACTTATTGGTATAGTTGTGGAAAATTTCTTAATTAATTATCCTTATTAATTATTGGATTTTTCAGACAATATAAGATGAGCCAATCTATAATCATGAGGCCAACCCGACACCTCACCCATAGGTTTGTGCATACTAAGATTTTGACCATACAATAAGTAGTGCTTAATGGCCCTCCTAAGTCTAGCCCAAATGGGACGAAGAGAAATATAGACCTAACCCTTATGAGGAGGTAGGTGAGCGAGGCCAACCATAAAGTTGGTCATAGTCCTATAGCTGATGGTCCATACACATGTCAACCTTTCCTTTTTTGTGTGCACTTATGTATTTAGGAGGGAAAAAAAGTAGGCCACAGGAAAGTGAATTAGAAGAATACCTCTCCTACACAACTAAATTTCGTACATACTACTTTTATGTAAAACTTTACATTAAAATAATATGTTTAAGCATTGACTATGTAGAAGTGGTATACATCCTAATTAACACGCTGCCTGTTGATTTTGACCAGCAATATTCAAAGCTCTAACATCAAATTGGCTCGGCCTAAATTTTTAGGCTACCCCAACTGGTGTCTGATATAAGTATCTCATGAGGAACTTAAACTAATAATATGAGAAAATCTAAAAAGTATCCCCTCAGATTTGGATAAATACAGCATTTTTCCTTATGTTTTTAAAATTCAAAAATTATCTCTTATATTTTTCAAACCATCTAAAAACCACCTCTTCTTCTTACTTTCCTAGTTTAATTTTTTCAAAACGACGAAATGATCCCTAGAGCATAAATACAATCAAATATATGTGTTGGGTTATACTAGCATACAAGCCCCTCTCTTAGATTCACCACCAATGTGAATGAATTTGAGAGCACCCATTTGAATGATTTTTTTGAAGAAGAAAATGAAACCTTTTCTTCTTCTTCTTCCTTTTTTTTTTTTAAAATAAAAGAAGATTAGAAAAGAAAGTTCATCAACAACTAGTGGAACCCTTTAAAAGTTGTTGTTCGAATCAATATAACCATTCTTTCTCCTAGGTGTTAGGGGTGAATGGTGGGCAGTTTGGTAGTTTTTGAGCAGGTGCGGTGTAGTTTTTTTGGATGGCAGGTTGGCGATTAACCAACCCGCAAACCGCCCACCACATGGCGGGTGGTTTTGGTTTGGTTTTGGGTGGTTGCGGGCGGGTGCGGGCGGGTTGAGGCGGTTTAGACCTATGTTATTGCCCAATGTAATTTTTTAGACCTTTTTTTTAGAAAGTGAAGAAAATTTGTAGAAAATATAAGATGATAATACATAAAGCATTCCCAACAAGTTTGATGCTTAAAGACAGTGACCATATTCAAAAGTACAAATTAAGAAACATAATCATTCACTGCAACAAGAAACATCAACTACATATAAAGTGATGAACAAAGTCAAGAGTCCATAAAGATTAAAGTCTATTCACTGGGTTCGAAAATAATAGAATGCTACAAATGAAATGATGAACAAAGTCAAGTGTTTTTTTTTTCTTTTAAGGCTTTTTCTACTAACTTACTTGATTTGAATTTTGATCACTTCACAAAATAATAGGAGAATTTCCAGTTTCTAATATGTCAAGAGACATCCGAGCCCATACTTGAAGTGTTGGATTGTTCAATCATCTCTAAAATAAGAACAAAATCAAATAAATGATAAGTTTTTTTAAAAAAATATATAGGCGGGCGGGTGCGGGTTGAACCTGCCCTCAAAAACTTAAAACCAAACCCGCCTACCGAATATTGAACCCGCCCACCAGTGGGTTGCTAACATAAACCTGTTTTTTTGAGATGGGCGGGCGCGGGCGCGGGCGGTTGGCAGGTGCGGGGCGGTTTTTGTACAGCCCTACTAGGCCTCATAATAGCATGATTAATAGATTCACTATGATTGTTAGAAAATGAGTACGCTACAGATTTTAAAATTTTTTAGTTAACATTTTTCCAAAACAAGTTAGACATGCCATGACATAAATTAATAAAAAAAAATCTTTTGTATCTTTCAGTAGACCTAAAAACCACAAGAATTGCTATTAGAAAATTCTACTAGAAGAGTCTCAACTAATTGGACTTCTTTACTATTCTCTTTTCACGATTGGAATGCGGGTGGTCGCATGTCGCTCAACCATTCCTCAAGCAACCTCTCTTTCAAACCACTTGAGAAAATTAAAATCTAAGGTTCAGGATGTTAAAAAATAACTTTTTGGGAGTTTTAGAGTCTTCCAATAAAATAGTCATATCCAAATCTCTCAAGTGATCTAAGAAACAGTAGAAAATTTTTCCCTTTATATTGTGGTCAGATTAGAGCTAATCATTATCAGTTATGGCCTCAAAATTTGAATTAGAACAAATCTTGAAGATAAAACGTGTGAAAATGCATATCTGGATGAAGCAGGGGCAGTCGATCAACTCCTGTGTATGCAGTCGACCGCCTATATGCGGCTGACACCTGTCATGCATTTTTCAGTTTCTTTGATTTATCTGATTCTCACAATTTGAATCGACTGGATAAATCTTACTTTATTTGACCCGATTATCCTTTATAGAGCCTTAATTTTAATTCAAATAATCGAATAAAGAAATTATTTGATTAAAACAGTCATATACTGATAATCTCATATAAATAAAATCTATTCAAATAATTCAATATGTTTATATTGAATTAATTCATAAAATTAATTCAATCAATAAATTAACATGAATTATTAAATCCAATCATTCAAACTTTGGCCAATCTAATAAATAACGTAAGTTACCAATATATAGAAAAAATAGACAGTATTGTATTATGAGCTAACAAAGGGGATCCGATGGACATATATAGATCAAGCTCCTATAATTATAAAATAATGTCCATGACATGTATATTTTATAATTATCAACTCTAAGGCTATTTCACTAAAAGTTTAGAGCTGCACTCTTGTACTATATATAAATTACAAAACTCCAATAAGTTTATTGTCCATGACATATCATAATGTATAATGTTCCCATAGGATATTTATAATTGGCTTAAGGATAAATTTTGTTTTATCTTCCCAATTATATTTATCTTATGTTTCATTTTTTCACCATTGAAAAACTTACTATTCATGACCAATATAAATGGCATACCATTTGGTTGTACATATGTATCCAAAAGGTTAAGCGCTCTAGTTTTCAATTACAAGTTAATGCCTATAAGAGAGTATCATTAACTTTATAAAAGAGCTGTAGATTTTATATCTATGAATTACAAGTCTACATTAATCAAGAGTCATGTCTCAAACGTACCAATATGCGCACCTTCATATAATTCAAGATGTTACCCTTTACTACATCAAAAAACACAAGTAAAAAATACAAGTTCATTGATTCATTTTAAGATTAAAATGTAACATATATGATTGTCTAGTGAATTGATTTGCCCAAATGAAATTATTAATCAAATCAATTCATATTTAGTCCCGATCTAACATATCGTCCCTAATGACAATATACCAATGTTTTTACTCGTGGAGTCCAACTCCAATAATCAAGACAAGTCATCTTCCATTAGGGATATAAACAACATAACAATTTGACTATGAATAAAGGGCCTAACTTTACTTCCTCGATTGCAGACCTTAGTATTTAAATTATCACCTTTAAGATTCACGTCTTTCGCATAATCTGTCCATTATATGCACGATCTTAAAAGTTTAGATTGACAGTCCTAGACTTTAGTTTGCTTAACATATATTCAACAAAAAATGATTATAAAGAGGACAATATTTGATATATAAAATAAACACTTTATTGATTAAATATCTCCAAAAACTTATTATATTATTTAATTCTTAGGGCACCTAGTCTAACAATCAATACCTTAAATAGCCTTCATATTCTTCTTGCGTCTCTTCAAACAAGTCGTCACTATGAAAGAAAAAAAAAAAACTAGATCAACAATCAATCAAACCCGTCATCATTGATCCAAAATAATTTTAAAACTAAAACTCTCAATCTTTTTTTTTTTGCTCTGAAAGAAAAGGAACAAAAGATAAACAAATGATCAAACCCTTTCATCGCCGACCCAAAACAATTTTGCAAAGCTTTTTTTTAATTTGTGTAGCCATGTTGGCTAGCTTATTACAGTAAGAACTAAGAAATAAACAAATCGAATCGGATCCTCCTTTCCAATCTCATTTTCCTTGTTAGTTGCAATTCCACGTATTCCTTATTCATTTGTGTATTTGGAGCCAAGCTTCACGTTTTGTGCAAGACCGAGTTCAACACCTTGTTATCGGATTTGGGTTTTCGTATTCACCATCTAAAAAAGGCTTCTCCATTTCCGGTTTTAGATTGAAACTGATGGCACCTAGTTTAGGAAACCATTGGATCTTAACTTTTAAGTGTTTGATGAGACATGCTTGTTTGTGAGGAAAAGAAAAGCAAAAATTAAATTAAAAAAAAGACAAACAAATCTAGTTCTTCCTCTTCACCTCTTCTCCACCATCTCTACAGTCAAAGTTTAGACCATAGGGATTGGGGAGAGAACCTTGCAAAGCCGTCCCACACACGAACCCAACCTTCTCTCCCCATGGCAGCGCAAATCCAGCCTCCCCTTTCCATGGTGGCCTCCTTAATGAATGTCACGAATGTCTGACGACCTTTGATCGACGACAGATGAGGAAGAAGAGCCTCTGTCCTTTCTTATCATCCAATCTACAGAGGAGATCAATCGTGGTAGAGGGGGCATACTTGCCAACAATAAGCGTGCATAGAGGGAGGTCTGATGAAGGCGATGGATGGAGGGGCTAGAGCTACCAACGACGGCCATATAGAATCTCTTCAATTTTATTTATTTTTTTATTTGTTTTGATGTGTTTTAAAATTTGGGATTTTATTTTATTTTTTCTAGTATCAAGGGCTAAGATTCCTCAAAAAAAAAAAAAAAAAAAAAAAAAAAAGAATCAAGGGCTAAGATTAGAACTTTTATAAAATTAATGGTTAAAATTATTTGTGTAGAAATTAATATAAAATGGATATGTGATCAAATATGATTGGTTTTATTTTAGCTTTCATGAACAACCCAATTTTGTGTCATTAGACTATAATCTAAGGGACTATATTGTGTGGAGATTTTAAGTGTCCCCTACCACAACTTTTTTTTTTTTCTTTTTACTATATTTTATTTTGGTGTTTGGTAAAGATCCCAACCCTGATATCTAAGTATGTATTTATCTTTTTAACTAAATTGTTTGACTGCAAGTCAACAAAAGGATCCTTTTTGAATGATTTGAATACTTAGGGGCTAGTTTTTTAATTTTAAAAAAAGCTAAGGGTCTGTTTGGTAAATAGATTCGAATTAGTGATTTGATTTGAATTAATGTGATTTGAATTAAGATTTGAGTTAGTGATTTGAATTGTTATCCGAATTGACGTTCAAATGTGTATTTAAGTTTTAATTTATCAACAAATCTAATGAAATCTTAATATTAATTATCTTTAAAAAATGCAATATGGATCTTAATTTATTCCTTTCTTCACTAGAAACACAATGAAAAAAGAATCATCTCAATTAGATGACAATGAAGAAGTTATGCTTTTTTTCTCAAATATAGGAGAGAGAATTTTAGTTTTTATTGTAGAATAGATATCCAAATATTAAAAGTTTATGGGAGTCAGAACTTTAAAAACTTAGATTTTTGATACTTAAAGGATTCAGATTTTGGGGGAAATAAATACGTATATAAATGATTCTTAATACTTAAATTTGAATTTGAGTCTAAAGAATCTAAAGAGTTCTCGAAACAAACAGGCTCTAAGAATAAGAGTTGTTTGTTTGGAGTACTCTTTATACTAAATAAACTCAAATTTAGATTCAAATATCAAGAATCCTTTGAATACGTGTTTGTTTTCCAAAAAATATAAATATTTTAAGTATCAAGAATTTAAGTTTTTAAAGTTCTAACTCCCCTTAAACTTTTGATACTCAGATATCTCTGCTATAGTAAAAACTAAAATTCTCTCTCTTATATTTAAAGAAAAAAGGCATAACTTACTTCATTTGATATCCAATTAAGATGATTCTTTTTTCATTATGTTTTCAATGAAGAGAGAAATAAATTAAGATTCATATTATATATTTTTTGAGATTATTAACATTAAGATTTTATTAGATTTATTAATAAATTAAAAATTATTTTCATTACCTTTCTAAACACATATTCTAATTTTATTCCATACTCAGATTAAAACTTATTGTACATCCAAATGTCAATTCCAATAACAATTTACATCACTAACTTAAATCTTAATTTAAATCACACTAACTTAAATTAAATTAAACTAATTTAAATCAAATCACTATAATTCTAATTCATTTATCAAATGGACCCTGAACCTTGTGTTTAGCTAAAACTAGAGGATGCTTTGGGATTTTCCCTAATAATATTGGCGCCGAGGAGGAGAAAGTACACAGAAAGTTCTGGGCGACAGAGAGAAAAACGGAGTAAAAGAGAAACTGGGATCAGAAGCAACAGAAGAAACAGCCATGGATGAGCATGAATTTCGACGCCTCCTTGATCTCTTCCCCGTTGTCCGTTCTCGAGATTTCGTTGTAATGCCTCGCAAACCCACCCTACTCTCCCTCTCTTGGTACTTGATGCAATAAAGTCTTTGATTTGCTGGAGTTTTACTGACAATGACTTCTCGTTCAACCAAAAGAGAATTCTTTATTGTCCATTTTTTTTTTTGAATATTTTCTCTAGAGACTATCTGGGTGTGTGAGAAAATTGGCGAAAGCTCATAGGGCAATGCTTCCCTGTCTATAGATAATATCTTTGGGTTTTTGTTATTCATCAATGTTTTTGTCGGTTTAGTGTTTGAAATTAGCAAATTTATTACAATCTTTAAGTCTTCGACATGAAATGGTGGGGGGTTTTTATCAACAAGTTTTGGGTTTTTCTTTGATCATAAGCTGGCCAAGTATATTAGGAAACAAGACTAAAGGCCTTTGTGTGAGAGAGAAACATGAGGTGAAACCATTTTTAGATGGAGAAGGAGTTTTTTTTTTTTTTTTTGCTGACCTATTTTATTTGTTAGCTTGCCATTATTTGCTGGAAATTTTACATCATTTTCACCTTATGTTCCCTTTACTTGTGTGTCCTTTTTCTCTTTTATCTTTCTCTTCATTTACTTGTGTATATCAGATTTTGATTTGTAAGTATTGCTTTTTTCTTCCATTTGAATCCAATTTCAGGCTGAATCAGAATCATCAAGACAATCAACTTCTAAGTCATCCCAGAATGAGGTAGTACTGCTTAATTTGTTCTCGCGAAATCTTATGTTGTGTAATCTGTGCATGTGCGTGTCTTTGTGTTGCTGCTTGACTTTGTGTAATCTCTACATTTGCATGACAGCTAAAAGAATGGCATGATGCGTGGAACCAAGGTGATGACAAACAAGTTGAGGTCGAAGGATCTGATCGACATGGTATGTCTTCACTTGCAAAACTTTTAATTCGGAGAAAAATAATCTTGTTCTTCTTGCTAGAAAATTGAGATTATAGTAGCTGGACTCTTGCTAATAAACGTATGCCTTAGTGCTTTGAGCCTTTCGTTTGATCCTAATAACGTTTTTGTACTACTTCAAAGTAGCTGCTTTTGCATATCTATGTTTAACTAAGGACCTCCATATGCCTGTGGAATATATTTTCATGGGCCATTGTACGTTCTGAATTAATTTCTTGATTATTTTCATGCAATTAGTGTGTCTAGGAGTCATACCCTTACTAATGTCATGTTCTTTTGGCACAAATATAGAACAAAATAGAGGATCCACTTATTCTGAATTGCCTGGTGATCTTTTTTAATGATCCAGTTTTGGGGATTTGTTTTAGAGAATTTGGTTTTCTTTTCTTTTCTTTCTTTTTTTTAAAAGAAAGAATAGTATTAAAATTAATCGATAGCTTCATGGAAATGGTATAATTGCTGTTCTCTTGGATCCCTCAGTTGTTAGAGTCTTATATTTAATAGCCACGTGACGTGGCTGAAAATAATCTTCTGAAGTTCCTTTAGTTGTTTCAGGTTTCATACTTCTTCTCCTTTGTAGTTAAAAATATGTGTATGTCTATCTGTTTCATAAGGTGGAGAAGGGATTGGTGCACTATAGTGTTTATTTTCCTCCTCGTGGCTAATGTATGGTACAGAGGTTATATATCTTTTTTTGGTATGGATATGAATTAACAGATGCATTTTGGATGAAGTTAAAGACAGCTGCTGAGATAAAGGTATGTTGAGCTTCAGCCTTCAGCCATTACTGATCGTAGAAGACTGGTTGCAAATGTTATGTGTCAAGGAAGTTATAAATTTGGATATGATTTTTTCTCTTAACTTGTCAGTTGTTCAGAAAACATAATATTGTGGTCACTCTCTGTTGAGAAAGAAACAATTTTAGTATACATGCCAAACATCAAAGTTGAGGACATGAACGCTCACAATATGAATCATAACCACGTTCCAACTGTGTTTTAGCTTTTTCCTGGATGCAAGAATTGTGTTTTGCAAATACCACTCTTATCACAACATACAAAGCCCCATCATTTTTCTCTTTGTTTCTCTTTAGTTAGAATGGTAAATTTCATGTATGGGTTGAAGTTTGTGATTTTAAGGTTGTCAAGGAGCAGTTACAAAGTTGTACTTTTAAGGAACTCTTAAATTGCGGTGGCAATTTGAGTTATATCAGGTTAAGGCATCGTGACTGTTATTACCCTTTTTTTTTTTTTTTTTAATAATGTCTTGTAGATTAGGATCTGGAGTTTGTTGGGATTATAGTGTAATTTACTAATGTTAATGATGACATGAAATGTTCCTTGAACTGATATTATTAATTTTTGAAGAGGCTCGAAAGGTGAGATATAGGCTTAATTCATAGCAGAGATTTACATTTTTGTTTTACTGTTAGAAAGGCGCCTTCACATCAGCTATGTTAAAATCTTGCATCAAGGAACTTAGTTTTGTGGTTATCATACATCCCCTAGAAAACTCTGGAACCACCATCTTTGTGTTTACTTTTTTTTACTGCATACAGATTTATCATTCTGTTCCAATATGATCTTGACATTGACCTCTTCATGTTAGTCAACGCTTCTTGCTATCCGAGTCAGAAATTGACTTGCATTTCTCAAGTTGCTATATCGACTGACATATGCTGTTGACTCTGTAGCTAACATGGTTCTCCAGGCCTTTGTAATGTAATCGACAAACTAAACTTGGTTGCGTACATCTTTTTTTATATTGTTGTTCTGCCTATCTTTATGTCTCTGAGTAGGGTAGATAGGCATCAAATAATAATAATAATAATAATAATAACAATGACTGTAAGTAGATGAGCTTTGAGCATTTCTTGTCACATAAGGGGCATTGATGATGGAAGTCGAGTACTTTTAATGTATGAAGACAAAGCATCTCCTAGTTTCTCTATCCTGCCTTAAGAATTGCACTTTCTTGCTTAATTGCTTCAAATTGTACTTGGATACTAGATTGCTTTTTTTTTTGTTTTTTGTTTTTTATAATCTTTTTCTTTCTAAGTAAGATGTTGGAAACAAGAAAACAGTCTGTTAAAACCTCGATGGGGATAATGTGTTTAGCAAGGTGGTTGGAACCGTTGGTTAGAACTGTTTTTATTGTAGCATGTGAGAACTTTATAATGTAGCGATTTTTTTATTGTTACTGAGAACTTTACACTGTTTATAACTGAGAAAATGGTCTAGACCACTTTTGCCAAACACTACGTAGTGAGACTAACTATCGGTGCTCAATTGTTTAGATGGGTGTAGTGGAAGCAGAGAGATTTTGCGAGACGTTTCAGCGAATCCATAACAAACTTGTGAGTATCATATCTTCGTTTTTACCATAACAAACTTGTGAGTATCATATCTTCGTTTTTAAGGGACTTCTCTTGCCTTCAATTTTGTTGGCAGAGATGACAATATCCAACTCTCGTTTTGTACGCCTCTTTTCCCCTTATTTTTTCTAAATGTTGACTTTGCATTTCGATGTCGTAATTACTGCCCCCTTGCTTTTTCCTAAATATTTCAGGTTCATGAAGAGCTGAGTTCAGATGCTGCCCGGAACATTCTCAAACTGTCAATAAACACTTACAAGTGACTTGTTTTTTTAATCTATGTATTATGTAATTTTTTCATGTCAGATCTATACAGTACATGAGCATTCGCTTCTTTTGTTGCGAGGTTATAGGCGTTTAAATCAAATTATGATTTTTATAAATGTATCGTCAAGGCTAAATATATTGAAGAAAGGATTCTATGATTCATTTCGTGTGAATGTCTGATCTAGGCAAGTCTCATCCTTACTAAGCCAAGTACATACATTATGAAACAGTAATATTTACAAAATGTGAGGACTTCACCATTTGGTACGTCATTGGGGCTTCCTAAGTTTTTTTTTTTTTTTTTTTCAATTAGAAAAACTCCATTAAAACGATTGTATTGCAAGTTTCTTTTTGACATTGGAGAGCAAGATTATAAAGTCATGTCCCCTTTTGTAACGTTTTTCCTACATGTCGTTTTGGATCATTTAAATCAATCAAGGGAGAAGGAATAATCCATAGACAATTCAGAGCTTCGACGAGCTCAAGGAAAATGTCAGCTGCAAAAGAAAAGGTAGTCTAAAAATTCCCACCAAGGATTAACATTTAAATTGATGAACTTCTTTCCTCCAGAATAAGAGTAGCATGTCTTTCTAGTCTAGTACAAGTTTCAAATAATAAACGATACAGCAAGTATCAGACTGTAATGCCGGAAAAAAGTCAAATTCCATATTTCGAAAAACCACCCATTTTGAGCTCTGAGCAACCAAATGCATTTAGTCCTGAAGAATTGCCAGAATGTCATCCTCCCTATACAGATGATAACTGAAACAAGCACAAAAAGGCAAGAGTAAGAAATAGAGTTGTGAGAATCAATGATATCCCATGCTGATACTGGTTCAGGCATGACATACAAATTTGGAAGACAAGCATGTTTCTAATACGTAGAAATGTTTTGTAACACCAGACATTCAGCATCAGAGTATGTCTACGCAGGAAGAAGTCAACAATACCAAAACTTTGACCCCGGCCATGTGCATATGATAGTTTCAAACTAACTTATGATATTTCAATGGGGATAAAAGTTAATCAAATTTTGTCCCAGAATAGAAGCACAATTCTCATTTTGATCCCTAACTTCTAAACTGTCCCAAGAAAAATCCCCACTGCATGAAATTGATCTAAATTAGCCCCTTCCATCGATGTCAACAGAAAAAGGCACAAGAATACCAGGCGTGAATTAATAGAGGTTGATTTTGTCATAACAATTAAAAAGGAAGCCGCGCCTTTTTCAATCGAAAAAAGTCGGATTGACAAAATGACAAAGTTGAAACAATTTTAGTAGTTTAGGGACAAGTTCAGAGATGTTTTTGAAGTAAGAGATCAGGAAAAAAAGGCTTTAGTTCTGGGACTAAAAATAAAATCAACCCTATTTCATTTTTCTTCAATGTTCTAAAGTACAATCCAAGAAGGCTTGATAAAAAGAGGACTAACACGACTAACTGAAACAACAGACATGATTAACTCTTTCGGTGCAGATATTAGTATACCATCAACAACAGAAAAAGATTAACTAAAGTAAAGCTTACTCTTTATCCCCAAGCTTAACTTCAGTTCCTCCATATTCTGGCAAAAGAACTGTCTCTCCTTCCTTGATAGTTACAGGTATCAGTTGTCCATCTCTATCACGGCCTCCCTGACCCACCGCAATAACTTTTCCAGAGTTGAGCTGAATTGCCAATGACGTACAAAGCAGAAAATGAGCAAATTCACCAAAAATAAAACAAAAAAAAAAAACAAAACAAAAAACAAATAAACAAAACAAAACAAAACAAATAAACAAAAAAAAACAAAAAAAAAGAAGTTAAATGTCCAAAATTATTACTAAACATGAAGACACGGAAAGATGCACACCCATATAAAAGTTCTACAACAAAGCTGCGCAATACTAAGTATTCGGATATATTTAAAAAAATTGAAAAAAAAAATATTTACGAAAAGAAAAAGGTGGGATTTTCTTCATTGAAACAAACTAGAATTGAAGCAATAATAATAGCAATTACAAACAAGACTAAGAAGGAATAGACAGAGTAATCAGACTAAAAACTCAAAAAAGAAAAAGGAATAAACGAGCCAACCTAGAGTCACAAAAACCCAAATGAAATGTTTCTCAACCATAACCAGAAACCACAAACTCATACAGAAAAGACCTGATTTTTCTAGCAGTTTTCGGGTCACAAGAACATGGTTTTTTTCAGAATAAACTTTTTTTGAAGAAATATATATAAAGAAAGGAAGCGAAAGAGAGAAATGTGGGGAAATAAAAGAGAGGAGAAAGCAACCTTGGAGGTTTTCTCGGGAAGGAGAATCCCAGAATTGGTCTTGGAGGGAGGGACAATCTTCTCAACGAGAATGCGATCGAACAAAGGGATCAAACGCCTCGCCATTTCCAAAGGGCACTGCTAGAACCTTCTTTCTTCTAAGCTTTCGACAGAGAGAGAATGGAGCCTTGTTGAGAGTTTGTCCTGAGGAAGACCCTGCTCTTCTTATTCTAGGGTTTAAGGAGGACTTTAGCATCGCACCCCGTGAATTTACGCCTTTGTCCCCGTTCATTTGGGGATTTTGATTCCAATTTCCATTTAATAATAAGGGTATTATTTAACACATCAGCAACACAATTCTTATACCATCGCTTCCCTTGAATTTTTAGAGGATGTTTGGAATAAAAAAATAGTATAAAACTCTTATATGTTAAAAAAAATATATATAACGTTTTTATATGTTATAATGTTTAAATCAAAAAATTTGATTTAGACCAATAAATCAACCAACTTATTATTTTGGCGACAAATTGCCCTTGAATTTAATTAAGTATAACAAAGTGTTCTTGATCTTAAATAGTGAAAACTGTTGAAATGTTGACAGAAATTTTCTGGTACACATTTTCCTTTGAGTCTTAACATTATTCATCGATTTAAAGGCATTCTATAACAATTTATGGTATTTAGAAGTAAATTTTGCAACAATTAAAAATTTTGGAGAAAACTTATCCATTTAATCAAAGTTCAAGGGTAAAAACACCAAAACCCCTTAATATAAAATGCATTCATGCAATTTTATTACGTTTTGCAGTTTTAACTGTCAAGTAAATTTCTCGGCATGTGTTTTTTTTTTTTTAATGAAGATTTATTTTTGAAAGATTTGATGAAGAATTTTGTGTTCCGGTATAAAAATAAAAAAGAAGATTTAGCAATAATATATTTTGCGAATTGGCTTAGCCAAATTTTATTTGAAGATGATGATGACTATAATATTGGCATCGTTTTTGAGTTTACTCCGAACCAAAGTCACGACGTGAAGCAATGAAAAGTAAGCTGTAGAACTAAAAGGCAACAAGTATAACAGCAAGAATATTAGGAAAAAATAAAAGTTACAACAACAAGAAGGAAACATGTCTTCCTGGAGGCCTCTAGTCAACATTTTTCTAGTTATTTTCTTTTCACGTTTTTTATTTTTATTTACCTGAATTATTTAGAATTGCTTCTCTGCGGTTGCTTCTTAAAGCCGTAGTACTATTTTCTCTGTAATAAAAACTATTTTCTATGTATTTCTAAATTTTGCTATATTAACCCTTTTAAAGTATGGTGACCCAAATTCAGTTTGGTCGGACCCAAAAAGCTTGCGGTACGACAAATTAAGGTGAAAAACAAAAGTGAGATTTTTCATGAGATCTGTGGTGGTAGCAGAGGAATCGGGCCGTGGCCCACCATTGATCTCGCCGGGGGTGCGGGGCCGGGGCAGAGCCCCGCGGTACGGACCTTTGTTGTTGGGCCATTTAGTTTATATTTTCGAGCCTATAGGGTTTTGTCTATACCTATACATATGATGTATTGCGTTAGGGCTTCATTATTAGCGAATTTTGAGCCTCCCTAGCGCCTCCATTGTAATCTTCACGAGTTTGTGATTTTCTTCTCCTCTGCCTGTGGTTTTTTTTCCGTTTTGGGTTTCCACGTAAATTCTTTGTGTGTTTTTTATCTTTGTTTATATCGCATTAATTTCGCAACAAACCCCATAATAGTTTTTTTTTCTTTTTTTTTATTTTTCTAGTAAAATTCGCGTCATAAGTCGATATTTTGTTATTACACTTAAAATTTTCTCCGAAACGTTGTAAGAAATAAAATTGAAACAAATAAGAGGGTCAAATTTACCATTGAAGAATGCCAGTGATGAATGTAACAAAAACATATACATGATGAAATTTTTAAGTACACAAAATGCCAATGATGAATATACGCACATTCACGGCCTGCAGGCAAAGAGGAGTCTGGCTAGGCAATGTTGATGTCCGAGTATTATTTATATGCTACAGACTACAGCACAAACAACATGTCAAAATTGAAACAACTATATCAGGACACTATCTATTGTTGTCTATTCTCTCTATACCAAAATTGAATTGAAACTATATCTTCAGAAATCACCAGAGTCTGTAAAACTGAAAAACAAACCAGAAAAAAGTATCTTGGTCTCTGTATGATGAGAGAAAAATCCGTGAAAATGTTGAAACGGTTGAACGCTATTATGTGCCGGTTTAACTTCTAATCCAATAGGACAGTGATAATCTTCTAAACTAAACAAAATGAAGAAGCCCTCTTAACACCTTTTGCAGTCTCAGATTGCAGTGTGACACAATGCTTTTCGATGTCATGACGGATTCTTTAAGCGTGTAGCAATCAGATGTAAAGCTATTTTTTCTTGTTTCTTTTCCTCATCTGCTCTAGCCTCTGTAGCACCTGCAATACAGAGTTGGCCTAGGCTTAAATAAAAAGAATGAGATCATGTTTGAAAAGCATTGCTCATGACAAGCACAAAAAACACAGTATCTTTCCCATAGGAAAACTAAGAGGAAGCGAAAAGAGCGAACCCTGTAACGAGGACCCTTCTTGGCTTCAGCAGCTCTTTTCATGTTGGCTTCAACTACTTCAGGGTCAATGTTAGATCGTGGCCGAATTACAAAATCCATAGGCGTTGGTTCTGGTACTACAGCACGCTTCGGAGATGACGATGATGACTTGCGTATCCTGTGGTGGGTGAAAAAAGAAACAAAAAATGCACATATATGAGATGATCAAGCAGAGCTAATTAGGCAAACATATAATTTAATAAGAAATTTCGTCACATCTTACCGGGGCGTGAGGTCTAGATCCTCGTCAAAGTCAATCGGAGATATAGTAGACTTGCGGGACCTGTGTAAGTGAAAAATAAAACAAACATATTATGTATCAAGAAATGTCACTGGTCACCTGGAAACTGATAGGTGCAAGAAACACAGAGAAGAGATTCTCAAGCAGAGGGGACATAAAATGTACTAAGAAATCCCGCTGCATCTTACCCTGAGGCTTTGCCTGAATAGCGACCAACATGTCCGGATTTCACTTCAGCACTTTTGTTTGGTGGCCTAAAATGATAAAAACAAAGCAACTAAGAAATTTTTCTAATAGGTCAAAAGCAAAATTACAATATACTTGTGCAAAACAAGTCTCGAATGATACGTTTGCGCCGATGGTCTTCGTAAGGGAGCCCTCTCAGGAGTAACTCTACTCGCGCCCTCAATGTTAGTCCTCTTGTCAAAAAGTCGTCTTCGACTCTGTGCCAATCGTGTCTTAAATGAGAAAACAATGACAGACCCTTCACAGGTTTGTCAAGAGTTCCATCTTAAGATAAAAGGAAAAATTACTAACCTGAGGACCAGCACCACTATCATAACCCACTCTCCTAGTGCCCTTCTTATCAACCTAATCCATTGCATAGATGTGAAAATGACACTCAATTTATTGATAGAACCAAAACAACAGTCTTACTACAGGTGAAAAAGTTTCAATGCCTAAGATATTCCCAATCGCAGTAAAAAAAAAAAAAGGGAAAAAAAATCAATCCTGCTACAACAGTGGAGTTTTAGAAGAAATCAAAAAAATTTTAATGAAATGGGGGAATGAAGGGGACAAAAAAAAAAAAGAAAAAAAAAAAGAAAAAAAAAGAAGAAGCTTTCAGGTACATAGAAATTGGTATGCATCAGAACTCACTCAGATCTCAGATTCTTGAACAAATATTTCACAGTAGGACCAATAACTCAAAAAAAAAAAAAAAAAGAAAGAACAAAAGCTTTCAGATGCATAAAAATTGTTAATTGCAACTAGTTGACAATGACATAAATCAACGGCCACAAATTCTATCAAGTATCAACTGAATGGCACTAAATAAATAATAGACTGCATAACAAACCAAGAATGCAATAAAAAAGAAATCACCTATAGACCAATTGACATGCACAAGCACAATTACAAACACAAAATAGAAAAAATCACTAGCTTGAAAGTCGGAATTAGGAAGGCAAAAGGGCAGATTTTTCCACCGCTTATTACAATACAAGCTCCAAATGGCAAATGCTAAAAATCCTTCATTCACTAAAAAAAATATACAAAATATCAAGATACAAGGTACAAATGTAAAATTTCCACCACCCATTTGGCGTCACTGAACTCAAACTTTACAAATCAAAAGAACACGACAGACAAACAACGATAAAATTTGACGATACATTAAATCTACAAAAGAGTTGAAAATACATGGAAATCACAAATGTGCAGGCTTACTACCTCAGCATCCTGATCCATCTGCTGCTTCCCCGAAGAGCCTGCTTTTGAACCACTTCCATACTTTCTTTCTACCTTATCTCCAGTCTCCTTCTTCCCACCCGAGCCACTCCCTTCTACACCACCAACTTCCCTTTTCCTCTTTGTCACAGAATCTGCTGTCTCTGCAGGAGATTTCTTCCCACCCCAGCCACTCCCTTCTACACCACCAACTTCCCTTTTCCTCTTTGTCGCAGAATCTGGTGTCTCTGCAGGAGACTTCTTCCCACCCCAGCCACTCCCTTCTACACCACCAACTTTACTTTTCCTCTTAGTTGCAGATTCTGGTGTCTCTGCGGGAGACTTCTTCCCACCCCAGCCACTCCCTTCTACACCACCAACTTCCCTTTTCCTCTTTGTCGCAGATTCTGGTGTCTCTGCAGGAGACTTCTTCCCACCCGCGCCACTCCCTTCTACACCACCAACTTCCCTTTTCCTCTTTGTCGCAGATTCTGGTGTCCCTGCAGGAGACTTCTTCCCACACGAGCCACTCCCTTCTACACCACCAACTTCCCTTTTCCTCTTTGTTGCAGATTCTGGTGTCTCTGCAGGAGACTTCTTCCCACCCCAGCCACTCCCTTCTACACCACCAACTTCCCTGTTCCTCCTTGTCGCAGATTCTGGTGTCTCTGCAGGAGACTTCTTCCCACCCGAGCCACTCCCTTCTACACCACCAACTTCTCCTTTCCTCTTTGTCGCAGACTCTGGTGTCTCTGCAGGAGAACCGCCCTTATCTGCAACCTCAGGCATTGGAGTTCCACTGGAAGCAGCATAAATGTCCTTAAGAAGCCTCTTTTTTAAGGGCATTATTATTTTGATAGAGGGAGCGCGGCGATGAACTGGGATTTGTGAACTTTCTTGTGCAGGCTGGTCCTCAAGATTGTGTTCCACATCAACGGGATGTTGCTGTGGCTCTGGGGATTGTTCGCGATCTGGATGTTTATTATCACGATCCATTAGTGGCTCCTTGCCTTTATCACGATTCCTGAAACAGGAAAGAGTCCAAGAATGATAAACTAGTCTTGGATAAAGAAAGAAACAAAGTGATATAAGAAGAAAGAGCAGAGAGGGAGAGAAAGACATACGGATCGTTACTCGAACTCATTGGCGCTAAATGCAATGATGGTAATCTGCAAGTCATGATAGAAAAATTATTTATTTCAGAGCAAAGAAATAATAATTTAAAAGAAAAAAAAAAAGAATGCAAGAAAGTAGACGTTGAAGACTGTAAAATGCAATATTATTTCAAACATGTCTTGATCATTCTGTTATTACGAACAAAAGCATTAAACATGACGCAAGGTTGAACGAAACTAAAACAAACTCCATACATTTCAGAATTCCATGGATTTTTCCAAGACTTGACACGCATATTAAAGTTTAAAAAAAAAAAAGTAATAAAAGCTTTCTAAATAAACATTTTCTTGATCAAGAATTCAATTAATTAACTCAAGGTTTTTGTTTCTGTAACGACTTCAGGGCCACGAAAATGTTCAAGAAGATCCCGGAAGGAAATTAGACTGACCCAGAAGCTAATTTTGCTAAAGAATTTCTACGTACGACGTTGGATATCAAATAGAACTTCCAATCAAGAACACAGAACCGAAAACGGAGAAACAAAAACAAACAGAAAACAACAAATAGTTATAGAATTACGTCAAGAAACATGCAAAAACAAATTGACGTAATGGGCTCAAAATATCTTTGTTTGATTAGAAGTAACATAAAACTACTCAGAACTCAGAGGTAACTTCTCCTTAAGAATATCTATATACGTAGAGAGAGAATGGAAACCTTTTGACGAAAAGTTGTGGGACAGAGAAGAAGAGAGGTGGTGAACTCGCCGGAAAGTTGTCGGAGTCGAGTGACCAAATGATTCGCACTCAAAAGATTTCTTGCGAGCAGGGGAAGCTTTTTTTTGAATGAGCCGGGGAAAACAGTCTTGGATATGTAATAATGTATTTGGGAGAGGTTTCGGTGTTTCTTCTTTAGAAATTTCTTCTCTGTTCTTTTTTTTTTTTTTTTACCCGAGAGATTTTAAATAATAATAATAATAATAATACATATTTTTAGATAAAAATAATGAGGAACTTTTTTAGAAAAAATAAAAGGAAATTTAATAATATTAGAAATGGACTCGAATTCCATTCAACAAAAAAAAAAGAAAAAAAGAAAGAAATGGACTTGAATCCGCTAAAATTACGTAAAAGTGATTAAAAATGACAATTGTTTGCAGGAAAAAACGGTTTGTATTATAGCAGATTAGTCCCTTCATTTTTTTTTCTAATTGATCCCTGAAATGTTATTTTCTTGACAAATAAAATTAGAGATTAATTTCACAAATTCCTCCTAAACTATATACTCTAGCTCAACATGCCCTCAATTATATTCTCTGAACTATGTATCGTAATTCAAAATACCTTATCCACTTACAATAATTATAAAATAATGACGTGACTCTACTTATAATATTTTACATATTTCCCAAATATTTGATATTAATTCTTAAAGAAAAATAACAAGGTACAAGTTTACATAAAATTAATAGTGCAAGAGATATTTACGAAATTACATTAGTTTAGGGAGTGTTTTAAACCACTTAACATGGAACCTTTTTCAAAATTCAATAGGCATATTGAACTAGTAACAAAGTCTAGAGGCATTTATGAAATTAATCTTAAAATTAACAATAGATTTTTCAAAATATAACGAAGATAATCATATGTTTATTATATGATAGCTTGAATCTCTTTTTTTTTTTTTTTTAATTCAAGAGGCATATTGAACAAGGTAACATAATTTAGGCATAGAAATTGATCCTCAAATTAACAATAGATTTTTGAAATCTAATAAAGAAAATCATATATTCTTTGTGTGATAGCTTGAAGGAGGTATTTATGAAATTAATCTTAAAATTCATAAAACTTTCAAAATTTAAAGATAACGATATGCTCATTGTGTGATAGGTCGAAGTTTTGCATCAAAGATCACGGAAGGATCAAAACATTATTTATAATGTCCATGAAAACACACGAAATTGTAACATTTTGTACATAATGTGATTGTTTTGTAAAACATGAAGTTTCTATGTACCCAAATAAACATACGACTGGCACCATTAAGTTTTAAAAGTTTGTCATCAATTTTATTATTATGACCAACGCTGCTAAAAAATAAGTTTAGAGACTAGTTGGTTTGAAATAAAAAAAAAAAAACTAAAAATATAAGATTTATACTTGATATAAGATATTGATCATGACCATAACAGTATGAATGTTTAAAAAAAAAAAATCAGAAATCCAGCACCAGAAACAGCTAGTTTAGCGACCTATTATCTAATTTCAACAAATTTTGAGCATTAAAATCAACCGAATTTTTAACATTATTTATTTCCTACATTATTTTCTCACAAATTAACAACTTATCACCGAATTTAATATAAAATTTTTACCCAAATCCCTAAAAAAAGGAAACCTTATTCCCTAAAACCAAACAACAAAAAGCAAAAATAAAAACTAAAACTAAAACTTAAGCTTAAACTAAAACTAAAACCAAAACCAAAACTAAACTAAAAAAAGGAAGAAAACCCATAGGTATGTTGCGGCGGAAGTAAGGGTAGCAACGCCATCAATAGGCGCACGACTATGGGAACCAGGGGGTGGTGGTGTTAGGGCAACATGCCAACACGGTAGGCAAGGAAGGCGCAGAGCGACGGTGAAGTGACGGCAGCGTGAGGAAGAAGCAGCCAGGGGGTTTTCCTCTGATTTATATTTAATTCTTGTTTATTTGTTTGGGTGAATCTGGAAATGAAAGGTTTCGTTTATTTGTGATTAGGGTTGTAGTAGCATACAACTTTACATGTTACAATCTAATAATCTATTGCTCGTAAATTAAGGGTGTTCTAAAAATTACAAAATCCAAGACCGAAATCCAAATATGACGAGCCAAAAGTTCAGTGCCATATTGCAAAACTGACCAGGTTTGTAAAAAATTAAATCGCCCAAGTAGATGGCAGCTTAGATGTTGTGATAGGTATTTAGCCTCGGTTTGAAACAAAGTTGACCGTGGACTTTATATATAGTATTATTTATATTAGTTATAGTAATATGTTTTAAAGTAAAAAATAAATAAATAAATAAAAACCTTAACTACTGCTAGTAAACTGTCAGGTTACCACCTAGAAACTGTCCCTTGCAACCGTTGAAAACAGACAAAAGAAAAAAGACTAGAGTAGGTAGAAAACCAGCCGTGTTTTCCATCCTTAGCTTGGCCAAAACCGTCTATTATTAAAAAACGTTCAATAATCCTAAAATCCAACGATGCATAAAATTCGGTTTTCATTTACATCTAAACGATTAATATATCTTGAAAATTTCATCATTTTGATTATAAAATTAACCCACTTTTTTTTTTTCCCTCTGAAATAACGGACTTAGTTGGAAGCAAGAGTTGGTGTCACTATAATCAACTTTTAATTAAGAGAGTATCATTATAACATTGACACATATTAGGGGAGTATCAATGTCGTTTTTCCTATAAAAATAAAAATGACTCGTGAAACATGTTCTTGCAATAAAATAAACTTCTAAAGTTTTGATTAATTTGCCAAATATATAACTACTTGGATTATTTACTATAGTAGGAATAGCTAGGTTTATTTGCCTAGTTAAATGTTGTTGTGTCAATTTGCAAAGAAGACTTTAGTGTGTGCAAATACGTATTATTCAAAAAATTCAGTGTCTTTATTCTTCTAACTTATTTGTGTCTTTACTTTACTGATATTTTACTAAAATAAAAATGTGATATTTGTCCTCCTAATTTTTTCAACGTGTTCTGAAAAATGTGATGAAGAACATAATTTTTTCTGTAGTCCTGAAATAGTGTGATGACATGAAATATGATGTAAATTACAAGAAGAATATTTGATAAAGTTCTAGGATTTTTATTTTGACTGAATTAATCAAAAGAGTTCGCGCACGCTTATTCTCTTGGCTCCTAGCATACACGTTTAACATTCCTTGGCCTTCGAGGCTCGACCGGTTTAGCATTATTTTAAGAGTTTTTAAAAATATTTTTATACGTTTTTTGAGAAAAAAATTTCAAAAACACTCTCAGTATAATTCTTCTAAAATTTTTATTTTTCAACATGAAATTATTTTTACCTATTTTGAAAGTAATTTCTTCAAATTTTTTTTTGGTGTACCCATCTCAATTTATTTGTTATGAGAGAAGAATAATCCAACAAACACCTTCACATATACAAATTTAGTATCATACTACATCTTTTCATCACCTTAATGTGGAAAATTTTTTGTTACATAATATAAAAAAATTTCTCTTGAAACAGAAATATGTAGTGATAACATAGTAACTATTATTACCCACAACATTTAGCAAAATTAGAAATTGTCACTACAAAACACTAAAAATTAGGCAACAACGAACTGATAATTGAAGATAAAATCAATCATCATTTAAGATGAAAAAGACAGCTGTCTTGATAATTCAGAGATCAACTCCAATGTTAATTTACCACCACCAACAACCATAACAAACCCTGCTCAATAGTCATACACCAACAACCCCAAATATGGATGGTGTCAATCAATCTAAATGGTAACAATTTTCTTCAGCTTCCCTTACTGTACTTTATATTAATAAAAATAAATAAATAAAGCAACAAAATCTCACCAATATCATCAAAGATCAAAATTTCTTACATGGGCAGTTGGACCAAGCATTCATATAAACACTAATACATGAACATCAATATTTCAAAAAGAAAAAAAAAGGTTGGAACAAAATATGTAACAAACACATATAGTCACATACCATGAAATGAATAAACAGAAATTAACCTCTCTCTTTTTTTTTCCTTCTTTTTCCAAACTTATCTGTTATGTAAAGGATTGGGACCAGTGTGAATTCTTCTCTTTTCATCCCCAAAAGAAGAGTCATTAATATTTCCAACATCTTTGTTTCCTCCAACAAATCCTTCACTAGAAGACTCAAAAGGACTGGTTTCTGAGGCAAACACAGTCTTGAAGCTTCCAAATTTGGCAAACCCCACAGCAGAAGAAGAAGAAGTCGACAATATAAAGATCACCATCAAGAGTGCTAGTACTAGGAGAGAGAAACAAACAACTTTTTTTCTCAGACCCATGTTGTTCTTTTTCATCAAGAATATGATGATAACCCAGATGCATGGAAACTTCTTCTGATCAGTTATTCACAAGCAAAGAAACAGAGAAACTGGTGTTCCTGTTTGAATGATCTGATATAGAAAAAAGGCTTCCATGAGAAAAAAGTTGATGGGGGAGGAAAAGTGCAAGCTTTTTAAGAGAGAAAGAGAGAGAGAGAAGACCTGATAGTTTTGTGAGAGTGCAAGCTTTTTAAGAGAGAAAGAGAGAGAGAGAGAGAGAGAGAGAGAGAAAAGACCTGATAGTTTTGTGAGTGTTTGGGCTTCTTTTTGACTTGGAGTCTGAGCTCTGGAAATATATGGGGAGGAGTGAATGAGGAGTGAGAGTCAAGATGCTTTGGTTTTGGTGCCTGAAGCAAAATAAATTTTGTGCAGGAGAGGGGTGTTTGGTTGCCAATTTGAGAGCCCCTTCGCTTGGAAAATGCACCAGAAAGTGAAGTTTAGATGTTTCTATTGAGAGTTTTAGAGTGATAATTAATTCTTTGTCACATATATGTATTACAACAAAGAAAGAAAGTGTGAGAGAGAGAGAGAGGGGTCTGTTTTTGTCTGATGTCAGTTGGGTCAGGTGATCCAAAGTAAGGTTGGATTTTTCCTTTTGTTTTGCTTGGACTAAATAGTATCTGTTGGCAATGAGTGTGTGTTGTGTACTTATTGCAAGGTTTATTAAAATGAACAAAATCCTATCGCAGATCGAAACACTTTCTTTTGTATTTTTGGGTTATTGACATTTATTATTAATGTTTCTTTTTTTTTTCTTTTTTTTTTTTTCCTTCGGGGCTTGGAGCAGATAAAACACTTTCGGTTTCTGATTAATAAAGATCCAGAAACTTGCTTTGAACACGCTCATTTGAAGCGAGAACCCAAAAGCAAAAAAAAAAAAAAAAAGTTCAGGAATGGATGAGGAAGTGGATTATGATAGTGTATTTAAGCCATTTTATCTTCATATGGTTTTGACAAAATTTTAAAAATAAATTCAAATATTATAATATATCAAAGCTTTATATTGTAATATATAAGGTACAAATAAAAACAAGGTTAATCCTTAAAAAAGCCACACATACTGCCAATGATACCATAAAAAGTACATACAATTTGCCAATCCAATGTAAAAATGAAAACAAAGAATTTTTCTAGGTGGAGAGGTCTAACCTAAGACGTCAGGTTATAGTATTTAATTGATAAATGTTTTTATTTACAACAATTTTAAGGGATTGTTTGACAGTTTCCACAACAATTTTAATTATAAACAATATAAAGCTCTTATATGCTACAATAACAATAAAAGAATATACTATAGTAAAAATAGTTCTTACCATTAGTTTTTACCATCTTTTTAAACACCTTATAAGTAGATCTAAATTAAAAAAAACCATGCGTATTCAGGTAAATCGACTGTCCCTACCAGTGTAGAAAGCCTCGAAATAAAATACATAAATTACCTTTTTTTTCGAGAATAAATCACTGTCAAACTTTGTTGTTTTTCATGAGGATTTTTTTCCCCTAGTGTTGGTCAAACAGATAGGAATTGACAGGTAGGCAAATCAAGTGAAACACGGTCATACTTTTTGGTGGAGGGTCATCTTTTCACAAAGGAAAATGATGTTGTCTTCACTCGTTAGCGATTTATAATCACTGGGACAAGTATAACCTTCAAGGTTTTAGAAGTAGTTGAAACTATAACTTAAAATTATAAGTATTATAGTGTATAAGATTTATTTTTATTTTATAATATAGTATATAAGAGTTTTGTATTATTTTGGGCTAAAAGTGTGACTTAGAACTATCTAGTTGTCAAATTAACTCTGAATTTTTATTTTTTATTTTTGGAAATTGCCTAATTAATTTTGACTAGCAAGAAAATTGCTAACAAATGTTAGCACATTAAGTTTGTGGTTCGGCGCAAATCTATTGAGGACATGTCCCTTAGAATGAAAAAACTATCAAGTTACCATGATGTGTAGGCAGACTGCACATCCTGTGAAATTAGTTGAGGTGTGTATAGACTGATGAGAAAACCCATTATTTTTAAACAAAGTTTGCAATTCTAAATCACCATATCATAAATTAAAGCTACATCATATTATAAAAAATATAACAATTTAAAGAAAATTGATAAAAAATTAACAGTTTAAAATTATGACCTACGCAAGATAGTAGAATGTTCTAGATGATAATAACCCAACACCTTGAAGAAATTGTCACAATGGTTGATAATAAAATCTTCTCTTTCTGATATTATCATTATTCTTGCTTGCTTCACACCATTGTCTTTAAATGTTTCATCATTGTTTTCATAATTATTACCTTCCCAGATTTTAGAACTCAACTCATATTGGGAAAACGAGGATGCCTTTTGCCAGTTATGCAGGTCACCAGCAGAACAGTTCTTAATCTTGACAATCAAAATAGTCCTTGCAAATTAAATGTAATGATCAGATCAGCTGTATTCCAAAAGAACCAACATTGTACCAGCTGTTAATTATATTTCATCAAAATGCTAAAGAGTTTGCATGGAATATGATAGAGTGACAACCTATTCCACTTTATACTCACATATTAACTGCCCCTCTCTTCAGAAAAAAAAAGTATATATATACATAGTAGATTAAAAATTAATTAGAATAAAAATAAAAAGGAAAAAAAATAATTAAAAATAAATAAAAGAAAATTTATGCATTGCCCATCTCATTTGTGTTGTTTTTCTTTTACACCCATGGGCCAAAAAATGGTGATAAGCAAAAATATATTAATATGGTCATAAAAAAAAAAAGCTAAAAGCTATTCATATTGCTAGCTCCAATTAAAACTTTTAAAGCCGGGTCCGTTTGTTTCGTGGTTCGAATCACGGTTTGAACCATTTTGTTACATATTTTTTCTCACAAAAATTTAAATCTTTATTCAAATACTCGAACCAAACAGGCTTAATCCCCTTGTCCACAAAATATAAAAGGGATACGCAAGGGGGCACAGAAGTAATTATATTGCAAGCACGTGAAGGTGACTTCATTCAAGTTAGATTGAAAAAATTACTGTTTTGTTTATTACCAATCTTAGCCTTGTGACCATGCACGCATAGTAAATTGTATGACCACATGAGTCCCAAATAATCATATTAATACGTTCTCACATTTTGCACGATATATATATATATATATATATAAACAGTGAGATGATATGAATCGCCTATATTTGTAGAATATAATATTCCTACATTGTTTTCGGGCGAGCTTGACAAAATTGTTGCATGCATGGACATACACTGCGAGACCACTTTGTTGTTGCATGTATAATGTACTTATTTCTTCGGAGATTAAGATCCCTACTGATAGTATATTTTTGAATTTATATATATATATATATATTCATATTTAGTTTATAATTTTCATATTCATATAGTATTGTATAACTCTAACAATCAACAATGTGACTTTTGCTTTAAATCCAGTGATCAATCCCACTTGTGGCCCCCAAACTTTACATTCATTATATTTTGATCCAAAACCTTTACTTTACCTCTGAATTTTAGATTAATCTCGCGTAATCCTTTCTATTAGAGTTTTCGTTGATAAACAAAAAACAAGAGTTAGCTAGTCTCATATAATTTCTTCTCTTAGAATTTATGTTGAAAACAAATGGAGAAAAAGATAAGTTAACCTCATTTAACCTTTATATATACATATATATATATATATGTGTGTGTGTTTAAACATAAAATTAACAGACGGAGTTAAAAGGGATTAATTTAAAATTCCCAGAAACGAAATGAGTTTTTAAAATTCAAAAGGGCTAAGTAAAAACAACTTTAGAGTTGAGGGATAGATAAGAATAATCTTAATCCCAAAAACATCAAATTATCCCGATAGTGTTACCGAACTTTAATTTCTTTCCAATTGTACCATGTACAATGATATAAAGATTCTACTGTTGTATAGGTTAGGAGTGAGTAGTGAGAATCGCTCAAACCTATCTGCTAAAGTGCATATATCCCATCCACGCGGATCTGTTAAAAGCCATGCTTGTTGCCCACGAAATTGTATATGTGCTTTTTCAAAAAGAGCACAGAAGGATTTAGTGAAAAACACATGGCCTTTCTGATTGAAAGATATATATATATATTATGATGATATCGCCTATACCTTCTTGAACACACTACTTTTGGGGCCATCAACAAGTTTCCTTCAAACCAAAACCATGCAAATCCTTTTTCCAAATGTTGTAATGTTGACCCACAACACACACATTTACATGTAGCTTTATCATAAAACATAACCCATGACCCAATAAGGCAATTTTCCTAAATTTGCATGACCTTAACAAAGAAAAATGCCACTACCTTGGTTAAACATAATGAGTGATAACTATCACTTTTCTTTTTCTCATAACTGAGGATATTTCCGAAATTCCATGGCATTTTTAAATTAATGTAGTGCCAAAATATTGTCTCAATCCCCAATAGTTTTTCCATGTGTTTGGCAATTAATAATAGTGTAAAGCTATGTAATATTTAAAATCAAAATGAATTATACTGTAAAGCTTTTACATCTTATAATTTTTAAATCAATTGGTTTAAATCAATGCTTCTAAACACCACATTTGACAGATAAGCTTCCAGCAAAGTTTTGAGCCCTAGTCACACACACCTGACTACTTGAGCTAAACTATAAGGTGTTTTTCAAAATCAGTTCCAATTAAAAACTTTTGTTTGCCACAATATAAAACTCTTATGTGTTACGGTGATAAGAAAAAATAAGTTACTATATAAAGCCCTCATATGTTACAGTTATTAGTTCAAAAATTTCAATTCTAACTATAATTTTTAAACACCTTTTTAGTACCAATCCTAAATATTAGGTCAAATATGATACCGCTGTTCTAAAATAAATTCCACACTAGCATCAGCATTTACAATAAAATTGGACTCGACTGAAACGTCTCTTTTTCTTTTTGGGAGTTCTAATAAATAAACTAGGAACCGAAAAGTTAAGAGACAAATTAATGTAGTCTTACGAGTACACATTGAGCTATCATTAAGGGAGAGACTATAACATTGGTAGGCAAGCAAAAGTTATTGGGGCTACTTTCTTTCCCTTTTGTTTTTGGCTTTTGTTTTAGTCTCTACCCTTTTGTGGTGGTCAAAGTCTTGGTGCTCTATCATCATTGGGATCTCAACTACTTTTCATAAGCTGTTTCACACCAGCAGACTCATTTTCTCCCCCTTGATCATTGCCACGAAGCCAATTTCCAGCTTTTGGAAACTTCAGAAGCACGTGGCCAGCACGAGTGTCATCTCTTCCTGTTGATGCCACTAAATGATGATGAGGCATAGCTATCTCCCAGTTTGCAACTTCTTTTCCTTTCAGGCGGTGGATGAGATCATGAGTCGTCATATCTTTTCAGATATTTGTGTTGAAAAATAATACACAGTAAAAATTTAAAAATTTTAATATTAAAGTATTTTTTATAATATTAGTTTGATATATTATATGTATAAATTAATCAGATCTAACTAATCTTGTTTGCTGAAAAACTCCTACAATCGATCAAAAGAATGGCGTTTCAAAAGAGCCTTAACAAACTGATCTTCTTTGCTATTTTCTATCCACAATCAGAGTGCATGTGGGTGCACAACATATAGCCCTTTTCTGGTGACTTTTTTTCAACCAATTGAGAAATACCCAAAACTAGCATTCATGATTTATGAACAATAGCCTTTCAGGGGAGTTTTAGAGACTCACAGAATAGAGTGCTCACTCTTGATCTCTCAACTAATCTAAAAAACTTATGAGTCTCACTCTCTATTTATAGAAGTTAGACTTAGGGGTTAGACCTTATCAGATAAAGTCTCAAAAATTTGAATCTGGATCAATTTCTAATAAAATCGCGTAAAAATGCATGATCAGATTATCATTTGGTCGATAAGCCGAACTGTCAGATCGATCTGCCAAACTTACCCCATCGGCAGGCCGAACCTAAAGACTGGCCTGTCGAACTTACGATTAATGATTTGCATGATTGCTTTGCTTGTCTACATTATAATATGATTTGCCATATATGTTGATAACATGTCATATAGAATAGGGAATGTTACTCATTAAAAACTATTCATGCAAGTTCTTAAAATAAAACCTTGATTTCAAAAGATTGAGTAGGAGAAGGTTTTCAAAGAAAGAACCTGCGGTCTCCATCGTTGGTTCATAGATAGCACATGGTGGTTCCAATCCCTAGGAAGGGACTTCATCATGTACCAGGTTAGATCTCCAAAAGGATAATGTATTTTAGCATGATTTATCGTCGTACACCCCTAGGTGGTGATTATAAATCATGGATAAAATATTGAAACGATGGTTATATACTCATGTTGATTTTATTATTAACCTTCCCTAGGACTTCTGTTAATAAAATTGGTAGCCAAAGAAACGATTATTAATATATGCTGGATCATACGGGTCTTGGATGACATATATTAATTAGGAGGGGATCTATGTTCCTAATTGAATTTGGCAAGTCTCCTCTAGGCGGCTTGTTGAATTCTGAGTTAGGAATTATCATTATAAGGTTGTGATATTTTCAAAGTTTTGACACATAAACACATTATATGTTTTACATGATTGTGTTATCTTACTAAATTATTATTGTATGTTTGCTTATATTTAGTATATGATTCTTTATTGTAGATTAAAAATATCTAAAAACTTTTTATCTTTGATACTTGATAAAAACCAATTAACTAGTGAGATTTTAATGATTGAAAACAGAACCTGAACATCGTCTTGTCCTTTGAGAAACTAAAATTTGTACTGGCAACACTGTGTCCTCCCAAGCCTATGTTTAGTATTTTTGCTTATGTTTAGTATATGATTCTTTATTGTAGATTAAAAATATCTAAAAACATTTTACTTCGATACTTGACAAAAACCAATTAACCAGTGAGATTTTAATGATTGAAAACGGAACCTGAACATCGTCCTGTCCTTTGAGAAATTGAAATTTGTGCTGGCAACACTGTGTCCTCCCAAGCCTATGGGAGATTCCACTAATGAGCAAATCTAAGCGTATGATTGCTAGAAGGATGCTAATGATCAGGCTCACTGTTATGTTATGGCCAACATGAATAACATGTTGCAGGCTCAACATGAAGATTATGAGACTGTGAAGCAGATCTTGGATAATCTTGAAGACATGTTTGAAGGCCAGGCCTTAACAAAATGGCAAGGGGCTCTTCGGAAACTTCTAAACTGCAAACAAAAACGGGGGACATCTGTAAAGGAGTATACGATGTTGGTCATGGGTTACCTCGCTGAGGCTCAAACCAATGGAGCTAACATTGATGCTGAAACTCAGATGACTATGGTATTTGAGACTTGATCTAAGGAGTTTATCCTTTTTAGAGCTGCATTTAATTTGAGCTGTAAACGGGATATGACCTTGACTGAGTTAATGAAGCAGTTACAAGAATTTGAAAGTTTGATCAGGGAAACTCCTGTTGGTGGCGAGGCCAACTTGGCAGCTGCCTCTTGTTCCAATCCCAACCCTAAGAATGGGAAGAAGCAACGAGCCAAGAATGGAAAGTCTTCTATTCCTGCAAATAGCAAAAATAAAAAGAAGAAAAAAAAAGAATCTAAAGAAGCTCAAGTGTTTTTTTTTTGTGGAAAGGTTGGCATATTAAGAAGAATTGTAAGGACTTCATTTCCCAATGAGGTAGGTGTGATCTTCTGGTTATTGAAACTTGTTTGGTTGAGGAATCCAATGACACTTAGGTCATAGATTTTGGAGCAACTAATCATGTTTGTGCTTCTCTGTAGGGGTTCAAAGAAACGAGAAGTCTGCTACATGAAGACTGCATGCTTTGGATGGCGATGGATCCTTAGTGTTGGCTGAAGCAGTGGGAGACGTCCATTTTTATTTTGATAATTAGAGGAGTTTATTTTTGCGAGATTGTTTTTATGTTCTTAAATTGAAAAGGAATTTAATTTTTGTAGCTTGTTTATTTAAAGACTTTTATGTAGTTTTTTTCAATAATAAAGTGGTGATTCGTAAAAACAAATCTTTTATCTGTAATGGAGGGATGCAAGATAATCTATATGTTATTAAACCTAAGATGGACTTACTGTTGAACACTGAGGCTTATGATAATAACACTAAAAGACATAAAACTTCTTACTCTAATAAGACTTATCTTTGGCATTTGCGACTAAGTCATATTAACCTGAATATGATTCAAAGGTTGGTAAGGGATGAACATTTACGTCATTAAAAGGTGGAATCTATACCACATCATTTAAAGGTGGAATCTATGCCGCAATGTGAATCTTATTTAGAGGGTAAAATGACCAAAAGACCATTTGAGTCTAAGGGCAATAGAGCTAAAGGGGTTCTAGAACTTATGTATAATGATGTCTGTTGGAAAAATAGTACGCAGTAGAATTTTAAAAAATTTTACATCAGAGTATTTTTCAAAACACAAGTTTGACATGCTATATGCATAAATTAACCAGATCTTACTAACCTTTATATGCCGAAGAACTCCTGGAGTCTGTGAAGAGAAGTAACATTCCAAAAAAGCCTCAACCAACTGGTCTTCTTTGCTATTCTCTATCCATGACCCGAGTGAGTGTGGGCTCACACGTACAGCTCTTCCACTAGGTGACTCTCCTTCCAACCAATCGAGAGAACCCAAAGCTAGTGTTCGTGATTTGTGTGCAAGAGCTCTCAAGGAGTTTTCAGATGCTCACCAATACAGTATCACTCTTAATCTCTCAACTGATCTAAATAACTCTTAAGACTTATTCCCTATTTATAGAGGTTGAGTCTAGGGTCAATCCTTATCAGATTAGGCCTCAAAAACTTGAAACAAATCAAGTTCGGATCAATATCTGATAAAATTTACGTGGAAACACGTAATCTTATCCTTCGCTCATCGGTAGGCAAAATAGCATAATCGACAGGCCGAATACGTCCATCGACAGGCCAAACTCCAGGATCGGCAGGCAGAACTGTCGAAAAAAAAATCTCCGCAAATCTTTTATTTTTCACCCAAGATTCTATAGGATAAAGTCTCAATTTTAATTCAAATAACCCAATAGAGAAGTTATCTTATCAAAACAATTTTATCTAGATAATCTCTAGGAAAATAAATCAATTCCCAATAATTCTACAAGTTTATCTTGATCTAATTTATCCAAAATTAAATCAACTGATAAACATGCAAGAATTATCTGATCCTTATAATTCAACAAGTTTATCTTAAATTAATTTTTATCACAAAATTAATTCAACCGATAAACAGACATGAATTATCTGATTCTTCCAAATTTTAAACTAATCTGATAAATCCGACATAAGTCACCAATTATTGAAAAAGCACGCCGTATCGTTACAGGATGTTGTGAGCTAGCAAAGGGGACCAAATGGACCTATATAGTTCAAGCTCCCGATAATTATGAAACGAAATATCCCAGATATACATTTCATAATTATCAACTCTAACGCTACTCCACTAAAAGCTTGGAGCTGCACTCTTGAACTACATAGAATTACGAAGCCCGTACAGTTAAGTTTCCATGACATGTCATAGTGTATCATATCCCCATATGATTATCCATGATCGGCTTAAGGACAAGTTCTGTCTTACCTTCCCGATTATTTTTATCTTACGTTCCATTATCTCACCATTGAAAAACTTACCATCTAAAGACAGTATACTATTCGGTTACACCTATGTATCTAAATGGTTGAGCGCTCCAGTTTTTCAATTATAGGATAATGCATATAAGAGGATATCACTACTTCTAAAGAGGAGCTATAGATTCCATATCTATGAATAACAAGTCTACGCCATCAAGAGTCATGCCTCCAACGTACCGGCATGCATACCACTATTACGATACGGGTGTCACCCTTTGGTACATCAAAAGACACAAGTCTAGACAACGGGCCTACTATTCATCTCAGGATTAAGATACAACACAAATGATTGTCTAAAGTGAATCGATTTGCCAAGACAGAATTATTAATCCAAATCAATTCACTTTATGTTCCAATCCAACACATCGTCACCTATGACAATATGCCAATGTTTCTATTCACGGAGTCCACCTCCGATGGTCAAGACAAACCATCTCCCAATAGGGATATAGACAATACAACAATCTTTACATGAATAAAGTGCCTAACTTTATTCCCTCGATGGCAGATCTTATGATTTAGACCGTCACCTTAAGAATCGTGTCTTCCACATAATCTGTCCATCATATGCCCAATTCTTAAAGGTTTAGACTGACAGTCTTAGACTATTGTTTGCTTAACATACATTCAACAAATAAGAACGTAAAGAGGACAAGATTTGGTATATAAATAGTGAATAAATTCTTTATTGATAAAAATATCTCCAAAAACATATTATATTTTTACTCCTTAGGGCATACATGTCTAACAATCTCTCACTTGCACTAAGTGAGTAAATATGACAAATCTCGCATCCTCATAGCTTCCATATGCCTTTTGAAGGCTCTCCTGGTAAGTGTCTTCGTAAATGGATCAGCTAAATTATCCTTTGACGCGATCTTGTACACCATGACATGCCCGCCTTTAATGAAGTCCTTTATCACATGATACTTCCGATCAATATGCTTACTCTTCTTGTGAAATCTTGGCTCCTTAGCATTAGCTACCGCTGCACTGTTATCATAGTACAGTGAAACCGCCTTATCCATACCAGGAACTATCTCAAAATCCCTAAGGAACTTGCGGAGCCACACTGCTTCTTTTGAAGCATCACTAGCTACCATATACTCAGCCTCCATCGTTGAATCCGAAGTGCAATCTTACTTCACACTTCTTCAACTAATGGCATCACCGCTGAGAGTAAACACAAAACCCGAAGTCGATTTCTTAAAATCCAGACAGGATTGAAAATCTGAGTCAGTGTATCCTAGAGGAGTCAAGTCCTCACCCGAATACACAAGCATATACCTTCGAGTCCTTCTTAGGTACTTGAAAATATGCTTTATCGCAACCCAATGGTTCGGTCCTGGATCCACCTGAAATCGACTTACAATCCTGACCGCATAACTAATATCCAGTCGTGTGCAAAGCATGGCATACATGAGACTACCCACTGCCGAAGCATAAGGCACCTTCTTCATGTATTCTTTTTCTTCATAAGACTTTGGAGAGTCTTTCTTAGAAAGAGTAATTCCAGACCTAGATGGTTGCCCACCTTTCTTAGAATCCTACATTGTAAACCTCCTGAGAATTTTATCTATGTAGCCGGCCTAGGACAAAGCTAACATTTTGTTCTTCCTATCCCAAAAGATATGGATACCGAGAACAAAATTAGCATCTCCCAAGTCCTTCATGTCAAACTGTTTGGTCAACTATAATTTGACCAATGACAATGCCCCAATGTCATTGCCAATTAGTAGAATGTCATCTACATAGAGTAATAGAAAAACCAGTTTCCCATCCTTTATGTGCTAGTAAACACATAGCTTATCCACATTTTGTGAGAACCTATAAGTCTTGATCACCTGATCAAATCTTATGTTCCTAGAACGGGAAGCCTGCTTAAGTCCATAAATTGACTTTAGCAGCTTACAAACCTTACCTTCTAGACCCGTGACCTTGAACTTGTCTGGTTATTTCATATAAATGGACTCATCACGATAGCCATTTAGAAAAGTGGTCTTGACATCTATCTATCAAATCTCGTAGTCGAGAGCAGCAGCTATGGACAAGAGAATCCAGATGGACTTAAGCATGGCTACAGGCGAAAAGGTTCCTCATAATCGATTCATTCCTTTTGCATATAACCCTTAGCTACCAGTCTAGCCATAAAGGTTTCAACATTTCCATCAACTCCTCTTTTCCTCTTATAGATCCACTTACACCCTATGGGTTTTCCCCTTCGGGAAGATCCACAAGCTCCCGGACCTGATTAGTCTCCATAGACTTCATCTCTATGTTTATAGCCTCTGTCCAGAGTTTTGAATCAACATCCTCCATAGCCTCTGCGTAAGTATAAGGATCCTTGTCATGTTCATCCGGTTTAGCCAAGAAGACCTCCCCATTGAATATATACCTCTCAGGCTGACACTCGATCCTCCCACTGCGCTAAAGCCCCTTAGGTTGTTGTTCAGGTTCGTTTGGTTTTTCTACCCTGATCGGAACGGTTTCATTTGGAACCTTCAGAGTAATTGGATTACTCCTTAACTCCTCAAGCACCACTTTGCTTTGAGGTTTAAAGTCGTCCATGTAACTCTCCTCAAGGAAAGTTGCATTAGTTGAAACCACAACTTTATTTTCCTTTGGGTTATAGAAATAACCCCCTTTAGTCCTTTTTGGATATCCTACAAACATGCAAACTTCTGAACGTGCTTCCAACTTATTCGAATCCTTAAACAGGACATGAGCCAGACATCCCCATATGCGAATATGGTTTAAGGATGTCTTTCTACTCGTTCACAACTCGTGAGGAGTTTTAGGGACCAATTTTGAAGGCACATTGTTCAAAAGATAGCATACAGTTTGTAGTTCATATCCCCAAAAGGATAAAGGCAATGATGAATAACTCATCATGGACCTAATCATGTCCAACAAAGTCTTATTTCTTCTCTCTGCTACGCCATTCTGTTACGGAGTGCCCGGTGCAATCAAATGGGATAAAATCCCATTCTCCAATAAGTGTCCCAAGAACTCATCAGAAAGGTATTCTCCACCTCGATCAGATCGAAATGCCTTTATGAGTCTACCCAATTGCTTTTCCACTTCAGCCTGAAACTCCCTGAACTTGTCAAAAGTTTCGCTTTTGTGGTGCATCAGGTACACATACCCATATCTTGAGTAATCGTCAATAAAAGTGACAAAGTACTCATACCCTCCTCATGCTCGGATGTTCATCGATCCGCAAACATCACATGCACAAGTTCTAGAACCCCTTCAGCTCTATTGCCCTTAGACCCAAATGGTCTTTTGGTCTTTTAATGTGACGCCTCCTTGCGGACGTCACAGATATCATACATTCATACATAACATACTTTTATTTAAGGTAAACTATTTAAACAAAACTTAATTGAAAACATAATTAAGAAACCATACCCAGAATCCATGCATAAATTTATTTTTTTTACCACATTTAATAACTTAATCCATAATATTAATAATACTATTAAACATATAACTGATCATAAACATCTTTTCAAAAATAAAATATACCAAATGATAAAAACATATTTTATCATGAAACATTGCAACACTTTAAAACAATCAGCAAACTTTAAATCATCTTAAGAAAAAATTTCATTCTTGGTTCGGCAGGCCAAACCTATTACTTCGGCAGGCCGAACTAGATCGGTAGGCCAGAGTTCATCCACCGGCAGGCCACCTGAGGCTCTGCAAAATTGGGTTTTAAACTTTGCTAAGATCGGCAGACTGATCATCATTGTTTGGTAGGCCGACCGACTTTAAAGAAAAACATTAGAAAACTTAATTTAAAGACAAGATTCAATAAGCGGAAGACCATATACTTAATAAGGTAAATTATAAAACATAGTTCATGAAATCTCTAAAAACTCATCAAATAACGTGTTTCAAAATTATAAGCAAGGTTTAATCATAAAACTTGCTTCTTTGGCATTCTTCCAATTACAAATCATCATCCTTTGCTCACACGCCTTTCAATATCCTCCACCTACTCCATGACCTTCTTACCCTTATCTACAACATGATATAAAAACTGGATAAGCTAATGCTTAGTAAGTACATTATTATCTCACATCTTAAAATATTTTATGAACATCATCATCATCATCATCATCATCATCATAGTGCACTAGGCACATTTTTCATAGGAACATATCTTTCATTACTTTGACCATATTAAAACTTATTCCATCTTATCTTAAGAGCCCAAGTGTTGTATCATAATCATCATCGTAGGCGTGCCGTCATGAGAGGAGTAGGGTAGCTAATCCTAAACCTAACATGATATCATAACATATCATAACATAACATTGGTGTGCAACACTTATTTAGGTGATACATATATATACATATATATACACTTTCATGCTTTGAAATACGTCATCATCATACATGCATATCTTTAAGAACATAAAAATATTTCATAAGAAATCTTTAAATGAAATCATCATAAAATCATCATAGATATTATCAAGAAAATATTTTCAAACCTTCATAACATATCATGTTGTAGGTGAGAATGTATTTACTTTTCTAGCTAGCTTACTTAACCTTAATTTTGTTGGTGACGACGCCGCGGTCTCGATGTGCTCTTCTTAATAATGTGTTCATGTCATACATTCATTAAAAAAAATGGCAATTAACATATATTTTCAATGAATTAATCACCACTACATAACATCCATTACCATATATCATCTCACATACATTCATCTCTTGAAACATAGATTATATTATATTTCATTTAATATTTAAAAACAAGTCATAATTTCATTATATAAAAAATCTGCCAATCAACACAAAACAGTGAGCAACTTAAAACTCAGTTCTGTTTATCACATTTGACATCACAGAAAAATCTACAAAAATTAACACATATAATAGACATATAGAACCCTAACATATCCAAAAATTGGCTTCAAAAAAAATCGGAGTAGGTCAAAATACACATTTTAAATCAGTGGTAAAACTAACCTCTATTAACTTATACATTGAGCTACATGAGTTCATCATTTTCAAATAATTAAAACATATTAATTTAAACTCTAAAATTCTTACTAACAACTTATTAACATACATCACAATACCACAAAATTATCTCAACACCAATAAAATCATTTAATCACACAAAACATCACATAACCAAAAAGTCAAACCATTTTACTGTTAAAGTAGTTTCTAGACCTAGTCTTACTAAAAATTCCATAACACATGAAATACTCATCAAATCATTACCAAAATTTCCAATTCATAACTTAACATATACATGAACATTCTTGCCAAATTTCGTAGCAAACAAAGCACGTTTACCCCTTGAACAAAAATCACATTTTCAAGCATCATAACCAAACAACAACATTTTTACTGTGAGTGGTGGTGGGTAGAAAATTCATATCTTATCATAGAAAAATCCAATTCATTTGAAATTTTTAGGAACATTACATAACTCATACATGAATAACATATTAAAAATTCAGAGCAAAAGGAATTTTGTAGAGAAAGATATAGTAGTCAGATGTCAAGAAGGATTTTATTTCAAAATTAAACCAAAAACGAACTCTTACCTCAGAATGATTTTTCTCGAATTTCTTTGAATTTGCCCAAAGAAAACTCAATATTTCTTTAAGTATTTGCAACCAAAAATAAAAGGGAGAAGAGAAGAAGAGAACGTGGAGAAGGAAGAAGAAAGGGTACAGTCTAAGAGAATATTTTTGAGAAAGTAAATAAAAATTATCGTAAAAGATGAGAATGTCATAAAAGAGGGAAGTTATCCTTTCTATAATATCATAATTTTCTAACTAATCTTGGGCTAATTTGCATGGAGAATGGAGAGAAATGAGGGAAATTCAAATCAATTAGTCTCTCTTACCATATTTTGCCTTCTAAAAATAGGAAACCATTTAAAACAATTCCAATCAATCAAAAGTCAATGGTTTTTTTTCCTTAAATGAGGAAATTAATCCATAAATATACCAATCAATCAGCAATCATTATCATCACAATTTTAGGAGACTTCGGCTGACTGCTAGTCAGCTATCATCGGCCTGCCGATTCCTCACTTTGGCCTGTCGATTCTCCTAAGTCTGGCCTGCTGATTATTTCCATCGGCCTACCGATGCTTGAGGGACAATTCGGCCTGCCAAACTTGAAGGTTCGGCCTGCCGAACTGTCCTTACATACATGATGCATCATACATTTAAGTCATTAAGGAATCATAATTAAACATACAATGTAAATAACATGAACACTTGAGCACATCAATTCCACGTGATCGTCAAATGTCATAACACTTAAAATAAATAGTTAGTGACAATAATATCATGTATCATAACATATATCAATAAAAATTACTTAACGTTGTCACTAATATAACATTATCCGTTACATAAAATAGACGAGTGTTACAATTCTCCCTACCTTATAAGAGTTTCGTCCTTGAAACTCAGAACAGTTGCGGATACTTAGTTCTCATGTCATCTTCACGTTTCCATGTAGCTTCTTCTACTTGATGATTTCACCATAGGACCTTGACCAATGGAATTTCTTTATTCCTCAAGGTTTTGGTTTTTCGATCAAGAATCTCCACTGGCTTTTCTTCATAGCTTAAGTCTTCCTGTATCTCGATCACTTGTGGCTTGATCATATGCATAGGGTCTGGGATATACTTCTTGAGCATAGAAACATGGAACACATCATGCATTGTTGACATTTCTGATGGCAATCTCAGCTGATAAGCCACCTTGCCTATCTGTTTAATGATTTCATAAGGATCGATAAATCTTGGACTTAACTTGCCTTTCTTACCAAATCTCATGACTCCTTTCATCGGTGCAACTTTCAAAAACACAGATTCACCCATGGTGAACTTTAAGAGTTTTCTTCTCTTGTCAACATAACTCTTTTGACGGCTTTGAGCGGTCTCTATTCTTCTTCTTATCAACTTTATCATCTCAAAAGTTTCGTTAACAAAATCGGTCTTTTCAGCATCGACGCTTTCCATCAACTTCTTCTCACCAGCTTCATGCCAATATATAGGCGACCTGCATTTTCGTCCGTATAAAGCCTCATAAGGTGCCATCCCTATTGTTGCTGATAGCTATTGTTATACGCAAACTCTGCTAATGGCAACATTTTACACCAGTTGGTTTTGAAGTCAAGAATATAGGCCCAAAGCATATCTTCTAAAATCAAGTTCGTCCTCTCCGTTTGGCCGTCTGTCTGAGGATGAAAAGCTGTACTGAAATGCTACTTGGTCCCCATAGCAATCTGTATGCTTTTCTAGAACTTGGATGTGAACCTGCCATCACGATCTAAGATGATTAACTTGGAAATTCTATGAAGTCGTACTATCTCCTTAACATAGAGTTTCGCTAACTGTTCCATAGAGTAAGTGATCCTGATAGGAATGAAATGTGCCGCCTTCGTTAGTCGATCCACAACAACCCAGATAGCGTCATAACCATTCATAGTCTTGGGTAAACCAATAATGAAATCCATTGCTATTTCCTCCCATTTCCATTTCGGTATCTAGATAGACTGTAAATCACCACCAGGTCTCTGGTGTTCAGCTTTAACTTGCGGACATGTTAAACATTTCTTCACATATACGGCAACATCACGTTTCATTTCGGACCATCAGAAATTACCCCTTAGATCATTATACATTTTTGTTGCACCTAGATGAATTGAGTAAGGAGTGTCATGAACTTCTGCCAAGATTCTTTTCCTTAACCCATCAACATTGGGAACACATAAGCGGTCCTTGAGGTATAGAGTTTCGTCATCCGCAATACGAAGCTCTTGACATTTCCCTTCTTTCATTTCCTGCTTAATCCTTGCGAGGCTTACATCTTCATCTTGTTTTCTCCGAATCTCATCATACAGTGTCGGAGTAAGAATGAGTTCTGATAGCTGGCCTGTGATAAGTTGTAAATTGAAGTCTAGGTTTTCCTTTCTCAAAGGTTGAGACATTGCTTACATTGACATCAGTGTAGCCATTATTTTCCTACTTAAAGCATCAGCCACTCGGTTGGCCTTCCTAGGATGATAAAGGATTTCACAATCGTAATCCTTCACCAGCTCTAGCCATCTCCGTTGTCTCATGTTCAGGTCCGTTTGAGTGAAGAAGTACTTCAGACTTTGATGATCGTTGAAGATCTTGCATTGGAGCCCATGCAAATAATGCCTCCATATTTTCAGCGCAAAGATGACTGCTGCTAACTCAAGATCATGAGTAGGATAGTTCTTTTTGTAATCCTTCAATTGTCTTGACGCATAGGCAATCACCTTGTCATTTTGCACTAGAACAGCTTCGAGGCCCATCTTAGACGCATCACTATAAATTACGAATCCGTCGTTTCCTTCTGGAATAGCCAATACTGGAGCTGTCGTTAGTCTCTTCTTCAGTTCCTGGAAACTCTTCTTGTAAGCATCTGTCCATTCATACTTTTTTCCCTTGCGAGTTAGATTCGTGAGTGAAGCTGCTATCTTGGAGAATTCTTTTACTAATCTCCGATAATAACCAGCTAAGCCTAAGAAACTCCTTATTTCGCTTGCATTAGTTGGCTGTTTCCAGTTGAGAACTGCCTTTACTTTAGCAGGGTCTACCATAATCCCTTCCTTTGATATAACATGCCCTAAGAAAGACACCCTATCAAGCTAGAATTAACACTTAGAAAACTTTGCATATAACTTGTGTCTTCTTAATGTTTCCAGCACAATCTTTAAATGCTCCTTATGTTCCTCCAGATTCTTTGAATAAACAAGAATATCATTGATTCGAGGCAACAGGTACTTATTCTTAATTGTCACCTTGTTCAGCTCTCTATAGTCGATGCAGAGTCTCATCGAACCACCCTTTTTCTTAACAAATAAGACTGGAGCTCCCCATGGTGAGTGACTCGGCCTGATGAAGCCTTTGTCAAGTAGTTCTTTTTATTGAGTATGAAGCTCCTTTAACTCTACCGGGGCCATTCTGTATGGTGCCTTTGAGATTGGGTCAGTGCCTAGAGCGAGCTCAATCTCGAATTTGACTTCTCTTTCTGGAGGTAGACTTGTCAGGTCATCAGGAAACACCTCAGAAAATTCTTGTACAACTACCACATCTTCATTCCTTGTCTTTTCCTCTTGGCTTTTATCTACTATGTTGGTCAGATAGCCCATGCAGCCACTAGTTAACAGCTTCCTTGCTTTCATTGTGGATAAAAACATAGTGGGTTTCTTCCTGAACTCGCCAACATACACGAACTTCTAATCATGTTCTAGATGGAAGATCACCTTTCGTTTTCGGCATTCGATAGAAGCATTATACTTGCTTAGAAAATCCATCCCAAGAATTATATCGTAGTCATACATGTCAATCACAATGAGGTCAACGAAAAGTTTCCTATCAAAAATCCATAGGGGTACTGTACGCAGACAGTGCATAGATAATATCACTTCTCTGGAGGGTAGTGTCGTAGTGAATCCCTGTCTCATAGGCTCTAAACAAACCTCTAACTTCTTAGCAAATGACATAGATACAAAAGAATGTGTAGCACCCGTATCAAAAAGGACATAAGCATCAATAGATAAACTTGTTATCTGACCTGTGACCACATTAGAGGCTTCAACAGCCACTTGTTCCTTTGTCATGGCATAGATGCGGGCATTCGTAGGTGGGGCATCAAGTCTTCCTTGACTGATTAGTGGCCCTTCAAGGGAAGCTTGCATCTGATGGAGTTGGGCTTGAGGATGAGCTCTTTGAGGGGCATTAGCATTCGTCAAGTTGGGGCAGTTCTTGACAAAATGATCTTCTCGCCCACAAATAAAACATTGGTTTGTCCCTAAGTGGCATTCTCTTGGATGTTTCTTTCCACATTTGGCGCATGGTTGAAACTGCCTGCTATTGTTGTTGTTGGGCTGGCCCCCATTGTGCCTCTTGTTAATCCAGTTCTGGTTGTTGTTGTTGTTGTTGCTGTTGTTTCTATGTGGAGGGCGGTTCTGGTTGTTTACATTACTGGCTGGCTTACCAGACTGAGGCTGGATCCTTCTTAACTTAGACAAATGAAACTCAGCACGTTGGGCCCTCATTTTGTTGCTCACCATTCCTGGACATAATCGAGCTAGCTGGTCAAACTTTGCCACTACATTGGTGACCGACATGTCTCCTTGGCGTAGGTTCTCAAACTCATCGTAGTGCTCCCTGGTAATATTCATGTGGAAGAACTTCATGTTGAATTCATGAACAAAGTCATCCCATGTCATCTCTTTAACATTTCTGCTCTATTCGATGTTGTCCCACCAAATCCTGGCCCCCATGGTGAGGCAGTATGAAGCACAAAGAACCTTCTCATTGTCCGTGAAGCCCATGAGTCTTAGGGTAGCCTCAATTGTCCTCAACCATCCTTAAGAGACTAACGGATGCTTAGAACCATCGAAATCTACTAGCTTAACTCTCTTTTATCTGACTAGAAGGGGTTCTTGATAGGCCGTTCTAGGTTCAGCAGCAGGAGCTGGGACTTCGTTGACTTGTGGCTGGGGAGGAGGAGGAGGAGGCACATCATTGCCTCGTCATTCGCCATTCTGGCCATTGGCCCTCAATTCTTCGATTTCTTTCCTTTGATCCTCCAACTGCCTTTGTAGCTCAGCAATCATCGTCATAAGCCTTTCATTGGTCTGGGTACAGGTTTGCATTCTTCTGTGACCATCTATTGTCAATTTCCTAAAAGAATTAGGAGCTTATAAATAATCTTCTAATTTATGAGACAGGTTTTCACTACTAAAGCATTAATCATTAAACATCTAAACCTCAATCTTATCATAATACTTGCATCTTAACATCTAACTTTAAAACATACTTACTTGGAGGACTTGGACTGACGTGTGGCGATATGAATTGTAAACGAAAATTTGCTCTGATACCAAAGCCTGTGACGCCCCCTTGCGGACGTCACAGATATCATACATTCATATATAACATTCTTATATTTAAGGTAAACTATTTAAACAAAAATTAATTGAAAACATAATTAAGAAACCATACCTTTTTTTTTTTACCACATTCAATAACTTAATCCATAATATTAATAAAACTATTAAACATATAATTGATCATAAACATCTTTTTATAAATAAAATATACCAAATGATAAAAACATATTTAATCATGAAACATCGTAATACTTTAAAACAATCTGCAAACTTTAAATCATCTTAAGAAAAATCTTCATTCTCGGTTCGGCAGGCCAAACCTATTACTTCGGTAGGGCAGAGTTCATCCACCGGCAAGCCGCCTGAAGCTCTGCAAAACTGGGTTTTAAACTTTGCTAAGATCGACAGGCCGATCATCATTGTTCGGCAGGCCGACCGACTTTAAAGAAAAACATTAGAAAACTTAATTTAAAGACAAGATTCAATAAGCGGAAGATCATATATTTAATAAGGTAAATTATTAAAACATAGTTCATGAAATCTCTAAAAACTCATCAAATAACATGTTCTAAAATTATAAACATGGTTTAATCATAGAACTTGCTTCTTTGGCATTTTTTTGATTACAAATCATCGTCCTTTGCTCACACACCTTTCCATATCCTCCACCTAGTCCACAACCTTCTTACCCTTATCTGCAACATGATATAAAAATTGGATAAGCTAATGCTTAGTAAGTACATTATTATCTCACCAATTCTTAGGGTGTCTCCTGGGTACCAATCCAACCAATTGGTTGGATTGGTACCCATGGGACACCCTAAGACCCTCTTATTCAAGAGGATACGGGTTCAACTCTTGGAGGACGCGTTCCCCCCGCAGGAGGCAATACCGAGCTGGGTCCCTCCCCGAGCAGGGGCCCTCTTGGCAATATGTTCGAGGTGCGCGCCAGGCTCCGATCGGGGATCTCAATGCCTCAACAGTCTTATAACCATGTCTCTCATCAAGGTAACATGGTTGTCCACCATTTAGCAAAAACTATTTTTAGGAATGGTTCTGATGTATTGACAGTGGATTATATTCCCCGTTTTATTTGTTAAGTTGTTATAGCCGATTTGGCTAATTAATAAAATTTCAGTATTTTTCTCAAAAAAAAAAAAAAACCATACTAATCACCACTATAAATTCTGACCAAAGACAAAAGACGAGTTCACAATAGATAAGGGGCTGTTCTGCAAAATACTGATTAGTATAGTAATATGTCATATTACTATAACTCCAACTCTATATACTAATCACTACTATGCCATAGATAAGGGGCTGTTCTGCAAAATACTGAAATTTGCCCACGAGTTCACAATATCTCTGTCTTATACAACACATAGTCAAATGCACAAGTCACACGTCAATTGTTCATAGAATTGAATCTACAATAACATAGAAATCTCAAGGCTTCCTTAAGCAAACACTGAAATATAATTCACTTTCGTTCAATGGAACAAACATTACACAAGGCATATATTTAGCAGATAGTCTTTATTTACTTTTTCCGGCTTATTTCATAATCTTGACTTCTTTGTTTCTGCCAATATGAAAAAAGAAAGAAAGAAAATGTTAGATCTTATGTCAATGTGGTCAAAGATAAAAGATTGAAATTTATACAAATACTTATGTTTACATTTGTCAGGATTCTATTGGACCATTCATACTCGATAATATCATCTATATTTTTCATGGTATAGAATCCACATTTGAAATTCCCAGGTTGTTCTGGGCCATAAATGATTGTGAATTTTGTGGATATACACCATCGATGAAACTTACCTCTTTTTTTTTTAAGGACTTAAAAATTTGAAATTCGTAAGTGCCATGTATGTGATACAGATAGATAAAATTACATTGAATTCAATCTGATTAAAATTGATTGAGGATAGAAACTTACGGCTACATTGCAGTTTAATGTCATTCCTATCTCCACCTCGAACACGGTCAATCTAGTAGACTTCATTCCCTATGGATTGATGGCAACAACCATCCATTGTCCACTATTTACATGAAAAAAGAAAAAAGAAAAGATTCAATTAAGAGTTTTCTCTTTAGTTAAAAATCAACATAAATGTGGCAAAATCCTTACACTCTATTGTAAAATAGATTTTTTTTTTCTTTTCTCTTTTCGAGCATTTGTAATAGCTTGCAATAGCAAATCTACTTTGCGCTTCTTTTAATCTTCTCATGAGCATCTGTAATTGATGGTCATGGTATGTCCATTTTGCCATAAAAGAGGATGTGTTGCCACTAGCAGATTTACAAGTTTATACACATACACTAGCTTAGCATTGATACATTTAATGAAATTTATGCTGATGGCTGATGAACTTATGGGAAAGCTAAATATATATAGAAGTTACACAATAATTACTTTCGGCATGGTTTTTTGACATATGACTAAGTGAAATGCTTACAATTTGTCAATACAAGTAGGTGCATTTTTTATGTTGGAGTATGATAATTATAATCCAGCTTGAGAATTATGACTACAAAAGACAAACAGCATTTTAGCGGGGATTATAAAAGTCTTTTTATATAACCAAGAGGGAGATTGTTGGGCTTTTGAGAAAGTAAAAGGTAGAACCTAATCCCACATTGGTTTGGAAGAAAAAAAGAAGTGGGTCTGAAGCTAAGAAGCCTAAAGCCTTGATTTTAAATCGTCTTAATTAGAAGTGCTTCAAGCATTGGTTTATGATTTTAGTTAATATATAAGTTATATTATTTAATTCTTGGATTTTTTTAGTTATTACTGATATGGACCAAGTTCGTAATACTTGTAACATTAGCTCCTTGATCTCACTAATATAAAACTATCTAAATTAAATGAGAGCTAATTAATTTGTTTAACTAAGTTAGAGTGTCTATATGTACACTTTAATGCAATATTTATACTTGAAGTTCTAATATATTAAATCTCATGTTTCTTGTTGATAAACTCCATTCATCTTTAACTTTCAGAGGAAAGGTCTCCTTATCATAAACTGATTTTTAATAATATCTTCATAATGCTAAACATTATTGCATACTACCGAATTCACTTTAATTATAGAATCATAGAATTTAAGGTGAATTTCCACAAATCTTGAAGTACAATAAGTGTTCAGGTTTTTCAAGAAAACCTTTAAATTTTTAAATTTTATCCAATATAACTAATCGAGTGCTTAACTATCAAACCAAAATTTTGCTTGTATGATTAAATATGTATTGACTTGTCTCAAGTCAACCATATTTTTAAGCTTCTACACTTCTTTTTAATCGTTTATCTTATTATCTACTATCTCGGTTCACTGTTAAGCTTTCTATAGCTCACAGTTATTCCTAAACTTACTCATCGTGGATTCAGCTTGTAACACTGTTATCATTCCTAACAATCTAATAGGACTTGCGCTTATAAGTTCTAAACACTTATTTTCTTAGGAGTTTAATAACGTAGTTGTGAAATTTTTTTAATTAATTATACTTATTAATTACTGAATTTTTTCGAACACTACATTATCAACTTCGCCTTTTCCAAGTTAATGTATCAATTTCCTTTCTTCTCTGTTTTTGTATTTTTCTTCTCTGTTTTTGACTTCAATGTTTTTCTTTTGTTTTTGAATTCTTCTTTTTCTTCTAAAACATATTCTTTTTCTTCTCGTAAGTTCTTTCTTTCTTCTGTGCAGGAAAATTATATCAGTTCCTTAAATCAGGGAAGAAATTTTGTAACGTATGGTGGTAGTTGCCCGTTTGTTTGGAAAAAATTACATTGGAGCAAATACTTTTGTGGACGCTTGTGAACACGCATTTTGGTAATCTTTTATCACATTTGTCATTTCTTAAAGAATTTTTTTTAGGCAGGGTTATCATTTCTTAGTTGATATTAATAATTGTTCATTGTTATCATCTCTTTTAGTTAAGCCTAATTTGCAAGAGAGATTTTCATGATCTTTATGTTCACTGATCTTCAATGGGAGGTTAGTTTAGGTTATTTTAATATTTTGATTTTTTTTGTTTTGCTGTGTTCTTTTTTTAAGGAATTTTGTTGTTTTCTACATATACACCAATTTATCAATTTTATATGTCAAAGGCTACACGACTAAGTGATCAAACAATCAGTTACCCAACTTTTGTCGGAAGAGCAAGGAAAACATTAGAGTCGACGAAGAAATAGTAGCTATTATTGAAAAATAAAACTTTGAGGAATTTTACAACGATTAGGACGATGAGTATCTTTCCGCCAAGTTTGTGTGGACATGGTAAGAAAAAAGGGGAGTGCGAATGGGGTTGTCAATTATGTTGTTTTACTTGCATATCAAAGTAGGCTACTATAAAATATTTGACTCAAGGAAAATTTCTTCACAACCGATTATGGTGGGCTCCTTTTACAATAGGCAAAAGCCTGCTACACGTTATTCTCATTCAATATGGGATAAAAAAACAAACCAATATACAACAAATCTCTACCTTTGTAACTTTTTCTATTCCGTCTTCTCCATTTCATGAATCCTCAGACAAACCAAATTTATCTTTAACGAGTGCTTACAAATGCACCTATCGGTTACCCGAAGGCGTTTAACATTACACAATATTGATCAACTCCAAATAATGTTTGAACTTTATTGTTGTTACTATCTGGATCATCATATCTATAAGATTCTTAACAGCTGCAGTCGTCTACAAGTATTATCTTCAATTCTTTAAAGATTTCCCACACAAACGATACGTCAATATATAGTAAACTTGATTCTAAGCTAAATGGATAACACTATGACTGTCACGGCCTAGGCTAATATAACTCTGGATAACTGCCAATTATTTTAATAACCATTAAGCCAAATCACTTTCTTAGCAGCCGCTATAGCTGCCATGTTATACTTTTTTCTTTGTACGAGGTAAAGCCAGTATAGACCGCACGGTAGACTTCAAATTAATTGCAGCTCTCCCAAGAGTAAATATACATCCAACAGTCGACTAATGCTTATTAAGATCACCAACGTGCGTAATCAGAATCATGTCAAACTATGTCCTAACCAAGTGTTTCATCCCTAAAAAAAAAAAAAACCCAACATCCACGATGTTCAAAAGATAGGATAGAGCAAATATACATCCAATATTCGTTACCTGATTACAACCCCAATTGCTTGTGAAATGTCTAGCCTCTACATACCATTGCATAAGCAGAGCATCAACAAAGAAAAGTAACTAAAAGACACATCTTATAGCTTGCGAAAATGGGCACAATGATTGTACTTGCTTCTTGTGGAGTTTTTCCCTACAAAAACCGATCAAATTGCTTGTATCATTGTCTTGGAAATTGCTTCAAACCATGGGTTGATTTTTTTTTTTTTTTAATTTGCAAATAACCAGTCTCTTCTTATGGCAACCTTGAGTCCTTCTAGCTTATACATGTAGATTTCTTCCTCAAAATCACCATGTTGAAATACATTTTTTATATTAAGTTGAACTGATTCAATATCAAATCGTGTTACTAAGGCCGACAATACTCGAATGTAAGCATACTCCACAACTTAAGAGAATTCCTAACTGCAGTTAATGCCTTTTTTATTTTTTTGGCATATTATCCTTTAGCTACATCGTTGCCTTAAAGTGCAAAGATTTCTTGTTAGGAAAACATCCTTTTTCATAAAGATCTGTTATTGGCTCCAAGGTTTCAATGGATTAAACAACTATTGTTTTGATACTGACAAACAATTGATTAAAAAACAAAAGTTGCCCTCTAAGATTATGTAAATATATTTATGAAAAACTAATTAATATATAAATTGCTTTTATCCATCGATATAACAATGTCATATGATGTGTTTTACTAAAACAAAGATTCATGATTGGAGATAGGAAATTATCCTGTTTAACTTCTCTAACTGCATCTCTATCAATAAGTTCTATTAATACTCTAATAAGTGATTTATTCATCAAGAAATCATAAATTAGAATTTAAGCAATTATTTTAAAATCTAATATCGAATATGTCAAAGCACCCATAAAGCCAAGTTCTTTTATTAACATTGTGTATATATATTGATCTTCATATAATGAAGTTATGGGGTTTTGTATCTATGAAGCGATGCTTCCAGCTACATGTAGCACTATGTCTCCAAAATATACGAGGTATTGATCATTCATATAGATCTCGCCTATCCAGAGTTTAAAAGACATAACATAGGGATGTGAGTCTAATAGGCTATCAAAGATAATAAAGTATAAGTTCTTTATGTTTATGGTCCTATTCAATATATTCTCAATATTCTAGTGTCTCTATATTTGTTATCAACATTAGAACAATCTAGATCATACCATTTCTCTAAGTTGGTAATAGACAATACTAACTCTTTATTAGAATTCAAAGTGCCCAACTTCGATTTTTTCAATTGATGAACTTTATATACGTGTGTGTACATATATATATATATATATATATATATATATATATATATGAAACTTTCATACTATAACTAAAGACACTGATGAGTATTAAATCCTTATGATATTTCACTCAAAGTAAAATTATAAACAATTTTCATATTAATAAGAGATAAGATGCCCAAGCTTTATTTACAATAATATTAAATAGCTAAAATAGGTTGTTGCATAAATTTCTTTATAAGCATCCTATTCCAATAGGTAGATCCCCATCGGGATGGCGAGGACACAAGATTTGGGGACGCCTGCTAAAAGAGAGAGTGAAAAGAATCAAAACCCTAGTTTACTTCAAGGACATTTTAATCTCTTTAATATCTATTAAAGAAGTACTTTGGCAAAAAGAGGTAAAAATTTTTATGGCTATGATAGATATCAATCCAGGGATTGTTTCTGCAACAGACAACATAAATATGGGGGATTTTGATAAAGGGCCTCCGGCCAATTTTTTTTTTGATAAATAGATCCTTTTTTTTTTACAGTTTTTGACACCAAAAAAAAGGTTTTTTAGACATCAAAACGGTTCCAGTTTTTTTTTTCTTGTTGAGGTTCTTTATTCTACTACAGTCATTTTTCTTATTTTTTTGAAAAAAACTGAGACAGCTTACCTGCATAGAAAAACTTGTTTTTTTAGTTCTAAAAAAAAAAGACCATTTACCCAATTAGAATTTTCTTTTGGCCCTTTCATCAAAATCTTCCACATAGACATAAATAACACCCTCACGGTTTAATATATTTATATTTAACACAAGCTCCGCAATTCAAGGTTGGATTATGCGGTCAAAGCACATTATATTATCTCTACCAGTAAAAGCCTCCCTACATGGCGATCTGTATCACATGTCATGTTCATGTTGTGTTTTTCTTTTTCAGCCTAAATTTCACCTAACCTGAACACGATTGATGTTACGAAAGTTATTGAAAATCGTAACACAACACAATATTGCCACTTTGGGCCATGTTTGACACACCGTATTATATTGTATTGTATTATATTATACACAAAAAATACAACACAATACAATACGGTATGCCAAACAAGCTCGGGGGCAGAAATAACACGACGGGAAGGTGATGTGAAAATCATTTTCTTTTGTTGAGTGTTCTTACATATTGCAAGAGCCAGAAGTTGTAGTTGGCTAATAATAACATTCATCACAATTAAGTAAATTAAATCATACAATTATGAGACTAACTATCATAAGATTACAAGTTCATAACAAAGTATAAAACATTTAACCTGAAAGGTACTTTTAAAATCTTTTCCATGAGTTTTGTGACGTCGGGGTTAGATAGCTTCAACCCAAAACATTTTTTTGTCAATTTCAAGTCGAAATAAATCAAACATAGACCCCTTTTTCCCAACACTAGCCAGCAAAATTTGTCATTTTGGAGGAATATTATAGTGTGGTGACCCATATTGCTGGCTTCTTTTAGTCTAAACTTTTGTGGCGGTCAGAGTCATGGTGCTCTATCGTCATTGGGATGTCAACTTTTTATAAATGGTTTCACACCATCATACTGCAAGTTAACTTCAACTATTCAATCTTTTGGAAACTTGACTGGCACGTGGGCATCACGTGTGTTATCTCTTCTCGTTGGTGCCAGAAAATGATAACGGAATTAGCTATCCTTCAGTTTGCAACTTACTTCCTTGTAGCAGTGGTGAATAAGTTTCAATCATGAGGCGTCAATATGTTTTGGGATATTTGTAGGTGGTGGATAGCCGTAGTCCAATTCAAGTTGTTTGCTAAACGTAGGATATGGTGAGTTTTAACTTAAAGGATTTCGATGCTATGTAACACAAAACATTGATAGGATGTTTGGCAGTATTGGTTAAAAATACTATAATATGTTAGAGTTATATTGTAGCAATTTTTTATTTTTGCTACAACTGTTGAGAGTTTTACACTCTATGTGTTAGTTAGAATCAATTGGTTATAAGTCAAAGCCAAACACCTTTAGGTACATCTTATTACTATAATATGGGTGCATGCATGAATTTTTAATTGTTCCTAACGATGAAAACCTGCCAAGTAAAACTTGTTTTATAATTATTATTGCGACTCTGTGACATAAAAGGAAGAGAGAGAGAGAGAGAGAGAGAAAGAATATTGGACAAGTACTTTTTAAGTTAGTAAACAACGGTTAATGTCAGAAAATCAACGATTTGTCAATAAACACCTAACCTACCTTACATGCAACAGTGTTAATGTGAGCAAGTATTTTCCACCCGGAGGGAGAGAGAGAGAGAGAGAGAGAGGACAAGAACACTGGAAGAGGTCTAGGCTTAATTACTTGTATATGTTTAATTATATATGTGCCAAAATTTGGCCTTCGAAACTAAAAATGGTACACTATAACAATAAAAGCAAAAGAGCAGCTTTCACTTGACGTCGGGAAAACAGAGTACAGAATACATTAAGGGACTGTTTGTTCCCCAAGACAAACATAATTATTGGAACAATGATTATGGGATTTTATTCATTTCTATTATAGATATGTGGTGAAGATGTAAAACTGGGATCCATTTCATTTCTTTGCAATTCCGTGTAGTATTAATTAATCTACGTCTTAAACTTCTCATATCTTAGAGGCATCAGCAGTGACTCGGCTCAAGGCGATAGCAGTCTTGGAGCCAGTTGGGCGACCCAACTGCTTGCTGATGAAATCCCCAGCCTTCATGAGCTTTGTCAGATCCACATTAGTTTTCACTCCAAGTCCATTGAGCATGTAAACAACATCCTCAGTGGCCACATTCCCTGAAGCTCCTTTCGCATATGGACAACCGCCTAAACCCGCTATTGAGGAATCGATGGTGCTGATCCCCATCTGTTTTTTTCAATTTCGTAAAATAAATTAACAGGCATGCAGCGCATGGTCGATCCAAAAGATACCAACATAATTCTAGGTAAGCTCTCCTAGAAGAATTATACACCCTAAAGGCTAAAACTATAACTATATGTTGCCTTCTGGTGGAGATTTAATTTGAATAACTAAGTTTAGGACTGTCTTGGCCATTTTTACGTTTTTGAAGAGTTTGTAGATTTGGATTGACAAATTTAGCTTTTAGGAAGGCTTACCTGGAGGGATACTAGAATATTTGGAAGAGATTGCCCGTAAGTGTCATGGAAGTGGACAGCCAACTTCTCAACAGGAACAACGGCCATTACAGCCTCAACCATGGGAACAACAGTTCCTGTATCAAAGTAAAGGTAAGAGGACAATGGATACAAATTAGCCAATAACAAAGCAACCCATGTTAACGAGAGATCGGAAAATGTTTAGGATCACACTGAAAGATCTGCTTAGTTATGGGGAAGAAATAACCAGGTGTTCCAACACCAATTGTGTCAGCAAGAGAAATTTCAAAGCAGCCCATGTCATAGAGTTCTTTTGCCACATATGCAACTTCGGATGGAGCAATTGCTCCTTCTACAGGACATCCAACAACGCATGATACATACCTACAGAAAATCATCCGCGTCAGAATCATGTAAAGTACAAGTGTTTAGATAAAAAAGGAACCAAAAAATAATTGAAACATATGCATAAATCAAGATGAATGGCTAAGTAGATCAGGTAGAGAAGGTCCTTAAACTGCACAAGAATCGACAGAACATCAATTATGTCATCTGCTATGTTACTCTGGAGCTCCTAAAACAAATACTTCAAGTCAAATATGCTGTTGACTAATGTAATATTTTGGTCTAATCACTACACACAGTACTCTGTGACGCAAACTTTATACAAATTCAGCATTTGGAACCCTAAACCAGCGGTATAAGTAAATGATTATTATCTCCAAAATTTGAGAGAGGAGGAAACGAGGGATTAAATGGGAGCATACCCTCGGACAGGAATTGAGAGTTCTTTCGCAGCATGAGTAACAGCACGATAACGAGCAAGACTTTCTTCAATGCTGCAATTAATGTTAGACTTTGAAAATGACTCGGAAGCAGATGCAAAAACTGCTATTTCCTTTGCACCAGCTGCAACAGCAGCTTCAAAGCCCTGGAAAAAGAAGATGTAGCATGTTAAAGATTCACTCACATGTCATTTAAGAACCACAGTTTTCCAAGATATTTTACCCACTTTTAAATTAGGTGTCAGAACAGGCAATCTAACACCCTCCAGATCATGAACTGCTTCCATTACATCCCTTGCATCCGCCAACTACAGAAAAAAGATATGGGATAGGTTAACAAAACCGAAAGCAGCACGTAAAAGGTAATACATAATCCAACAAAAACTCTGAAATATGATCCCTCCATAAAACATAAATCCCTGATATATTTATTTATTTTTTTAATCATTTTGATAAGCATAAATCTTTGTCTTGCTGTTGAAAGGTCAAACTATCCATGACTCACGGTTCATTTTTATGTGTAAACATAAGTCTAAAGAACAATCTTAAATTTTGAGATTGACAAGTCAAGTATAAACAACCTACAAACAAATTACCTGAGGAACCCACTTTGGTGATACAAAACTTGTAGCCTCAACAACAGGCAATCCACACGAGACTAGTGTGTGAATCAATTCAATCTTTACAGCTGTAGGTACAATATTCTTCTCATTTTGTAGTCCATCCCTTGGACCAACCTCAACTATCTTCACAAACTTTGGTATACCTTTCAAAAACTGGCATTTCATAAACAAAGGTTAGACACGGTGACAGGAATGTCAAAATAAATAAGCCAATACTGAATGGAAATTTTGAAAGTAAAAAAATATATATATCATTGAAATCTTAGTTTAAAAAACTTGCAAACAGACAGAGGAAGTAATTACAAGACTTCTAGAAAGTGTCTTGTTCTAAGATAGAACAGAAATTCCACACGATTAAAAATGCATATGCGGTGTAGAAACCAAAATCTAATATTGTAATGTGAAATAAACATAACTTACTGCAAAGCTATTCGACAGATGGGTACATAAAATTTATATGAGAAACATATTCTATCTGATGCATCATGTTTTTAAAGAAACTCTTGACTGTAAAATCACAAGCTAGGAATTATATTTCAGTTGTTGAATTACCGTGTTTGTTATGCCCTGTTTGTCTTTGTCATTGCACTTGGGTTTATATTGATGGTCTGAAGAATACCAAGAAGTGCGACCATTTCCAATCACTTGATTCCTACCCAGGCATGAAGTCCTTCTGTTTAGAAAATCACCCTGAGAGTAGTCTCTAGTATGTCTTACCCATGGAAATATCTCTGTTTCACACCCTTCATAATCGTCACTACAAAACAACAAATTTTCAGGTTATATTATCAATTAAAGATAAAATGTGATTTAAAATCCTAAAATAACAAATTGGATAATTGAGCCTAAGACAAGATGATGCGCATATAATGAAGGCAACTAACAGTTCACAAAACATGAACAAATTATTTCGATAGTTTAAGAAGATAACGCATATCCAGGTGGTTGTTAATGCTCTTAATTAGAAGTTTCTGATCATGCCTACATAGTAGACCCCTATTTTCATATTTTGTTGGAATATGCTGTATGCACCCCAACAATAACAAAAATCAGAAAGATGCAACACAAAACAAAATGAAAAAAAACTAAATAAAAGAAATAATCGATGTAACAAATTCAATACATAATATATTCCTCAGCTACGTTTATGTTTTCTTTCCTTCTTTTCCAAATATGACATGTTCAGTAGATGCTGCAAGCTATACAGAATGGCTCATATAAAGAATAGAAAAGAAAATGAGACATAGGAAAATTAATTTAGTTGTCAATGAACACAAATATGGACTTGAGAGAAACATTCTACCAAGTGCAATAACGATCATCGGAAATGTCCTACGAACAAAAGAGCAGAAAAATAATGACATCTAGCTTACCTGCAACTATTGGATGTGCTACAACTTCGTCCTTCAATACAGCAGCTGCCCATGCCCATATTATCCTCCCTTGGCCGGCAAGCACTAGATGAGAACCTTTGGATCCTATCAATAGTACTCATGCTTGGCAACTTGTCAAAACCAAGTGGCTCCTCCAAGCTCGACATGATGAAAGAAGATGCAAAAGGCTGAAAACAACAAATGCACAACAGAATTAAGTGCTTTGTCGTCGTTTCACCTTCTTTTCGGAAAACGAACAATGAAAGGCTACCAATTAAGAGTTTCCACCTCAATAGCCCGCATTTTATTTAACATAACTCACACATTGTAAAATATATCCATTAATCATTTCACACTCGCTGTAGTGTTCTAAGTAATGTTTTCCGATCTGCCATTGTCATTACAGTTCCTTCAACTTAATCTAAAAGAACTTTACTACATTACACAGGCAATCTGTCATAACCCATCTTCCACTTGGCATTACTCAGACACAACAAGGTTACACCTAATTTGATCTTCTTTTCCTTTTGCACTCAATACCAAAATTCTCATTCATAAAAAAAAACCAAACAACCCGTGTTTTACTATTACTTATTTAACATTATTTCTCCAGTTCTGTTTAGATGGTACTAATTGAGCATAAATGACTTAGAAACAAATAAACTTCTTTCTCCACTAAATTATCAATGCCCTATATTGTTATAATCTTCTTGTCATTCTGAAAATGCTAGTGCAAAAGCACTAATAAAGTAATAATCAACTCTGATATATATATTTTACTTACGACAATGTGTAAAATTGACTAGCTAAGTTGGATTTTTCTGAAATGGAAAATATTATTACTAGAACTGACTACTTTCCATCAATCAGACATGATTAATTCCATCATTAACAAGTTAGAACCATCTCAAAAATTGAATTCATAGATGTAATTCAACAAGCATTGCACCACAAAGTCCAATTACACAACAAAACCTCGTTCCAAATTCCCAACTTTTTTTCTCAGCAACCAAACAGACAAACAGTATCACATAATTCCGCCACAAACAACCTAGATGCCAAAAAACAGGGGAAAAAGAATAATAAAATTAAGCCCAAATGCATTTCAAAAACTTGTGTGCAAAATTCTAAGCTTCCAAACAAAAAAGAAAAAGAAAAAATTCCCAAAATTCCTAGTTTGTTAGCCAAGAAAAGCAATCAAAGGAACACTAAAAGGACAAACAAATTAGGCAGGAGAAGCCAACAGACCTGAGGCGAAATCAGAGAGCTAGGGTTTCTCAGAACAGAAAGAAAATACCAAGAATTTAGGGATTAGATTTCAAGTTCAGGGATTTGAAAGAGAGAGAAAAAAAAATTGAAAAAGGGGATTTTGTGTTGAATAATTAGGAGTTGGACGGAGAAGAGGAAGAAGGGCAGGTGACGAAAACGTGACTGGAAATCTGCTGGGAAAAAGTAGTTGGCGATGAATTCTGGTACGTCAAAAGACGAAAATTAAATAATAATAAATAAGAATAATAAAAGTAATCTAATCAAAATAAAAATTGGACGATTGAAATTTTTTTTTGTTTTCGTTCTTTAACATTTTCGATCAATTTGTGTTCGATTTTTGTTGTTGGGAGACGAAAGGTAATTTGAAGTGAATTTGTCTGTCTTTCTCTCGTTTTTATTTTCTCTCTCTGCGTCTCTTTCTCTCTCTAAATTGCGGAAAGAGAGGGGAAAGCGGTAGGAGGAAGGGGTGGTAGGTATTTTTCAGTTGGAAGTTGGTCGTATTCTTTTGAATTTTTTAATGCTTTCGTCTTTTTGACGGCTTTCTCTCTCTTCTTCCCTCTTTGTTTGTTTTTTTTCCTATTAATACGCGGCAATTCATATGCCGTACGCTCTGTAGGGTCGTTTTCTTTCATTTATTTATTTTTTTTTGTTTTTGTGCAAACAAGACCATAAACTATGTCGGACAATCAAAAGTCGCCGCGTGGATATCGGCTTCTTTGGGGTTTCAAAGTCCAAATCAAATGGACTTTTTAGAATTATTTTTTTCTTAGCAAAGGATTTTATAGTGTGTTTAAAAAGGTGATGGAAATCAATAGTAAAAATTAGTGATGAGAATCATTTTTATTGTAGCATATAAGAGTTTTACACTGTAGCATATTTTGTTATTGTTACTATAATATGTGAAAGCTTTACATTGTTTATAACTGAGCTTGTGGTGAAAACTGAGTGGTTCTACCACTGTCAAACACTTCCTTAGACTTTTACACTTAACATATTTTAAACAGGTGTGAGGACCAAAATTTTTAGTTAATAAAATATAAAACTTTCATATATTATAATATTAAAAAAATATATTATAGCATAAAATTTTTATATATTACAATATTTTTAACTAAAATTAGTCCTAATTAATACCCCCTAGACACTAAGTTTCATCCCATGGTAGGTCAAAAAGAAAAATCTTGCTTTCAAATTTATCCCTAATTTCATGTGCTTCTGTGTATTATGTGCAGTTGCCCCCTTGGAATTATTTATATGAATGGTAAGAGAGTCCTTTCATTGAGCTACCGGTTTGCATGATAACTGTGATTTTAGGGTTTCTTTTATTTTCCTATTGTTTGAGCATTCTGAGTAGGACTAGTATTGGGTTATTTTGTTGTATTGATTTTTAGTCGGTTGGGTACATAGGTGAAAGGTTCTTCCCATGTTTGACTATTTTTATTTCATCCTTTATCATTTTTAGAGCATTTTTTTATTCTTTGGCAGGGACTAGTATTGGGTAAATATCTGAAATTGCTTTTCTATTTAGTCATTTATTTTTTCCTTTTAATTTTTTAGAGTATTTTGGCAAGTAAGTGGGTAATATGGTGTTTGGTACTCTGCGTGAAGTACGTAAAATGATTTTTTTCCCCCTCTTATATTGCAGCATGCTGGTCTAGGCAAGCTCGTTGATGTGCTGGAGAGACCAAGACCAATCTTCATGTAAGTCATTGATGGGTTCTTTTCTAAAGAACAAAATGAAAAGGCAGACCAAAAAAAGCGTTTTATATGTTTTGTTGTCTTGATGGGATGAAGTTCTAGCTGTGAATTTCTTCCTTGTTCTTTCTTGCTGATTCCCTATGGGGTATCATATACACATATATATATATATGTATATATATATATTATACATATATATATATTATATATAGACATTATTTGAAGATTTTTGTTTTGAGGAAAAAAATCATAGTTTGTTTCTCTTTTAAGAGTTTCACTACGATAATTTCATTAGTTGATTTAGTATTGTTTTGCTATACAAAATCCTTGGAGGCTTACATTAAATTTGGATATGCCTTTATTATTTAAATATTTACTTTTAAGTGTGTGTGTGTGTGTGTTTTTGTGTGTGTGTATTTATGTCTAATGCAACTTTGTGTTTGCTTGGTGAAGGTTAGAAAGTTGAGAATTCTTAATCATATCTTTTTTCTTTCTTTGAAGTAGTTCAGTAGCAGAGCTATCTAGCTATGAGTAGTGCATCATGTTTAATATAATCTAGCAGAGTTATCTAGCTAAGAGTAGTGTATTTCGCTCGGTAGCAGAGCCATAAAAAACCTGTATTGTTATAGAAGCAAAATGAATCACTTGTCCTCCATGGTCTTTAATAATGCCCCTTCTTTTCTTATTAGGTTTTGTGCTGCTGGTAAAGAATAGTTCCTCTACCATTTTGAGAGCACGATCTAGATTGAAGTTACAAAATTATCTCTGCAACATGTCTCAAAATTATGTGTTCTGTTTCTGCAAGAGATGTATTATTCATTTCTCTCAATATTCCTTGCAAGTTCTCATGTTCTCAGCATTTAATTTCCATGTTCTGTAAATTTTTTTGTTGCGTATTACATTTGTATGTTCTACATAGAACTTAAGTTGCTAGGGACTTATCATTTAGAAACTTAGTTGAGAATTGAGAGATCTGAATATATATTGCAAGTGTGACTCATGGATTCTTGTTGTTTTGTTCTTTAAAATGCTTCTGACAATGAAGTATAGGCTGAAAAAATTTTATAGTGGCTGTTGTAATGCAGTGGACTTAAATGATTGTTTTACATGAGATTTTATAGTCGGCCTTGGAGCTTATAAGCAGAATGACATTAACATTAACTCAATTTTTGTGTAATGTATAGTGTTTTTTTTTTCTTTTTTAATGCACTTTGCTACATTGTTGTTGGGCCTTGCTTCATATCCATTTTATTAGAAAAAGAAATATAGAAATGATTTGCTTTATATAAGGCTAAATTATTACTTTTATCACTTCTAATTTCAATTTCTTTGTGGAAAGCGTTTGAAGAAGTAGAGTGGGATGAGATATATTAGTCGTATGAGGCTACCTATGCAAACGAAGAAGATTTTATGGAACAATCTAATGAGCATATATTAGAAGAAGAGTTGGATAATATTAAAGGAGATGGGCTAAAGCCATTATATCCTGGCTGTTCAAATTACGACAAGTTGTCAACTATTATTTCCTTATTCAAACTCAAACTTATGCATTGATGGTATGGTAGCAGTTTTAGTGGATTGCTAGAAGTATTGCATGATGTGTTACCGGAACTAATGTCTTGATCAGGTCCATGTATAAAGTTCAAATGTGAAAGCATTGGATTTAGGGTATGAAAAGATTCATGTTTGCCCTAATGACTGTTTGTTTAGAAAGGAGAATGCATATTTGGATATAATGTCCCAAGTGTTATGCTTCAAGGTGGAAGGTTGGCAAACTTATGAAGAAGGTTAGAACTGCAGTGCCTTCTAAATTCTTGAGATATCTTCTTATAATACCTTGGAGTGAAAAGATGGGTGGAGATTTGAGGTGGCATTCCACTAATAAAAGGGTCATTGGAAAGACTGACCACTCGATCGACTCTGCCGTAGAAAAAGGAAGTAAACTGTGAACTTTGTGTATAATAAACTTGTAATGAATGCAGGCAATGAAGAATCATTGTTTTCTCTAACTTTCTTCCAAACAATACATGCAAGGTACTCTGTCTTATCAAGTTTTATATATAGTTTATGTTGTGCATGGTGCAAATGGTGCTTAATATCTAGACCGTTTTTGTTCCTCTGAATTGCTATCTAGACTATTTGGTAGGATTTGAAAATGCTTAACCTGGCCTTGTGGTTGGTACGGTAATTATTTTTTGCTTCATAACATATATAAACTAACACTATGTCTTTGTAAATTTGGAATTAAAGCGATGTGCTTTTAACCTAAATTGGTGCTTTATTATTTTGTGTTGATTTGGGGGTTTTAATTAATTGATGAAGCTGAGGGTCTTTTAGTGACGTATGGGATAATGTTAAATGCTGGGTAGTGTTATGGGGCTTCACAAGGTAAAGAGTTGGCTAATTTCCTTTTCTCTTTTTTTTTTTTCTTTTTTGATTCCTTAAGGGGATGAAATAATTAATGCAATTTCGAGGTGTTCTTGTGTTAGTCCTAGCGTTCTGTTAGTTACGCATTTTTCTTTTATGATTTTTGTTATTTTGTTTGAGGACCACTTGTCTTCTGTTTCACTTTTTACTAGTTCCATCAATAACATTATTTCTTATATTTAAAATAACTGTTTTGCTTTCTTTTCGGGTTAAATGATGGAAATTTCTACAGACATGAAGTTTTTTTAGAAGATGGATCATGTTATTAGGGCACTTAATTTAGCTAGATGTTTTGGACACCTTAATACCTCTACTAGCTAAGTAGTTGGTTTTTGTCTTTTTTGTCTTTTGTGGATAAACTATTTGGTGTAAAATAGATATTGTGGATAAGTAGCCAACTTGAAAACCATGATGGAATTGTTAATATAGTTATTGTGTACGTTAGAATGTTTTACGTTGGACGCTAACTGTTACGTATTTTTAAAATTGACATTAGGATCACATTGTTGAGGTAATAAAAAACTAATTCAAAGTGTCAAATAAAAACAACACCACAGTTTTTAAAAACACAATCAATGTCAAATATAACGGTTAAGAACTGGCCAAACATTCTACAACAATTTTGAAATGCTATTGGAAATAGAACATGACTAGTGTAAAAGCTATTATTACAGTTAATACAGCGTTTTGAATAGCTTTTATAAAAAGTTACAACTCAAAAGCTTTCAATAGCTTCGGCTGTGTTAGGGTTTCAAAAAACGTCATGGATATAATTTTATAGTGTTTTTGGCCAGCTGTAAAAAGGGATTTTGTTATAGTGATTGTTCTGTAACAATCCGGTTCGGCTTCTTTGTGTAAATGGCCTTTTTTGGTTTGTATTTTTTCTAAACCGCCAAATTAAGAAACCTAATGATTTTGAACCGAATCATACCATACATACTACGTCTTAAAATTTGCACGTGTTAATGCATGGTTGTAACACATGTTATTTTAACGGGTATAACTTTGTAAAATTTGATGTATTAAACGTGACAATTTAAAATTTTGTTGTATTTAAAATTACTAGCTTGCTTTTGTTCCATTTATCTACAAAAATGCAACTTTGGTATATTTCTGGCAAGTCTTCGGAGGAGAGATGAAAATATTCTCTTCAATTATTCTTTTGATCTTTTTTTTCATTTTCTCCCGTGACACACTTACTTGTCTTTTCTATGATTGCCTTTCTTTTTAATTGCATCATTTCTCCCTCTTTTCTCACGTCTCTTACTCTTCATGCTTCTCATTTTGTTGAAACAAAATACTCATCAAACTCTCCCAAGGAAGCCATGGAATAAAGCCACCGTCACCTTCATTGAAGCAAAAGAATTCCAACCAAATCCGAAGCCAAGAAACATGTTTTAGAGTCATTTTAAGCTTTTACTTAACCACAATCCGAGGATAGAATCTTGTGAACGAATTTAATCTTTCATTTGTAAATTTTTACATCCAAAAGTTTTGTCAAATTTGTGTTTTTGATCCTGAGTTTTCATAAAAAAATAGATATACTTTTGTTTTGTTACTATTTTGATGCATGTGTATAAAATCTATGTTTACATGTTATAAACACAGTTTATATTGTATAGAAATGATTATATATTGTTTCTATATTATTTTTATGATTAGAAAGTTGCAAGAAACCAAGATTTAAAACTGCATGTTGTTTTTTTCATAAACTACATGTCATTTATCCTAAAAACTACGTGTTGCTTTCTTAAAAACGGTATTAAATGTGACAATTTAAAATTTTGTTTTATTTAAATTACAAAGTTGCTTTTGTTATTTTATTCATTTACGAAAGTGTCATCTTAGCATTTTCTAACAAAAGTCTCTGGAGGAGACGTGAAAATATTCTCTTCAACTATTCTTTTGATTTTTTCCTTCATTTTTTCTTGTGACATACTTGTTTGTCTCCTCCAAGATTGCCTTTCTTTTTAACTGTATCATCTCTCCCTCTTTTTCCACGTTTTTTCCTTTCTCTTTTTCTCATTTTGCTGAAACAAAATACTCAGCAAACTCTCCCAAGACAGCCATAAAACCCAGCCACCGTCACCTCCATTGAAGCAAAAGAATTCTATCAATATTTGAAGCAAAGAAACTTGTTTTTGAGTCATTTTAAGCTTTCACCTAACCATAGTATGAGGTTAGAACCTTGTGAACGAATTTAATCTTTCATTTGTAAATTTTAAAATCGAAAAGTTTGTTAAAATTTGTGTTTTTGATCCTGATTTTTTATGAGAAAATAGATATACATTTGTTTTGTTACTATTTTAGTGCATGTGTATAAAATCTAAGTTTACATGCTATAAACACAGTTTATATTGTATAAAAATAATTATATATTGTTATATACTATTTTTATGCTTAGAAAGCTATTAGAAAACTAAGATTTAAAGAAAAACTTAAAAATTCTGATTTTGGGTTTTCTGTAAGAGTTTTTCCAGGTGAAAAATTTTTCACAGAAATATGTCATTTTTCTCAAAAAACTACAAGTCGTTTTCTTAAAAACAGTATTAGACATGACAATTTAAAATTTTTGCATTTAAAATTACCAAGTTGCTTTTGTAGTTTTATTTATTTATGAAAATGCCACCTTGGTATTTTCAAGCAAAAGTCTCTGGAGGAGACATGAAAATATTCTCTTCAACTACTCTTTTGATCTTTTTTTTTCATTTCCGCCTATGACGCACCTGCTTGTTTCCTCTATGATCGCATTTATTTTTAACTGCATCATCTCTCCCTCTTTTCCCACGTCTCCTACTCTCTTTTTTTCTCATTTTGTTGAAACAAAATACTCAGCAAACTCTTCCAAGGAAGCCATAGAAACCACCGTCATCTCTATTGAAGCAAAAGAATTCCAACCAAATCCAAAGCCAAGAAACCTGTTTTGGAGTCATTTCAAGCTTCCATCTAACCATAATCCAATATTAGAATTTTGTGAATGAATTTAATCTTTCGTTTGTAAATTTTTGTATCCAAAAGTCTATTCAAATTTGTGCTTTTGGTCCTAGGTTTTCATGAGAAAATAGATATATATTTGTTTTGTTACTATTTTGGTGCATGTGCATAAAATCCAAGTTTTCATGCTATAAACATAGTATATTTTGTATAGAAATGATTATATATTATTTATATATTATTTTTCTGCTTAGAAAGCTGCTAGACAGCCAAGATTGGAAGAAAAACTAAAAAAAATAGATTTTAGGTTCTCTGTTAGAATATTTCTAAGTGATATACAGCGTGTTGTTTTTCCCATAAAATACATGTCGTTTTTCCCATAAACTACATGACTTTTTCCCAGAAAACTACGTGTCTTTTTCTTGAAAATGGTATACAATGTGATAATATAAAATTACCAAGTTGCTTTTGTTGTTTCATTTATTTATGAAAATGTGACCTTGACATTTTGTAACAAAAGTCTCTGGAGGAGATATGAAAATATTCTCTTCAACCACTCTTTTGATTTTTTCTTTCATTTCCTCCCGTGACACACCTGTTTGTTCACTCCATGATTGCCTTTCTTTTTAACTGCATCATTTCTCTCTCTTTTCCTGCGCCCCTACTCTCCCATCTTCCTATTTTGCTGAGACAAAATACTCAAAAAACTCTCCCAAGGCAGCCATAAAACCCAACCACCGTTACTTTCATTGAAGCAAAAGAATTCCAGCCATTTCTGAAGCTAAGAAGCCTATTTTAGAGTCATTTCAAGCTTTCACATTGTCATATCCGAGGTTAGAACCTTATGAAAGAATTTAGTCTTTTATTTGTAAATTTTTATATCCAAAATTCAAATTTGTGTTTCTAAACCTTAGTTTTCATGAGAAAATAGATATACATTTGTTTTGGTACTATTTTAGTGCATGTGTATAAAATCTAAGTTTACATGCTATAAAAATAGTTTATATTGTTTATATATTATTTTTTATGCTTAGAAAGCTGTTAGAAAATCAAGATTTGAAGAAAAACTCAAAAATTTAAATTTTGGATTCTCTATAAGAGTTTTTCCAATGAAAATTTTTTCATATAAACTACATGTCGTTATTCCCAGAAAACTACGTGTCGTTTTTTTTTAAAAAAAGGCATTGGATGTGATAATTTAAAATTTTATTGTAGTTAAAATTACCAAGTTGCTTTTGTTGTTTCATATATTTACGAAAATGCCACCTTGGTTTTTTCTAGCAAAAGTCTCTGAAGGAGACATGAAAATATTCTCTTCAACTACTCTTTTGTCTTTTTCTTCATTTCCTCCTATGACATACCTGCTTGTCTCCTCTATGATTGCATTTATTTTTTAACTACATCATCTCTTCTTCTTTTCTCACGTCTCATACTCTGCTTTCTTTTCATTTTATTGAAACAAAATACTTAGCAAACTTTCCCAAGGAAGCCATAAAACCCAGCCACCATCACCTCCATTGAAGCAAAAGAATTCTAGCCAAATCTGAAGCCAAGAAACATGTTTTGGAGTCATTTCATGCTTCCACCTAGCCATAATCTAAGATTAGAACCTTCTGAATGAATTTAATCTTTTGTTTGTAAATTTTTGTATCCAAATGTCTATTCAATTTTGTGCTTTTGATCTTGAGTTTTCATGAGAAAATAGATATACATTTGTTTTGTTACTATTTTAGTGTATGTATATAAAATCTAAGTTTTCATACTATAAACACAATTTATATTGTATAGAAATGATTATATATTGTTTATTTATTATTTTTATGCTTAAAAAGCTACTAGAAAACCAAGATTTGAAGAAAAACTCAAAAATTTGAATTTTGAGTTCTTTGTTAGATTATTTCCAAATGACAAACAACGCATTATTTTTCACAAAAATTACATGTTGTTTTTCCCATAAACTACATGTTTTCCCAAAAAACTATGTGTCCTTTTCTTAAAAATGGTATTAAATGTGAGAATTTAAAATTACTAAGTAGCTTTTGTTGTTTCATTTATTTACGAAAATGTCACGTTGGCATTTTCTAGCAAAAGTCTCTAGAGGAGACATGAAAATATTCTCCTTAACCACTCTTTTGATTTTTTCCTTCATTTTCTCTCGTAACACACCTGTTTGTTCACTCCATGATTGCCTTTCTTTTTAACTGCATCATATCTCCCTCTTTTCTCACATCTCTATTCTCTTATCTTCTCATTTTGTTGAGACAAAATACTCAGTAAACTTTCCCAAGGCAGCCATAAAACCCAACCACTGTTACTTTCATTGAAGCAAAAGAATTCCAGCAATTTTTGAAGCTAAGAAGCCTATTTTGGAGTCATTTCAAGCTTCCACATTGCCATAATCCAAAGTTAGAACCTTGTGAACGAATTTAATCTTTTATTTGCAAATTTTTGTATCCAAAAATTTATTCAAATTTGTGTTTTTAAACCTTAGTTTTTATGAGAAAATAGATATACATTTGTTTTGGTACTATTTTGGTGCATGGGTATAAAATCTACGTTTACATACTATAAATACAGTTTATATTATATAGAAATGATTATATATTGTTTATATATTATTTTTATGCTTGAAAGTTGTTAGGAAATCAAGATTTGTAGAAAAACTCAAAAATTCAGATTTTGGATTCTCTATAATAGTTTTTGCAGGTGAAAAAATTTTCACAGAAACTACATGTGGTTTTTCCCATAAACTACATGTCGTTTTTCCCAGAAAACTATGTCTCCTTTTCTTAAAAACGGTATACGACATGATAATTTAAAATTTTGTTGTATTTAAAATTATAAAGTTGTATTTGTTGTTCCATTTATTTACAAAAATGCCACCTTAGCATTTTCTACCAAAAGTCTTTGGAGGAGACATGAAAATATTCTCTTCAACTACTCTTTTGATCTTTTTTTTCATTTCCTTTTGTGACACACGTGCTTGTCTCCTCTACAATTGCCTTTCTTTTTGACTGCATCATCTCTCTCTCTTTTCCTACGTCTCCTGCTTTCCCTTCTCCTCATTTTGCTGAAATAAAATACTCAGTAAACTCTCTCAAGGCAGCCAGAAAACCAAGCCACCATCACCTCCATTAACGCAAAAGAATTCCAGCCATATCTGAAGCCAAGAAACCTGCTTTGGAGTCATTTCAAGCTTCCACCTAGCTAAAATATGATGTTAGAACCCTATGAACGAATTTAATCTTTCATTTGTAAATTTTTAAGTCCAAAAGTTTGTTCAAATTTGAGTTCTTGAATCTGAGTTTTCATAAGAAAATAGCAATGCATCTGTTTTATTATTATTTTGGTGCATGTGTATAAAATCTAAGTTTATATGCTATAGACACAGTTTATATTGTTTAGGAATGATTATATAATGTTTATAGATTATTTTTATGCTTGGGAAGTTGTTAAAAAACCAAGATTTGAAGAAAAACTCAAAAATTTAGATTTTGGATTCTCTATAAGAGTTTTTCCAGGTGAAAGCTTTTTCACAGAAAGTACATGTTGTTTTCCCATAAACTACATATTGTTTTTGCTAGAAAACTACGTGTTGTTTTCCTAAAAACGGAATTCAATGCGACAATTATAAATTTTGTTGTATTTAAATTTACCAAGTTGCTTTTGTTGTTCCATTTATTTACGAAAAGGCCACCTTGACATTTTCAGGCAAAAGTCTTAGGGTGAGACATGAAAATATTCTCTTTAACTATTCTTTTGATCTTTTCCTTTATTTCCTCTCATGACACACCTACTTGTCTCCTCCATGATTGCCTTCCTTTTAACTGCATCATCTCTCCCACTTTTCTAGCGTCTTCTACTCTCCCTTCTTCTCATTTTGCTGAGACAAAATACTCAGCAAACTCTCTGAAGGTAGCCATAAAACCCAGCTACTGTCATCACTATTGAAGCAAAAGAATTCCAGCCATATTCGAACCCAAGAAACCTATTTTGGACTCATTTCAAGCTTCCACCTAGTCATAATCCAAGGTTAGCACCGTATGAACGAATTTCATCTTTCATTTGTAAATTTTTATGTGCAAAAATTTGTTCAAATTTGTGTTCTTGAACATGAATTTTCATGAGAAAATAGATACACATTTGTTTTGTTACTATTTTGGTGCATGTGTATAAAATCTAAGTTTACATGCTATAAACATAGTTTATATTGTTTAGAAATGATTACATATTGTTTATATATTATTTTTATGCTTAGAAAGCTTTTAGAAATTCAAGATTTGAAGAAAAACTCAAAAATTCAGATTTTGAGTACTCTATAAGTATTTTTCCAAGAGAAAAATTTTTCAAAGCAACTACATATCGTTTTTCCCATAAGCTAAATGTCATTCTTCCTAGAAAACTAAGTGTCGTTTTTTTAAAAACAGAATTAGAAGGGACAATTTAAAATTTTGTTGCATTTAAAATTACCAAGTTGCTTTTGTTGTTCCTTTTATTTACGAAAATGTTACCTTGGCATTTTCAGGCAAAAATCCCTGGAAGAGACATGAAAACATTTACTTCAACTACTCTTTTCACCTTTTCCTTCATGTCCTCCTGTGACACACTTGCTTATTTCCTCCATGATTGCCTTCTTATATAACTGCATCATCTCTCCCTCTTTTTCCACTCCTCCTACTCTCCTTTCTTCTCATTTTGCTGAAACAAAATACTCAGCAAACTCTCCTAAGGTAGCTATAAAACCCAGCCACCATCACCTCCATTGAAGCAAAAGAATTCAAGCCATATTTGAAGCCACGAAACCTATTTTGGAGTCATTTTAAGCTTCCACCTAGCTATAGTCCGAGGTTAGTATCTTGTGAACGAATTTAATCTTTCATTTGTAAATTATTATATCCAAAAGTTTGTTAAAATTTGTGTTTGTGATCCTGAGTTTTCATGAGAAAATAGATATACATTTGTTTTGTTGCTATTTTGGTGCATGTGTATAAAATTTTAGTTTACATGCTATAAACATAGTTTATATTATATAAAAATAATTATATATTGTTTATATATTATTTTTATGCTGAGAAAGCTATTAGAAAACTAAGATTTAAAGAAAAACTCAAAAAAATTGATTTTGGATTCTCTGCAAGAGTTTTTTTAGGTGAAAATTTTTTCACAGAAACATGTCATTTTTCCCAAAAAACTACCATTCATTTTCTTAAAAACGGTATTAGATGTGACAATTTAACATTTTGTTGTATTTAAAACTACCAAGTTGCTTTTATTGTTCCAATTATTTACGAAAATACCACCTTGTTATTTTCAAGCAAAAGTCTCCGAAGGAGACATGAAAATATTCTCTTCAACTACTCTTTTGATCTTTTTCTTCATTTCCTCCTATGACACACCTGCTTGTCTCCTCTATGATTGCATTTATTTTTAACTGCATCATCTCTCCCTCTTTTCCCACGTCTCCTACTCTCCATTTTTCTCATTTTGTTAAAATAAAATACTTAGCAAACGCTCCCAAAGAAGCCATAGAACCCAGCCACCGTCACCCCTATTGAAGCAAAAGAATTCCAGCCAAATCCGAAGCCAAGAAACCTGTTTTGGAATCATTTCAAGCTTCTTCCTAGCCATAATCCAATATTAGACACTTGCGAATGATTTAATCTTTTGTTTGTAAATTTTTGTATCCAAATGTCTATTCAATTTTGTGCTTTTGATCTTGAGTTTTCATGAGAAAATAGATGTACATTTGTTTTGTTACTATTTTAGTGCATGTGTATAAAATATAAGTTTTCATACTATAAACATAGTATATATTGTATAGAAATGATTATATATTGTTTATAATTATTTTTCTGCTTAGAAAGCTACTAGAAAGCCAAGATTGGAAGAAAAACTAAAAAATTCAGATTTTGGGTTCTATGTTAGAGTATTTCCAAGTGATATACAATGTGTCATTTCTCTCATAAACTACATGTCATTTTTCCCTAAAGACTACATCTACTTTTTTAAAAAATGGTATTAAATGTGACAATTTAAAATTTTGTTGTATTTAAAAATACCAAGTTGCTTTTGTTGTTCCATTTATTTACGAAAATGTCACCTTGGCATTTTCTAGCAAAAGTTTCTAGAAGAGACATGAAAATGTTCTCTTCAACTACTCTTTTGATTTTTTTCCTTCATTTCCTCCCATGGCACACCTGTTTGTGCACTCCATAATTGCCTTTTCTTTTTAACTACATCATCTCTCCCTCTTTTCCCACGTCCCTACTCTCCCATCTTCTCATTTTGCTGAGACAAAATACTCAACAAACTCTCCCAAGGTAGCCATAAAACTCAGTCACCTTCATTGAAGCTAAAGAATTTCAGCCATATTCGAAGCCAAGAAACATGTTTTGGAGTCATTTCAAGCTTCCACTCAGCCATAATATGAGGTTATAACCTTTTATACAAATTTAGTCTTTTATTTGTAAATTTTTATGTTCAAAAGTTTGTTCAAATTTTACTTTATATGAAATCTATGTTTACAAGCTATAAACACAGTTTTTATTGTATGAAAATGATTATATATTGTTTATATATTATTTTTATACTTAGAAAGCTATTAGAAAACCAAGATTTGTAGAAAAACTCAAAAATTTAGATTTTGGGTTCTCTGTAAGAGTTTTTTTAGGTGAAAAATTTTTCACATAAACTACTTGTCGTTTTTTCCATGAACTACATATCGTTTTTCCCAAAAAACTATGTCTCCTTTTCTTAAAAACAGTATTAGACATGACAATTTAAAATTTTGTTGTATTTAAAAGAGTTTTTCCAGGTGAAAAAAGAGACGTCCTTTTTCACATAAACTACATGTCGTTTTTCCCATAAATTGCATGTCATTTTTCCTAGAAAACTAAGTGTCGTTTTCTAAAAAATAGAATTAAACACGACAATTTAAAATTTTGTTGTATTTAAAATTACCAAGTTGCTTTTTGTTGTTTTATTTATTTACAAAAACGTCACCTTGGCATTTTCATGCAAAAGTCTCTGGAAGAGACATGAAAATATTCTCTTCAACTACTCTTTTGATCATTTCCTTCATTTCCTCTCATGACACACCTGCTTGTCTCCTCCATGATTGTTTTCCTTTTTAACTGTATCATATCTCCCTCTTTTCCCATGTCTCCTACTCTCTATTCTTCTCATTTTGTTGAAACAAAATACTCAGCAAACTCTCCTAAGGAAGCCATGGAACGCAGCCACCATCACCTCCATTGAAGCAAAAGAATTTCAATCATATCCGATGCTAAGAAACCTATTTTGGAGTCATTTCAAGATTCTACCTAGCCATAATCCAAGGTTAGCACCTTGTGAACAAATTTAATCTTTCATTTGTAAATTTTTATATGCAAAATTTGTTCAAAATTGTGTTCTTGAACATCAATTTTCATGAGAAAATAGATACACATTTGTTTTGTTACTATTTTTGTGCATGTATATAAAATCAAGTTTACATGCTATAAACACAGTTTATATTATATAGAAATGATTATATATTATTTATATGTTATTTTTATGTTTAAAAGCCTGTTAAAAATTCAAGATTTGAAGAAAAACTCAAAAATTTAGATTTTGGGTTCTCTGTAAGAGTTTTTCCAGGTGAAAAATCTTTCACAGAAATTATATGTCATTTTTCCCATAAACTACATATCTTTTTTCTCAGAAAACTACGTGTCCTTTTCTTAAAAACAGTATTAGATGTGACAATTTAAAAATTTGTTGTATTTAAAATTACCAAGTTGCTTTTGTTGTTCCATTTATTTACTAAAATGTTATTTTGGCATTTTCTAGCAAATGTCTCTAGTGGAGACATGAATGAAAATATTCTGTTCAACTACTCTTTTGATCTTTTCCTTCATTTTCTCTAGTGACACACCTGCTTGTCTCCTCTATGATTGCCTTTCTTTTTAATTGTATCATCTCTCCCTCTTTTCCCATGTGTCTTACTCTCACTTCTTCTCATTTTGCTGAAGCAAAATATTCAGTAAACTCTCCCAAGTCAGCCATAAAACTCAGCGATCATCACTTGCATTGAAGCAAAAGAATTTCAGTCATGTTCGAAGCCAAAAAAACCCATTTTGGAGTCGTTTCACGCTTCATTACCATAATCCGAGGTTAAAACCTTGTGAACAAACTTAATCTTTCATTTGTAAATTTTTATATCCAAAAGTTTGTTCAAATTTGTGTTCTTGAACCTAAGTTTTTGTGAGAAAATAGATATACATTTTTTTTGTTGCTAAAGGTAGTGATAGAGGGAGGTCAGGAGAGGAAGGAAGGTCTCAGAGGGTGGGGGTGTTTTGGGCTTGCTAGAAAGCAGAGAGAGGGATGACGGGAGGTCGGAGGGTAGTCAGGAGGGGGGCTCTTAGGGGTGTGTAGGGTCTTCAGGTGGAGTTGGTCTCTTTAGGTGGGGGCAGTCTTGGGGGGTGTTAGCGTCTCTGGTAGCCAACATGTAGAGGGACATTTGGAGAGGGAAAAGGTTGGGGGGGGGGGGGGGGGGGGGGAGGATAGGAGAAAATGAGGCGTTTGGGCTTTGTTGGTCTATTTAGTAATTAGGTTTTGTTTTTCAAATTAATAGTTAGGATCTAATTTTATAAATCAATTATTAAGATTAAAGGCAGTATTTTGGTCATTTCAAGCTAAAATTTAACAACGTTATATCCATGGGTGTTACTGTGATTACTTTTATTACAAGATATGTCAATGTAATTTAGGTAAAACACAGAAGGTGTTGGTATAATTTACCCGCCTTATTAAAAGGGTCGTCTGATTTGAGATCAAAATGTATTGGTTAGGAGGCGAGGTTGTGCTAAAAAGGTGGTAGTTATTATTATTTTTTTGGTGCATGCTTGACTTTTTAATTTTTTTTATTTGTAATTTGTTTTTAATTTTTGAGTGCATTATTTTTGTTAAAATTAATTGTTGACTAAAAAAGGGTGGCGTTGCTTTTTAAAACACAATCTAACAGTATACATCCACAGCAATTAAAAATATAGGGTTATGTTTTTAAATAACACTAAAATACAAAGGTACAAATCACTAAATATCTCTTTCCTTTAACATTAAATGCCTTTTTTATATAAAGTTATCTACTTTGCAATCTATGTTATGTTAAGTGAATGAGGAGATAAATCAATAAAACAAAAAAAAGGAGCAAAAAAAGGTTAGGTGTGCACCCCCATAGACAGAAGCTGGCGCGACCCCTCAGAGTCACAGAACGTAGGCTCCGCGGCCGTATACGACTCAAAGAACTTGGAGCAGAGATTCGCTTTATATGAGGCAAAACTGGGAGTTAGCCGCTGTTGCACATGCTGGCGAAGTTTGGTTTGTGTGTTTCGTTTTGGCATGCTTGTTATCAATTTTTTCAAAGCCTATAAATAGATAGGTTAAGTTTTCTTCTTGGCATAGAGTCTGAGAAAATTGTAAGGGTTTAAAAGCACATTGAGAGATTGTGAGAGTGAGAAAAAACATAATTTGAGTGTGTGTGTGTGAGAGAGAATTCTCTTCTAATCTGTAATAATCTTTATTATAGTGGAATTTGCAACGTTAAAGATGGGACAAGGTTTATTTTTAGACGAACCTGTATAAATTTTGGTGTCTCTTGTTTATCTTTCTCCTATAATTTATCATTTTTGGTAGTTTCATAGAATTGGAGCGTGGCTAATTCTTAGCATGCATGTTACATTCTTATTCACTTGGTAATTTATATGATGTTTCATTCAGCTTATACATAAACCATGGAAAAGGTAGAAGCTATTTGTTGAACTTTCAAAGCAAAATCTTTTTTTTTTTTTAATGTCTATTGATATTTTAAATAGATTAATAGTATGTTTGAAAACACTAGTTTAAATTAAAAAGTTTAGGGTAAAGCAATTATTGGGATGGGAGAAAATCAGGGTAAAACAATTAAAAAGTTCAGGGAAAAGGTTGGGAAGGGATGGGAGAAAATGAGGCGTTTGGGCTTTTTAGTAATTAGGGTTTGTTTTTCAAATTAATAGTTAGGATATCATTTTATAAATCAATTATTAAGATTAAAGGCGGTATTTTGGTCATTTTAAGCTAAAATTTAACAGAGTTATATCTCGGGGTATTAGTGTGAATCCTTCATTTTAAGCTAAAATTTAACAGAGTTATATCTCGGGGTATTAGTGTGAATCCTTTTATTACAAGATGTGTCAATGTAATTTGGGTAAAACACAGAAGGTGTCGGTATAATTTACCCACCTTATTAAAAGTGTCGTCTGATTCGAGATCAAAATGTATGTGGTTAGGAGGCAAGGTTGTGCTAAAAAGATGGTAGTTATTATTAATTTTCTTGGTGCGTGTTTGACTTTTTAATTTTTTTATTTGTAATTTGTTTTTAATTTTCGGGTGTATTTTAGTTATTTTTTGTTAAAATTAATTGTTGACTAAAAAAAGGTGGCATTGCCTAAAAAATTACAAGTTATTGTGGCAGTCATATTCAAGGCTTTGAGTCTCAAATTGAGAATATAAGAACGTGCTATGCTTAACTCACCTCTTTAATTAATTTGTGTCATTTTAGAATTCTTTCCCCTTAAAATTAATATGTATACAAAGGAAATGAGAGTATAAAAGTTATAGTGCTTAAGAAATGACAAGTCTCTATGCTCACTCACTAGAGAAACATTTTTCCTTTTTAATTTTCCTCCCAAATTTAAGGCGTAGCCTAATTTTCCTTTGACAATAATTTCGAATTAATTGTGAAATATTAACTAGATGGGCACAAAGATTTATAACCTTTTTTAAAAACTATAAGATTTATTTCACTACTTTCTTTTATTGTATTCAACTTAATAAAAAGCATATTATAATTTTTTTATCATTATTTAAAAAACAAAGAGCGAATCAATATCTACAAATACATCTCACTCATTTTTTTCCATGTCTGTTGAACAAAGCTGAGAAACACCGATATTATTGAGTACCATACATTAATACTATATTGGTCTTAAAACATAAAACCTACCTGTATTAGCATGGCGGCAAAGTATTTTTCGTGTCTCTTATGATTTGTCCTTCGGGTATCATCACCCTTACACATTGTTCTTTCACTCTTTTAAAAGCCAACTTGAATTTGTTGCACCGAAGACAGAATTTGATGAGTTTTTCAAATATATTATTCGCTCCATCTCTTATCTTGACCTTCTATATCTATTTTCTTACTTGAGATTTCATAACATTTAAGGCTATTGTCCACAAGGCACTAAACTTCAGATATTAAGTAGGTATGCAATACAGATGACAAGTTGTTTGCCTGTGTAAAGAAAATAATTTGACGTTGAAGCCACCCAATACGCATATGGAAAAAAAAAAAAAAAAAAAAGAAGTTATTTGGGCAGCTCTTCTTCCATAAAGTTGGTTTGATGTTTTTCTTTACTCTTCGTGTTGAGCAATTTTCTCTCTTTTGCATGTGGGCGCGCGCGTATGTTGATGGATCCAATTAACACATCTGGATGAGTAGGTGTGCGGCAGGCATCAGGGTGATGCGACATTATGTTGGTGTGGTAATGGACTAGTAATTCACCACACGACTCGCAAGATTTAGCTTTGCATTGATCTTTAATAAGTAGTTTTGTGGCATGCATTGGCGACACCTGTGAATGTCCGTCGATGCGCTAATAATCTGGTTCTTCACCAATGACTGGTAAGATTTATCTTAGCAGCGATTTCCAGTTAAAGCCTAAAGTAATCTATAATGTCATTGAGCTTAGGGAGCCCATTCTACCCTCCAGAGTGCTCACATGTTGATTGAGGGCCTCTAACACCTTAATCCTCCTCGGCATTTCTACAACATGGAAACCTTCAAGCCTGTGCGAGAGATAATGTATGCTCTGATCGAGATCATCAACTCGTCCGGACCACAACCCAATCACTTTGATCCTTAATACTATTGTAACAGAAATTGTAATATGTCTCTCATGTGATATGAGATTAAAAGGCACATAAAAGAACATGAAAATACACATTTTTTGTGTATTTTGTATCGTGAGGCTTAAAGCGGTTTTGAGAAGAGCAATCAACAAAAACATGGCAGAGAGCCCAAAACCTTGGCGCCCAAAGTGCAGCGCAACGACACCTGCATTTCTGGTGCAGTATACCCAATGCCATGGCATCCAAAAGTTGGGGTTGCAGCGCTTGCCCGCTTGCCCGTGCTGATGTATGTTGAAATGTTGTGTCTTTTGTGTTGCTTTGAACTAATACATTCATTAGTTATATGTTTTTATAAAACCTAAATTGACTATTACCAACATTCATATACTTTGTGATAGTTGTGATAGTTGTGTTAATGCATGAAGAGATGCCTTCATAGTGAAGAGGCACCTTTATGTAAAAGATTACAGGGATTGCATTGGCTGTATCGGTTCATCAAATGACACATCTGTCATTTATTAAATCTCTAGAATTCTACAGGTTTCATATCTTGTTCTGAAACATAATATTGTTACTGGATATTGTGTTCAAAAGTTTTTGTATCTTGGGGTTAATTTATTGTTAAACTCGTTAACAAATTTTGTAGTGAGGACAAATAAATTCTTAAAATAAAAATTATTTCCATATGCCTCAAGCTCTTTCTTGTTTTTTAGAAATTTAAGCCTTCATTTCTTGCTTTATCCACAAATTCTTCAACAGCCATACAACTCACTATAATCGTACGCTTTGATACCAATAGTCACAAGTTAACTACTTTGAGTGTGGCACTTGCTTGGCCTTTGTGGCTGGCAACTAATCAAGCATACAAAGGGTAAACAAAGGGCATATGTGATTAATAAGTACCAATAATAAAGACAACCAAACACAAGTAAAGCACATAGACAACACTAAGCATCAAGCAATAGAGAGTTTGAAAAGTGAGTTAGAATTAAGAGTTAAAACTGAAAGTGTTGTAGAATTTTACACTGTAATGTACTTTTTGCTTTACTGTGTAACATGTGAAAGCTTGTACCATTTGAGTTGGAACTGAATTTGCCAAACACCTTGTAAAATATCAATAAGATGATAGGTAGACAACCAATAAGCAAACTAAAAGACTACTTAATACCTTTATTGATAAAAGTGAGAAGGTATACGATTCAGGTCCTTATCACATTGGTGGCCAAGCTTCATGCCTTGTTCTAGGAAACTAATCGCAAAGGACTCCATGCAACCCCAATAAACCACCCTTTTTTTTTTTTAGCTTTTCCTTTTACTGGTATGAGAAGCATGAAAAATAAGAGTGGTATTGTTAGAAAATAACCTTTGGTGAAAACCATCACCTAAAAATCCAGGAACATTTATGTTGGATCACCAAAAATCAATAGACAAATAAGCGGAAGTGTACCTGAATCCATAATGATCAATTACTCTTTAGAGCCTTACGATTTGTCTTCCAGATCAACACTTTTCCTAAAATAATCCTTTAGCTTTCTCCCTACTCTCTCTCTCTCTGATGATGAGATGTCAGAAAGAATGTAATGTTACGTGAGATATGTAGACCATAACCACTATATATAGATAATTTTCCTATTATCTTTTAGTATTCTGTTTTAGCCCATCAAAAAAATAGAATTTGCCCATTATAAAGATAGAAATTACCCTTAAGTCTCTACAGTTAAAGGCCTACACTGTATCAGATACATTAAAACCCAAATTGTCCAAACCCTAAAAGATCACTTTTAATGGGCTTAACTTACATGACAGTCCGCAACACATAATTATCCACATATAAGCCCAACGTTGGATAAAGATCCAACAATCTCTCACTTGGGCTATATATATAGCCTTATAATCATACATTGCAAAAATAATCGTATGAGCTCAACTTTGTTGTCACTACCAAAAAATATCTATAACCAATCCGGTCCATCAATCATACCAACATAGGTTCAATTACATCTGTTGTAACTCGACCCATCAATGGTCATATATGCCAATACAATTGAATAACATAGATCATGATGTGGATGTGTAGCATGAAAATTTCATGCAATATAATCCGAACATACCTATTTCCAATTGGTCTACCCTTAAACCTTAGTGAGATCAAACCATACCAAAATCAGAGTGTAAATAAACCAAAACGTTATTTTTATAGAAAATAACATCAAAAATATTTATAGACTGAAATAACTAAAAAAATGTCTATATTAGAAAGCATCTAAAATTACAAACTCCCACTAAAATTGAATATCTTCAAATGACATGACACCCATACAAGCAGTTTGTTCATGAAAAACTTTGAGTGTCAATACTTTAGTAAGCAGATCCGCAATCATAGATTTTGTTCCGATGTGTTCTATAGACAACTGTACATTCTGAATTCTTTTTTTAACAACTAGGAACTTGATGTTTATATGCTTCAACTTCGTCGAGCTCCTGTTGTTGTTGGAATATAGAACTGTCGACTTATTGTCACAAATAACTTGAGTGGTCTTTTAATACCGTTTGCTACGCATAGTCTCGCGCAAAATTCTGTAGTCATATTGCGTGATTGGACGCCTCATTATATGTTTTGAACTCTGCCACCATGTTAGGAGAGGCTATAAGAGACTATTGGCACTCTTCTAAGAGATAACACCCCTAGCTAGAAGGTAGATATAGGCCAACATAGATTTTATATTATCTTAACATCTAGCATAATCAGAGTTAGTATACCCAATGAACTTAAGCTGATTCAACCTCCAATACACAAGCATGTAGTTTTTTGTTCTTTGTAAGTACCACAACACCGGTTTGGCTATTTTTCGATGGTCTACTCCTAGGTTGCTTAATTATTATGCCCAATATCCCTATAACGTACGTAATATCTAGACGCGTACAAACCTAAGCATACATCAAACTCCTTGCTACTGACGCATGAGGAGTTTTCTACATTTTCTTCCTCAAAATCATTCTTAGGGCACTAACTAAGACTAAACTTGTCTCCCTTAGCCACAAGGTATCATTTGGTTTGCAATCTTACATGCTATATCTCTTGAGAGCCCTTTTTATGTAGCCCTTTTGTGATAATCCAATAATACCCCAAGAGTAATCCCAATTTATTTATATGCCTAAAACAAAAGAGACATCACCAAGATCTTTCATCTCTAAAATTCTTAGCTAGAAATTTTTAGGCTTTAATGCCATAAGCATGTATCGTTGCTAGCATGCAAAATGTCATCGACATGTAAAACTAGAAAAATATTCTTATTCCTACTGAATTTGTGGTATATACAATCATCGACTACATTCATTTCAAAACTGAATGAGATAATACTTGATGAAATTTGTAATGCTAGTAACGAGAAGCTTGCTTAAGCCTATAGATGGATTTCTTCAACTTGCAAACCATCTTCTTTGTATCTCCCGATGCAAAGTTTATCAGTTGTACCATATAGATTGTTTCATCAATGTTGCTATTGAGAAATACCGTCTTAACATCCATCTAATGAATTCAAGGTCAAAATGCGCCACAAGTGCCATCTGAAAAGAGTCTTTTGATGAGACAGGAGAGAAAGTCTCTTTTATAATCGATGCCTTCTTTCTGTGTAAAGCCTTTAGCAACAAGACGAGCCTTGTATCACTCAACATCGCCTTTTGAATCCCTCTTGGTCTTAAATATCTATTTGCAACCAATAGTTTTCACTCTTTCTGGCAATGGGACAAGATCTTATATGTCATTATCCTTCATGGACTTTATCTCCTCATTCATGGCATTAATCCACTCTTGAGATTTAGAAATTTCCATGGCTTAACGAAAGTTGATTGGATCATCTTCCACCACACCAATGTCAAACTCATGTTCTTGAAGAAATACAATATAATCACTTGGCACCGCACTTCTCCTTTCTATAGTGGATCTCTTTAACAGTATAGATTCTTGAGGTGGTAGAGTTTGTTCATTTGGAACAATTTCTTGAATGGGAGGTTCTCCGACATTGTCTTGGTTTGGATTTGCTTCTTGAACAATGTCAGGAATAAAAGCCTAATCAATGTCAATAATAGCTATACGAATATCAACATATTCCTCTTCAAAGACAATGTCCCTAATCTTATCTCCCCTGCAACCTTGACATCCTTAAAGAACTAGGTGTTTTCTATCTCAAAAATTGACTTAGTCGTGGGATCATAAAACTTGTACCTCTGGATCTTTTAGAGTATCTAATGAAATAGTAACTCACCATCGTTGAGTCTAGTTTCTTTTCATTAGGCCTATAAAGGCCTTGCCTTAGCTAGACATCCCCAAACATGCAAGTGCTTTAACTAGGCTTCTTGACCATCCAAAATTCGTAAGTGGTTTTGGCAGTCACTTTAGTTGGAACGCTGTTTAGAATATATACTACAGTCTTAAGTGCTTCTAGTAAGATAGAATGAGAAATCATACTCCTTACCAGGTCCTTCAGGGTCTTGTTTCGTCTTTCAATAACAACATTCATAGTGGGCAAACCCGACATAGCGTACTATGGGACGATACCACATTCCTCTAGAAACTTAGCAAATAGTCCTAGATGTTGTTTACCTGGATGGTCATATCTACTATAGTACTCACTACCACGGTTAAATCTGGCGCTTTTGATCCTTTTACTAAGCTGGTTCTTAACTTCAGCCTTAAAATTTTTGAACATGAAACGCCCCATTACGGACGTCACAGATGTCGTTACATTCATACATTCATACCATTTGAACTTTAAACATAAACATAATTATAAAACTAATATGATACTTTAAATTGTAAATATAATTAAACATACATAACCGGGATCCATTCATACTCTTTTTTTTTTTACAACATAACATTGCTTAACTTATTCCATATCATAATTAATTCAATTATACTTTAAATTAATCATAAACTTATTTTAATAAAATAGATATACCAAATTGTAATATCACAACTTATAAAAACATCACATCATTTATAACTTATAAGCTCCCACAGTTCGGTAGGCCGAACTTGGGACTTTGGCAGGCCGAACATGATCGGCAGGTAGGAGTTCCTCAACCGGCAGAACGGCAGAGGCTTTGCAAATCTGGCTTAAAAACTTATCAACGTTCGGTAGGCTGAAAACGTAATCGGCAGGCCGAACCTTCAAACATCGGCAGGCCGACCAATGATGTTCGGCAGGCCGACTTAGCCAAAAGTTTTTTCAGAAAACTTAATTTTAAGACATATTCAACTTTTCATAAAAATGCGAAAGATCAGAATTCTTAAAATGATGAAATAAAAATATAAAATCATAGTTCATGTATTCTTAAAACTTAACAAGTATATATGTCCAAATTATAGAACTTGATTTAAAGCATAAAAACTTTCTTCTTAGCGTTTCCCGCTTACAATTTATCGTACTTTATGCTCACACGCCTTTCTACATCCTCCGCCTATTCCATGATGTTCTTACTCTTATCTACAACATGACATAAACTTGATTAAGCTAATGCTTAGTAAGTACATATAATTCTCACAATTTATTAACATTTCATAAATATCATCATCATCACTATCATAACATAATAGTGCAGTAAGCACATTTTCATAGAAACATATCTTTCATTACATTGACCATATTAAAACTTATTCCATTTTATCTTAAGGGCCCAAGTGTTGCACCATAAATATCATTGTAGGCACGCCGTCATGAGAGGAGGAGGGTAGCTAATCCTAAACCAAACATGACATCATATCATATCATATCATAACATTAGTGTGTAACACTTATTAGGTGATACATATATACATAACTTTCATGCTTTGAAATTTGTCATAATCAAACATGCATAACTTTAAATCATGAAAACCTTTCATAAGAAATCCTTTAAGGAATTCATCATAAAATCATTATAAATATCATCATAATCATAACATCAAACCTTTTTAAAAACACATCATGTTGCAGGTGAGAATGTACTTATCGTAAAAGCTAGCTTACTTAACCTTATATGATTTGGTGACGACGCCGCGATCTCGATGTGTTCGTTCCTTTGCGTGTTCATGCCATTTATTCATTTTAAGACACAAAAATAAAATTAATACTTACTATCATAAAATATAACATTCATTCATATTACATCACATATACATTCATCTCATATGAACATGATTCATAACATGCATTTATAACTATAATCATCAAAAACAACTCATACTTTTCAAACATGAAAATCTGCCAACAATAAAAATAAGATAGAAGAGTAATCTTTTGAAAAGATTTTCTAACAATTAAATTACATATATTTTAATTTTAAAATTCATATTAATATCTTATTATCATACATTTCAATATCATAAAATTATTTCATCATCAATAAAATCATTTAAACACATAAAACATTTCATAAAATGAAATCCAAGATTAACATTGTTAAAACAGTTTTCCTGACCTAATCTCATAGAAATTTACATAACTCATAATTTACTCATCAAATCATCACTAAACTTTGCAGTCCATAACATAACACATACATGAACATTCTTACCAAATTTCGTGAAAAACAAAACACATTTACCCCTTGAACAAAAATTACATTTTCATACATCATAATTAAACAACAATATTTTACTGTGAGGAGTGGAGGATAGAAAGTTCATAATTTATCATAGAAACATCGAAATGAATTGAAACTTGGAGGAACATCACATAATACATACATGCATAACATATTAAAAATTCAGAACAAAATACAATACCTAAAGAAAGATATTGTAGACGAATTTAGGAGGAGAAATGCTTTTTAGAAACACCAAAAGAAATGAATTCTTACCTTAAAAATTTTCTTCTCAAAATCCTTGAATTTAACCAACGAAATATAACTTTTTCTTTCAATATTTGCAAAGAATTTTTGAGAGAAAGAAGGATGGAATTTGTGGAGAAGAGAAGAAGAAGAGAGAAAGACAAAAGAAATGTCTCAGAAATTGAGAGAGAAAAGAGTGAGAAGATGAGAGAAAAATGAAAAAAAAAACATTAAAAATTTTTAATGTAATGAGCATAACCGACAAAAAAATTCAATACCTTCACTTATGTCAGAAATTTTTCCGACTGATCTGGACTAAATTTGCATGGAGAATGGAGAGAAAAGAGGAAAGTCAAACAAATCATTCTTCACTTACCATGTTTTGCACTCTCAAAATAGGAAACCATTTAAAATAATACCAATCAATGCGAAGTCAAACTTTTTATTTCCTTAACTGAGGAAATTAATCCATAAATATGCCAATTAGTCACCCAATTAACGTAATTATCTCAGCCATAAATTTTGAGAGATTTCTGTTGACTGCTTGTCAGCTGTCATCAGCCTGTCGATCCACCACTTCAGCCTGCCGGTTCCACCAAGTTCAGCCTGTCGATGGTTTCCATCGGCCTGTCGATTCTTGACAGACTTTTCGGCCTGCCGAACTTGAAAGTCTGGCCTGCCGAACTATCCTTAAAATACCATTCATTAATGCATTCAAATCATCATTGCATCATAATTAGAAATACATTAAAATAATCATGAACATTTGAGCATAACGATTCCATGCGGTCGTCACCTGTTATAGAACTTGAATAAATAGTTAGTAACATTAAAATCATATATTATAACATATAACATAAATTATTAATAAAATTTCCTTAACATCGTTACTAACTTAACGTGATCTGTTACATAAAAATAGCTGGGTGTTACAAAACACATCTAACAACTATAATTTTTCATGAATGAGATATATGCAGCCATATTTAAAAAAATCGTCTATGAACGTTCTGACCATTCTAAGCAATCGTAGGGATATGTATAAGTTCTAAGACGTCCAAAGTCCCATTGGATTCACATATCCTTTTGTTAGATTGTTTCCCCTTTATACAAATAACAAAAATATCAAAATCTATAAAGTCTAATGGGTTTAGAATTTCGTCTAACATAAGTCTCTCTATTCTCTGTCTAGAGATATGACCTAATCTCTTGTACCATAATGTAGCCGACTTCTTACTAGTTAGTTTTCTTTTTATACCTCATGTACTTAAATATAGGGATTTATTAAATGAAGTAATTATATCAATTAAATAAAGATTATCGTAACATGACAAAGAACTGGAACCAACCAATTTCAAATCATAAAACAAACTAAATTTTTCATTCCCAAATGAATAAGAATAACTAGATCTGTCCAAAACAGAAATATAACTCAAATTCTATCTAAAAGATGGTACAATAAATGTCTCATTGAGATTCAAATAGGATCTAGCATTTAACAATAATCTAAATTTTCCTATTGCCTTAACTTGAACCTTTTGCCATCATCTAGAAAGATATATCTTTCAGTATCACTTGGCTCTTGGCAATTTAGGTAACCCTGGATAGACACTCTGATATAAGTTGTTGCACCAAAATCTATCCACTACGTCTGTCTAGGTACCAAAGTTAAATTAACCTCAAAATAAACTAAATTAAGAAGCATACTTTTCTCAGCACACCATACGTGATAGTTAGTGTATTACTTTTTCTTATAACCTTCAGCTCTATAGAAGAAACAACCAGTACCTTCTGGTTCATCCTGTTTCTTTTGTTATTTCTTTTCAGATACCGTATTTGCAACTTCCTTATCCTTCTTCCTTTTCTTTCCCTTGTCCTTGTCCTTAGAAGTTGAGGCCAGGTGAGCACTTTTTGTCTTATCTTGCTTTAACCTTTCCTCTTCCTGAACACAATGTGAGATGAGCTCATTCAGAGTTCAAGTCTTTTTTTGACAATTGTAGCTCACCTTAAACTGGCTAAATTATGTTGGAAGGGATATCAAAACCAAATGCACCACCTAGTTCTTAGAAAGTTCTAGCTTAAGTGCTTTCAATTTGGAAGCAAAATGAATATCTCCATGATGTACTCCCTGATATTGCCTTTCCCCTTATACCTCATTGAAATTAGACTTGTCAAGAGCGTACATGTTTTCACCTTTTTGTTCTTGGCAAACCTTTTTCAATGTTTGGAAGAAACTCCTTAGCCATAGTGATCTTTTCAAACATTGTGCCCTTGAATGCTTTTGGAATGGCCTTCTTCATGATCATCATACACATGTGCTTTAATTTCTCCTAACTTTCCATATCCCTTTTTTCATAATAGGTAATCTTATTCGTAAGAGGTGTAGGAGAATCAACCCTTAAGGCTAGGTTAAGATCCATGACTCTAAGAACTATCAAAAGGTTCTCTTGCCATGACTTGAATTTAGTGCCATTTAACATAGGACTAGAGTTGATGTTGGTAATAATATTAGCAAAAGTATTCATAGTTGAACAGAGAACAATGAAAAAACAAAACAAGCTCACATAAGTCTAAAGACAAGAATAATAATAAATTCAATAAAAGCTAAACCCATCTCAAGACACCGGGTACTCCATTAATATTTTATTTTTGAACAAAAATATTAACTTGTAAGTGATATCTTGGTGTAGTAATCAAACATTGACAATAAGAACATGTCGAACAATAAATCTTCCCTTAGGCCAATTTATTGTTCATATATAAAACTGAATAATCATCACGCGTTTATTACTACAGGTGCACATTTAATTTTTTTAAATATCAACCTTCTTTTGGGCCAGTTAATATTCACATAAGTTACATGCACATAAGCGTTTATATTCCAAAACAAATTAATTTCCATAAGAGAGGTCACTTTGACGATATGTTGCTTCTTTAATTCATCTTAAAATATATATAAATATACTAATATTTAAATTTAAAATTACACAAAAAAAAAATCCAATCAATGCTGGTCAAAAGAAGTCAATTGCCATAGAGTCAAAACTGGTTGGGTCAAGCTCATTGGGTAAAAAAAAACCCATACCCATGTCTTGACGCATTAACTGAAACCTTAAGCCCAAAATAAAAACAAGTGTAGCCTACTTTAAAGGGTTAACGAGACATGTGGCTCTCTTTTATTTATAGAATTTAAATATGTTTGCAGTTCATGAATATTCTTTATATGTCCAAATGTATATGTATAAAGACATTAATGACCATAATAATGATATTGCTAGTTTTAATTTATTTTTCTAAAATAACTATAATATATGTATTTAAGATTTCAAACGGATTATGATATCATTATATTTGAAAAAAATCCCTAAAATTAGGGTGTTTATTGCTTAAATTCAAATTGGTATCTAAAATAACGATTTTAAAATTCCCTAAAAAGAAGAAATTTTTTTATCGACATGTTGGATTTACCGATAAATTGAAATTAGGGTGTTGTAATTAAATTAATGACACAGTATTATTAAGTCTTTTTATGTATATTATTGGTTATATAATTAATATATTATTAGGTTAATGATACATAATGATAATGATACACAATGACATTCATTTCTTAAGACTTCAAGTGAATGATATTTCTTTTTTTTATATATGTAATTAAATTAATGATATAGTATTTATTAAGTCTTTTGTGTATCTTATAGGTTATATAATTGTTATATCATTAAGTTAATGATACGTAATGATAATGATACTAAATTACATTCGTTTTATTTTTTAAGACTTCAAGTAATAATAATAATGCATCAATGTAATATGTTAAAATAAGAAATATAAGTATATATTTTTTCCCTAATTTAACTATTCAAAAAATAAGAAAATTTGTTATAAAAATTTAAATACATAATAATATTTAGTTAGAGGGTATTTTAGGGTTCTAAATATACAAAATTCTAAAAAAGTGACATATAAATGATATTTGTATAATGAGGACAAAATTTAATTTACTTCTTCAAAAATAGACAAATTATGTAATTTTTACTATTATAAAAAGAAAACAACTGGGCTTAACAAACTTTCAGGCCCAATTTTCTTCCTCCTAAAGTACAACCCTAGAGTAAAAAAAAAAAAATCCCTTGATTTTTGGCCACATTATGCAACCATGTATCTTTAATTGTTTTTGGGATTTATTTTTTCGGCATCTATGATTGCCGTGAACATTGAACCAAAAAAGGAAACTGAATCCGTATAGTCTTTCTTCTTTTCTTCTTCTCGGCAGCCGTAAGCATGAATACGAAAAAATTTAACCCCAAAAAAATTGCCTACTGATATCGTATTCAATACTAAACAAACCAATATATATATATATATATATACATATATATATATATATATATATATATATTCTTTTGCAGGCATTGTTGCCGCATGAAACTGAAAAGAAAAAAAATTTCTTGAAAGCTGAATCCGTATATATAATTATATTCATATATATATAATTTGATATTCATAACAATAATCCAAATGATATGAACACAATAATGTACTCCCAAAATTCAAATTTACCAAATAGAAGAGAAAAAATCTTAGAAAATAACCTTTGATGAAAAACATCACTTAAAAATCTAGGAACACTAAAAATCCAGGAACATTTATGTTGGATTACCAAGAATCAATAGACAAATAAGTATAAACGTATTTGAATCCATAATGAGCAATTACTTTTTAAAGCCGTATGTCTTCCAGATCAACACATTTTCTTAAGAGAATCTTTTAGCTTTCTCTTTGCTTTCTCTTTGGTGATGAGATACCTAAAAGAACATAATATTACATGTGATCCAGGACCATAATCACTATATATAGATAACTTTCCTGTTATCTTTTGGTATTTCTATTTTAGTACATCATAAAAATAAAAATTACCCTTAAGTTTTTACACATTAAAGGCTCACGCCTTATCAGTCACATTAAAGCCCAAACTACCCAAACCTTAAAAGATCACTTTTAATAGGGTGTTTGAAAGGGTGGTGGGAACCATTGGCTAGAAACTGTTATTGTAGCATGTGAGAGCTTTACACTATTTATAAATGAAAAAGTGGTTCCCACCACTCTTACCAAACAGGGGATAAATGGGCTTAACCTTATATGATAGTCCGCAACACATAATTATCAACATATAAGCCCGACGTTGGATTAAGGATCCAACAACTATTACTATATATTACAAAAATTCAAATCTAATTTATGATGTTTCTAGATGGAGCATAAGAGTATGTTTGTTTCATGCTTTTCTTTGAACTTAATGGACTCAAATTCGATTTGAGTATCAAGAATTATTCGAATACGTGTTTGTTTTCCCTAAAATTTGCATTATTTGAGTATCAAGAATCCAAGTTTTCAAAGTTCTCATCCCCTCTTAAACTTTTGATCTCTCTTATATTTGAAGAAAAGAATCATAATTTCTTTAGTTAATGTTCAATTGAGATGATTTTTTTTTCATTGTGTTTCTAATGAAAAGAGAAATAAATCAAGATCCATATTGCATATTTTTTAAGATCATTAACATTAAGATTTTATTAAATTTATTAATAAATCAAAAATTATCTTCACTACCTCTCCAAACACAAATTCCAATTTTATTTTATAGTCAGATTAAAACTTAAATGCACATCCAAACGTTAATTCGAATAACAATTCAAATCGCTAACTCAAATCCTAATTTAAATCACACTAACTCAAATTAAATCACTCATTCCAATTCATTTACCAAACGGACCCTAAGTCTTATTAATGATTCTGGACTAATTTATTAACCCAATTAACCACTTTATAATTAATGAGATACATTTAAAAATTCTATAGGTAAACTCATACCCTAACTTTAATTACTTTCAAAATTAACCGCTTTGAATCCCTCCGCCCAAAACCGAAAAGAAGAAGCATTTTTTTTTTTAATTCTTTTCTATTTAAGCTTCTGTTCCTATTTAAAATAAATTTGTGGCATCTCCCGCTTCCATTTCCCACAATTTTGGATGGCTGCGCCTACCACCGGTACCACCACTCCATTTCTTCTAATTTCAGACCGCACCATCGCAATCGCACCCCCAAATTCCATGAATTCTCTCTCATTCTCACTCTCACTCTCACTTTCTCTCTGCTCCAAATTCAGAGCGACCCCCCTGCGCTTCTTCTCTTCCCACCTCACAGCCTTAAACTCCGCATCTTCTACGACTCTCAGCGACGACATCCACACTCCAGAGACGAAACTGGTTCCCGCTTCCAAAAGCGGCGTCAGAGATAGGATTAGGGCTAGGGTTGGACTTAAGGCCTCGGAAGCTGAGCTCAAGGAGAACTGGTTAGCCTCTCTCTCCTGCCCTTTGCCTCAAAGATATGGAGGCCTCAACGGCGATGGGGAGGAACCGGATATGGCGACTGCGGGTTCCGATTGGGTTATCGGAATTGACCCGGATACTTACGGTGCAGTGGCGGTCGTAAAAGGAAACGGCCCAGATTGTTCTGCTCAGGTAATTTGGGGACAGAAAATGAAGTTTCTTGAAAGGTGTTGTTAGAGAAAAATGTTGGTTTGAGTATTCTTAATTGGCTGGAGAAATACCGTTTGATTCTGGTATATAATATAAGAGGTTATTGAAGCACTCAGTATTTTTGTCGCTTAATTTTCATTTTCTTAAATGTGATTTTCGGGCCGATAATAAACAATTTTAATGGTTGTGGTATGGGATTTGAGGTGATCCAAATTTTGTATTAGTTCGGTTATTTAGCTTTAGTTATAAGGTTAATTAGTGTGGGTATGATGATAGAGCGCTTGAGAAGGTCTTCTTCGAGATTATGATATGAATGCCAAGTTTTCTAAGGTAATAATACTGTGACATAATTTAAGTTGGACTCTGTGATTATGATAAGAATTTGTTTCTTGATTTTCTGTATATTTTTAAATCGTTTTTTTGGGTAGTTTAAGTTGATGCTTACATCACAATTTAGGATAAGTTTTACGATTTTCCCCTCATTGTGTCACTTGTATCAATGTGCTTCTCACACTTTGAAACATACTTGTTGTGACTCCCAATATATTATAAGTCTCTAGTTTTACCCTTCTAGACTTTGAAACGTGCTAGCACATGCGATGCTCTTTAAGAGAGCAAACTTATCAACTTCTTTAAACCCTTAACTAATCCAATTGAATTAGGGTCCATTCTCCACTTTTTTCCCACTCTCTTCTAGGTAGGTGAGAATATATATGAGGTTTTGCACCTAACATATTTATTTGGAACAAAAGGTACCCCTATATGTTATATACCTAACCTCAAACCAAGAAACAATTTGACAATTCCGTCTAGAAAAATAACATGTTTTAAAGTTAGGGGGAAAATCTGGAGAAGTATTATAGATCAGGGGGTTAAAAGGTACGTTTTAAAGTTTGCGGGCATGTTAACACAAGTGACATGGCTCATGGGGAATTCATAAAATTTATTCCACAAATGGATATTGGGGAAAAAAATTCATTATTGATTGATCAATGTTTTTTTTTTCTTGTTTTACCTTACAGGTATTTGACTCTCCGCACTTGCCAGTGTTGGTTGGTGGAAGAGTTCGGAAACGCTTAGATGCTAAATCTATCATTCAATTGCTTCGCAATTTTGATGCTCCTGCTGGTATGTTTCAACTGAATTTTCTCTTATTGATTTTCGTTTTTTTTTTGGACTGCTCAACTTAAATGCCTAATATTCTATAGTGTGTTACTCATTAGTGCTTTTAGTGCGAAGATCTATTCCTTCTTGCCAATAGTTTTAGCAAATGTTAATTCAATTTAACTTCTCATAAACATAATTAACTCTGTGGGTTTTGTTATAATTTCTTTTTTTAGAAATTCTTTGTCATCCATTTTTTTCGCTTACCATTACGGGCTGTCAGACTTGTCGGCTGAATGCAGAGCAAAGTTATGCATGCTCTGTCATTTAAATGCTATGTGGAACTGTGGTGCATTGGAGGCATCGGTGCTTCACTAGCTGAAAGGGTCTCAAGTCTCTAAAATTAATCCAGTAATGAATGGGAGCAAAAGTTTTTGCAGACCTAGGAAAAAGCTAGATGTAGAGGGGTTGCTGGATTATATTTTAAAAGGATATTCAAAGTTCATTATGAACTTTTTCCCGTTCTCCTATTGATCCCTATGGAGCCTTGTGTTTGCCCTGTCTAATTTCATCTGTGAAACAGTTTGTGCAATGCTTGTAGCTTTAAAGGCATGGTTGGCGCTTGTCTTTCTTGTGCTAAAGTATCAACCAAAAGTTATAATTACAAAATCATGCTTCCTAGTTCTTAGAGTAGCTTCTCGTGGTAATCAAACTTTTTTCCCTGCTTCTTTGCCGCACGCTTTTTTCTTTATTTCACTATTTTCTTCTTTTTCTTCTTTTGTTCATTGTTTATTATTTTTCCTACCATACACATAATGTAGCCGGTGATGTCTTGTAGATGATTTTATATTTGTTCTTTTTGTTTGCCAGATTGCTGTTGTCCTAACGGATACAATTTATTAAGTTCTTTTTTTTTGGTCCTTGAGTTTTTACTTCTGATCAATATAATAGTTCATTTGTCATGTCTTATGTGTTTATTGAGTTGTTATTTTCCCCTTATGCCGATTTTATAATTTTAATTTTAGTCAAGAATTCCCTCCTTAATTAGTTGTCTCCTTGCTTCAGGCACTACTGCATATATAGAGCAATCAGTGCCTTTTCCAAAAGATGGGAAGCAGGTAAATTGTTATATCTCAATGGAATCTCAATAGAAAAATTATTGCTTATAATTCTCTCTCAATGAATATTCTGCCAATTCCTTGTCTGCTCGATTATGGAAAAGTCTGTTTATGTATTCTTTAAAAAAAAAAAAAAAGAGGTTGTAGTGTGCCATTTAGTATTACATTTCTTATTATCGACATCTTAAAATATGTTTTCAATGAGATGATAGGATTTAGCTTCTAGATCTACTTTCCTCAAATTATTTTTATTGTTTTTATTGTTGTGTTTCAGTTCCGTTGTTAATATGTTTCAGTTCACCCAACGCTCCCGATTTCTCTAACTTTTATGGGAGAGTTTTGGATATCAAGTGGACATCAATGGACCTAATTTTAATAAGTCTATTACTTTCTCTTTGCAATTCATCTCATGAACTTGGAAGATACAGATATCTATGTTGTAAGGTTTTAGTTAAAAGTTTTAACAAGGAAATTATAGATTTAAGCTGCAACTTTGTTTGGCAGAGCAGTTTAAAGCATCAGTTTGGGTTTCAAAACTGTAACATGTGAGAACTTTACACTGTAGTTTTTAATGTAACATGTGAGAGTTTTATACTGTTTACAATTCAAACCATTGTTCCAAACACCCTGTAAATGTTACTTTCTCAACTTTTGAGTGTTCTATTTTTTTTCTTTTTTTTTTTTTAAATGCTTTTGAGTTCATGAATGCATCTAGGTTGGGTGGTGTCGGTTCACTAACTTTGAAGTGAAAAGTATTCTTGTTTCTTTCATACCGATTACATTCCTACTTTCCTAGTGCGAATACATTGTGTTGAATATTCATAGATGATAGCTTGTTAAAAAAACACTTTCATTTGTTCCTGCAACTGTTAAAATAACGACAAAAGTGATTCAGTTTTTCATGCTTGGTGAGAGTATTTTCTTGTTTTCAATGAAGGGGTGGTGGTGTGGTGGATTCGGGTATGGACTATGGATTGGAATCTTAGTTGCCTTGGGGTTCTCTGTTGTCCCAGTTCCATCTTTCACATGGAAAAGGAAGTTTGAAATCTGTGGAGGCACACCTGCAAAGGTTTGGTTGTTTTTACGCTACATTTTTCATGCACATATTTAACTCCTTATATTCTTGTGTATTATGCATGGTGTGCAGCCATGTTAAAGATTTGCTCTATTGTGTATTCACGTTTTATCATGTAGGAGAATCTGTATTTTGTATCAGCACTCGTATTTTATGGGAAAAACCTTTATCGTCAAGATTCAAGACATTTTTTTTACTATGTATGGAACAGTAGTGTTTGTTGCAATATGTGTTTTTCATACTGTGTCATTTTCAGATTTGTTGAGGGAATGGAAATTTATTTTGCAACGGTATTGTCAGTGATGTCACGAGAATAGGGATGTATGATTGTTATTATAGGTGTTTTGTTTCTTGTTTTGTTTGTTATAGGAGGATTCCTTGTCCTCTGCTTGTAGTTTCTTATTTTAAAAAAAAAATTTTGAAGTCCAACGGCAACACCCTTTTGTTTATTACCTTCAAGACATTGTTCGATTATTTTCTGCAGAAGAATGCTGATTGTGGCAAAATGTGTATTTTCATACTCATCGTTGTTGCATCTGTAATTACCTTTCATTTGTTACCGGTACTGAAATTTTACTTGATAGGATGATAGCAGGAGAGTTGCATCAACAATGTTTCCTTCACTGAGTGCACTATTGAAGAGAAAAAAAGATCATGGTACCTATTTTTTCTCAATTATATTCCCTTGCCTCTATTGATGATGTTTTGTTCCCTAATGCTATGAGAAAAAGTCAAGCTAGAAAGAAATGAAGATGCGTATGGAAAATATAGATTCTAGCAAAACAAAAATCTGATATTTAATTCACACATTTAGAAACAATAAAGGATTTCAGGAGGCATGTTGCAAAAGTTCTGAAAAGAATGTAAGTTGATAAGGTTTTGGTCCCCAAGATATGTTGCTCGAATTGAGCACATTCTTTTTTGTTCATGAATCCATGTTCTAATAGCCTTACAATTTCATTTGATATTTTTTGTATGGTTAGGGAGAGCAGACGCTCTACTCATTGCTGCATACGGGAGAAGCCTAAAGATGGAGATGCATTCGTCCCTTACTCTAGAGGAATTGGTTTCTTAGAATGGCCACGTTGACCTTGCTTGCTCCTAACATCATGCTACATTTGGGAGAATTTCGGAACAAGCAATCAACGGTAAAAGTGGCTCAAGTTATTGTAGGGCCTGCCAATCATGATAACTATAGGATATTTGTGAATGGTGCTGCTAGGACGAACATGATAAGAGACTAACGTGTTTGCAGTTGAAAGGTCTTTGAAAGTTATTTTGGACTACAAGGAATGTATCTGAGCGATACACAGGCGGTGAAAAAAAAAGAAGAAGAAAGAAAATGGTGGCAATGAAGGATTGACAAAACTAAAGCTTATGAAGACTTTGAAGTCTAAGGAAAAAGATCAGTTTCTTTTTGGATTTAGCTCCTTGTAGCATCAACAGAAGACAAAGTTAGAGATGGCCAATTGCGGATGGAATACACTTTGTGGCGGCATGTAACATTGATTTTTTTCCGAGTTGGTTTGGTCCAAGCTATATTTATTTTTAGCAGCTCTATGCGGAGATATAGGTTGATGACTCGATAGTTTACAAAGTCGGCAAAATCCATGTTTAGGATTTTAAACTTAGGTAGATGTCTTCTTATTTTAGGCTCACGTGGGGCGAAGAGGAATTTTTACAGCACTATAAAAGGATGAGTGATTTAAATTAATTTACGATGGGTCGAGCATTTGTATATCGCTTAAATTGAACTGGATGCACATTTTTGTGTATTGCATCAGTTTTATTTTTATTTGTATTTCATTTTTCTCAAAATCCTTGTATGGTCAATCACAAAGCCCCTTTAATCACATAGATTTAAAATGGGCCCTCACTTTAACTTCTTTCTTAACTTCTTATGTGATGTTTGTGTATTTCTCGCAAAATTCTGGCCTCGTCCCTCAACGTATGGTCAACTAAGAGATTGAAACGTGTTTTTGGAAGATTTAACAAAAACGTTTGCGTTAGGTGCAAAATGTTGTCTTAAATGCGCTTAAAAACCCTTAAAAATTAGAATATTTCAAACAAAATTTTAAGTTTTCCCATGAGCACGGAAAACTCCCCCAAATTTTAAAAAACTACTGCTAATTTCAGTGCTAAAAGACCAAACTATTACTTAAAAAGTTTAGTAATGCAGCCTGTTTTCCTTTTTTGCTGCGTACAAAATGAAGTTCTTACAAACTTCTCCCTGAAACTTCACCAGAGTCTGTGGTTAGAGAAAGTAGAGTGTACCACAGGGTTGGGATCCCCCTTTTCTTGGTCTAAATCCATCAACTATGAAATTGTGATTCAAGCGTAAAAAACAAATGCCTACCACGCAATATGACATGATATACTATTTTAGGTCAAGCTACTGATAAAACCATTGCCCAAGAAATCGATGAACTTCCTATTTCAGACTTACATATCACGATAATACAAAAAGGTTTACGCACTCCGGGCAAATTATCATACGAATTTTCTATCAACTGCAAGTCATAAATTAGGAGCATATTATCATAGTTCGGTTAATAAGTTGACGGGGATATCATTTTGCCCTTTGACGGGTATTAGAAAACTTTCATACTCCGTTTAAATCAAAACTTATATTTCTTTACTTGTTGTAACGTCACGAAAAATAAGACATCGGTTTCTTTTCGCCGAAAATCTATTTTAGTAAAACTTTACGGTTTTGACTTATAATACGAAGATCTTGGCGCTTATGCCATTATTTTTTTTTCATTCTTTACTTGATAAAACCTTTAAATCCTTTAAAACTTAACGTTTGTGGTTACTCACTGCCCACAGCAATATAGACAACTAACTTTCTTTAATGAAAATTTTCATTTCGTATAGTTTTATGATTTTGGTTAAAAACACAAAAATCTTAACATTTTTCCTTCTGGGACTAAAGATGACCGCTTTATACTAAAACATCTAGTTTTTCATAAGAATTAAAACTTAAATCAAACCATTTCATAATGTTTTCCTTTTAACAAAATTTTGTGCTTAAAATCTCGTAAAATTCATAACTTAAAATTGGTATAGAATTTTTGCGAACTATTCATGATTCCTAACCATTTCAATGAGATCTACGACTTTGTGTTTTAACTTTTATAAAAATCATTCATCTTAATGGTGTTTTTGAAAAGGCAGAACTGAAATCAATGTGTTTCGGCTTACTCCAATCAGAATTCGAGTAGGATTTCTTCACAAAAATTGTTCAACTTGATGTTTTTAATAAACTACATGTTAAACCCAAAAAATGATTAAGCCTTTAAGGGGCTCAAGCATTCAATTTTTAAAAACTAGTTAATCTTTGTATTTTTTGACAAAGTTTAACAAATTTCCTCTATTTGCTTGGAACCCTTTTTTTCCATCTTTCCATCATCATCTTAATTACACCATATAGTGTTTATATTATATGCGATTTTCCTCTATTTATAACAAACACATGGTATGCATATTTAAAACATAAACTTGCAAGTCTAAAATTTAGAGATTTTCCCAAGTTTTACCAAGCCTTTTAATCCTTTACTTTAATGCTTGAAAACTTCTCCAAACTTTTGACAACAATCACAATATATTCTATAAAAATCTCATCCAAAACCATGAACAAAGCATCTTAAACCTCCAAAAGTGCCAATCTTGCGCTAGAACATTTGAATTTGCATACTTGTATAATTTGGAGGCTATAATCATCAAAATATTGAGGAACTCAAGAGGGAGAGTGGCAGTTTTGGTGGTGACAATATGGGTCTTTTCTAAGCTTTCTTGGAGAAAATTTTGATGAAGAAAAAAGATATATATATTTTTTCAAACTAGTCTTTCGCCACTTAAGACTAATCATGGGATTAAAATACAATTAAAAATTGCATCTAATGACCTAGCCAAAACCAATTCTATAACGGAGATGATGTTGCCATTTTCATATCTTTAGAGTGTCTCATGGAGGGTCTCACAATATCTTTTATTTCAAACATGCTCTTAGGTATCAAGGACTAAAATGCAAAGAAGCCTGGTTTTCCAGCCACTTGCCATAACCAGTTTTAGAAGGGAAGGTATGGATAAATTTTTGCCTTCCAAGTGTTACTTGGTGGGTCCCACATCCCTTTACTACACTGTGTAAATTTACACTACACTACACTACACTATATTTTTCTTATACTATCGATATATTTCATATATTGTTATAACCTTACATAGTATTTCATCTCACCCATATCTTCCACACAGTATAATTCTGATACTGCTTAACTTTACATAGTCTAATTTTTATACTGCATTATTTTATGCAATGTAGTTTCCATACTGTTTATCTTTATGCAATATAGTTTCTATATTGCTTTACTTTATGCGGTATAATCCTTATGCTACATTATTCTAATATTGTATAATTTTCATATTTCTATACAGTATTTTTTTTCTTAAATTGTATTTTTGTTTTAAAATCTGTTGCAACACATTCTACAACAATTAAGTTTTCTAGCTTATTTTTCCTTGCTTTTTATTCAATTCTTATCTTCGGTTCATTCATTCTTTACTTAATACTATGGCCTGAATTTTAACTTTAAAAATCCTATATTTACTCTTATGAAATTTATCAAAAAATCAGATTAAAACAGTAATCCTCATGACATGTGTTGGGTCCAAGGTTTCAAATAAGATATTTATTTTTGTTTTGATGACAACAAACAATTAATTGCTAAAGTAGCGATGATTTATCTTGAGTGTGTAGTGCTATTTTGTAAAAAATTGATTCTTAGCAACTCAAGATAATTGGAAGAAATCTATTAAGTCTCGGTAGCAATAGAACTTGAAGATGGATTATATTACTGAGAGATTGAAGATTGAAGAAAGAGCATCAACAAGCATGATTAATAGGTTTAATTTTATTTCTGAGCTTGTATGATATTAAAGCATGCATGAGAAATTTTACCAAGTTTAATGGGCTTAAGTTTTGATTATATTCTTTATTTTAAAATTGATTTGAAAGGTTTTAATTTTTTATATTAATAGTTTCAAAATTAAGTTGAAAAATATTTGAAATCATGAAATTATGTTCTAAATTGTTTCTTCATGATTCCATTTGTTTTCAAGACTTATAATTTATTTAGAAATAGTTTTAAAAGGCTTTAAAATTGTTTTAAATTTAAAGTATTTTTGAAAACCAAAATTGGCGCCTTGGACTAACTATAGAGGTGCGGTCAACTGTGCACTGTAGTGAGGTCAACTGCACCATCAAAAGATGGGCTGGTTCTCCTGCAGCGGGGTCGACCGCACCCAGCATATTGGAGTTGACTGTGATGTCCAGTGGATATATTTCTAGTCGTTAGAAATACGGTTCAAACGGTTATAAACAGATAGTTTCGAGTGTTTGCCTATAAATAGCCTCATTTATGACTTACTAAGTATTGAAAACACCTAGAATCATTATTGTATCAATCTCTAAGTATTCTATAAGCTTTTGATCAATATTTGAGCTAAACTTGTTAAATACTCTTCTTTGTGCTTGATCATCGCTTGATCATCCTCTAGTTTGTTCCAAATTGTATTCTATCCATTTCTAGGAGTTAAAAGTGAGTGCTTAAAAAAGTTTCCAATCCTTGTAAATCGAATGAAATAGATTTCTGAACCTTAGCAAGTTTGGGGTTATTTTTGGTTGACCAATCTTCATATGAAATTGGCGGGTTGTTTTGGTCTGTCAATCTTCATAGAAAATTGACAGTTGTAAGAGGTTGTGGTGAGCCTCGGGTAAAAAAAGTCACCGAAATATACAATGAGTGATTGTGTCGAAAAGACGATCGTGATAGTGGAAGAGGCTGAGTCAAAGCTTTGCTTGGTGACAGTGGCGTGGGCATATTGCCGAACCACTATAAATAGTGTTTGTATTTCTCTACCCCTAACTCTTTACTTTAATGCATTTATATTTTGTTGAAGTTTATCACAATTGCTATTTGTATGTTTTACTTATTTGTAAGATTAATCTAGAAAATTCTAATAATTGTGAAAAAGATTTTAAAACTCAATTCACCCCTTCTTGGGTAGCTATTCTTAGGCTAACACGTACTTTGCTTAACATAATTCTTGAATATTATATGTGCAACAAAGTTGAGAATTTCTCCAGTATTACAATCTCTTCCAACTTCAATCTAGAAGTCGAGCAGCCTAAGTTGGACACCATGATCTTTAGTCGACCTAATGTTGATTTTGATGTTTTTGAAGATGCCGATGCTTTATTTGTATAGTCCCGAAGGGATGACATGGGTTTCATTGACATGATTACACAATAAACAAGCCTCTTCCAACCACATTTGAGAACATTTGAGGAACAAGACACATTTATATAGAGTGGGTTTCATCGGTAAGGGGTCGATGACACATTTGAGGAGTATATTGATGACAAGGTGTCTGAGCATAAAGCTGAGGAAGAAGACGATGAACAAGCTTCTTTCGACCACATTGCTTACACTTGCAGTGATAATGATTGGGTGTTTTTATATTGTACTCATTTAATAAACTTTAAAACTTATACTAACAATCGTTTCATAATAAAATGCATAAATTCATCTTATTTTTTACTACCGACATGCAGCATATATGCCCAGGTTGCCACCTATGTTGGACCTGCTTGGGGAGCTAAGCCCCTACCAAGAAATGGGACAATGCTACCATCCCAATGTTAATCAGGCATGAATTTTAATATTTATGTGTTTTTCTTTTCATAATCTTATTGCTTTTCTTTAATTCATAAAACTAAAATTTATAGTACCAGCTTCCTTGAGCTGTAAGGGTTAAGGAGAGTCTAGGGTGACAGACATCGCCAAATGGTTGGTGCTATATGGAAAGTGCCCCATGTTGGAAAAATAGTACGTAGCAAAATTTTAAAAATTTTATACCAAAGTATTTTCTAAAAACACAAGTTTGACACACTATATGTATAAATTAACCAGATCTTACTAACCTCTTTTGCCGAAAAGCTCTTGAAATCAATGAAGAAAAGTGTGTTCCAAAAGGGCTTCAACGAACTAGCCTTCTTTGCTATTCCCTATCAACAATCGGTGTGTGTATGGGCACACTCGTACAGCTCTTCCTCTGGTAATTCTCCTTCCAACCAATTGAGGAAACCTAGAACTAAGGTTCGTGATTTGTGAACAATATCTCTCAAGGAGTTATAGAGACTCATAGTATAAAGTGCTCACTCTTAATTCCTTAACTGATCTACATAACTTATGAGTCTCACTCCCCTATTTATAGAGGTTGGGCCCAGGAGTTAGTCCTTATCAAATAAGGCCTCAAAAAATTCGAATCAAGATTAATATATGATAAAATTCGTGTCTAAAATGCGTGATCAAAAAATCACTTGGTCGGTAGGATGAACTGGTAGATCGGCCTACTGAACTTACTCCATCAGCAGGCCAAACTAACGATAAATCATCCCTACGAATCTTTATTTCCTACCCGAGATTCTTGGGATAGAGCATCAGTTTTAATTCAAATAACCTAATAGATAAGTTACCTATTAAAACAGTCATATCTAGATAATCTCTAGGAAAATAAATATTCCTGATAATTCAACAAGTTTATCTTGAATTAATTTATTTAAAATTAATTCAATTAATAAACAAACATGAATTATTTGATCCTGATAATTCAACATGTTTATCTTGAATTAATTTTTCACAAAATTAATTCAACTGATAAACACATATGAATTATCTGATCCTACAAAATTTTAACAAATCTAATAATTTGACAAAAGTCACCAATTTATTGAAAAAGCGCGTCGTATTGTTACAGAATTTATTATGAGTTAGCAAATGGGATCTGATTGACTTATAAAATTCAAGCTCCCAAAAATTATGAAACCCAATATCCCTGATATACATTTCATAATTATTAACTCTAACACTACTCCATTAAAAGCTTAGAGCTGCACTCTTAAACTATATAGAATTACAAAGCCCGAATAGCTAAGTCTCCATGACATATCATAATGTCTTGTATCCCTATAGGATTATCCATAATCGGCTTAAGGATAAATTCTATCTTACCTTCCTGATTATTTTTCTCTTACGTTTCATTATCTCATTATTAGAAAACTTACCACCCAAAAATAGTATACCATTTGGTTACACCTATGTATCCAAATAGTCGAGCGCTTCAGTTTTTCAATTACAAGATAACGTATATAAGAGGATATCAACGATTCCTAAAGAGGAGCTATGGATTTCATATCTATAAATAACAAATCTATGCTATCAAGAGTCATGTCTCCAACGTACCAGCATGCATACGAACATAAAATGTAGAGTCACCATTTGGTACATCAAAAGACATAAGTCAAGATAACAGGCCTATTATTAATTTCAGGATTAAGATACAACACATATGATTATCTAAAGTGAATTGATTTGCTAAGACAAAATTATTAATCCAAACCAATTACACTTTTATGTCCTAAACCAATACATCATCACCTATGACAATGTACCAATATTTCTATTCGTGGAGTCCACCTCTGATGGTCAAGACAAACCATCTCCTGTTAAGGATATAGACAACATAATAATCTTTGCATGAATAAAGCGTCCAACTTTATTCTATCAATTGCGATCTTTATAATTTAGACCGTCACCTTTAGAATCATGTCTTGTGTATAATCTGTCCATCATATGCCTGATTCTTAAGGATTAGACTGACGGTCTCAGACTTTTGTTTGCTTATTATACATTCAACAAATATGAACATAAAGAGGACAACAATTTGGTATATGAATAATAAATAAACTCTTTATTGATAAAAATATCTCCAAAAATATATTACATTTTTACTCCTTAGGGCATACATGTCTAACACCTTGTATAGTTTGATTGGACGGAGGACGTGATGAAGGCTATTGGGAACTTTGGCGCATTGTTTGAAAGCACCGTTGTGGTGTACATGAGGGATTGTGCAGCCCCTCACTATAACACTTGGAGGTCTATCCCACCGGAGGATAGAAACAAGATCCTCGAGCAAATGATGGCAATAACTTTTTCATCAATTCAATTTTCCTATGTTTTCATGGAACATGTAGTATAATTTGTTTTTAAAAATGTAGGAATAGTGTGACATCAAGCTTACATTTGAGATGAGGTCTTACATCAACCAAGAGGCCTAAAAGGACTATCATGATTGGAAGAATAACCTAAACAATTACAACAACGTGGAGCTTGTTAATCAATTGAGGCAAACCAACCCCAAAATCACTGTCAACATACCTCCACCCTCGTGTCTCTAGTCCCTTGTGCTGACAAAGAAAAGGGAGATGAAGAAGAAAATGTAAACTTAGGTGATTAGCCATTTTGTACATTATAGGACTTATGCAATTTTCATTTATTTTGTATGTTATTAGACTATGTAATGTGTTTTACTTTATTTTATGAAGTGCACGTCAAATTTTGTGTTATATTTTTAACTATTTTCGTATTTTATTCATTTTTCAATTATTATTAAAATTTACAAAATTAAAAAATATTTTTCTAAAAAATAAAATTAATTATTTAATTTCACTGAAATATATATCTTAAATTTTTTTAAAAATAAAACAGACTAATTGTCATCGCTAAAAACGCATACACAAAACCACATCGTCGCTAAATTATCATCAAACTTTAAAAATTTTCAAAATCCAAAAACTTTTAGTGATCATAATTTTAAAAAAATCGTTGCTAAAATTCGTTGATGACATCATCCACTTTGAATCATGACACCCAGAATTAGCGATGACGTGTTTTGATGTCATTGCTAAAAGTGTTTTAGCAACAAACTTTTAGCGACGACTTATTAGCTATGACATGACATTTAGTGATGAATAGTGGAGATGGGACTAGAACCAATTACAATTAAATGTTCAGCAATAAGTTCAAAATAAATCATGCATGTACATAAAATAATTTATGCATATATATTTTGAAACTGAGGTTGTAGTTGTACAACCTTAATTAGATTATTTGAAGATTAATATATTAGAACAAATATTGCTACAAATATATGTAAATTTTTAAATAAAATAATTATAACAATATTTAGTTTTAAAAATGTTTTAAAAAAAGTTCCATTTTAAAGAAACTATTAAAAGAAATTAAACTTATGATTTAAAAAAAATTACAAATCTAAGTATTTTATAACAAGTTATGTTTATGTATAAGATTACGTAGACAAGTAACGTTCACGTAAGTATGATTGTTACATCTTGTACACTTAGTTAGATGAAAGTTTCCATCCTTTGAAGGGAGCTCTTTCTTCAGAACGAGAACAACATTTGTGCGGCTGATGGTCAGCAAAAGGTTCCCCGTCGTGAAGAAAAATTTACTATTGCAAAAATATCAGTCCCAATGATTCCCCATTAATTAGTGGCAGAAAAGTGACCAGAAAGCCGATAATCCCGGGGCCTTCTACGGGTTCATCGCCCAAACCACATTCCAAATTTCCTCCGCCAAAGGGATGGATGGTAGAAGCCGATTCCAAATTGCCTAATACTACATTACTTCCAGCTCATTCCCAATCAAAGTTACTTCCTTATAAGATAAGCTACGTGCGTGGCTGGCTTGTCGAGGGATGGGAAAGTACCCAGAAAGCATATCAACAACCATGATATAGACACCCTCTAATCTAATGCCCGCTTCTAAGGATTTAAAAGATAAGGGAAGTTCGTTTAGAGTTTTCTTATCAAATAAATCTATGATGCTTTTGGAAAGCAGGAAAATGGATACTTGATTTAAAGTGAGTGAATATAATTCTGTACTCAATCCCGCGAATACATATAGAATTATGTGGAAAGCCGTATTCGATGACTGTCATGCGCCTGGCTTGGATGATTTTGTATTGAAGATCAATTTTATGGAAGATCTATTATTGTATTAGGCAGATGAGCTAACTTTGGTGCTGTGTGTTTTGAGAGTATTAAAAAGTATTTCTGGCGTTGCTCTATTTTGTGTCCTTGTGGAGCTACATGCATAGTTATTCCTCCTTGATTATTAGTAAAATTAATGGTTTGATTATTTTCTGTAATGCATTGATTACATTTCAATGTCTATCTGTATAAAGTATGAACTTGACATGTGTCGTTTGTTTGGTCGAATGAAGGAATACACTTTTTTGATTCAAAATCTCGTAATATGGCAGAACTATATATTTACAAGTTACCTTGAGGAAAATAAATAATAAAAGAATAAGTAGTACTTAAAGAATCGCACTTCATAACAAAGCAATAATCACTAGTATAAGAACTAGAAAGTAATTGGATAAAGCACTGTCGAGAGTTGGCAACTGAGCTGAAAAAAAAAGCTGATTCAAAATATAAAATATGAAAAATAATAGCTAATTGTATAGCCTACTAGATTAACAGCTCTAAAGAAAAGAAAATTAGAATGAATTTCTGCAAAAACTGGACAGAGGGACGATAGAAACCTCTTTCCACTAATTTCATTAGCAAGGTGCGCAGACCTCAATATGTTGCAAATCATGATTAAGGACAAGATATCGGATCATTAAATTATAAGTGCCCAACAGTTTGGATAAAACATTTTTGTACAAAAATTTATGGCTTCATCTTACGAGGCCTACGCTAAGAAATCAATGAATTATTATAACAGATGTCCTCACATGAGGTTGCAGCCCTTCGGATGAAAATTCGCAAAGGAGTAGCTACCAAATCTCAAGCTTTAAGCATACCTCCAATAAGTGTGTGGTAGATCATGATATTGGATGGTAACTTCTTCTCTTTTGTAACTTGAAATACTGTCATTGCCTCTTCATGTCTTGTTATTGCACAAATTATCGAGAAAAATCCCTCTAAACTTTACAAAACAAAACTTGCCTGCACCAAACAAAATTGCTATGAAAGGAACAATAATATATTGCTCCTAGCATGGAGTGCAAGCGATTTTTTAAGTAAATATGTGCAGATATTATGACTAATGTACTCTTTCTTTCGTCATTCATACAATAAAGAATACACCTTTACAAGAAACAGACATACCCGTTAAAATTCAATCTTGACCAGCCAAAGTGAAATATTCATTCATATTCAAGATTCCTGGCACTCATTTGGCTTCAAAATCATGTGCAATAAGTCCCATCTGCAACCATTGATGCTCCACAACCATCATCTACCTCTATGCTTGGGTGGCACAGAGTTTCTACCGAATCTTCCCCGGTTTTTGTTTTTCTAACCTTTTGTATCAATGGCTGCAAGGAAGGATCTAATTCACCATTAGACACCAAATCACCTATCAACTTTACAGTTGAATCATCTGCAGAGAAACCCCTTTCTGCCATGTCATTAGTAAGCTGCAAAGCTTTCGATATCTCACCATTCGTAACAAATCCTCGGATCATTAAATTATAGGTACAACTGTTTGGAGGGCATCCATTCTCTTCCATTTGATTGCGCAAGCTTGTGGCTTCATCAATGAGGCCTCCACCAAGAAGTCCATCAATCATTACGCTATATGTTCTCACATTAGGTCGTAGGCCTTTGGATGATAATTGGGAAAAGAGATCCTTCGCAGCCATCAAATTTCCAGCTTTACACATTCCTCCAATAAGAATAGTGTAGATCACAATATTGACTGGTAACTTCTTCTCTTCCATATCTCGAAATAATGTCATTGCCTCTTCAAGTTCTCCATTTTTGCATAATCCATCGAGTAAAATAGCATATGTTTGAATATTTGCTAGTTGACCGCAATCTTGCATCGTACAAAGTAGCTCCCAAGCAGCTTGAGTTCTCCCTACTTTACAAAAGCCACCAATGATAGAGCTATAAGTAACAACATCTGGAATAAATCCCTTGGATGTCATTTCTTCAAACAATATACGCGCCTCGCCGATCCTCTTGTTCTTACAATACCCATTGATTAAAATGTTATAACAATGCAGATTAGCTTTACAACCCTTGTCAATCATAATATGAAATACTTTTCTCGCCTCATCAATTTCTCCTCGCAAGCAATAACCATCCATAAGCGAAGTGTAAGTTACCACATCAGGTTTAATCCCTCTCTGTACCATAATCCCCACAACACCTTGTGCATCCACAATGCGCCCATTTTTGCAAAGCATATCCACCAAGACACTGAAAGTTTGAACATTGGGAGTGATTTCTCGACCAATCATTTCATTGAATAATCTTATAGCTTCACTCCTATCGCCTAACCTACACACTCCATGAATTAAAGAGGTGTAAGTAACAACATTTGGAACAACACCTTTACTGGTCATTTCTAAAAAAATGTTCAGAGCATCAGCCACTAGCCCATCCTTGCAAAGGCTGTCGATAACCGTACTATATGCAACTACATTAGGCTTGCAGTCCCTTTCTTTCTCCATCTTCCTTAGCAACTGAACTGCTGCGGCAGTGTTGCCCTTTTTACGAAAACCATTCAATAATGTGCTGTAAGTAACTATATCAGGCTTACAACCTCCCTCCACCATTTTGTGAAAGCACTCGTCTGCCTCATCGACCTTTCCTTCGATTAAAAACCCGTTTATTAAAGTACTCATGATAACAACATCAGGTTCGTAACCAGATTTAATGAACTTTCCCAATACAGATAAACTAAATCCCATCTGGTTCAAATGACAAAAGCAATTAATCACAATGCTTAGAGTATAATCAGTAGGCATGATTCCTAGAATGCCCATTTGCTTGTACAAAGAAATAACGGTCGAATAATGTTTCAATTTTACAATTTGGCCCAACAACTGAGTGAAACGAACAACAGAAGGCAGAGGACGCATTCGGAGCATTTCTTCAAACAGGTTCAAAGCATTTTGGAGATTTTCTACGTTGGATTTTGTATAATCGGCTTTGAGATCCTCATTCTGATAGATGTTTCTGTGGACGTCTTTTGGAGAAGGTTGAGAATGATTGCGTGCTATCAACAAAGTGTAAAACAGAGGAAAAGAAAACAAACCTCCAATTTTAAAGCCATAACAATTGCATAACCTGAAAGCAATGTTTGAAATTAAGTTCGCTTTCGAAGCACTTCTCTGCATCTTCAGAGCCAAATACAGAGTGGGTTTCATCGGGAGGAGGCTTCCTCTCTCTCTCTCTCTCTAGAAAAATAAGGCGGCCATTTGACTATTCTGCTCTCTTTGTTCAGCCTTCGGCCTCTTTTCTTCTTCTTCTCCGCTCTTTTTTTTTTTTTTTCCCTTGAGTGGCACCCTTCTTTTTTTTTTTTTAAACTTCTTGTTCCTTTTTTAGGGCGTATACGGGAAATTAACTTAAACAGAGGACCACCTTTTCAAACACCCCTTTTTATTTCTTCCTTTAGTAAATTAAAGTTTGTTTTTCTTAAAAAATAAGTTTTATTTCTACCAGAAAAGAAAAAAAAAAAAAAAACTCTTTCGTTTTCTTCTTTTTAGTAGATATCATGAACTTATTAATTTTTTTTTTTATGGAAATAGATATAATGAACTTAAAAAAAGATAAAATAAAATTAAATGCCCTTTTTTAGTGAAAATAGTGTTTGAGAGGCTGCAAGCAAAACCACACCTTCACCACTAAGTGAAGAGTATGAATCCACTGTTCTCAAGTTTTAAAAAAATGTATTGTGTTTGAAAACTAAGTTTAAACACTAAAATTTAAACTTCTACAATGTAAAACACTCACATAGTATATTGTTTTTTAGGTCTTTAAAAATAGAACTCATTCACCTTCATATAGTTAGCAGGTATAATTACACCAATTATTGTGTAAGATTTTTCACAAAATAATATTTGTAGAATTTACCGATTCCTTAATAATCAAACTAATTCAAGTGCTATAATAGATGTATTTAAAAAAAATTCATCACCACCCTTATGAACAAAATTTATTAATTCCATATAAAAAATGAGTTTTGAAGTTTCTTCAATAAGTTAGTCCCCGCTTAATATAACGTTTTTATTTCTTTTCAAGTTAAAGACAGCGGCAAAAAGGTACATGGTTCAGCGAAAAGTTACATTTCTTAAATTAATTGAATTTTTTCATTGATCTTAAATTAGTTAATTCTTTTATGGAACTTTAATTAATTGAATTGCACTTCGAAACACTTTGTCCAGCTGCAGCTATCTGGTGTCGGATGAAAGTACATGACAAACAATACGTCTTCAACTTTTCTAATACAACTCAAAGAGCAAAAATATGTAAAGGTATTTAAAATACATATCTATCTATCTCTATATATAGATATATATGTATGTATATATATATATATATCTTGGTCAAATCGAGTTCAAAATATACCATTTAACTTCTGTTAAAATAATTAAAATAAAATTGTTCTTTCGTATTTTAACTAGATATTGTGACAATAAAATAGCTAAATCTCCCCCTGCATTAACATATTTTAATCAACTGCACACGAAAGTATCCTTCAAAGTCACAAGGGTAGACAAAACTGCAACAACATGGCCACCAAATTCAATAGAAAGTGTAAAATTGAAAATTTCTGTACTCTCATCCATATAAATACTAGAGTTAAACTATGGCAGCGAAATGCATCCTGGACCAGCTTAAACATTTCCCCTAAAGGGTCACCTCAAAGATCACTCCTTCGAGATTACCGACGATACGCCGAGTTCCAGCTACTTCATTTATCAGCAAACCGTGCTGCTTAGCTTCATTAACAACCATTGAATCCATGCTATTGAGAAAGACAAAAATGTAAAATTGGTTAGAAAATAGAAAACTAAATATTGGAAGTTTAGTTTCCATATGAAACAGACCATAAGGTGATTCGGTTCATAAAAGGAACAACAATTGGACAAAGGAAATAATGGTGCAATGCTTGTTTCAACAATATTTAGGTGATCTTTTTTTTTTTTTTTTTGTGTTAGCTAATTGGTATTAGATAAATGATAAATAAGTACAAAAAGAAAACAAAATATCTGCAAATGCGAGCCTAAGGCAAGTAGGAAATCCCACTTCAAAACTTGACTGTGTTCTTATGTAAAAGGAAAGTTCACAAATAAGGTTTTTCAACAATCTTTACCAGCTATTATTATGAGAAATGCCCCTCACAAAAATATGCATTTAACTTTCCTTTTGTGCCCAAAACTCAAAGGATGGGACAAACAAATGGGCAAAATCTCCAAATTTCTATCTATATTTTTCGGAGATTGTGGCCAAAGTCATAAAATAACATAGCATAGATTTTGTTTAAATTTTTTTATTTTTTTTTTTTTTATATTTTCCCTCAGGAGTTGCTTGACTTCTGCAACGGGTAAAGACTACGGATTTAAAAGAGAATGAGCACTGAACAAAGGATCATAAAATAAAGGGTACCGCAGAAGTAGAATATAACTACAACTATGCAAACTTCAAACCTTGGTTTGGAAGTTAGGAAAAAAATAACAATTTAATCTTACATTTTAGCACGTGATACATAGGCTAGAATGAATTTGCATCGTCCCTGCCCTCTAACTCGGAGGAGTTTTTCCACTGTACCGAACAGCAAAGGAACGCTTGACTGTTGAAAGCTTATGCATTGTCAAGGTTCTCCTTTGAACATGATCAAATGAGGGGATATAAAAGGACTATAGTACATGCTTGACTTCCTACTCGAGAAAGAGTATTATATGCACACAAGTATCTCAGCCACTACATCATCACTGGTATTTAAGCACAGACGTATGAGCTGAAAAGCAAATAATGAAGGCAGTCTAAAAAATAAAAAATAATAATAATAAATACTAAATTTGTGGATATAGATATCAGCTCCAAGAATAAGATCAAATCCTCTCGAGTACTTTTCTAAAACACCACAAATCTGCTCAGAATTTCCCCATTCAAGTTTCTCAATCGCTAATCCTGCAAAAGAGAAGTTTGAAAACAGGGAAAAAAATTGAGTAAACTAACCAAGATATGGATGTTCTTCTATATAGCTTTATTTCATGCTCACCAGCACAACAATTACGATTCTCAGAAGACGCGTGCAGCTCTACATTTTTCTTCAGTATCTGAGACACAATATGTAGAATCAGAACACATGAAGAGCAGAGAGAATGTATCAGATGCCTTTGCAATGAATTAGAACTTTATGACCTTGCCTTAAGCACTTCTTCATTATGGTCTGTTAATACAACTTCATGGCAAAATCTGCTACAAAGTATTCCAGTAATACCTGCAATGAGACAACAATAAAGCCGAGGCAGTAAAGTCAAGCATTCAGCGACAAAAGCTATAAGAAAGAAGAAAATATAAAAGGTAAAGAGGGTCCAGCATTCAGTGAGAAAAGCCATGAGAAGAAAGAAGAAAATATAAAAGGAAAAGAGGAGTACACGGACCCAAAAAAAAATAAAAAAACCATTACAAGAATATCTACTTTTCTTTTTTTTATTCCTTGAATAAATATCTAATTATTATAAGATGGATGCATCTCCTAGACAATAAAATATGTTGATAGAAGGAGGAACATATTTATGAGTTATTTCATCCGCACTTGCCTAAATTAAAAGACTTTCTTTGAACCAATCATAGATTTTAATGCATTCTACGGCAGGGAAATATAACATGTCCTATATGTTCTAGCTGAAGTGCTCAATCCTATCATGGATAACAAATCTTTAAGGCTAAACTATAACCCATTTGCCTATGCATGTATGTGTTCAACACAGAACAACTTGTATCGCAGTTTTGGATCTTCGTCAGCTTATGATTATACTTTGTTAACAAGTCGCATAAAATAAAACTACAATTAAGAAATGTACAAACACAGTCCACAGATCAAATTTCCTTCAGAAGCCACTAAATGAGCAGTTGCAATTTTCGGTGAAGCGACCGTAGTAAACTGTAAAAGAAAGATTCTGTAGCTGTGGCACTTACCAACACCAGAACCTAACTCAATAATGGAGCACCCTTTTAGCACATCGGCATTCTTCGAGAGGTAATCATTCAAAAGCATAGCTCCAGGCCATACCAATTGCCCAGTCAGATCAAAATCAGCTGTACCCAAGGTGGCAACTCCCATGTCAGAAAATGTACGCCGGCAAGAAAAAATACAAAAAAGGAGGTCTTTATGATGAATTCGTTTATGCATCTGCTTATTTTTTAATTATAATTCAGAGGGTGGAAGATATTTTCACTAAATACTATAAAAATCTAAGAAACTCGTAGGTACTATCTTTTTTCTTCTGCCGTGACTATAAATGAAAGCTTAAAAGCACGACAGTATAATGATTGCAGAACAATAGGTTAAGTATGAAAATCTACTCCAACAACCCCAGAAAGATCAAATACCCTGATGTTTACGTCTTCAGCCTTTGGAAGGAAATCACAAGGTCGTGAACCCCGCCATTTTTGTGCTCGAAATCTAAGGTAAAGCCCGTAAATTATTTGATTTGACTCATCCTGTTGTCCATATCAAGATTGAATCTTTACATATCTTTGGAGGCCAAATCATCCAAAATTTAAGTCCCATTTAAAATAAGCACTCTGTTTCCAATCTATAATCCCTCTAGGCATAACAATAGTTATGTTCCATATCTATCATTACATAAGCTAAAACCCATTTCATGCAGACATTAAAGAGTCAACATTTCCTCTATCTGGGGCCTAAGCATTTCTTAAGGCTGATTCCTTTTAACTTCAGCCAATTCTTCTACTAAATTTTTGATACTTGAATTTTTCCTTTAATTCATCAAATAAATCCAAATATTCGGAAAAACAATATGACCCTGGGATAATTTGATAATTTACTCCTAGATCGTTGTAGTACAAGGAAAACTTGTTTATGAATGAATAAACAGATTTCTTATTCATAAATATAAACTTCACTTTATACCCTTTTTCCAAATAGAAACATAAAAAAAAAAAAACAAACAAACTGCATTGGCAACCAGATAAAATGGGATATGGCCAGCTGCTGTAAGAAAGAAACTTACTAGAAGCAGATTGGAGACAAAGGAGCTCAATAACTTCGGACCCAAATGTGAATTTGGTCAGCTTGTAACTGAAACAGTTCGAAGAAATTAACATTTTCTTTATTGTTCTTTGTATTAGAACCTTTCAAAACAAATTGAGAGAGACCAAAAATAAAGAAAGAAAGAAAGAAAAAAAAAATTACTCGTCATTGATGAAGAAGGATTCGTCCAAGCAAACTATGTCTTCTCTATCTTCTTCTTCTGTTCCCATGTTTTTTTCCCCCTTTTTACCGCTTAATCTGCCTTACTGTGTTGTCAGGTTGTATCCTTCTCTTTTCTTGAACTCCTGTTCGAGAATTTCAGAGAGCTTCGTATTCGAATGTTTCGGCTCCTGCCTTTGGGCTTGGTTGTAGATGGGCTCGGGCTAGTCCAGTCCAAAGGCCATTTGGGCTGGTTCGGTCTAAGGTCATTTTCGATGTAAAAATTACACAATGTAACTTTTTTTAAAAAAAATAAATTAAAATTTGTTTTTATTTTACAAATATCACTTATATATTATTTTTTTTAAATTACATATATTGAAAATTCAAAAATACTCTCTAAGTAGACTTTATCATGTTTTTGTTTTTATTTTTTTAACAAACCTCCTTATTTTTCTCATAGTTGAGTCGTTGAAGAAAATGATATTAAAGAAATATAGATATACTTAATTAATTACAATACAACTTAAGCAACAAAAAAATTAGTCATGTCATTAAATTATTTACAATAGAATTTTAAAAAATAATACAAGAAGCAATAAAAATAAATATCATTAACTTAATGTAATATTGTTTGTATTAGTAATCCACAACATTAGCACACCCTAAATAGGAAGTATCATTATCACTTGAAATCTTACAAAATGAATTTTATTAAATATCATTATTATTATGTATCATTAACTTGATGATATATCAATTATATAACCTATAAGACACAAAAAAATACTTAAGAAATACTATTTTATTAATTTAATTACCTATCACAAACAAATAGAAATGTTATTACCACTTGAAATCTTAAAAAAATGAATATCATTGCATATCATTAACTTAATGATATATTAATTATATAACCTATTAGACATAAAAAAAGACTTAATAAATATTATATTATTAATTTAGTTACAACATCTTAATTCCAATTTATCAGTAAAATCATGATTCCATAAAAAAATTATATCTTTTAGTTGAGGGAATTTTAAAGTCATTATTTTGGATACTAATTTAAATTTAAACAACAAACAACCTAATTTTAAGTATTTTTTAAATACAATGATATCATAATCTATTTGAAAAGCTTAGATACGTATATTCTAATTATTCTAAAAAATAAATTAAAATAACAATATTATTATTTAGGTCATTAATGTTTTTATACATATACATTAGGACATATAAAGAATATTTATAAACCAAAAATATATTTTAATTCTATAAATAAAAAAAGCCATATGTCTTATTAACCCCATTTCGGGCACCTTTATATCCCTCCTCAAGCTTCGAGAACAACTGACATGAAACATAATTCAAGCAAGAATCAGATTTTTGAAACTTTTTGGAGTGACTAATAGGTTTTGAAAAATATTTATAGTAAATATTAGATTTGTGATGTAAATAATTTATTTATTATGTAAATAAAATTATTTACATTATGAACAAGGAGAAATAAATTATTTACACCTCAAGTTTATATTTACACAGTAAATAAATTTTTTACCTAGGAAATTTTGTTATTTACTACAATGATTTTCAAATCTCCTAGTTACTTACAATTACTTATGAAAAGGTTCTATTTACTACAATTTTCATAAAATAAATGTTCATTAATTATTTATTTTAATTAGTAAATAAATAATTATGATAAGTGTAGAAACAATTTTTTGAAAGAAAATTTCATTCAACAAAACAAAAGATGCAAACACCAATGTGATTGACCCCATGGTGCATGAGACAAAACTCTCAATTGTGACCGGATCCATCAATAGAATTTGATAAAGCTTAGGGAGAAAGATGAACGCCGAGACTCCATAAGACACTAATAAAACTCGTTTTGACAAGACATTTATAATTGGTGGAGTCCCTCGATCGATTAAGAGCTGATAGCCTATAACATTGAGACCATCACTAACTTCACATAAGCACAAGTCTATCGGAACCAAGACATTACTAGCACACAAATCTGGTGGAGTACAAGCCTCCGTTATTATAATTTGAAAATAAAAACAAAATTTCAAACAAGAAAACTATGTGGCAAAAACAACCTCGTCATTATTTGACACAACAATCTACCACAAAACAAAAACAAAGCCCTAACAATGCAAGAAGAACCCATAACCATAGCAGATACAGCACCACCATGTCAATGCATGAGTTAAACTTCAAGAGTCATAGAGCCACCAGAAAGATAATGTGTCCAAAGGAGCCTGTCAAAAAACCTATCCGGCCACCAAGTTACTCCCATTTGTAGATTTGTCATCGTGCAATTCATAATTCTATCTATAGGGTCAAGAATTTGAGTGTCGGTAGTGAACCGCCACCAAATTCCAAACCTAAGAGTGAGGCATGCACAAAGAAACCTTAGCACAATGAGACAGAGAAAGAGAGAGCAAGATTAGAATGAATTTCTTCTTCTAGAAAAATATTTTATTTTTAAATGAAAATAAATATAAATCAATTTTATTTCAACATTAAATTCCAAGTTTATAGATGATAAATTGTTATAGGAGAAGTCACATTGTTCAATAAGAAGTTGACACATGGCACTTGATTACATTTAGAACCTATTTTTTATTTTAAAATATGTTTTGTTTCTTGTACTTTTACTAGTTCCTATGTAATGATAAGGACAATCTTTGTATTTAAATAAAGGAAATTTATCTTTTTATATCATCTTTTTTAGGTTAATTCAAAAACTCTACCTTCAGTTTTGGTCTCAACGAAGGTATATCTTTTGATTAGATTTAATACACAAACTCATACTTTAGCTTGGTTAATAATTGATTTTGACCATTGAAATTATCAAATTATCCTTAAGTAAAAGAGAAAAGAATAAATTTTTTAAAAAAATAAGAAAAAAATAAAAAACGCACAAAAAACTATTTTTGAGGGTGTTTAATACATTTTTAAAGTCAAAAACCTTAGTATAAAGTTTGTTTAAGTTCTTAAAGTTCTCTCCTTTTTTAATTTGAGGATATTTTAGGCAATTTTTTATGTCCAAACTGAAGATTAATCGGAAACGTATATATTTGTGTTTAAATCAAATCTAAGGTATACATTTAATAAGATCAAAGATTAAACGTATTGGTAATTGAATAAATCTAAAACATAAGGTATAACAAGTAAATAACTCTTTGAAAAATTTAACTCATTAAAAGGTTTTTTCTTACTATTTTTTTTCTCAGAAAAGAGAGTAAAGTTGATTTTTAATAGGACATGTTTTATAAATTCTCCTTGAATAATGTCATTTGTGTCAACTTATCTCTAAATTTTTGAAACACACTTGTTATGTCTTTGTCTATTTGTATCTACATTTTGAATGTAATAGATAAGGATGAAAATATCGATATCGATAGAAGTATCGACACTTAAATATTACAGAAATATCGACAGAAATATCAATATCGATAGAAATTGACGTAAAATATGAAAAGTCATCTTAAACCATTTTATTTTTAAATGAGACTCTAAGAAAATCTATAATTGTTAATAATACATAGTTTAGATGAATTTTTCAACCAAAGTACAAGTATATGATGATTGTGAATGGTAAAAAGTGATCATGATATAATAAACGATAAGATAAGATTCAAATTGAGTAAATTAGTTAAAAGTCAACTAATACAAATACTTTACATCGATAGTTTCATACAAGATGAGAAAATATCAATATCAAAAAGAGTTTCTAGGAGGTTCAAATGTATTTGGATTACCTTCTTGGTTCAAACAATTTTGATACCATGACATGGAGTTTGAATAGTTTCTTATATAATTCTAAATATGTCATGCATATGCATTTTGATCTTTACCCATTTCATCTCCATGTATAGCAAATTGTGAGTAAGCCAAATTGCGCGAACTTCATCTGAAAACTATGGAGATGTATTGTTAAAGATCTCATATCTACCATTTACACTATAAGGATAACCCATGTTGTAATTGTCAGTGATTCTAAGATTTGAGTTGATATTTTGAATCACAGGTCCTTATGTAAAGAATAAATTAAAAATTGAATTTATAGCATTGAAAAGTAAATTTATGAAAGTCTATATTAAAAAAATGAATAAAAATAACTTGAATTTTATATTTCAAAGTTTTTAAAAAATTTACATAAAAAGTTAGGATTTTTTGTTGATATTTTCGCGAAAATTTCTATAAAATTTCTAGATATTTTGTTATTTTATACTGCAATTTCTATGGAAATCAATATTTTTGTCAAAATATCGATATCCGTAAAAATTGTTGGATATTTTATGGAAAGGGTACGACACCTATATTTTTATATTACTTCAAAAATACAGAAATATTGACAAAAATACTGACAAAAATATCAATTTTTTATTCCATGGTAATTGCATGTGTGACGCACATAAGGAGGGAAAATTGTCGATTTGTTCACCCTTAACTAACTTAATTGAATTAGAGTTGCTTGCAATTAGGCGGCAAAAAGAAAAGAAAATTGCTCTCGTACTCTACTATCATGCCTGATTCACCGTTTCAGTCTTTTGTAAGCAAAAAACTGGTCACGAAATGACAGACTTCTAGGAGTGTCGATAAAGCATCCCCTAAAAATGATGAGATATTGCTTTAATCTCCATCCTTTTTGGTTAATTTTCCAACAAGAATACCAACCTATAATATAATCCATTTGATTTGGTTGTAATATTTATTATTATTATTATTATTATTATTATTTTGTTGTTGTTATTGCCGCTTTGAATGCGTTTGTATTTGTTGGTGAGAAACCACGTATGAGAATCTTCTTGAGGATACGTTAATTGAAATTTTCGGTGTGATATGCTTTGTTGGTGGACCTCTCGTTGTTGTTTTGTTACTTTTTCAGGGCACAAATTGCAGTATTTTATTCAAAAGAACTACCCTGTTTTCATCAAATTTTATATGCTTAGAATATATCAAAACTATTGTCTGTTTTAACATGTTGTGAATATGTATACAAAACTACAAATAGTCGAGATTTTCCTTCACGTTTTTTTGGTAGATTGGAGTTGTGGAAAAAACAAGGTTAATACATATGATGCAGATGAGTTTTACAAGTGAGTTTGTATTACATGTTAGGCAAATGAAAAAAAAAAAAGAAGCCTTATTTTTGGTCAAGTATTTGGAACCATTCTATAGCACACGAGAGTTTTACATTTTAACTAACTTTTTCTTGACATTATAGTATGTAAGAGTTTTACATTATAACAACCAAATAAAAATGCCAACGGTATGGAATGGTTACAACGGGTGGTGGTGAATGTGTATACAACAGGAAATAAGTGAAAAGTAAAGGAGATTATCATATTGATCTAATTTTAATCATGGCGTTGAATAATTTCTTCATGTATAAATTTGAGAGTATTGATGTAATAATTGTAGGTTTTCTAAAACGGTTTTAAATAAAAGTAGTTGAAATATAGTGAAGGGATAGAGAGTATATTACAAAAATTTTCATTAAACTTTTGAAACATAACGTTATAGATTATATTAATGTCAATGTTTAATATATATATATATATATATATGTATTGCTTATTCGATTGAAATGATTAGGTCGAAATCTTTAACAGTCAACGTTCTCTATGAAACCATTATTTTTCTCACATAGTCCTTGTCATGTAATGGACAAATATGTGGGTGTAGGAAGAATTAAGTTTTATACTAGATCATTCTACTTTTCTCTCTCATTAATTTCAACATATAAGCAAAGCGTGATTGTGAATGGACAAACTTTTTTTCTCTTTTTTTCTCTAGAAAACTCCTACCTCTAAGTTTTAACAATCTAAAATATGGTTTACAACTTTTGCACAAAACAATAGAGAAGCCCACTATTTGTCGACTGAAGTACCTAATTAATTTTAAAATCTTTCTTTTTGTTTTAAAGTAAATATTATATATTTAAGGGTTATTTAACACTAATAATCCTTAAACTTTAGGATCTCTTTTACTTTGTCTTATAAATTTTAAAAATTATCATTTGTCATTGTTTCAAACTCCTCCTTTTGTCTCCTATTTTCTAATTTTTCATTTAAATAGACAAATTAAGCCAGCGTGATGACACATGGATCACCTGTAAGGATAAAAATGAGATTTTATAACTCTCAGGCTTTGTTTTTATATTTACACTTTCATTTAATATTTTTTATCTGCTTTCATTTAAAAAGAGAATGTATGCACATTTTTTCGATATTATTCACTGATATTTCCTCAACTTTAATACATAACTAATCTTCTTTAGTATTCAAATTCAAATATCGACGAACAATATTGACTTGTTAAATGAATACACATTAAAAATGAAAAGAAAGGTACAGACAAACTCTTCCTAAATGAGAGTTTAAATTAAAAAAAAAAACAAAGGTGTCAAGTGAGAGTGTAAACGTAAAATAAAACTTAAAAATAATAAAATCCTATTTTTGCTCTTATAGGTGATCCATGTGCGAGCTTAATTCTGTCTATTTGAACAAAAAATAAAAAATTTAGGAGACAAAGTAAGAAGTTTTAAAAGTTTAGAGACAAATGGTGATTTTTAAAATTCAAGTAGTAAAGTGAGGATTTTTGAAAATTCAGGAGGTAAAGTTGTGATTTTAAAGTGTAGGGGCCAAGTGAGATTGCCATCATACACATGGAATGACCCTTATCAATGTAGGGAAAGAATGTTACTTGTTACCTGGTTGTGTTTATCACCTCCAAAATTCAAATTCCCAATTTAGAAAAATTTAATTTTTCAAAAATAGAAACTTTTGAATTTCTAAAAATAAGAAACTTGGAGAACAAGTCACTACAGTACAAGGAATCCTTCTTGTGCGGGGCATGCACCTATAGTGTGGGTGGGACCAACATTGCACCATCAAAATTAATTGAAATAATCTCATTGTTTGATATCTATAAATTAATTCATAATTAACTTTTTAAGAGATTTAATTTAGAATTCAATAATTCTAAATTAATTATTAAAACTAATAATTTCATTTGTCCAAACAATGTTTGCAAGAATAATAGGGGAGTAATAGACCCATAATTCCAAGCTCCAATTAAACCAATATATTAATCAAACTCTTTAATTAATATATTACTTTTTTATTAATTATATGGTTACCCTACTAAAAATTTAGAATTGCACTTTTAAAATCATAGATATATAAGTATTCATATATAGAGCTGTCCATTTGATATAGTCATTACATATAAATTAATTCTCGATAAATAATTTATAATTACAGCTAGGTGGATGTTCGTTAACCTGTCTAATTCATAACTTGAGTGTTTATACTATTCAAGCTTCAAATCAACACTTAAGAGTATTATTTATCTACTTCTTAATAAATTAGAAGGAATAGATTTCATCTTATAATATTAACATTTTTGACTACTTACTTCATCATACTTCCAAAATATAAAGGATAGTATTAAAAATCTTGAAACCATACTGAGTAAATTAAAAGACATAATTCTATAAATAAGAGCCTGCTAATGACTCATATTAAGATTATTGTATATATGAACATCGGTGGTTGTGATTAGAACTTGCTATAACTAAAAAAAAATTAGTTAGTTGTTTATATCACATTATGTTCTAGTCCTACATAATCACTTTTTGTAAGTGCAACAATTAATCACTCGTTATATTAACAATTCGAATAAGACTATTCTATTTTTAGTGAAAATGACATGCACAAGTAACGTTCAATTAAAGATTTCATCTTTTAATTGAACAATAAATTATAGTAATTAACTATATATTATTGATTATTTTAATTATCATCTTTAAATATTATCCTCCTGTGCATAACTGTTATATACAATATTTAAAATGACATAAATACTTACAAAATTTTAATGATATTCATAAAGTATTAAATACATGCATATAAATATAATATTCTATCATATATTATGTGTCATTTTTAGTTTACTTAAAATATCTTATTTTTAAAAATTAGTAATTAAGTCGATGAAAATATAATATGTTGATGTGACCATTATAAAATAGCAGGTCCCTTGAGTCTACGCAACACAATATGAATATGAGCCATATATGATATACACATAACCAAAAATTGTTTGTTTTATAAAGGTTTTAAACTATTGAGAAAAGTTTACATGACGGTTAAAAAATCGTTATGTAATCCTCTGTCATAGTACAAAAGATAGATTCCATGACAGTTTTTTGCTGTCGTGAAATGTAGGGTTTCGTGAAGACTGGAGCTGTTTTAATTACATCCAAGGACAAAAATGTAGATGTTGCCAAGACTGTTAAGGTTTTTCTTTACGGATATTGTCAGTGTCGATGGATGCTCGGGGATAAAAATGGATATCTTGAGAAAAATGTTTAATTTATTTTTACAACTTTGCACAATACTAAAATAATTAATATTACTTAATTTGAATCAAGTTTATAATTAATATTACATGAGAGTTATATTGCTGATGATAAAAGGATACCATCATTCTATATATTGATTATGATTATAATATTATTTCACATAGTAATTACAGACCAGGTATAATAATAGTACACAAAAAACTACCACAAAATATGATAAAGTATATACAAACTTCAAGTGTCTTCAATACAAGAAGGAGTTTCTAGCCAGTTGGAAAGCATTATTTAGGTTTTGATCTTGATCTAAATGGTTAGTTCTGGAGGTAATTGTTGATGCGCCACATATATGTTTCTTGATCTCTTCCTACAAAATTAACCCATAAATTGAATATTGTTGATTTATCTAACTTGATTAGTAGTCTTCAAAGAGTTGTAGTTACATCTCAACACTAATTTGTGGTGGGGGATATACAAGTATATAAAAAAAACCATCTTAGTCTTGTATTTTTGAGCTAGTCCCCGTTAAAGAACTATATGGAACAATATAACCCTAAGAACTTTGGTTAGTTCTTAAGCTCATATAGTCAAAACTTAAGACAAAAGAATGTTCATCAATTTGACTCATTTGGGTTACACAACATCTTCTTATAAATTACTTTCCAATTGCACCAAACCCTTCACCTGCTGCCCTACAACCATGATCTTTACCTTGCATAGAATGCATAGATTCTTCTTCTCCATTGAATGGACTCAGGGGTATCCGACTAGATGTCATACTTTCTCTTCTTCCATAGTTCCCATTATCATTATCATCACCATCCCCAACATCGTCATCATCGTCGTCATCATCATGACGTGTAGGATTTCACATAGCTACTCTAAATATGCCAGTGCTAGTACTAGAATTTCCTACTTCTTCATATAGTACTTTATCAAACATCAATGTCATATTCTCGAGCATGTCCTGCAAATCATGGATCAGGATTGCCATTCTCATCATCTAAATATGCTGGCATGATCCACTGAATAAGGGGATCATCTTCTTCACCTGTCTCAACTGCAACTTTGAGCAAGTCTAAATAATCAATCTATGTCACTTTATCACGCTTTGCCTCCATATACCTTATTTTCAACATTATATTATAATAGCAAAAAACCAATTGTATATAACATGACAAAAAAGTAGACAAAAAAAGTAAAAATATACTACACATCTATATATATAACATGACATAGAACTTTATAGAAGAGTTACGATTTCTTCATTTTAAAAGTAAAAATTATTTAAAGACTAAATAAGTCTCAGTTAATACTTTTTTTTTATTGTTTTTAGGTTCAAAATATTAGTCACATTTTATTAAAAAACAATTTAAAAAAGTCCTACAAAATTAATTTTTGCGCAAAAAAATTTCTATCCTTTTTAGGCATTTTGAGGAAATTTCTTAAAATATCCTAGATTTTTATGGATATTCACTGATATTATGGATATTTATAGATATTATGGATATTTTACGGATATCTTAGAAGAAAAATCCTCCCTCTATATCCATGTCGAGACTTCAAAATATAGATATTGTCGTGGACATATCGATAGTATCGTGGACATTTTCATCCTTGATGGCATCTTACACGATGGTTTTTTAAAAAAAAAAACTGTTGTGTAACATGCAAGCGTACACGACAGTTTTTCCAGCTAAATCGTCATGTAATATCAAGATTACACGATGGTTTTTGTAGAAAACCATCGTTTAAGATTGGATCTTGTTAGATTTCATGACAATTTTTCAGAAAAACCTTCGTATAAAGTTTTTTTTTTTTTTGTGACAATTTTTCAAAAAACTATGGTGGTAAGTTAGTGAAGCACAAAAAAACTTAAACGAATCTATGATTAGGCTAGTCCCGTTTCATAACCATTAATACACAACCCTGATTACAAAATCATATGTTTACGTCTACCTTGAAAATTATTACAACACATATCAAATACACAAAGTTTACAACACAATCATATACACAAAAATTTTTATTACCAAAAAATTAAGAAACCTACGTAAATGTCTTACCTACTCAATTCTAACTTTAAGCATATTGTCACCAATGAAAAAATTCTTTCTAAAAAGCTTGCCCATACCATTGTCAATAAAAAGTATATCCTGCATGTAATGTAACATAAAATAACCACATTCAATGTTGTCGGATTGTCTTGGACACTTACAAGATTTATAAGTCATTTTATCGCCTTGTCATGTTGTTACACTAGGTCCTGCTATAAGCTTCCAATCATTGAGAGCCCTAAAGATTTATCAAAATAAAGAAGAATTAAACAAAATAATATAACATATATATCAAGCCTTATTTTACAACAAAAAATCACACTTATATGATAGTAACATTCACAAAATCTTGGCATGGTTTATTTCCAAGGGGATCAAACCAAAAAACTTGGTCCTCTCATGGTTCAACAAGTGCCAACATTCAATGTTCACCAATATTGTATGGCACAAAGAATGCTTTTCATCTTATGCTTGTTGTAAAAGGGCGGTAGGATGGTATGTTCTTTAACATCATCATCTTTACCACTTGCAACACTTGAGATAACCGCTGGATATATGAAGCCAAATCGATTAGCTCAGTTTCCATGTTCATAGTGATCTACCAAAAAATGCAATAAAATCAATGCACAAATTTATTTTCAAGTACAATGTAAGTCTACTTGATTTAAAAGAGCAAGAAATAATGATAGATCTATTACCTGAGGTATACTATTATATAGGAAATTGTAATTTTGTCAAAGTTGAGCATATAATAAATGTCTTCGTATGCCACATAGATAGGCATGTTATTGCCTATGATCGATCTCAGTATCTAGCATTGAATTGTCAATCTGCCTTGCAAGATGGCTTATGCATGAAAAGCTGTTAACTTAGATTCTTCTAGAAGTGAGCTGAAGTCAAATGTAGGCAGTGGCTCATTCGCTACAAGTTAAGAATCCTCAATGGACTGTTTTTATGCCTGAGGTTATGACTCTCTAGGTCTTGTAACGCCTTTCTTTTTTGGGTACTTCTTTCCCTCAATATCTTCAGGTATGTGGCTAAGTGCTTGACTTGTCTTAGAAGTTGCAACAACTTTAATTAATCTTTTTACCCATGCAACAAAGCATCCAGCCTTCACACGTAGTGTTTGCCTCCATTATTGGAAAAGATAGAGCTATAATGCATATGTTTCCCTATCTTAATATTCTTCTGTGAACTGTATTAGTTGGAAGACTCTTTATCCATGTCATGTCAACCGCACCCATCATTAATTCGATCTTTAAGAAAGAGTTTGCATTCTTTATTTTCTGTGGGTACTCCACCTTAAGTCAGCATTGGAGCTTGTTCTTTGTGAACGGTACAACTAGCCTTTTAACTTTTTGTGAAACTAGGTCATTCAAGAAGCCTTGCAATTCTGCAAGTTCTTATCGAAGACCCACTATTTTGACTCCTAGTTTCAAAGTTGGCCGTAAGTCAAAGTATTGAGACTGCTTGACATGCTTAGATTGACCATAAGCACGTCCCAAATGTTCCAGATTTCCTAATGCCCTCATCAATATGTCATCGGTAGACAGATTCGAAGGTCCCTTAAGTTTATTGCTCCCTATACTCATCCTGTGAAATAATAACAAATGAAATTGTTCTTAATTAATATGTTTCAAAAGCTACAAAAGTACAAATTAAGGATTTAAGTTCAATCAACTTACCATTAATTTGCCAATTTTTGCATATGAGGGATCTTTGAATTGTCCATTGGGACCTTGACAAGATTTCATCGACAACTCCTCTCTTGTCGGTCGCACATCGGTCTCTGTAGCTGTATTAATTTTGCTAATTTAGTAAAACATTAATAATGAATATATAAATGTCTCTCCAAATAAGATTTTTTGTTTGTGTCAAGTCTTTAGTTCTCCAATCAAGTATCTATATTGGAACATACTCTCAACTAAGAACTCCAACCCAACTACTTAGTTCATCTTCAACATTGCCTCCACTTAGTCTTTTTCATCAAATGTAACTTTAATTATTTGTCCCTTTGACCTTATCCTATGGAGTCTTTTCATTAAAGTGGATCTATGCTCATGATCAACTTGGGGATTGAACTTAGTTATTCTTTGTGGTCGACTCTGTTTTTTTCCCTTTTCATGTTGGGAGGAAGATGTCACATCCTCCTTAATATACTACTCATCGCTCTCTTGCAACGCAGGCTAGAACGATGATTGGGAGCCCAATGGTAGAGTGCACAAAGAGATCACAAGAGAGAGTGAATTCGAGAGAGGTCGATGGGGTATGGCAGGGTCAAGTTTGTGAAGGTTGGATCGAGGCGGCAGCAAGGTCAGGACAGAGTTGGAGTTGAGAGAAAGCTGGGTAGAGAAAGAGGACTAAGTGTTTGGATAAGGCTGAAGGCGCGTTATTTGAATTATAGGAGACTTACATGACTGTTTTTTTTATTTAAAAAAAGCCGTTGTGAAAGATCTAAAATGGTGTCACTTCATGTTTGAAATTATATAGGCTTACACGATGGTTTCTATGAAAAATTGTCGTATAAGAATGTCGTTTTAGCTCTATCTGAGACGATGTTTGAAATGACACCATCTCAAACAAGTTTACATGACGGTTTCTTATAAAACCCGTCATGTAATCCTTTTCTACAATGGCTTATGCCGAAAATCGTCGTGAAAAATTAGTCAAAATTACCAATTGCAATCTCTTTTTCTCTTCAGCCCAAGGTGGCCAACCTATATGTTATGCATTCAATGGCCTAGAATTAATACAGTATAGGTATTTTTTAATCATAAATACAAATATTTAAACATACATAAATAGTGAAATAAAGTTCAAATATGATGTGTACTTAAAAAAATAAACAAACAACATTGAAATTAAAATGATAAAATTGGTTTATAAATGGTCATTTTTTTCCTCTCTTATCTTCGGTTCCACAACACATGTCTACTCGACATCTTCATAAACCAAGTGGGAAACATCATCATCAAAATTATCAAACTTTTCAACCGGTGGCGGCCCTTTTGTGAAGGATGATATGTCTGTGTAATCTTCAACAACTTCTTCTCTGTCAAGAACAACTCTTGGCTTCATCAGCAAGACTAAGGACAACTCTAATGTGGTGTTTGGCAATATAAGTTAGAACTAAAGCTTTTAGTCGCTATAGTGTAAAACTCTCATACACTACAATTATCGAGAAAAAAGTATACTATAGTATAAAACTCTCATATGCTATAGTGTTTTCAACTAAAATCGGTTATAACCGATACTTTTAAACACTCTATAATTCATCAGGATCTGTTTTATAAAAAAATTGGATTTCTTATGATGCCATAATAAAGGGAACATTTTTCTATCCCAATCACCTAAAGTCAACCATGATGACGCCATTATTATCAATCTTAGCATAGTTATTGTCAGCCCACTTACACTTAAAAAGTGCTATTTTCAATCGACCATAATTAAGTTCTCAAATATCATCAACGAAACCAAAGTAACTTATGGTCTTATATATTGTATTTTTATCCTTCGTGAATAAACTATCCATAGCTTCGGCAAGAAGAGTCATACCACTATTTAGACAAAATGCTTCTCATCTTTTTTGTAAGTGTAAAAAGTGTCACCGTTTATGAAATATGATGTATAGTTTATGACTATTGATGGGGTCCTCTAACTAGGTTCACTAAATCTTGTAAGACACTTCCATATTGTGACGTGGAGTACTTAGCATAAATGTGTGCTCTAGCCACCTTAAGGGTCAAGTTATGTTTATCTTGCAACCGCTTCTTATTTCTTGCTTTCTTTGGGTTCGTCTTTTTTAATTCCTTCATGTGAACCTTAATGAAAGGCTCCACTTTATTAGCATTTTGCAAGACATAAAGATAAGTTTGCTCCTATTCCTCTGATTTACTATTGAAGGATTACCAATAGATAGTCCTCTAGGCTCAATGTTTATTTTCTTTGGCATCCTTATTAGTTCCACATTGGATAAGTACTTAGAGAAAAATTCAACCAATTCCTTCGCTATGTAACTTTCCATGACACATCCCTCAGGCCTATTTCGGTTCTTCGTATAATCTTTCTAAACCTTTATATACCTTTCAAAAGAGTACATCCATCTCAAATACACCAATCTGCATAACTCAACTTTACGAATTAAGTAAACCATGATATCAAACAATGATGATGAAAAATACTTTTTAAGCATGCACAAGGTTTGCCAATTCTAATTATAATGAATCTAGCATTTGTGGATCAATAAGCTTTGAGCATATTGAATTAAAGAATGAGCACAACTTGATCATTGTAAATCTCAAATCATTTGCTAGAACTCCTCGTAATGCAAGCGGTAGCAATTGTTGCATTAATACATAACAGTCATGTGTTTTTATGCCAATAAGTTTCAAATCCTTCATCAACACTTTTTAAAGTTTAAGGAATAGTCGTCTGACACTTTCAACAAAGAAAGCCATTCACAAAGCTTTCTTCTTCCCTTTCTTGATAATGCATGCTTCACCGAGGTAAAAAAAAGTGCAGTTCCCTTTTTTCTCGAGAAACAAATTAGGTCTAATCTCTATCTCCATGAGATCCAATCGTGCTTTTTCACCATCTTTAGTCTTACCTTGAATGTCTATTGACTATGGATTCACTAATATTTTTCTCAATATGTATAACTTCTAAGTAATGATGAATGAAAAATGTCTTCCAATGCAGAAATTCAAAGAAAATTGATCTCTTCTGTCAAGTTTCATCAATCTCCCACTCACTTTTTCTTCTCGGACACTACTTCCATATTTTTTTACTATTTCAAAAACTTGTTCACCTGCCAAAGGCCGAGGAGAGTCTCTTTCTTTGGTGTTGCCATCAAAAGCTTTCCTTTGTTTGTGATAAGGTTGATCTCTTGGAAAACATCTTCTATGGTAAGAAAAATAGTTTTCTTAACATTCTTTAACCATTTATAAGATGTTTCATTCATATAAATAAAACAACTACTAGAATTCTCCATCGAATAAGCGGATAAATTTTCATATGTGTGGAAGTCGTTAATTATCCACATCAACATAACATGGAGTTGTAACGCTTTTCTCAGTAAGCATGTATAACTTCGATTCCATTTTCCTACAAGCATTTTAGGTTATCAATTAACGGTGTCAAGTATACATAAATGTCACTTCTTGGTTGGTGAGAACCCGAAATCAATTGAGTCAACATCAAGAACTTCCGCTTCATGCACATTTTTGGAGGGAGATTATAGCTGATAAGTATTACGGGCCAAGTGCTACACTTACTACTCATGTTACCATGTGGGTTCACTCTATTCGTTGACAAACTAAAATGTAGATTTCTTGGTTTTTGCACTTTTTAAAAGTGTTCCATTATGGTAAATCTGTCGGATATGTACGTACACCATTGTTGACCAATTTGTCATGATACCATGTCAAATTCTTAATATGCTCTGTATTTTAGAACAAAAACCTCAAACGTGTTACTGGTAGAATGTACTACAACACCTTCGTCAGTAATTCTTTCTTACTATTAGATGGTGCATTTCCTTTCTTCTACCTTCATGCTTTACAAACTAAGCAATTGTTCAAGTCCTTGTACTCCTTTCTATAAAGATCACAAGCATGTATTTTGTCATACTTTATTCCTAAAATACTCAAGATCTTCTTAGCCTCATACGTATTAGTTAGTAATTTATTATTCTCCAGTATAAGCTTTCTTAGAAATTCTAAAAGTTTTATGAGACTAGAATTTGGCCATCTTAGCCTTCAAATTCTATAATCCAACTAAAGTAGACAATTTGGTGTAAGTTGCACACCCCTTGTATACGGGTGTCTTAACATCATTCATCATTATATCAAATAATTCCAGATGGTGTACAAAGTGTTCATCCAAATCATTTATCATGTCAACTATATTGTCATGATCACCTATATTATCCTCCTTTATATTAGGTTCCTTTCCTTTAATACTCGAAGTTGGATTGAAAAAAAAAAAAAAAAAACTCACCATGAAAATGTCATCTTTGGTAACTACAAACAATCCCATGTCGAAAGAAATGTTCTCTAACAATTCTAATTGAATGAGATCTATGATTTCCATATTGAACATAAGGGCACTGAATTTTATCCCTTTGGGCATGATTTTTAGCAATAACAAAAATTTTTCCACACCATCTGCCAATTGTTTAATCAATTTATGTTCCCATATCCATGTCCTATCCATTTTTGAAATCTTAAATCAAAATATAAAATTCAATTACAACCAATTTCACAAATTTTAAACTAATTAATCAATCCATAAAAATCCACAATAATTTTCACAAATTAATCATACCTATGCATTAATTATATCAATAAATCCACAAATTAATCATACCCATCATATTCAAATAACTAATCATGTCCATAAATCTACAAACTAATCATAATAATTGATCTATATGTGTATATATATATATATATATATATATATATATCTCAATAAATTTTAATATAAATTCTTATACTCATAGATTCATAAAATAAAAACCTAATCAATAATATCAAAAATAAAAACATCATGCAACTAAACATTTACATGGGGCAGCAATGGGGAGGAGTGGGGATGGAAAGGGGTTGTGTTTTTGGACATTCAGGTGTGTTTTAGAGTAACCTTTTTGCGTTCTATTACTTGTCAAACTAGAAGGAGGGGATTTAACGAAACCTTATAGGACAGTTTTTGAAAAAACTATCCTGTAAGGCAAGAGCTTATACTATGGTTTTCCTAGAAAACCATCGTGTAAACTGGTAAAAAAGCCACCAGTTTTACACCACAGTTTTTTATGAAAACTGTTGTGTAAGGTCTGAACTTATATGACGGTTTTCCCTAAAAGCCATTGTGTAAGCCCAATTTAAAAGCCATCATGGAAACTATAGTTTCCATGATAGTTTTCGTATTATTCATGCTCTACTGCATTTTTTCCCCAGTTAACACGATAGTTTTTAAAAGAAGTTGTGTAATAAATGTTATGTATTGCATAATTTCTACTATTGATATGTGTGTGTGTGTGTAAATGAAGCATTGGAAAAATCTACCATACTTTTGAAAGACCATCTCCAACCCATGCCAGATTTGTAGGTTAAATGTCATTTTGGCATTAATGCTGTCTCTAACGAAATGCCAAAAACTCATGCCAAATTGGTGAGATGAATAGGAGCATGCCAAATCTGACATGCCAGTATTCCATCTTGTTAGTTTGGTGAAATAGTTAAATAGTAGGATATTAGTAAAAAAATAATATAAAAAATAAGATGAAATAGAATATATTACGAATATTCTTTTTTGGTGTTTAAAATTGTATAAAGCATTGGAGAAGAAGTTACTGTTTGATGTGATAGTTACACCATTTTGTCTTTTTGTGTTGGAGATGCTCTAAGAGAAATTGTTATATCTCAAAGATAAATTTAACTATTACATTGGAATGAAAATATACAATTTTATGTGAAAAACGGAAGTAGCAATGCAGCTAGATTTTCTTGCGCCGTAACAATGCAACTGCAGAAGGGCAAAATGTCATGGTGCTGACTCATATTTCTTCAATATTGAAGAATTCTGACATAGAGTTATTTCGAACCGTTATGCTATATGGTTGTATCTTTTTATACAAATCTAAATACATTTTACCAATGGATGTATTTGTTGTAATACTTATGATATTACATGAAGAGATACCTTAACAAATAAAAAGGTATCTCTATATGACAGGTTGTATGGATTGTATTGGTTATCTCGGTTCATGAAATGACACTCTGTCTTTTATTAAAGCTTTAGAATTTTTTATGTTTTATATTTTGTTTTGAAACACAATATTATTACTAGATATTGTATAATTTAAGAGTTAGTTGTATCTTAGGAGTAATTTTTCGTTCAAACTCATTAGAAAATTTTATAATAAGGACAAATAAAACCTTTAAAGAAAATATTTTGATATGCCTCAAACTATTTAAAGAAAATATTTTGATACGCCTCAAACTTGTTCTTATTTCTAGACAATTGAAGCTCCCACTTCTTGTTTTACACACATATACTCTAATAGCTTCAAACAGAAATTTGTTGGTATTGTTTCTTTTATATTATTCTCAATTAAAAGTTTATTTTTATAAGTTTTAACATAAAATAGAATCGCATGTTAAATATATCATTTTCATATTTGTTTAGTAGAAAATATCACATTGGTATGGACATAGTCTAAAGTCATTAACTAATACCACCTCATGTCGGTTATATAAATGAAAACCCTGCTTGAATTTGCTATCATACATAACAACCATTAAGCTTCCAACTTCCCGCTAAGTACAAATGTTAAGATGGCTCTGCTTATCAGTCTCTTTATCATTATTTAAGTTTTCTTCCGCCAAGTGTCATCTTAGTTTTCAATAATACTGAAGCATAACAACAAACTACATAACTGCAACTTTGCGGTTCAAGGATATATAACTTCATTTACTTTTACTTTTAATCAAATGGTGTACTTGTGCATTTACGATTATATATATTGTATGTTAAAACTACATATATTATATATAAGTTTTAACAGTACTTTACCTTTAAAAAAAACGCTTATTTACGGCAGTAACAAAAAGTTTATTAAACATAAGTTTTACAAGTATATCTGAATAAAACCCATACATATATAGTTTATACGTTTGATGACAAAAAGTATAAATATTAGACGGTAAAATATTCAGAAAGTAAATCGGAATAATTTCTCAAAAAACCAAATTAAAATATGCACATGATCAAATAAATTCATGACAATGTTGCCTGGACAATGCTTAAAGAGATAAATGTCGTGCGCGCGCGCGTGTGTATATATATATATATATATATATATATATATATAACATTTTAAAAAAAATTCTGACGTTTAATGCATAACTACAGTACTACCCTATTGATTAAAAAGAAAAAAAATGAATCTATATATTTTAGAGCGACAAAATTGTAATAAACAATAAAATTTTGGTTTGTTGTTATGCTTCATTTTTATTGAAAATTAAGAAGACATGTGACAAAAAGAAAACCGAAAAGTGACAAAAAAAAATGACCCCAAAATTTATCTTCTTTTTAAATCAACATAAAACTTTATTAAAAGAAAAAGAAAAGAAGAGGTTCACAAATTAAAACATAAAAAAACTTAAGCAGAAGCGTTTTAAAAGCAAATAAAACACAATAAATAACCTCAAAGACATAGAATTCGGTAACTCTGACATTGTATTAAAGAGTTTTTTTTTTTTGCATCTAAATGTCAAACATTTGACATTAACACATAAACTACATGGAATATGTTCAGACATAATTTAATTATTATTAGGATCTTTTTTGTATTGTACAATTTTTTAACAGTCAAATTCAATCAAAATTATTTTTTTTTATAGATTTGATGATCGAAATAAACTACTAATTGGTTATTTTTTTATAGGATTTTTAAGAAATGAGTTAGAATTGAGAGTTATAACTAAAAGTACTATAGCAATTGAGAACTCTACACTGTAGTATACTTTTGCTTTATACTGTATCATGTGAGAGCGTTATACTATTTGAGTAAGAAATGATGATGAGTTGTAACTGAGTTTGCTAAACACTCTATTAGTACTTACTAGAGAATCTTAAATTTATTGTTATTTTTATTTCTCTTATGCGAAATGCTAACTGCACTGTCTTTTTACTCTATTTTGTAGTCTCTCTATTAATTGTTTGATACATAGACTCTACTATCTTATTTATAATTTAAAATAATAATTTATAATATTAATAGATTCTATGTATCAGTGATTAAAAAACAGTGCAAAAAATAAGAGAAGAAAGTGTTGTTAACACTTGCCTATGATATTAATGTAATTTACAAATAATAGGTATAACGTCAAGACCTTGCCGCCGTTCTAAGTTGCTGCCAACCACTTGACCAAACCCAAAATTGACGCGGCAGCTTACAACTCCAAATATCTAGAAGACAACTGCCCTCGCAACAAATTTTTGCCTCCCACCAATCATGCCCGTGTTTTAATTACCAATATCCTCACCACCAATCATGCCCGTGTTTTAATTACCAATATCCTCACCACCAATCATGCCCGTGTTTTACCCTTGTTTTACCCTTCCCACGATGGCGAGCCCGACACCCCATTGCATTGTGTAGTCTGGACTTATCTTGTGTGACGATCCGTCTCTTTGGATAGTCACTTTACTTATTTAAAACATCATTACTTAAACAGTAATCTTACTTACTTAGTAAAAAAAAATATTGAAATAAGTTTTTTTCTTCCTTTAACATCCTTTAAAAGGTACTTACAAACCATTGCGACCCCTGTCATTATTCAAGTTAAGACTTTGCTCAACACTTGACTTTAAAATCATTATAAATCGTTTCTTAAAACTTATTTAGAAACATTTACTAAAACTTAACTTTATAAGCAAATAAAACATTTTGTAAATATATTGTAAAACTTTAAAAACATATCTTAAAATGGTAATTTTTCTTAAAACTTTGAAAACATTACATTAAATAGTGGAAAAACTGTGGTGGTATCCATACCCAACTCCTCGCATCCGTTCTCCGTAGCACCCAGATCTTCTAACGGGTCCTACTGGTCACCCATAAAACTACCTATAACATGAAAAAACTTTTTAATGAGCTTTCACTTAATAAATTCAAACATATTCTCACAAATCATTTAAACATGCTGTAAAAATTTTTCTCATAAAAACCTTTTTCTTATAACATTTTTCATGAATGTTTTTCATAAACATTTCTAAAAACAGTTTATAAACATTTTTCATAAATCATTTTTAAAACGTTTCTCATAAACGCTTTTTATAAAACATTTAACATGTAGCAATTCTTAGAATGCTTTTTATAAAATGCCATTTATAAACCTTTTCTTGTAACCATGAAAATGTTTTCATAAACACTTAACATAAAACATTCCTCAAAATGTTTTTCATAAGCATTTAACGTAAATACTTTGTAATAAGGAATACAAACAAATTTATAATGCATGATTCCAATTATGCTCAATTATGAACCTCAATTATAACCATTTTATGAACATTTTTTTTCTTATTTTAACTTTCTACCTTTGTTCCTTAACTTTTCTTATCTTACTTTAACTTTCTTTATTTTACTTTAGTATTCGTATCAACATTATTAATCATGAGATTACAAACATGATGCTTCCCTTGCGGAAGACTTGAGACCATCGAACACCGAGGTCATGTACCTCACATCTAGGAGGTCAAACTTTAACTTTACTTTCATTACCTCACAACAAGGAGGATGATATGACACTTTCTTTCTATCTTTACGTTATCTTCTTATTGACTTTAGTGAGTATATCAAATGCAATTACATCATATGCAAACACACTTGCGAATCATAGCTTGTACTGTAAAACCTATTGCAAAACAAATGCAACATAAAATGCAAACACATTTTGCAAATCATAACTTGTATTCTGAAACTTATTGCATAACAAATGCAACATATAACGCAAATACATTTTACAAATCATAACTTATAGTCTTTTAAACATTGTGCATTTCACATGCAACCATACTTCAAATACATTAAAAATCATAACTTGAACTTTTAAAAAGATTATGCATATCAATATGCAAATAGATGTTAAACATAACAGTTGCAAATTTATTTCAAATCTTGCTTTGAATTTTTAAAACTTTTAGCATAATAAATACAAACATACTTTAAAAGAAACTTGCATAACATTGCAAACTCATTTATAAACGTATACATAAATATTTAAAAATCATTTACTTCATGTTGTATGTGAAGTTTGAACTTACTTGGACTTAGCTCTAACATTCTCTATTTCATTCCTATCTCATTCCTTTTCCTTCCTTTAGTCGGTTTCTGTGTCTTAATCATATGGCACCCGACTTATTAGTTAACTTTCTTTATTATCAATCCACTTGATTGATAACTTAATTTAAACCTTAAAAATTCATTCCTTTTTACTTAACTTATATACTATCGGTTTACCTTCCTTTACTTAACTTTGTAACCCATTGAGGTCACCCTTCCCTTTAACCTTGCAACCCACCGGGCTACCTTTCTTTCTCTTGAACATCCCTTATTAAATTTTCCGTTTCATGTGACAATTTTGTTACTTAACGTATTATGGAACATTTTTTATCTAAGAACGTTATGCTAAATTGGAGTGTTCGACTCCGTTCTAGCCATTTTCTTAAAAATGACAACTTCACCCCTAACGAGTTTTTCGTCCATTTCGCAACTTTATAAAACTCACTGCTTAACTTTGCCATTCAATTACCTACATATCAAGGAAAAATCCCCACTAAGGAGAGTTTCCTGACATCTGGCATTTCGGGTCCTTTTTGCCATTGGTCATAAAATGACAATTTTGCCCTTAATCTCTTTTTCTTCCATTATTTCCTTAACTAAACTTTAATTTCTTAAAACTTAGCATCTATGATACTTACTGCCTACAGCAGTATAGGAAACCAACGTTCCCTAGTGAAAACCCAGTTTTAACACAATTTTATAGTTTTGGCCCGAAATACAAAAATATTTACATTTTTGCCCCTGGAACCAAAAATAATCTTTTTAAACCATTACTCCCCATTTTTCAAGAGGATCAAATTTTCGTAAAGTACCTTACCCAAATTCCTCTTGTTAAAGGACATTTTTGCCCCCTTAAAGATTTTTTTTTCTAACTTTTACAAATTTTGTAAAATTCATAACTCCTAAACCGAATAGAATTTTAAGAAACTGTCCATGCTGTCCTAACAGTTTCGATGAGTTCTAAAACTTTTATGTTGTAACTTTTTTGAAACTCTAACGCTTATGGGGAATTTTTGGCTGATTTTCAAATCTACCAAGAATTTTTTTTTCTTTGCAATTTAATCCCTTTTGGAATTTCACAAAACTTTGTTCACAAAAGTTGTTTCTCTCACTGTGTTGACAATTCCATACCTTGCTTGGAACATAAATTGGCCTCTAAGGCCCTCTAGACTATCACTTCTTGAAACTAACTAAACTTTACAATTTTAACAAAGTTTAATAACTTTTCATTCTTTTCCACAAAACCTTACTTTTTCTTCTTTCCATCATCATCACCATCATTATAGAACATAAACCAATCATGCCATAATATTCATTTACATGCCATAGAACAAAACATTTCACCAAACACTTGGTATGTCTATTTTTAGCATGAATTTTGAAGTAAAAAGTTTAGAAATTTACCTCCAAAGTTGCAAAACTTTGCACTAAAACATTAGGGCATGCCTTAAGCTTGATTTGGAGGCTTGAATTTCATTGAAATCTTGAGAAAGAAAGGCCTAAAGAGGGACGGTTTCCATAAGAGGAAAATGGAGCAATTTTTTTTTCTTTCTTTCCTTCTTTCTTTCCTTTTCTTTCCTTTCCTTTCTTTCTTTCTTCCTTTTCTTTTTCTTGCACGTTGGAGACCAAATGGTCTCTTATATAATGAGTAATTGACCTTTTTTTTCCTTTTCTTTTTCTTTTTTTTTTCTTTTTACAACAAGTGGTGGTGAGTCACCTTAGTCATCAATTAGGTTACTTTGGGTGGCCAAATGTGATTGGGCCACATTTCATGGTGTGGTGGCCTAATCAAAATCCATTGAGCGTCCACCAAACTTTTTACGCAATCCAAGTTTATACTGACAATATTTTTTCTATATTACTGGTATTCTTTTCCATATAGTTCATGAGGTCCCATAACCTCCATACTTATTTTCATCCATCAAATAATGAAATTTCAATATTATCTCACTTTGTACAGTCTAAATTTATAATGACAATATTTTTCTATACCGTCGGTATGTTTTCTATATTGCTACAACATTCCTTATTCATCCGTATTCTCCAAACAGTATTTTTCCTATACTGCTTTAACTTAAACAGTCTAATTTCTGTATTGCTTAAACTTAAACATTCCAATTCTTACAGTGTATTATTTTTACAGTGTAATTTTCATACTGTATAACTTTGTCAGTGTACCTTCTTACACTGCATTATTCTAATACTATATAATTTTCTATATTATTATACAGTATTTTTCCTTAAACTGTATTTTTTGTCTTAACATCATCCTTAACTTATTGCATTTTTAATGCATTAGAAATTCTCGGGTGTTACAGCTTGTCACCCACCCAGATCAAAGAGAGGGAGAGAGAGAGTTCTCAATAGTAGCTTGTAGGATTTGGTTCCATGGCAACCTGCGAATTTCAGTTTGTGATGGTCATAGCGTCGTGCAGGCGGTGGTGGCAAGTCGTCGGGATAGCAACAAGTGGGCAACGAGGGTCGTTGGTTGTTGCTCAGAGAGGCAGTGGATGGGTTTTGTTTGAGTCCTAGTCGTGGTCAGAGAGGGTGATCGAGGGGGTGAGAAGAGATCGAGAGGGGGAGAAAGAGTGATGGTTGGGACAACGGCGGGTTCACTGGCGTGGGTTTGGTTTGTTGGTGATGAAATGAGACGGCGGTGGGTTTATCAGCGTGGACTGGGTTCACCGGTGTTTTGTCGATGTGAGCTAGTTGTTGAGAGTAGGAAAAGATAAGGGAGGGAAGTTAGGGAGAGCGGGAGAAATGAAAATGAAAACAACTTTTTTTTTTTGTTTTCAATTTTTGTTCAAATTTTTTGAGAAATTATGAAAATGTTTTTGTTTTATATTTTTTTAAAATGGTACCGAACAAATTTTTATGTTTATTTTCATTTTTGCTTTTTATGTTTTGAAAAATGGGAGAAAATGAGATCAAACTGGCAGTTTCTAAAAGCTATTGCTTTGTTTCATAATTACACTTTTTTCAAAAAAGCAATAACTTAAAGCTGTAAAAAGCATGTGTTTGTTGCAGTAAGTCGGTTTAAGCCAAAGTTTGAACCATATAAATGACTTAAATCTTTTTTGGATTTTTTGTGGCTTTTTATATTATTATTTTGTAGTCGTTTTAAGCTATTTAAACTTAAAAATTGAAAACATCAAAAAATAAGACTCATTGTCATATTTTTTATATGTATGTAATATATACACATATAAAAATAAAAAATTGTGTAAATAAAAAGGGTCCAATTAAGTGAAATTTTACAAACCGGACTAAAACCTTTTTGAATAGCCAGGTCTGGTCTCAAACCATTGAAAAACGGTTATGACAGGGGACTAAACCGGTGGTCTAAAGTCTTAATTAAAAAAAAAGAAAAAAAGAAAAAGAAAAAAAGACTAGCGGTCTAAAGCTTTCTCTATTTAAAGACCTAGTCACTCACTTATGCAGTTAAACCAACCAACTCTTCCAACAAAATACTTTCCTTCTCCCCTTCCAAGTCTTCTGATTAAGCACTTATAATCACCAATTATGGCAGTTTCAGGAAAGAATGGAACTATCGGAGACGGTGTTATGTTGGAAAAGTTATGCAATACTACTGCTTGTGACCCGTTGAACTGGTCCTTTATGGCCGAGGCTTTGAAGGGAAGCCATTTTGAGGAAGTGAAGCGCATGGTGAGGGACTACCGCAAGCCGGTGGTCCAGCTGGGCAGTCAGATGCTCACTATAGCCGAGGTGGCGGCGGTGGCCTCCGGCGACATGACGGTGGAGCTGGCGGGGTCAGCGAGGGCCGCCGTGAAGGCCAGCAGTGATTGGGTGATGGAGAGCTTGGAAAGAGGTACAGACACTTATGGGATCACAACTGGGTTCGGTGCAAACTCACTTAGGAGAACCAATCAATGCGCCGCCCTGCAAAAGGAGCTCATTAGGTGATGGTCACTAACTTAATTATATTAATCGCTCGTTAATTTCAATGACAAACTATAATATAATATAATATAATATAATATAATATAATATAGTAAGATAATTTTCACTCCAACTTACAAAAAAAATACAGTTGTCATTGCTATTGATGTGGGGATCATCACAAGGTATAAGTTGTGAGTTTCATTTGTGGGACTCGTATCATGAGCTATGCTAGAACAATACTAATGAGCATGAATGTGGTGTTCAGATTACTAAGATGGTGGGTCTTGTAACATGTGATTTATGATCTCAACCCACTCCCTATTGTTTTTGTCTCAACACACGTATATAGTATATCAAAAGTATTTTTGCAACATTAAGAGCATGTTTGACACACCGTATTATATTGTATTGTATTGCATTATATTGTATTGTGTTATATATGAAAAATGTAATGCAATACAATACAATATAGTATACCAAACAAGCTCTAAAGGGTATGAACTAGCACCACGTACTAATATTAAAATATGAGCTCTACCCCAAATATAATATATATATTTATATATTTTATATTTACACGCTTGTGATGAGTTTAAAGATTGTTTATTACTACTTTTATTTATTGTGTAAGCAAATTGGGTTAATGAGATCAAGAATACTTTTTAAAAGTTTATGACATAAATAAATTTTTTAGATGGCCCAAATTTAATCTTTGCACGAAAGTAATAAAGTAATTAAATGATTAAACTTCAAAATAAACAGGCAGTCCAATTTCCACTAGCATCACAAGTTCAGAAAACAATATCAACATGCAAGATGGTGGCGGGTCTCATGCAATACATTGGTGTGGTGTTGTAATAAGTCAAAACTTTAAAACAAAAATTATTTAGCATGAGAAATAAATATAAAAGAATATTCAAATCAGTGAAGTTAGACGTCTCATTTGTTTCTCATTTGTTGAAGCCTTCATTGTTGAAAACATAATGGTAGAAGTTGAAAGAAAAAAAATAAAATAGTAAGTGGAAAATGTGATAGATGGATGGGTAGTTGGAGAAAGAGTTTACCTATAAATAGAACTTCCCCTCCCTCATTTGGTATCGCATTCTCGTCCATCTCATTCTTTCCCCCCTCGTAAGAGTTTTCTTTCTTTAAGTGATAAGTGTGAGGTGTTTATCTTATTTCCTCTCTCTTAGTGATCTAGAGAAAATGTTATTTTTACTACATTTTGATAGTGAGATCCTTCTATACTTGCCTTGTAGATGTAGCCAAATTTGAGTGAACCACACTAAACATTTGTGTCCATTTTATCTTCATTTTATTTATTTTTGAATTTTGCCATCCCAACAAAATTTACCTATACAAATTGCGAAAGAAAAACTTTAAAATATTAAGCATGGGAAATAAATATAAATGAATATTCTCTACATCTTATCTTGATAACCGTTACTTGTCGGAATTAATCAATTTTGGAAAGTGGTATATGGAGAAATGTAAAGGTACCAGCGGAAATTTTACTCGAGATTAATAAAATTTCAAGAAAGAAAAATAAAGATGAATAGTAAAACTTAAGAAAAATATATACAAAAAAAAGTAAAAATTTACGATAATTTAGAATTTGGATATAATTGGGGGTGGCATGAAAAGATTTAGAAAATACGTAGGCCATACATTAAGTTTTAGGGAAAAAAAAGTGGGGAACTGAGGATGGTGTGTGTGAATAAAAATAATTATTTTTGGTCCTTTTTATTTTGCAAGTTCAAAATGTCATTGGGAGCGCTGGCATCACTGAGCCTCACTTATATACAATAAAAGATAAATAATGATATACACAAATTAACACAAGTTAATTATTTACGTATGTAAGAAGATTATTTAGTATATTACTCCTGGGAAAAAAAAAAAAAAGATTAGTTAACCTGTGTGTCTATTGATCACAGATTCTTGAACGCTGGAATATTTGGCAATGAAACAAAAGGAATTTGTGATCACACACTCCCGCGTACAGCAACAAGAGCTGCAATGCTGGTAAGGATCAACACCCTTCTTCAGGGCTACTCAGGCATCAGATTTGAGATTCTCGAGGCCATCTCAAAGCTTCTCAACCACAACGTCACTCCACTCTTGCCCCTTCGTGGCTCCATTACTGCCTCTGGAGATATACTTCCTTTCGCATACATTGCAGGCCTCTTGACGGGTAGGCCCAATTCAAAAGCTATTGGGCCCACCAGCGAGTCCATGACAGCTTCTGAGGCCTTCAAATTTGCGGGCATAAATGGTGGGTCCTTCTTTGAGTTGGGCCCTAAGGAAGGCCTGGCATTGGTTAATGGCACAGGAGCTGGGTCTGGATTTGCTTCGATTGTCCTCTTTGATGCCAATGTCCTAGCTGTTATGTCACAAGTTTTGTGTGCAATTTTTGTTGAGGTTATGCATGGAAGACCTGAGTTCACTGACTATTTGATCCACAAGTTGAAGCACCATCCTGGCGAAATTGAAGCTGCTGCCATAATGGAGCATATTCTGAGCGGAAGTACTTTTGTCAAGGAAGCAAAAAAAACTCATGAAATGGACCCTCTACAAAAGCCTAAGCAAGATAGATATGCTCTTCGATCTTCGCCTCAATGGTTGGGACCTCAAATTGAAGTCATTAGATTCTCAACAAAAAGTGTTGAGCGTGAGATCAACTCTGTTAATGACAACCCTTTGATTGACGTCTCAAGAAACAAGGCCTTGCATTGCGGGAATTTCCAGGGGACCCCTATTGGTGTCTCCATGGACAATACAAGAATAGCCTTGGCCTCCATTGGGAAACTCATGTTTGCCCAATTGTCTGAGCTTGTCAATGATATCTCCAATAATGGGTTGCCTTCAGATCTCTCCGGGGGGCGGAACCCGAGCTTGGATTATGGATTTAAAGGCGCCGATATAGCAATGGCGGCTTATTGCTCTGAACTTCAGTTTCTTGCCAACCCTGTTACCAATCATGTGCAAAGTACTGAGACACACAACCAAGATGTGAACTCATTGGGACTAATATCCGCAAGAAAAACTGCTGAGGCAGCTGACATCTTGAAGCTCATGTTATCAACGTACTTGGTTGCTCTATGCCAAGCAATAGACTTGAGGCATTTGGAGGAGAACTTGAAGAGCACAGTCAAGAACACAATCAGTGTAGTGGCTAGGAAGGTCCTGACTAAGGGGGTCGATTTGGAGCTACACCCTTCAAGGTTTTGTGAAGAGGAATTGCTTAATGTGGTTGACCGTGAGCATGTATTCACCTACATTGATGATCCTCGCAACGCAGGTTATCCTCTAATGCAAAAGCTAAGGCAAGTACTCGTCGAACGTGCATTAGAAAACAATGATGACTTGAATGAAAACACTTCAATCCTCTTAAAGATAGGCAGTTTTGAAGAGGAACTAAAGACCCTTTTGCCTGAAGAAGTTGAGCACGCAAGGACTGCGTTTGAGAGTGGAAGTCCCGCCATTTCGAACAGGATCAAAGAGTGCAGGTCTTATCCATTGTATAGGTTTGTGAGGCAAGAGTTGGGGACTAAGTTCTTGACTGGGGAGAAGGTGAAGTCTCCAGGAGAAGAGTTTGATAAGGTGTTTTCTGCAATTTGTGAGGGAAAAATAATTGACCCATTGCTTGAGTGCCTTAAGGAATGGGATGGCACTCCTCTTCCCATATGCCAATAGTAAAACGCATGGTGCACTGGTCTGATAACTATAATAAACATTTAATTAAATGTACAATTAAAGCGCACTCTGCTGCATCTTGGTCAAGGTGGTGGTGGTTGTTTTGAAAGAAATAAGCTTGTCTTGTTGCATGTTTGTTATGGTTTTGAATAGCTAATATCGGCCTCGCCTTAAATAAAACACATTGGTTGGTTCTCTATACTACAGAATTATTGTTCTTCCTCTTTTTGGTACTCTGATGGACAATTTTAAGGAATTCATATGGTTCCTTTCCAACATTAGTTTTGTTTTTGGTGAATGAAAAGCAAATAATTTATGTATGTAACGTTAGCTGGAAAAAAAAAAAGGCCTATGGAAAACTAGGATCTAAATTAAGTGCACAATTAAATTTATAAACCGTCACGATTTTCTAACTTCTCGCTATATGATGATCAAATCCCAAATGGGCATGAAAATATGAATGTGTCAAACAATTTAAAATCTAATGAAACCTTTGAAACTAGTACTTTTGGTTTTTTTTTTTTCCATTTCAAAAAATACTATTTGTATCTTAGATAGGATGCTCAGTTAATAAAACCCTGTCACGTGTCATACCGAATAACTAATATCAAATTCTTCCCTGCTTAAAGGGTTAGTGGAAATTTTATAAGATAAAAAAGGAGCACATTCAATTGTGTTGATTAATTTTATTATTAATGTAAAAAGAGTCTTAAAAAAGAAAGAAAGATGGAAAAAGCAAAATAAAAAATTGCATATATGAGATTTCTTAAACCATAGTTTTTTCTTCCCTTGAAAATATACAAGACGCGCATATTCAGACAGTAGTCTTAATTGATGAAGACTAGCTGTATCTAGTGCTGCCCAAAATTTTTCAGATATCCTTCAATATTGATCATAATAATTAGATGACAGCTGAAAATGCTGATCCCTTTCTCTATCCTTTATTAATTGTTGTCAACACCACATAAATCATAGAATAATAATCAAGTGAAGGAACAGACATCATCTAACGTCTGAGAAAAAGCGCTTTAGTGCGAGTAAATCGTATTGTAGATATATCCCAATTATTAGGCTAACACGATTATCATATGAAAAACACAAGCGCGCGCACAGTATTTTTAATTCTTAATGCGTTTACTAGCTACTGTTCGACATTGGGTGGGCACTCAAGATCTCCCGTGTTCAGTAAATTTTCATTCCTTACGTGATAATTGTAGGTGGTCTTAGGAACATGCTTTTACACCAAGTCACTACCAGATTTCTGCTACTTTGTTGCATGTACTTTTTTTTACCTCCTAACTCTATGTGGTGTATCCGGTCAGCTTTCAATTTTGGGCTTAAAAAAACGTTAAAACTTGGATTCTATCACCATGACAAAAGCTTAATGGGCTATAATTTTTTTCCTCTCTCTCTTCCTGAGCATGATTAGTAATTAAGTTAAACATCTATTTCTACTTAAATTACTTACTATTAAGGCGTTTGGAAAATGTTATTAGAACTGAAACTTTTAAATTAAAAACTGTAACATGTGAAAGCTTTGTATTGTAGCATACTTTTTTTTATCATTATAGCACTGAAGTGCATTATATTGTATTAACGAAAAAACTTTGTTTAAATTGATTTTTTTAAACACCCTTTAAATCAAAGGTTCGCTTATAAATGTACATGATCGATCTAAATCTTACCCAAATGTCAAGTCCGCAATAACTAACTAATTAGGGTGCCTAATAAAATAAATGATTTGGAAGTGAAGTATGGAAGGAACGTATGTCACATCAAGTATAATCATGCATATTATGGCAACCATGCTTGATAAGAAAACGTAGAATATATATACTCCAGTACAAAAAATGCAAAAAAAGAAATAATTCTAAATCTTCTAAGAAAAGGAAACAAGTAAAACTATTGCATACCTTGGAAATTATGTAATTGATCCCTTTTCCTTATCATGTCCCTTTAAGATGGAGCTCTTAAAAAGAATACCAATTTTGACTCATAAATTTCGTAAACATTGGCGCATTAAAGGCTTAGTTAAGATATCAACAAATTGATCATTTGATGACACATGAGAGACATACAAACACTTTGTACTTTGTCACGAACAAAGTGAAAATCTATTGCAATATGTGTGACTGAAAAACAGGATTTGCACACAAATATGTTGCACCCACATTTTCATTGTAAATTGTCAGAGTGGCAGTAGGAGCGACACCTATTCTTTGAGTAGAGATTGAACCCAAGGGAGTCTTGCAGTTGCAGGAGCAAGGGCTCGATATTCAGCCTTAGTAAAACACCTAGCCATAGATCGTTGTTTTTTAGATTGCCAGGAGATGACATTTGAATCCACACTACTACAAGCAAAATGTTAGAAAACGGTCAGCTAAACCATCGTCTAATCCGACAATATAGTAGATTGGCACATCAGATTACAGTTATAAAGTATTGTCTAATATCCATCTAGGCAACTAAAGGTGCGAGTTGCTGGACTTTAGACGATCGTTTTTGTGTAAAACCATAGTCTAAAGTAATATTTTAGATGACGTCTAACATCTATGGCTGGGAAAAAATAAATATTGTTTGTCATTTTTCGCACGGGTGTCCTAATATTCCTTGATTTATCCCTTCTTTTCTCTGGCCTCACAGTTCATTGATTGTAGTTATTATATTCTGCACTTGCAAAAATAAATAATTATAACAAGTAACTTATTTAAAACAAATATAAATTGAACAAAAAATAACAATTTATACACAATTATTAGAGTAAATCAATAAACTTTTAAACTAATCATAATTCGTGCAATGAAATGGTTGAAATAAAAATATAACAATGAGGGAATAAAATATGACATAATAAATTACAATATAATAATAATGAAATAGTTCTATGTAAGATACAATAAAACATATATGATTACTTTTTCCTCTTACCTTTTATCAATGTTATCAACACAAATGTCATTCAACATCTATATGGACTAAGTGTGATCATCCTCGTCAAAAACGACAACCTTCTCCACTGATAGCAATCATATGCTAAAAGATGGAATATTCTTGCATTCAACATCATCTTCATAACCATCACTAATTACTTTTGGCTTCATTGATACGACTAATGACAACTCTAAATCTTTAGGATCGGTGGTATAGAAAATTTGTTTTGCTTGCGATGCCATGATAAATGGATCATTCTTGTAACCCAATCTTCTAAAGTCTACCACTGTAATGCCGTCATTATCGACTTTCATATAGTTATTAATGACCCAATTGCATTTAAAAAGAGTTACTAGTCCCAATAGTCAAGTTTCCACATATTATCAACATAACCATAGTAGGTCGTTGTTCCATACATGAGATTCTTATCTTTTGCGGAGGAAACATGCATGGAACATCATGAAGACGCACACCAATATTTTGGATAGGTCACTTTTCATCTGTTTTGTGAGTGTAGAAGATGTAGCCATTTATTGAATACCAAGTATATCTCATGACTGTGAATGAGGGTCCTTCATCCAACTAAAACAAGTCTTCTAAAACACATTCACTTTGAGACTCACAAGTCTTGTCATATATGTGCACTCATATCCACTCTCTAAAAGTGTGGTTGTGTTCATGTAGCAACCATTTCTCATTCTTTCTTCTTTTGGCACTTTCATCCTTTATTTTCTTCATATGAACCTCTACGAATGGTTTAACCACACAGATATTGTTCAAAACGTAAAGACATGCCTGCTCTCATTCCTCGTGAGAAACGGACAATGGGGTATCGGAAGACATTGTTTTAGGCTCAATGTCAACCTTCTTTAGCAAACCAATTGCTTCGACATTAGACAAGTATTCCAAGTAAAATTCCACGACTTTTTCGGCTATGTAAATTTCTACAAGGTATCCCATTGGCCTATTTTGGTTCTTGACATAACCCTTCAAAATTTTCATGTATCTTTCAAAAAGGTATATCCACCTCAAGTGCAGCTGCCCACAAAGCCTAACTTCATGTACTAAGTACACCGTTAAATGAATCATAATATCAAAAAAGGATGGTGGAAAGTACTTCTTAAGCATGCACAAGATCTTCACCAACTCCACTTGTATTGTATCTAACTTTGTTGGATCTATCACCTTGAAGCATATTGATGAGACTGAAAATACACATTTCTTAAGGTGAAATATCATCCTTTTGCATTCATATTTCTCATCAAACTCCTTAATTAAAGCATTTGTATGTTAATTAGCATTTTAGTGTCTTAGTGTTAAAATGTTTTTAATATATTTTTATGTTTAATATTATTTTCAGTAATTTTTAGAATCGCTTTCGCATGTAAAATATTGGTTTAGTTTAAAATTAATTAATACCATATAAATAATGTGTGGTGATTTTATTTTTAGTCTTAATATATTTTAAAATATGTTTTAAGTTTATAAATTTGCTTTACTATATTTTTAGTAATTTCTAAAAATATTTTTGAGTCTTAAATAATATATCTATGTGAAACCGAAAAGGCCTAGAATTTTATAAGTTTGTCTTTATTTTTAGTGTGTTTTGTATGATTTAATGAAAAATAAATTTTTTATAATTATCATAAATATTAAGTTTGCAAAATAATTAATTTTAGTATGTTTATTTGTTTTAAGATTTGAAATTTGAAAGAAAAACATAGCAAAACAGCACCGAAACGGACAAAATCGGACATCAAATGCACAAAGAAACATAAAAATTTGAATTTTAAAAATGTTGGACATGTGGCTTCACCAGGGACGTTTGATCGCACCGCCAATGATCCTCAGTCATCATATCCAGGCCAGGTGTCGGCACTGGAGCAGCGTTGTTAGACAGTGTAGGCCTACGCACTTAGTGTTCTAAAAGATTGATTTTGATCAGTTGTTTAATCTAATTATGAAGACCAAATCGACGGACAAGATTTGCACCACTTAATCCTAGCAGTCTCGCCCATCTGTCTTCACTCTAGGCCGTCCTTTAGGTCAATTTCTATGCAATCTTCAGCTCCAAACACAACGTTTCCATTTTGTCAGCTGCTGCATCACACCAGATTGCAAGCTGCAATTTACATTCTAAGGAGAGCTGATCTGGATGAAGAAAAGAAGAAAAAATAAATAAAAAATGATGCAAGTTGTGCAATTTGGCAACGATTTTTTGAACAAAAATAGCAAAACATAGTAGTAGCTACTTTCCACAACCATCCTGATATTGTGGATTTCATCAAATTAAAGTTATTTCCTTCATCTTTGAAGGATAAAGCCAAAAGCTAGCTCTATTCCTTAAGATCACGATCCATCAAATCATGGAATGACATAACAATTGTTTTCTTTCATAAATATTACCTATATCAATAATCTCAAGAAAGAAATTTTGACTTTCCCCAAAACAATCATGAAAATTTTTATAAAGCTTGGGAAAGGTTTAAGGATTTATTAAGTCAATGTCCTCATCATGGTTACTAGAATTGACATCTTATTAGCTTCTTCTACACAAGATTCACAAGTCATAATCGCCAATATCTAGAAGTGACGTACAATGGAAAATATTTACAGAAGGACTAAGGAGTTTCTTGATAAATTTGATGAGAAAGTCCATATGTGGGCTGAATTAGATACTGGTGAAAGTACTAGTAAGTTTTGATCAACTGGAATTCATCATTTGAAGGAAAAGGATAACTACAACCTTAGGGTTCAAGTTGAAAATCTTACAAGAGCGCTATAAATCCTCAAAGCAAAGAATGAGATAGGAATCTAGGCAGTAACAAGAGTTGAATTGCAAGGGACACACTTTATATGTGGAAAGGTAGAACATCAACTACAAAATTGTCATCTGTACCATGCAATGATAGAGCAATATAAGGAACAATATAATGTCTTAGAGACATATCATAAATCTTACACTCCTTATCCCAAAACTTACAACCCTGATGGAAGAAACAATTCAAATTTTAACGGGGGAAAGTCAAAATCAAGTACAGTCACTCAGAAATCATTGGGAGAATGAATAAGAAATGCATCCATAAAGAGAATATGCTCCTTAGCATGATCCACACTAATCAAGTAAATCTTTTGAGGAAACATTGCAAGCATTTATTGAGACACATGGCAAGTCAAAATATAAGTTTGAAGTTGCCTTCACAAAATGGTAAAAGAAATCTAGAAAGTGACTACAAAATGTTCATCTCAAACTTAGGTCAATCAGGAAGGACAAAACTTGATATAAACCTCTAACATTGAATTGAAAAATAATGAAGAGGTTAGTCATGTTACCACTCACAGTAGTAAATCATTGGAAAATTCATCAAACACCACAGACATGAGTAGTAAAGAAGTTGTTCCACAAAGACAAGAAAAAGAAATGAATAACACGGACATGAGTAGTAAAGAAGTTGTTCCACAAATACAAGAAAAAGAAATAAATAGTCTTTCAATAAAGGCTCCTTTCTCCTAGGCTCTTCAATCAACTAAGAAAGTACTGGAAAATTATGAATAAATTTTGGAATATTTGAAGCATGTTCGGATCGACCTTCCTTTGTTGCATGTAATCAAACAAGTGTGAGCATATGCCAAATGAAAGACTTATGCACTGTGAAAAGGAAAGACCATGTCACAAAGACTACATTCTTAACTGAGCAAATAAGTGCAGTTCTTGAGCAAATAGCATTGATCAAGTACAAATATCTCGGATGTCCCACATTCACTTATCACATAAGAGCCCATGAAATCACTCAAGCCTTGTTAGACTTAGGAGCGAGCATCAATCTCATGCTTTATTTGATTTACTCGCAACTAAGACTTAGAGAGATTAAACCCATAGAGATTAAACCCATATCTGTGGTCTTACAATTACAGACTGATCCATCAAGTAACCATGGGGAATATTTCAACAACTATTACCCTATCGATTTTCTCATCTTTGACATTCAAAGCAAGGTGAATATGGAATCAAAATTCCTATTATCCTCAAAAGACCTTTCTTAGCCATAGTTTGAAAATCTCTTTTAGAAACATGACTCTTGAAGTGAATGTTTTCCATATTGGGAAGCAATTTTAAAGCAATGATGAGTATTTTGACACTGAAATCATTGACAAAGCTCTTAGGAAGAATTTATAAAGCAAACTGATGTGCTTGAAAAAATCTTCCAAAATTTTGAACTTGAAAATCTCGATCCCATTTATGATATTCCCAAACATTCATTGGACAAAGGAACAAGGTTTTGACACCTATGTTTTGAAAAGTTGTTGATTAAAGGAGAAAAGCTAAAACCATCCATTGAAGAAATACCATAAGTTAAGTTAGACTAACTTCCTAAAGGACCAAAACATGTATTTTTGCAAGCTGATAATTCTTTTCCTATCATCGTCTCATCCAAACTCGATGAATCACAAGAGCAACGGTTAACCAACATATTGTGTGATCACAAAACTGCATTGGGTTGGACAACAACTAATATCAAGGGAATTAGTCCCTTGATTTGCTCTCATTATATTCATTTGGAAGAAGGAGCTAATCCAAGAAGAGACTCTCAAAGAAGGCTGAACCCAACAATGAAAAAAGTTACAAAGAATAAAGTTTTGAAACTGTTAAATGCGGGTATTATTTAACCCATTACGGATAGTAGATAGGTCAGTCCAGCTCAAGTTATACCTAAGAAATCAGGTGTAACTACGATAAAAAATGAGAAAAGAGATCTTGTTAATACAAGAGTTATCACTAGATGGCGTATGTGCACTAACTATTGGAAGTTGAACACCGCTACTCGAAAAAGACCATTTTTCACTCTTATTTGTTGATCAAATCTTAAAACCTGTAGTTGTTCATCCTTTCTATAGCTTTCTTGATGGATATTTAAGATACTATCAGATAGAGATATCATTAGAAGATCAAGAAAAGACCACATTTACATGTCCTTTTGGTGCTTATACTTTCCGACGTATGCCATTTGAACTTTATAACACTCCAGCTATATTCCAAAGATGTATGATGAGAATATTTAGTGACATGGTTGAAAAGATTATGAAGTTTTTATGAATGAATTAACCATCTTTAGTGATTCATTTAACACTTGTCTGCTCAACTTGGAGGCTGTTTTGAAAAGGCATGAAGAGAAAGGCCTTATGTTAAATTAGAAAAAAATGTCTTTATGGTTCTTTCTAGCATAGTTTTTGGACATATTATCCTTAAAAGAGGAATTGAAGTTGATCTAGCTAAAATTAAACTTATTTCGAACATGGCCACTTCAAAGACTAATGGAGATATTCGATCTTTTTTAGGATATGCTGGATTATACACGTTCATTCTGAATTTTTTAGCCATATCAAGACCTTTATGTAACCTCTTGATGAAAGATGCATTGTTCGAATGGACGAAAGAATGTGAAGAATCTTTTCAGACATTGATATCTAAGCTGACTTTTGTACCTATCATGCAATCACTTGATTGGAGTTTTGTTAGCTCCAAGGTTTTACAAAATGTTTTCAAACTATTTTTGATGATAACAAATACAATTTTTGTGTAATATGTGCAAATATGTATTTTTAGCTAATGAAATTCTTTAGTGTTGTAAAGCTTAATTTAAGCAAATTCAAGTGAAAAAAGTTCAAGAAGTTTCAAGCTATGGATGCAACAAAGAATGGAGGATTTGAAGGTTGCAAGTTTTTATTAGTTATAAGTCCAAACATAAGTGAGCAATTTTTCAATAAGTTTATAGTCAAATGCAAGCTCAATTTCACAGATACACGTTTGCATTCATATATGTTTTCAATCTTTGCATATGTGTTTTCAAAGTTTTCAAATTGTTTTATTATTTGAGATGTGTTCAAAAACGCATATAAGGGACTTAAATAGGTTTCTATAAAAATAGGATTTTAGAACATATTATTTGAATAGTTTTAGGCAACACAGATTGGCCTGCCGACCATTTAAGATCGACCGACCGATGGCCCGGGATCGGCCTATCGATTGATCTACATCAGCCACCAAACAGAAGGTCAAAAATTGGACATTCTGATAGCCTATCGATGGCCCTATTCTGGCCTATGGTGGTCCAAGTTCGGCCTGTCGAACTGCCACAACAAGTTGTCGATTAGATGATAGTTTGGAGTCCTATTTTGAAAATTTTCAAATTCTAGCCTGTCGAACATATTGTCCAGCCTACTGAATTGTCTATAACAGCTAGTTTTCTAACCGTTAGAACTCCAATTGCAACAACTAGTTTGACCCAAAATTGAGTTTTTAAGCCACAAATGAGTACTTGGAGGCTATAAATACACCCACATTCATTGTGCAATGAACAAGAAACATATTGAAAGAATTCTCACATTGTTTACAAAGCATCCATTCAATACACATATTCTTTAGAGCTTACATTTGTTCCATATTCATTTTGAGAGTTGCTCACACCTCTACTATAAGCCTTACATTTAGTTTTTTTTTTGGAGAGATTATTTTGTAAGTGTACTCATTCTTGTAAATCATACCCTATAAGCTTTAAGTTTCCAAGCCTTACAAATTAAGGTGTTTTTGGTTAAGACAATCTCCGTCAAAATTGTCATTTTGTAGGAAAGTGTGGTGAGCCTCGGGTAGACCAAGTCGGTCTAGTGAGGGTTTTGCTCGGCAACAGTAGACGTAGGTTTTTCGTCAAACCACTATAAATAGCGTTTGTGTTTCTTCTCTCTATACTTTTACTTTAACGTAATTTATATTTATCTACATATTTCAATATCTTTGAGCATATTTTGTCTAGAATTTTTTAATAATTGTAAAAAGTTTTAAAACCCCAATTCAGCCCCTCTTGGTAGCTATTTTTGGGTTAACAATTAGTATTAGAGTTAGAAGCTGGTATCTATTTTTGAAAAGGATTTAACAATCTCGAGCATGGCTACTCAAAGTTTTCAATACTCAGACAGTCACTTTATCAATAGACCTCTATTTTTCAATGGAATCGATTATAACTATTGGCAAACTAGGATAATAATCTACTTGTAATTCGTTGACTATGATCTTTGGAATATCATTAAAAATGGACCTTTTAAACCGACAAAAAAATCAAAAAATATTTTAATTCCTAAAAAGCCCAAAGAATATAGCGATGACGATAAAAAGAAGTTGTCTCTAAATGCTAAAGCTATAAACATGTTATTTTGTGTACTAGATAGAAACAAATTTAATAGAATCACATCTTGCACAAGTGCACAAGAAATTTGGCATACATTACAAGTTATACATGAAGGCAAAAATAAAGTCAAGGAGACTAAAATTAACTATCTCCTTCACGATTACGAAATGTTTAAAATGAAAGAACTTGAGACTATAACCGAAATACACATAAGGTTTACGGATATTGTTAATGGTCTTAAGTCTCTTGGTAGGACTTTTACTACAAGCAAATTGGTGTTTAATCTCTACCTCCTTCTTGATACTTTAAAATAACAACTCTAGAAGACACAAAGGACTTATCAACTCTACCACTTGAAGAATTGATTGGCTCCCTTTTGACTCACAAGATAACAAGCCAACAAAATCAAATTGAGAAAGAAGATAAAAGAAATAAGGGAATAACTTTAAAGCAGCCATTCCCGATGATGAAGATGATAAGGATAATGAGGGCCTCAATCCTAAAGACTTTGAAGAGATGGAAATGATAGCAAAGAAGTACAAAAAATTCTATTGGAAATTTAACCATAGCAAAGGTATGAGAAAGAAAGATGATCAAGGTGAGAAATAAAAAAGAAGTTGATATTATTTGCTATGGTTGTAAAAAGCCCAATCATATTAGGCTGGATTGTCCTTTAAAAAGAAAATAGGGGAAAAGGAGATGAAGAAAACGTTTCAAGCTACATAGGACGAGCTAGAGTCTGATGAATTGAATGAGGAAAGATCTAGGGAAGTCGCCAACATATGCTTCATGGCCATCGACAAAGATGACGAGCTATTGAAGAAGAAGAAGGCAAAATGCTTCCTAAATAGTGCTTGCTTAAAGCATATGATGGGGGCCTATCACTGTTCTCAAACTTCACCAAGAAGAAAGGTGGACATGTCATCTTTGGAGACAATACAAAAGGAAGAATTTTGGGTGTAGGTCATATCAGTAACAATTCCTCTTCTTTGGATGAAAATATTTTTCTTGTTGATAATTTAAAGCATAATTTACTTAGCATTTGTTAACTTTGTGACAAGGGCTATAAGGTAACTTTTGAGTCTTCTAAGTGTTTAATTGAAAACGTTTGTAATGATGAATTGGTATTTATTGGTGACTGACACGACAGTGTTTATACAACTGATGTTGAAAAATAATCAAATCAAAACCAATGTTTTTCAGTTTTAAATGATAAAATATGGCTTTGGCATTGAAGACTTGGGCATTCAAGCATATATGTACTTTCAAAAGTTTCTAGAAATGATCTTATTAGAGGTCTACCAAAATTCAAATTTGAAAAAGATAAAGTATATGATGCATGCCAATTCAAAAAACAAGTTAAAACATCTTTTAAATCAATTTCTCAAATTTCCACCACTAGACCTTTGCAACTCTTACATATGGATTTATTTGGTCCTTTTTGGACCACAAGTCTAGTTGGTAAACACTATGCCTTTGTTCTTGTTGATGATTTTTTAAGATTTACTTGGGTTTTATTTTTAGCAAACAAAAACGATGCCTTGCAAATGTTTTCATACTTTTGCATAAGAGTTCAAAATGAACAAGGCTACATGATTACTTCAATTAGAAGTGATCATGGAGGCGAGTTTGATAGGGATGCCTTTGAGTTATTTTGCAATAAAAAAGACTATGAACATAACTTTTCGGCACAAAGAACATCACAACAAAATGGAGTTGTTGAAAGAAAAAACAGTCTTATAAGCAATGGCTAGGACTATGTTGAATAAAAATAGTTTACCTAAATATTTTTAGGTTGAAGTCATTAATGCCACATGCCATGTAGTTAATAGAGTTCTAATTAGACCTAAAATGAATAAAACTCTTTATGAGCTTTGGAAGGATAGAAAACCCAATATTGGCTATTACAAAGTCTTTAGTTGCAAATGTTTTATCTTAAACACCAAAGATAACTTGAGAAAATTTGATTCAAAATTGAATATTGGAATTTTCCTTGGTTATTCTACCACAAGCAAAGCTTATAGAGTTTTCAATAAAAGAACTCTTGTTGTAGAAGAATCTTGTAGAAGAATCTATGCATATAGTATTTGATGAGACTAAGGTTTCTGTGAAAAGAATAGAAATTATGTAAATTAGTAACGGACTATCAAAAGATACACGTTTGTCTAAACGATTATATTTTAAATAGGAATGAATGCAAAAAGGAATCAATTTGACATGTTTGTAAGGAATCAATATGGAAAAAGAAGAAAAATTCAAAGGACAAGTACTTCAAAGGAATTTCGAGAAAGGTATTATATTACATTCAGCCAATTCCACACTTCAAGTTCATTATGTAATCCATATTATGCTAAAAATTTAAGATGGCATGTCGATGGGAGGGTGGTAGATGACTATCTTTAACATCTTGTTGATTCACCATCGTAGAAGTTGGTAGACCAAAAGTTTTAAAATTTTGGAGAGGATCTAAGAAACCTCCAATTAGGTCTTTTTATAGATGAATTAAATCCATATAGTTCTCTTAATAGTCGATATAGTGGTTGGCTACTAATACTTGTGATTTGCAACCTTCCTACTTCGTTGTGCATGAAAAGAAAGTTTTAATGCTAATACTATTGATATTTGGACGTAAACAACCTGGGAATAAAATTGATGTGTATCTTGCACCATTAATAGAAGATTTAAAAAAACTCTGGCAAGAGGAAGAACAAACTTATGATGCTTACAATGATGAGTATTTTACATAAAGAGGAGTGTTTTTTTTTACACAATTAGTGATTTTTTTGCATATTGTCTAGGTTTTTTGTGAAAGGATATTCCACATGTCCATATTGTGGGGAAAACGTGTGTTCACGCATTGAAACATGGGGAAATATAGTTTATTTGGGACACAGGCGCTTTTTAGGTAAGGATCATCGTTATAAGATATATACGCAAACATTTTATGGTAGACAAGAATTTGAAAAAGCTCTACGTCCAATGACTGGAGTTGAGGTATTAAATAAAGTTAATAAAATGGTTTTCAAATTTGATAAATGCAAAAAGTCTAGATCTAGAAAAGAAGAAGTTAGAATCTCAATATAAGGAAGGAGCTTCATGTAAAAGTTATTGGAAGAAGAAATCAATTTTTTTGAGCTAAAATATTGGAAGTCACTTTTTGTACACCACAATTTTGACGTAATGCACATTAAAATAATGTTTATGACAATATTATAGGCACATTGCTTGATATCCTTGGAAAAGCTAATGATGGGTTTACAGCTTGATTAGACCTTACAAAGATGGAATTAAGGATTAATTTAGCTACAATAATTGGTCAGACATGTACCTACATAACCCCTACATGTCATACTTTATCCGAGATAGAAAAGAAAAAATATGTAGAGCATTGGCAGATATTAAGTTCCCAGAAGGATGCTCATAAAATATTTGAAATCTTGTATCCATGGAGGATTTAAAATTAATTACGCTAAAGTCTCATAATTGTTATATCTTGATGCAACAATTCCTTCCAATTTCAATCTACTCAACCAATTCTAAAAAAGTTAGATATGCCATAAGAAAATGTGCTTTTTTTAATGCTTGTGACAAAGTCGTGGGTGTCTCCAAATTGAAACAATTGCAAGGTGAGATTGTTGAAACTCTATGTTTACTTGAAAAACTCTTTCTACCGTCATTCTTTGACATCATGATTCATTTGACCGTGCATCTTGTAGATGAAGTTAAAATATGCAAAATGGTTTATTTGCATTGGATTTACCCTTTTGAATAATACACGAAGATTTTAAAATATGTTTGAAATCTTAATCAACCTAAAGTTAGCATTATTGAAAGTTATATTGTAGAAGAGGTTATAGAATTTCTTAGAATACTTGTCGTGGACTAAAGCAAGTGGAATCCTAAGTCTCGATATGATCTTGGTGAAGGAGGAAAAGCTTTACATGGACAAGGAGATATTGTTAAAGTAGGTCGACCTAAATGGAGTCGAGCTCATAATACTGTTTTGTAAAATAGAAGCGAAATCATTCCTTACATTGAGTAAATAGCTATTTTTTCTTTATATATATATCATCAATATAATTAAATAATTTATGAAAGCCTTTAACACGAGTTTATGACCATTTTTATTTTTAGGGAACATATGATATGTGCCATGCCCCGGAGTATGGGAGGTGACGTGGTAGATTAATTAAATTAATTTAAGGAGTATTTAATTAATATCAAGAGTTTAAGGGTTTGAGTTTAATATAAAGTGTGAAAATTTAAAGAAAACATTGCATGAATAATTAATATTAAGGAATAAACATAGCGAGTATGGGTCCCACAGACCCATAACTTGTGCACACATATGGTACTGATAATATCATAAATACAACCACAGTCCAAGTACAAGAAAAGTTAAAATCTTACATGTCTTGATTTAAATAATACAAATTAACCTACTAGTCCCTCTATTGCTCCTGAGTTCTATCCGTTGAATCTTCTCCAAACCTAAATAAAAAACCACCTAGAGGGGGAAATTTAAAACAAATAAAACGTGAGCGAAAGGCTCAGTAGGACTATGTTTTATAAAATAATTTAATTTAAAAAAACATTTCATTACTCAGGAATTATTTAAAAGAAAACTTAAATACATTAATTAATAAATTAATAAATTAATAAATTTGAGTAAACCGTTCTTACCCACAACAGTTTACTCATACAACCAGTAATATTATTTTTCTTTCCTAGGCAAACCATAATAATATCACCACCGTAGTGGAACAGCTAGGTTTCGGGACCTGGCTCCAAGGTCGATCGCTACACGACCCGATCTTTGATATGGCATCATGCCTGTATGTTTGTTATCATCATCATTCAAAACCCAATTACCGAGTGTTGTCATTTACATTCATTATGAACTTCATTTCAGTTCACGGTATATTAAAATATAACTGATAAATTCATTTTCAAACAACCGTTGGAAAAATTTTAATAGAAATCCTTTTCAAAGCCAAATCATTTTGAAACTAGGCTACTAAGGAATAGGGTAGAAGTCCTACCTCAATACTCGTACCGGTGCCCCGCACCGTAATCCCGGACCGCTATACGTTAGCTCCGCGGAACCACGAACGATCCTAGATACAAACTAAGTCGATCAATATCTAGTTTGAGACATTTTATGTTACTAAACCATTTCATGATGTCCTAGTGTTGCATTTGTATCTTTAAAATCATTCTATAAGGTTAGAATTTAAATCGGGGTTCAAAACAGTGAAAACGAGTGAAAAATCACAAAATTTTCCATGTTTCGGCCGGCCTGCCGGACTCCCTGCTTCGGTGCAGTTTGGCCTGCCAGAAACCAGGTCCGGTCGGCTGGTCATTTCCCCAGGTTCGGCCTGCCAGATGGAAGAACACCGGCCTATTGATCCCTTGTTCTAGCCTGTGAACACATAGTTCGGCCTACCGAACTGGGAAATCCCAGAAATCCAGCCACGGGTTTTTCGATCTCCAAAATCCAAATCTTGATTTTAACCTGTTTTTCTCAAATCTCAGGCATGGAAAACAATCATAGTTGATAGAAAAACATACTAGAACACATTTAAACAAGATTTAAACTCAAAAATCCAAAAATAAGAAAATGGGGAGAAAAATGAAAAATCTTGAATCCAATCCGTTTTTCTTCAATCTAAGCTTAGATTCTAGTTATTCTAAGTTCATTTAACTCAAATCAAAGGTTTTCTAAGCTCAAGCATACCTAGATTTCAAACATGCACAAAATTGAAAATTTTGGAGAAAGTTTAGAAATTTCAAAACTAACCTCGAATCGAAGCTTCAATCCGCGTTCCTGGTTACCAAATCATGTCCCCGAGCTTCCTCCTTGCTAACCAGAAGCTTGGATTCGAATTTGTTTCAAAAATTTGTGAGAGAAGTAGAGAGAGAAAGGAGAGACCGAGAGAGATCAAGAGAGAGTCACGATGAGGGGGAGAGAGAGAGTGAACAGAGAGTGTGATGAGAGAGGGAGAGGAGGGAGAATAAATAGAGAAAATCAGTGGGCGGTTTTACTGTGCGAAAACCATGTGCCGCCCACGATTTTGTAGAACCGAACATTTTTAACATTTTTTTTACAAATTGTTGTGTTTTAAAACTCAAAACATCATTTTAAAACATTATGAAATCATTTGAATTCATTAAATTAACAAAACAACCAAAAAATTCAAAATCCAACCAAGTAATCAAATTAATATTGAAACATTAATTATGGCACACTAATTCATCATTTATATCACAATAACATTAAATAAATTCCAAGGCGTTGTAACTCTCCACCCCTAAAAGGAATTTCGCCCACCAAATTTACATCTCATCTTGGAAACAAAACAAATGCGGATACAATTCCTGCATACTCGACTCTAGTTCCCAAGTGGCTTCATCAACCCCATGATGCTGCCACACGACCTTTACCAATGGTATCTCACGACGACGCAAACTAATTACTTTCTGATCGATGATCTGAATCGGCACTTCTTCGTACGTCGTATCTTCCTGAACCTACACATCACGAAATGAAACTATCTTACCCTGCTCAGGCAGACACTTCCTAAGCATCGACACATGAAACACATCGTGAACATGAGAAAGTTCGGGCGGAAGATCAAGCCAATAAGCAACCACACCAACACGCTGAGTGATCTCGAACGGCCCAATATACCTCGGCGCGAGCTTTCCACTCACTCCGAACCGCATAGTTCCCTTACGAGGTGATACCTTCAAGAGAATGAAATCTCCAACCGCGAACTCTAAGGGTCTACATCTTCTATCCGCGTAACTCTTCTGTCGACTCTGAGCTGCCCTCAATCGATCTCGAATCACCGCGACTTTCTTGTTGCTATCACGGATCTCATCCGGCCTAAGAATAACCCTATCTTTTGGCTCGGCCCAACACACAGGTGACCGACACGGTCGCCCATACAACGCCTCAAATGGTGCCATTCCAATACTCGCCTGATAGCTATTGTTGTATGTGAACTCCGCTAGATGCAAACATTGCTTCCAATTCCCGCTGAAGTCCAACGCACAGGCACGCAACATATCCTTGAGAATCTGAATAACCCGCTCAGACTACCCATCAGTCTGAGGATGAAACGCCATACTGAAGTTCAAATCTGTACCTAAAGCCTCTTGAAAACTCCTCTAATACTTAGCATTAAACCTGGTGTCCCTATCAGAGGTGATGGACAACGGAACTCCATGCAACCTCATAATATTCTGCAGGTCCAAATCCTCGAGAATCTTCCTCGAACACGTAAACCTAAACGGAATGAAATGCGCCGATTTCATCAGCCTATCGACCATGACCCAAACTGCATCATGCCGCTGCTCCGTCCTCGGCAAACCTGTGAGAAAATCTATCGTCACATGCTCCCATTTCCACCTTGGAATAGGAAGCGGCTGAAGCTGACCTGCAGGCTTCTGATGCTCGGCTTTCACCTGAAGACACATCAAACACTTGGCCACGTACTCTCGAACATCTTTCTTCATGCCTCTCCACCAATATTGCCTCTTCAAATCGTGATACATCTTTGTGCCCCCTGGATGAATAGCAAACTGAGACCTATGAGCTTCGTCCAAAACGACTTTCGTCACCTCGGCGATAGCTGGAACTGCAAGACGCTCCCAAAAATATAACGATCCATCTGCATGCACGCTCCATTCTTCAAACTGCTCCCCGTTTTGAATCCGCGACCAAATCCCCTACAAAAGCTGACTTTGCTTCACCATCCGAACAAGAGCTGGGGTCGCTCCCACATGATATACCGAAACTCGATCACAGTCTTCATGATACCGTAGCCCATACTCGCTCACTGTCGCATCCCTGCTCCAGTCCTCAAAAGCCAAACAAGTGAGAATCCCTGAAGACTTCCTACTAAGCGCATCCGCGACCACATTAGCTTTCCTGGGATGATACTGCAACACAAAATCATAATCCTCCATATACTCTATCCATCTACGCTGCCTCAAATTAAGATCCCTCTGAGTGATCAAATACCTCAAACTCTTATAATCGGAGACGACCTGAAACGACGCTCCATACAAGTAATACCTCTAAATCTTCAGCGCGTAAATCACTGCCGCGAGCTCTAAATCATGAGTAGGATAATTCCGCTCGTGAGGTCATAGCTGTCTCGATCCGTACGCAACCACACGTCCATGCTGCATCAACACGCATCCAAGTCCGCGCCCTGAAGCATCTGCATAAACCTCATACGGCTCGTCACTGCTAGGAATAACCAACACTGGAGCTGAAGTCAACCGGTTCTTCAATTCTTGAAAAGCAAGCTCACAATCTTCATTCCACTCAAACCTGACATTTTTCTTGATCAATCTCGTCAACGGAGCTGCAATCTTCGAAAAATCCTTTACAAATTTCCTATAATAACCTGCAAGACCTAAGAAGCTGCGAATCTCCGCTACATTCCTTGGTCGTTCCCACTCCAATATAGCTTCAATCTTGGACGGATCCACAGAAATACCATGCTCCGAGATGACATGACCTAGAAACTTGACCTTAGTGAACCAAAACTCGCACTTTTCCCTCTTAACATACAATTGGTGCTCCCGCAGAGTCTGAAGCACGACCCTAAGATGCTGCTCATGCTCCTCCCAAGTCTTAGAATACATAAGAATATCATCGATGAACACGATCACGAACTAATCCAGATACGGCCTAAATATCCTGTTCATCAAATCCATGAAAGCTGCCGGAGCATTCGTCAACCCAAACGACATAACCAGAAACTCAAAGTACCCATATCGAGTCATAAAAGCTGTCTTGGGAATTTCCTCTTCCTTAATCCTGAGCTGATGATAACCCGACAACAAATCAATCTTTGAGAAGTACCGCGAACCTCCCAACTGATCAAACAACTCATCAATCCTAGGCAAGGGATACTTGTTCTTCACTGTAACACGATTCAACTACCGATAATCCACACACAACCTGAGTGTCTCATCATGCTTCTTAGCAAACAAAACCGGTGCTCCCCACGGAGATGTGCTATTTTGAATATACCCTTTATCAGCAAACTCCTGAAGTTGCCTCCTCAATTCTTTCATTTCTGTCGGTGCCATCCGATAAGGTGCCACAGAAATTGGTGCTATCCTTGGAAACAACTCGATACCAAACTCAATTTTTTGATGCAGTGGTAATCCTGACAACTCATCGGGGAAGACATCCTCAAACTCATTAACCACCGAAACCGCTACGCTGCCACTCGAAACATAGGGCTCGCAATCTAGATTGGCAAGAAAAGCACAACAACCTAGATTCCTTCGCCCTCCTAGACACGACTTCATGAGACGTTCACTCATTAACCAATCACCACCACCCTGGTAAGTGATCATCGTCCCCCTATCAGACACTAGGGTCACTTTTCTAAATTGGCAGTCCATAACTGCATTATACCTAGACAACTAGTCCATCCCTAGAATTACATCATAGGAGCTCATGGGGAGTATAATCAAATCACTTTCCAAAATCTCATCCCCAATCTTTATTTTACAAGACTTAAATACACAATTCACACATACCCGCCCCAAGGGAGAAGTTATAACTAGGGGTTCATTAAACTCTTCTATCTCTAATCCCAATGCATGTATAAAAGAACTCGAAATGAGAGAATGGGAGGCACCGGTATCAAATAAAACACGAGCTAACGATCTAGAAACCAAGATCATACTATCGACAACCGCGTTACCAACATGAGAATCTGGTCCTCCAGATGCCATTGCATGAACCTGTACTGGAGCCTTTCCTTTCCCTCTACCAACATTGTTGGGTCCTGGATTATTCTGCCGATGCTGCTGGGATGGAGACGACTGTACACTACCTGTACTCGGCGCTCGATACTGAGGGACACTGCGCTGGAAATGCTGCGGCTGCTGCCCCCGTGTCGAATATGAGAACTGCTGAGGAGAGAACTAGGGATACTACAACTACGGGTACTGCTGAGGCAGAGGTAGGGTCTGAGGCTGAGACTGACGACTGGCATCCTCCCCGGTCTGAGATCCAAGACGAGCACTCCTGATTGGGCAATTCCTCTTGATGTGTCCGGGCTGCTGACAGAAATGACAATGGAAGCTGTAGGGATTGTTGCGCCCGCTGCCAGACGAACTGTTGCTACCACTGTTTGCGCCACCTTGCTTGCTCTTCCCTGGAGTCGGACGGCTACTGGTGCTCTTCCTACCACTCCTCTGCGGTCCTCCTGAAGCCTTGGCTCGGTCCTCACAATACTGCACATAATCATTCTCCACGGATATCGCCGACGACACAAGCTCTCCAAAACTCCTAAGCCGCAGAGTAACCAACTGTCGCCGAATAGGAGCCTTGAGCCCTTCCTGAAACTTAATACACTTCTCACGCTCCGATGCCACCGCTGATGGAGCAAACCTAGCCAACTCATTAAACCTTGCCTCATATTCCTGGACTGACAGATCACCCTACTGCAACCTGTAGAACTCAGCTGCCTTCTGATCTCTATACCCCTGCAGAAAATACCGATCATAGAACAGCTCCTCGAACCTGTCCCAACTGATATCACCACCGCGCTCCAAACGCTTAGCTTGTTTCCACCAAGTGTTAGCGCCACCCTCGAGCTTATATGCAACAAACTCAATACGATACTGTTCAAGCACACCAAGGGTATCCAAATGCTTCAAGACCGAATCCAGCCAATACTCTGCTAACTACGGATCCCCATTACCATCAAAAGTTGAAATAGACGCCCGTCGGAATTCCTTAAAGTACGCATGCCGACGACTAACATCAGAATCTTTCGGTTTAGCCCTGGCTGTCATCTGTTGGAAAGCCACAAACATAGACCTCATCATACCCTCATCGTTTTCGAACTCGGCGTCAACTGTCGAACGACGTCTAGGTGCCATTCTCTCACTTCTGAAAACAAAATTTGGACTGTCAGAGGTATTTTATTGTCAAACCTATGTATGCACAATTCCCAAGGTTCACAACCTTGAGCTCTGATACCATTCTGTCACACCCCGGAGTACGAGAGGTGACGTGGCGTATTAATTAAATTAATTTAAGGAGTATTTAATTAATATCAACAGTTTAAGGGTTTGAGTTTAATATAAAATGTGAAAATTTAAAGAAAACATTGCATGAATAATTAATATTAAGGAATAAACATAGCGAGTATGGGTCCCACAGACCCACAACTTGTGCACACACATGGTATTGACAATATCATAAATACAATCACAATCCAGATACAAATAAAGTTAAAATCTTACATGCCTTGATTTAAATAATACAAATTAACCTACTAGTCCCTCTACTACTCCTGAGTTCTGTCCGTTGAATCTTCTCCAAACCTAAATGAAAAACCACCTAGAGGGGGAAAAATTTGAAACAAATAAAACGTGAATGAAAGGCTCAGTAGGACTATGTTTTATAAAATAATTTAATTTAAAGAAACATTTCATTATTCAGGGATTATTTAAAAGAAACCTTAAATAAATAAATAAATAAATTTGAGTAAAACCGTTGTTACCCAGAACAGTTTACTCATATAATCAGTAATATCATTTTCCTTTCCTAGGCAAACCATAATAATATCACCACCGTAGTGGCCCAGCTAGGTTTTGGGACCTGCCCCCAAGGTCGATCGCTATACGACCCGATCTTTGGTATGGCATCATGCCTATATGTTTGTTATCATCATTATTCAAAACCCAATTACCGAGTATTGTCATTTACATTCATTATGAACTTTATTTCAGTTCACGGTATATTAAAATATAACCGATAAATTCATTTTCAAACAACCGTTGGAAACATTTTAATAGAAATCTTTTTCAAAGCCAAATCATTTTGAAACTAGGCTACCAAGGAATAGGGTAGAAGTCCTACCTCAATACTCATGCCGGTACTCCACACCGTAATCCCGGTCCGCTATACGTTAGCTCCACGGAACCACGAACGATTCTAGATACAAACTAAGTCGATCAATATCTAGTTTGAGACATTCTACGTTACTAAACCATTTCATGATGTCCTAGTGTGCCATTTGTATCTTTAAAATCATTCTATAAGGTTGAAATTTAAATCGGGGTTCAAAACAGTGAAAACGGGTGAAAAATCACAAAATTTTCCATGCTTCGGCCGGCCTGCCGGACTCCCTGCTTCGGCCGGCCGAACTGCACAGTTCGGCCTGCCGGAAACCAGGTCCGGTCGGCCGGTCATTTTCCCAGGTTCGGCCTGCCGGATGGAAGAACACCGGCCTGCCGATCCCTTGTTCTGGCCTGCCGAACACACAGTTCGGCCTGCCGAACTGGGAAAACCCAGAAATCCAGCCAGGTGTTTTTCGATCCCCAAAACCCAAATCTTGATTTTAACATATTTTTCTCAAATCTCAGGCATGGAAAACAATCATAGTTGATAGAAAAACATACTAGAACACATTTGGACTCATTTAAACTCAAAAATCTCAAAAATCCAAAAATGAGAAAATGGGGAGAAAAATGAAAAATCTTGAATCTAATCCGTTTTTCTTCAATCTAAGCTTAGATTCTAGTTGTTCTAAGTTCATTTAACTCAAATCAAAGGTTTTCTAAGTCCAAGCAAACCTATATTTCAAAAATGCACAAAATTAAAAATTTTGGAAAAAGTTTAGAAATTTCAAAACTAACCTCGAATCGAAGCTTCAATCTGCGTTCCCGGTTACCAAATCACGTCCCCGAGCTTCCTCCTTGCTAACCCGAAGCTTGGATTCGAATTTGATTCAAAAATTTGTGAGAGAAGTAGAGAGAGAAAGGAGAGACCGAGAGAGATCAAGAGAGAGTCACGATGAGGGGGAGAGAGAGAGTGAGCAGAGAGTGTGATGAGAGAGGGAGAGGAGGGAGAATAAATAGAGAAAATCGGTGGGCGGTTTTACTGTGCGAAAACCATGTGCCGCCCACAGTTTTGTAAAACGGAACATTTTTAACTTTTTTTACAAATTGTTGTGTTTTAAAACTCAAAACATCATTTTAAAACATTATGAAATCATTTGAATTCATTAAATTAACAAAACAACCAAAAAATTCAAAATCCAACCAAGTAATCAAATTAATATTGAAACATTAATTATGGCACACTAATTCATCATTTATATCACAATAACATTAAATAAATTTCGGGGCGTTACAATATGGTTGCAAAATAAGAATCCTACTAAATCAAATGTCAAAAGTGGGCATATGATGAGCATCATTGTACGTTCATTTACTGGTTACACGATAAAATTGAAAATCAATCGGCATAAAACCAATACAAGGTAGTAAATTCATTAAAGTAGATAGCACATACACTTAGCACGCATGTTATTAAACGGAAAGCATATGTCATACATGGGCGTTGATTTAAAACAAAATCACTTAAAGATACACGTTCCATGCAAAAATAGTGATGTCAGTATAGTTGCAAAAACTATTCAATTCTCAAGTGCGACGGACCCCTATATATTGTAACGTGTCATAATATGAAGTAATCCAAGAAATATGGGAACTCAATTACCATACTTTTCATATCGTAGTGTTTAAATATGATTGGGTCAAAAGTAATTACAGTGTAAAGATAGATAAAGATGGAATTACTTTGGTTGATTTTAGTAGGAAATGTTACAAATCCAACTCTTTTATTTTGGTTCTCAAACAAAGCTAGTTTTCTATATTCAAGATCTGAAAAATGTAAGATGGTTAGTTGTTATCCCTTTACCACAACAAGGCTTTAATCAAACATTTATGCTCCATTAGGTAAGAAGGAAAGAAAATAGGAGGGAAAAGAAACTATGAAGGTAAGAAAACTGTAGGTAAAGGAAAGATTTCAATTTTCTCTTCACTTGTTTGGTATATGAAGGTGGAAAGAAAATGATTTTATTTTCTCTTGTTTGGTATTGCAAGAAAAACCAAAGGAATGAAAAAACTACTATTAATACAATTACTATTTTGCCCAAATATTATTTAGTTATTTCCCTTATTTGGTGCCTAAATTTTTTGTTAGAATTTTGATAGAAAAGAAAGACAAATTGACAACTTCACTTTCTTTACATTGTTGTCAAACTTTTCCCTTACAAAATCCATCCATATTTGGATAGATCAATTTTGGTGGGACCTATATGCTATTTCTTTCACTCATTTTCCTTTCAATTCTAATTTCTTTTCTACTAAACATGCCATCATATCAATTTTTATCCCAAAAGCCTTCTAATGTTTTCTTTTCCTCCCCTTTTCACTCACACCAATCAAAGCATTAAAGATGATAATGAATGTGACAATATAATAGATCATCATCCTTTCGGTATGAGTTTGCTTTCTATAGAAGAAAATGATGGCAAAGATGATTCTATAGATTCTTATTTACATGATGATTGTGAAAGAACTTAGATAAACCATTCAGAGAAACAATTCCATCTAGTTAGGAAACTTTATTATGATTTTAGTCTTGGACTATTCATAAATCTTAATTTAGTTGTATTTATTTTTAAGCTTACTATATTTTTTATTTTAGTTTTATAAACTTGTGCCAAGGAAAATAATTTTTTTTAATTTTTTAATTTTTTATTATTTCAAAAAAAATTATTATTTTTTCCTTGTGCCCTACTACAAACAGTTGAAATAAGTTATATATATAAAAAAATGACGGTGGACGCTTATTAATGTTTTATTTTGTTGTTTGGAACGAGTTCAACACGACTCCTCGCACAACTCCAAGGGTAGGATAAAAAACACCAGGGCTCCAAAGCAAAAAAAAAAAAAAAAAAAAAAACAGGCTAAAAACGCACCTTTTTTTATTTAAAATATCTATCAAAAAGAAAACTGAACGGCACTCTCCCCAAAACCCTAAAGCCTCTCTTTCCCTCTCCTTGTCCCTCTCAAACGTTCTCTCTCTGTCGCCGGTCGTCGCTCCCTCTGCTAGATTCCAAGGTACTTTGATTGCAAAATTGATTCTTGTTAGACTTTTATTGACTTTTTCTTTTTTCCTGTTTAATTTTTGATATTTGATTTCACTCTCAAATCAATTAACGAAACTCAAAACAAAATCATATACTACACTAAAATGTCCTCTTACTTTCTTACCTTCGTTTCTTGTTTGGTGTTTTCTTTTTCTCCCTTTCCTGTTTTCATTTTAACTTTTTTTTTTTTAAATTTTTGAAACGGAAAACACGTTTCATATTCATATACGTTTCTAAGATCATGAGTGTTCATTAAACTTTCCCTTTTTTCCCTCGTTTGTTGTGGGTCATGTTTGTTTGGTGGGGTTCAAGGTGGGTGTGTTCTAATTTGTTCAAAAGGGACCGGTTTGTAACTGGGGGCAAAAAGAAATTGGCTAATTCTTAGCTTGTTTTTTGGAGCTATCTAGAAGTAGAAATTGACTGGAGTCAAAAGTTCTAATGCATCAGTGAGAATAAATGGTAGGATTAGAATCTGTGAATATCCCCTTCTACTGTGGGTGGCAATTGAGGTCTGGGGATGTGGCTGAGGTTTGTGTCTTTTCTTTCTAATTGTGAACTTGGTCGTTAGTGAGTGGCAATTATGCAGTTTTTTGTTGCTATCTTGTGCTCTGAATGATTCAAAACATAACCGTGTCCCATCTCTTTTCCGCCCCTTTGCACCGTTAGGGGTAAGTTACTCTGAATCTTTCAACTCTGGATCCTTTGAATGATTCAAAAAGGTTGAAGCTTTTAGGTTCGGAGTTTGAGGTTTGTAAATTACAAGCATCACATCTTTGCATGCATACCCTTTTTATTTTTATTCTTTGTTGCTGTCGTTACTTTCCGCTGGTGAAATCCCAACACTTATGATTCTACTACTAATAATAGCTTCTTCTTGTTTGAAATTGAAAAGTCATTTGATTTAATAGTTTGAGCAGATTTAAGCTTAACTATTTAAAAATTGACCGCTCAACTTTTCCAGGAAGTTAGCCGCTTGCTTTTGGGACTCAAGTTTGGAAAGCCACTCGAAATTGTTGCTCTAACGGAACCTGCCAAAGCTCTTCTTCAAAGCACCACTTCGATCTCCAGGTGGGTGTCCCTCTCTTGTAACATTCCCAATATGCAATCTCGTTTATGACCGTCTTTCTTTTTTATTTAGACCCTTAGTAGTAATCTTGGATCCATTGCAATATGTAAGAATTGTTGGAATTTGATGTCGATGCTATTCTAAATATTAGTTCTAATAGTGACATTACGGATTGAATTCTGTTTACAAGTCCGTCTTAGTTGAGCAAAAAGAAGATATGGTTGCCAAGCATCTTATGCAGCCTAACTTTTCAAAGAAATTGGAAATACATGAAAATCTGGTTATTCCTTAAAGCATATTCAGCTTACTCCGTGAAGCATATTCAGCTTAGTCTTCTCTGCAAAAGCATTTTTCTCTTTTTTTTTTATAATTTTTTATAATTTTGTTCTTTTATTTATTTATTTATTTTTTGCGGCTGGTGCAGCTGGTAATCATTTTATAGATGGCTCCATTTAGAGAAGAAGGTAATCCTAAAAGAAAGCTACTTGGTCAAGATGAGGCATGACATTGTACAATTTACAATTATAGTAAGAGATATAACAAAAATGAAAAGTCTTATACGTAACAAGAGTAAAGAAATAAAGAAGAAGGTAGATTACAACAAGAAAAAACAAGTGATTATAAAATAGGCAAAATGTTTATAGAGCTGGTTGAATTGACTTGAAGTTATAGTACTAAAGATAAAATTTGAGAACTTGAGGTAAATCGGTTTATTTACGAAGATTTATTTGTGTGATAGCCATATTTTATTAATTTTTTTATTATGTTTGTTTGGTTTATTTGTAGAATACTTTTGACCTACGTGAAGATAGTAGAGAGCATCACATGCAAGAGATTGGAAGAAAATGGAGAACTTTTAAAGCCGAATTAAATAAAACGTATATTAAACCTAATTTTAAGGTTGGAAACTATGGTATGCTTAGACAACCTCCTATTGCTCATCTTGAGGTAGCTGAGCAGTGGACGTAGTTTGTGAGATCTAGAACGTCAAAAGAGTTTTTGATTAGTTTATTTAATAATCTTCATTCTTTAATATTGTACTTACACATTTACTTATGGTTAAAATAAAAATTCATGAAATTATATGAACTAAGCATCAATCAAGCCAAAAGAGCTAAACAAGTGGAATGTCCTTATCGTTTAGCTCGCAAAGGATACATAAAACTAAATGTTGAAATTCTTTGTCCTTAATATTTTGTAGATTTTTTTTTGTCTGATCAACTACTTGTATTTAATTGTTTTTGATGCAACAAATTGAAATTGATCAAGCAAATGACGTTGATTGATCAGTGTTATGGATGAGATCGTGTCAGAACAAAAAAGAAGAAATTACAGATGAGAATAGCAAACATTATGCCGATAGAATACCAAGTGAATGTTTAGTTTTATTAGTTTAGCTAAGTTTATTTTATAGAAAAATTATAATATGTTTTAATATATTACATGATGAATTAAGTGAGCTACGTCAGAAAGGATTGTTGTCTGTATAAGGGTCTAATGATATCCTAACTTGAGCTCTTGTAAAACCCAAACTTTCTAACCGTGTTCGAGGAGCTTGAAAGGGTCTAACTTTAAACACATACTTTAAAAACAAAAGCAAGGGAAGAAATTTAAGAGAACAAGAAGTGGAATTACGAAAAGAACAATGAGCGATGCTCCCATTACAACAATCACAAATGAAAACTAAATGGAGTTGAACCAAGAACTTAGTCAAATTGTAGAGCTTTGAGTTAGATTTGAAGAAAAGGATGATGTTCAGCATATTGGTCTTAAGATGCTCGAACAAAATCTAGCTAGAACACCATCTTTTTTCCTTGCTCGAATACCATCTCTTTCTTCTAATCATCTAATCTTGTTCGAAGCTCTGCAATTTGATTGAGAAGCTCTTGGTTCAACTTCATTTGGCTTTTCATTTGTAATTGTTGTAATTGAAGTATAGCTCATTGTTCTCTCAATTTTGTTACTTGTTCTCTTAAATTTTTTCATCTGCTTTTATTTTTAAAGCATGATTTTAAAGGACCATGTCTGACTTCGTGAACACAACCAGAATATTTAGGTTTTCTAAGCGCTTGAGTTAGAATTTTGTTAGGCCCTTGCAACAATCCTTGTTAATATGGTTAACTCAATTCATCCTGTAACATTAAAATATATTATTTTTTTGACAAGATAAACTTAGCTAAATTGATAAATTTAAATATTGACTTATTATTTTATCTGCATAATATTTGCTATCCTTATTTGTAAATTCTTTTTTTTTTTTTTTTGTTTTCACATACTCTCACCCATAACACTAATCAATCAGCATTATTTGTTTGAACAGATTCGGCTTGCTGCATTAAAAAGAATATATGAAATACAAGTAATTGGATACATGGTAAAATAAAAATCTAAGAAACTTTAAGGTCTGACAATTTTAGCGTCTAATTCCACGTATTCTTTGCGAGCTAAGCGATGAAAACATTCCACTTGTTTCGCTCTTTTTGCTTGTTTGGCACTTAGTTCGTATGGTTTAATGAATTTATGTTTTATTCATAAGTAATTATGTAAATACAACATGAAAGTATGAATATTATTAAATAAACTAACCAAAAACACTTTTGACGTTCTAGATCTCATAAATTCAGTTCGATGCTCGGTGACCTTGGGGCAAGCAATAGGAGATTGTCTAAGTTCACTGTAGTTTTTTGCCTTAAAATTATGTTTAATATACATATTATTTAATTAGGCTTTAAAATTGCTTCATTGTCTTCCAATCCTTTTCATGCGATCCACTTTGTTATTCTCAGCTATATCAAAAGTAATTATAAAATAAATCAAACAACAAAATAAAAAAATTAATACAACATAACTATCACAGTTAACACGTTCTCAAGTTTTATAGTTGGTACTATCTTTTAACTTCATGTCAATTCTTATAGCAATAGGTACCATCGTATGAATTAATACACCAAAGTAGCTATGCAAGTGTTTTGTTTGTTTTTTGATTGCTTGGTGTTTCTTGCTGTAAAATACCTTCTTAATTCCTTTGCCTTTATTAGGTATAAGGCTTTTTATTTTTATTGTACCTCTTACTCTCTTTGTTTTGCCATGTCATGTCTCATCTTGATCCAGTAGTCCTTTTTGAAGATTATCTTTAAATGGAGCCATCTATAAAATAATTACTTGCTGTAAATAAAAAAATACAAATGAAAAAAAAAGAAAAGAAAAAGGCAGATAAACATGTGTTAAGCAATGAGTTTTGGAGTGATTTTCAAGAGCATGTTTTGGGTTGAATTATGGAAAACTTAGGGTATGTTTGATTCATGTATTCTTTGAATTCAATGGACTCAAATTTAGATTCGAATATCAAGAATCTTTCAGATACATGTTTGTTTCGCCCAAAATTCGAATCATTTGAGTATCAAGAATCCAAGGACCTGTTTGTTTCGTGGTTCGAATCACGGTTCGAATCATTTTGCTACAGTATTTTCTCTCACAAAAATTTAAATCTTCATTCAAATATTCTATTCAAATACTCGAACCAAACGGGCTCCAAGTTTTCAGAATTCTCATCCTCTTTAAACTTTTGATACTCGGATATCTTTGCTACAGTAAAATCTAAAATTCTCTCTTCTATATTTGAGGAAAAAAAATTATAACTTTTTCATTTGATATCCAATTGAGATGTTTTTTTTTTTCACTCTCTTCTTAATGAAGAGAAAAATAAATCAAGATCTATATTACATATTTTTTAAGATCATTAACATTAAGATTTTATTAGATTTATTAATAAATCAAAAACTATCTTCACTACTTCTCCAAAAACAAATTTCAATTTTATTCCATATTCAGAATAAAACTTAAACGCATATCCAAACGTTAATTATAATAACAATTCAAATCACTAACTTAAATCTTAATTCAAATCACACTAACTTAAATTAAATCACTATTTAGAATCCATTTACCAAACGGACCCTTATTATTTTAAGCATATGATCCATGTTGAGCTGTATAACTAATTCAATGAAACAATATAATCTCTCTTGAAGCCATTCTAGAAAACTCCTCTGTTCATTGTGGCAGAGCTTTAGGAGTTAAGTTTGTAGTTACTCTTCGATTATCACCTCTAACGGTTTTTTTTTTTTTTGTGCTATACATGACGTCCATTAAAAGGCTAAAAGCCAAGAAGGAAGGCAACAAACATGCAGTCAAATTAAACTAACCAAGAGGACTATAACAAAAAATGAGGCTGAAGGAACCAAACCAAGTAGTTCTCCAAGCCTCGCCCTCTTGGTAACCAGTATATACTACCACAACAGCAAACAATATTATTACCAAAGTCAATATTGCCATGTGGATAATTTTTGAAAAAATTTATTATTTTTCTACCTGAATAGAATATTGATCAGAAGAAAAAGTGATTAATGATGTATTATGTACAAAATTTTAGTGTATGGAAATGCTTAATATTTGTATCTGATTCTGGATTTTAGCCGTTTAAAGTCATGGAACTATTATGACTAATATCACAACAACAAACCAAAGGCTAAACATATCTGATTATTAAATGGAGTTAAACATATATGTCAAAGCAAACAAGTCAAAGTCTTTCAAGTGATACACAAAGATATTAATGGTATATCATGTTATAAATCTCCATAACTTAAGGGTACAATAAAGAAGGAAGGCAAAATAAAACAAGACACAGCCATGTTGGCCAACATTTTTTGAGATTTTAAAACCACCACGTATGTTTATGGGCTCTAGATGTGTGTTAGGATAGTTGTATGCAATGACATGCTATGCAACCATGTACATTTATAAGCACAATCAACAAATGTCTGACATCATAATTTAAAATTTGTTTTCAAAGGCCAGTTGTTCATCTTATTTACAGTATTATCTGATTGACTGAATGGAAATATACTTAAATAGTTAAGCATATTCTGGCATACACTTAAAAAAACTGGCCTGTAATCTTTTTCCATTGTCTTTTTTTTTTTTTATTCATATTCAAAATCTAGTGTTGAGCAGAAAATACTCTAAATTATATGAATTCCCATTTTGGGCCAAGTTTTAATTCAGAAGTGGAGTTAGACCTGATATGTTCTCTGTTATAGGCTGATAAGCAAGAGAAAAATGATTATAAGAACATCCGAAAGAGTATATACTTGAAGCTTGGATATTGAAACTCAAACTTGGAGGTTAAAAGAATTACTAACTGCACAAATAATTCTGTAAGCATCTTTGTCGAAACAATGGAATAAATACAAAAAATGAAATAATAAATTTCTTTTAGACCATCACATTTTAATTAATTTTTTAAATAATAAAAATACAAAAAAACTGAAAAATTAATAAATTTCTTTTTCTTAACACAAGTTTATAACACAAAAATGAAAAATATAATAAGCGTAAAAATAAATAAAATTAAATTAAGAGATCATAATAGTCTAAAATTAAAATCATAAAAAAGTTGCCTGGCTAAAAGTTTCCTAACTAGGAGGTATTATTGACTTTGTAATGGTTTATTCAAGTTCCTTCACAATCATCACTCATATAAGAATCTATGAATCATGTTTATCACCAATTTCTTCTATAAAAGGCAAACCCACACTGAAACAATAATGATCTATTATATTGTCACATTTATTATCATCTTTAAATGTTTGATCAAAGCCTTGTTGTGGTAACGGCACAACAATCGACCATCTTACATCTTTCAAATCTTGAATATAGAAAACCTGCTTTGCTTGGGAACCCAAAATTAAAGAGTCAGATTTGTAACCTTTCCTACTTAAATCAACCAAGATGATTCCATCTATTTCTATCTTTATGCCATTATTATTCTCGATCCAATCACACTTGAACACCACGATGCGAAAGGTGTGATAATCGAGTTCCTATATTTTTTGGATTACTCTATAGTATGATACATCACCATATACAAGGTGTTGGTCCTTCACACTTGAGAATTGAGTAGCTTTTGCAACTATATTGACACCATTATTTTACATAAACAATGCATCATCAAGTGATTTTATGTTAAATCGACACCCATTTATGACATATGTTTTTTGTTTAATAACATGCGTGCTAGGTCTGTGTGTTATCCAATTCAATGAATTTGATACTTTGTGTTGCTTTTGGTGCCAATTGATTTTCAATTGTCTCGTAAGCAGTAAATAAACTTACGATGATGCTAATCACGTACCCAGGTTTGACGTTTTGCTTTAATAGGATTCTCATTTTACAACCACGCCATATGTTCTCTAAAAAGAAAGATGGTCATAAACTCATGTTAAAGCATTTTTTAAAATTATTTAATTGTATTGATGTTAATATATAAAAAAGTAAGAAAAAAAGCTTTTTTTAAAATTATTTTCTTGTATTGATGTTAATATATAAAAAGTAAGAAAAAATAGCTACTTACTCAATATAAGAGATGATTTTGCTTGTATTTTGCAACACAACATTATGGGTTTGAGTCCATTAAGGTTGATATACTTAAACAATGTCTCCATGTTTATGCAAAGCCTTTCCTCCTTTATTGGGATCATGTTGAGACTTAGGGATTCCAATTGCTTTAGTCACCGACAAGTAATTTGAGCAAAACTCTATAGCCTCTTCTGCAATATAACTTTAAACAATGCTATCTTCAGGTCAATTATAATTTCAAACATAACCCTTTAAAATTTTCATGTATCATTCAAAAGGGTACATTCAACACAAATAAACTGGTCTGCACATTTTAAATTTGTGCATAAGACGCACGGTCAAATGAGTCATGATGCCAAAGAATGATGGTGGAAAAATTTTCTCAAGTAAACATAAAGTTTCAACAATCTCATATTGCAAATGTTGTTTGGAGACATCGAGGTCTTTGTTGCATAAAGCTTTAAAGAAAAAGCACATTTTGGTTATGGCATATCTAACTTTTTTAGAATCAATCCTTCAGATTGCAATTGGAAGGAATTGGTGCATCAAGGCATGACAATCATGAAACTTAATCAAATTAATTTTAAATCCTCCATAGATACAAAATTTTGAATATTTGATTAGTGTTGTTCTAGGATCTTGATATCTACCAATGCTCCACATATTTTTTTCTTTTTTGTCTTGGACAAGGTATGAAATGCAAGGGATATGTAAGTATGAGTCTCACCAATTTTTTGGGCTAAATCATTAATCCTAAATCTAAGGTCTATGTCCTTAGTTTTTCCAGGGATATCAAGCAATGTGCCTACGATACTATCACAAACATATTTTCAATGTACATTGCATTATGATTGTGGTGTACCAAAAATGACTTCTAGTATTCAAGCTGAAAAAATATTGATCTCTTATTCCAGCAATTTTTGGATGAAGCTTTTCGCTCTGATTGAGATTTAAACTTGTTGTTTTCTTTTGATTAAGATTTAGATTTCTTGCGTTTGTCGAATTTGAAAACGAATTTATTAACTTTATTTAATACTTCAACTCTGTTCATTAGGCGTTAAGCTTTTTCAAAATTCTTATCCGCCATGTAATGTTTGCTTATAGTTCCTATAATGATGATCTTTACCTAAAAAGTACTTATATCTCAAATAAACTATTTGTTTCTTATGTTCTAATCGGTGTGAGTATGTTTTCTCCTCACAATATGAGCAAGCAAAAAATCCTTTCACGAAATGCCCAAACAGGTTCCCATATGTAGAAAAATCTCTAATTGTTCATAATAAAACTCTTCTTATTAGGAAAAGCTCAAGTTCTTGGTTTTGCCTAGTATTCTATGTTGAAAATGTTGCTAGACTTGGAATGTAGAGTTCCTAGACTAGTTATTGACTATAAACCTCTTAATGGAGTGCAAGTAGCTGTGAAACCCTTAACTAGGGATAGATTAAATAATTATGTATTAATGTATTAGAGATAAAAGACAAAAAATTTAATGACTTCTTAGTAGTAGTAGAATCAACCCTTAGTTAGGGTCTAGCAGACTTTGATTGCCTCCCTAATTTCTCAGTAAACTTGAGAGATCCTAATGTTACAAGATCTCTAATGGTCGATATTCAAACACATGGATTTGAATTGGAGATGGATCAAGAAATTTGGCTTTCATATATAGAATATACTTTAAAGCCATGAATACGATTTGTCCAAATGTTAATATGAAATCCTTAATAAAGGATAAGAAAAGTGAAACAACAATGTTTCAAACAAATCGAGCTAAATCTAAGCTAGTAATTCCACAAAACATCAAGTGGGGTACAATTCAATTCCTAAAGACATGGACTATAAATCGAGTCGCTCACCCTAAATCAATTTGATGATGGAACTGTTCAAATAAGATTTAATGGAAAAAAAAGGAGTATTGTCCATCTTAGGCCCTTAGATGCAACAAGCAGATTCTCCATAGGAAGTTAAAATTTGACACCACAAATTCCAGTTATCACCACGCCATCAGAAATAGCTAAATCAGAAGTAGCGGGGGTCAAACATAGACCTGAAGGAGTAGCTCAACCAATATATGAAGCTCCAACGGGCCCAACAACCTCAGATATGGGATACTATAATATCAATGTCATAGAACACTCCTCGGCTGAATCAGTTAACAAACATCTTATTAAAGATGTTTAACTCTGAAGAAAATAGTGAAAAAAGAGAATGGTTCTTTGCAAACCATTCAGATAAACAAAGAAGAGATTTACATAGAAAATATAATAAATTTGTTTCTAAATATGAGAAAGAGATCGGCTTTTTTAAATTCTTAGAAGAATATTATAAGCTTAAAAAGCTTGAGTTTCCAAAATTTAATAACTTAATGCAGTTGAGAAGATTCATAAAGAATTTATTCTTCAATTAGGGGATAAAATAATGGCTATCTATCCACCAAAAACCATAGCTCAAATTAAAAAAGATGTCCTAGCTGTTCCTTATAAAGGAATCTCAAAACATTTTGCTGATCCAATTTTAGTTGCTGCTTTAAACCATATTGTAGAACAAAACAATTATTCAAATTTCTTTTAGTAAACCTTAGGTAGGCAATTAAATAGAATAGAGTCCCAAAATAATATTGCACCTTCTTTTAATAGAGGAGAGAATTTTAAACAGAAAACAATAGAACCAGTGTTTCTTAAACCACCTCATGAAATGCCAAAGTTCAAGGTGGATAAACAACTACAGTTCTTATCAATTTGAAGTGTCCTACTATGTCCCATTTTAAATGGTACAAAGATGTGTTCTTCTCTAAAGTTATAATAAGAGAAGATTGCAACAATGATTTCTAGGAAGAAAAATTTATTTTAGGGTTTCCACCCTTATTTGCAGACAAAGTTCGAATGAGAATAAGACAAAAACACAACGGAATAATCCCATATAGCTATTATACCTATGGCGAGTTGGCTGTTGAAGTAGTAGCAGAAGGTTTGTCATTATGCAATGACATCAAGCTCAAAAGACAACTTGAAAAAGATAAGCTTATAGGGAAAAAATCCCGAGTAGATTTCTACGAACAGTTTGGATATCTTTCGATTAATAACCCTTAAAACAAAAGTAAAAAAATTTGAAAGAATTTATTTCAAAAAATTAAAAGGGGGGAAGAGGAAGGAATATAAAAAACGTTTTCCTCAAAAGGGAAATAAAAAATACAAAGTTAAAAATAAAAGTGAAAAAAGTTCAAGAGTCTCGATTTGTCACAAATGCCGGAAGGTTGGACATTATGCTAATAAATGCTGGACTAAGGCAACAATAAATGAATTATAAATAGATAAAAGTCTTAAAAGAAAATTGCTAGAATACTTTGTTGTTAAAGATTCTAGTATTGAAGAAAGTAGCGACAAAGAAGCAGAAATCAATCAAATGTTAATAGAGCAATCCTCTGAATAAGAGGAAAATAATGAAGAAAATTGTAATTGCAGTCATTACGACGCCTTTCTTAAAATGAATGGCTTAAGTTTGAATGTTTTAAGTAAGGAAGAAAGTTTTATATTAGACATAATTGATCAAATAGAAAACGTAGAAGAAAAAGGAAAAGCTTTATAAAAATATATTGCAATCGCTAAAGAAGGAACTAGCAAGGACTCAACAAAAGTCCAGGAAAAACTTCAAGAAAATTCACAACAATATTCTTTTAATAAAATCCTTAAAAGGATAAATGCAAAAAAGAACAAAAAGAACAAACCGTTCAAGACTTGAAAGCTAAGGTCAATGAGACAAAAAGAAGAATTAAAGAAATTAAAAACTAGAGTTTAAACCCTCGAACTTATTAGTTTTAATGATTTTTCAAGAAAATCGGAAGTAGGAATATAGGAAGAAGAATCGGAGTTAGACGAACTTTTATGTCAAGTAAACAATTCTCCTAAAAAAAAAGAAGAGTCTATTAATTCAATAGATAGAATCATAAATCAAAAATGGTATATTAAGGTTACTTTGGTAATAGTTAAAGAGTATATTATAAAGGTTTAAGCCCTTATAGACTAAGGTGTTAACTTGAATTGCCTAAGTGGAGGGATTGTCCCTATAAAGTCTTATAAAAAAAACTCAAGTTTAAATACTGCTAATGGTGGGAGAATGCCTATTCAATACAAACTCTCTAACGTAGGGGTTTGTTTTGATAAAGTTTGTTTAGAAACCAGTTTTCCACTTAGTAAGGATATTTCAAGGCTTGTCATCCTAGGTACCTTGTTCTTGAGTCTCCTTTACCCATTTCAAGTCTCTCATAAAGGGATAGTGGCAGAGGTCAACAATATTAAAGTTAAACTTGAATTTTCCACTGCACCTGAGTGGCATGGGATTTATAATCTCCAAACAACAATTGAAGAAAAAGAAAGCTTTTTTACTTTCTCTTAAGCAAGAAATAAAATATAAAACAATTAGGGAGAAAATAAACTTTTCAAAAGTTTAAGAAGAAATAACAATATTTAAAGAAAATTAAAGAAAGAAGTCTATGTTGATATTCCTAATGTTTTTTCGCATAAGAAGAAACACATGGTTGAATTATGTTACGAACCAGATTTCAAAGAAACCATAATTCCAACTAAAGCCAGACCGATCCAAATGAATGAAAGTTATTTGGAGATTTGTAAGAAAGAAATAGAAGAATTAATTGCAAAGGGACTTATTAGGAAAAACTCAAGTCCTTGATCTTGCCAAGCATTCTATGTTAAAAATGTTGCTGAGTTGGAACGTGGAGTTTCTAGACTAGTTATTAACTATAAACCTCTTAATAGAGTGTTAAGATGGATAAGATATCCAATCCCTAATTAAAGGATTTGCTAAATAGGCTTCATAAAGCCATGATATTTTCTAAATTTGATCTTAAAAGTGGTTACTGGTAAATTCAAATAGCCGAAAAAGACAAACATAAAACAGCATTCACCATTCCATTCAGACATTTTAAATGGAATGTGATGCCTTTTGGGCTTAAGAATGCCCCCTCAGAATTCCAGAGGATAATGAATGAAATATTTAATCCTTATACGGATTTCATTATCACTTATATAGATGATGTATTAATTTTCTCTGAAAATTTAGAGAAACATTGGAAGCACTTAAAGATCTTCTTTGATGTTATAAAAAGAATGGGTCCAGTAGTTTCAGCTATAAAAATAAAATTTTTCAAATTAAAATTAGATTCTTAGTTCACAACATTAGTCCTATTAAAAGAGCCATATCATTTGCTAAAAAATTTCCTGATGAAATAAAAGATAAGAAGCAGTTAGAAAGATTTCTAGGAAGTTTTAATTACATCTCAGACTTCTATAAAGATCTGTCAAAAGATTCTAAGCCTTTATTTGAAAGGCTAAGAAAGAATCCGCCTGATTTGATTGAAGAATGTAGTCAAGCAGTTAAGAAAATAATGGTTAGGGTAAGAGAAATTCTTTGTTTAGCTCTTCCTAATCTTGAATTATTTAAAATAGTAGAAACAGATGCCTCTGAACTATGGTATGGAGGAATTTTAAAACAAAGAAAAAATAATAAAGAAATCTTTGTGAGATTTACTTTGGGGTTATGGAATCCTACTTAACAAAAATATCCAACCATTAAAAAGGAAATATTAGCCATTGTTCTTGTCATCTCAAAGTTTCAAGACGACTTGTTAAATAAAAAATTTCTCCTTAAAATTGATTGTAAATCTGCTAAGTCTGTCCTTGAAAAGGATGTCAAGAAGTTAGCTTTGAAACAAATATTTGATAGGTAGCAAGCAATATTAGCTGTCTTCAAATTTGATATTAAATAGATTAAAGGAGAAGCAAATTATCTCCTTGATTTTTTAACCCATGAATACTTGCAGGGTGTGGAGAAGACACCAGCGAAGTAAGGCTTCATCATCAATTGACAGTCTTATCAGACTATCATCTTCTCAATAAGAGGATGATTTCAAATCAATAGGGAGAAGAAGAATTATGATTATTGAAAATAGTGACCTAAATAGGCCAATAGAAGAAGTTGTAGGTGAACACCTTCTATTTCATCTACTTCCAATACCTATTTGAGGTATACAAATTGGTATGAGATGATCTTAACATAGACTCATTCAGCCTCTTTCTCTCATACGATGAGGAATTCTTCCGAGATAGCTTATTCAGCTATTAGAATTCACAACGTCTAGTCTTTAAAAGATTGGGGCAAAAGTCCTCATCAAAGGACTTATTTCTCTGCTCTAGATAGTTCTCCAAAATCATGTAGTTATTACGATTATATTGATGCTTAGGAAAATGTGTTTTATTATCAAAATAAAGTAGAAAAACACACCTGATTTATCACTTTTAAAACAGAAGAAAAATATCATAACAAACCTTTCCCAAATTAGTTCAAAGGGTTGGTTAGGTTATATAGGGATATCACCAGGATTACTCCCAAATGAGCTCCATAGAAGTTATGGGTACTTTTAGAAAGAAAATAAATCTTCTGTTCCAGACCCAAACGACTCTTGGCTCTTATTTATTGCCCTTTACGAAAAACCTTTTTAAGATTTTGAAGACAATGATATAATTGTTCCTTACGAAAGAGCCAAGATTCGTAAAGGGCAATAAATAAAAGTCAAGATTTGTCTGGGTTTGGAACAAAAGATTTATTTTCTTTCTAAAAGTACCCATAACTTCTATGGAGCTCATGTGGGAGTAATCCTGGTGATATCCCTATATAATCTAACTAACCCCTTGAACCAATTTGGGAAAGGTTTATTATGATATTTTTTTTTCTGTTTTGAAAGTGATAAACCAGTTGTGTTTTTCTACTTTATTTTGATAATAAAACACATTTTCCTAAGCATTAATATAATCGTAATAACTATATGATTATGGAGAGCTATCTGGAGCAGAGAAATAAGTCCTTTGATGAGGACTTTTGCCCTACTCTTCTAAGGACCAGACGTTGTGAATTCTAATAGCTGAATAAGCTATCTCAAAAGAATTCCTCATCGTATGAGATAAAGAGGCTGAATGAATCTCTGTTAAGATCATCTCATACCATTCTCTACACCTCAGATAGGTATTTGGAAGTAGATGGAATGAAAGGTGTTCACCTGCAACTTCTTCTATTGGCCTATTTAGGTCACTGTCTTCAATGATCATAATTCTTCTTCTCCCTATTGGTATGAAATTATCCTTTTATTGAGAAGATGATAGTCTGATAAGACTATCAATTGATGATGAAGCCTTGCTTCGTTGGTGTCTTCTCCGTGCCCTGCAAGTATTCATGGATTAAAAATCAGGGAGATAATTTGCTTCCTCTAATATGTTCAATATCAAATTCGAAGACAACTAATATTGCTTGCCACCTAGCAAATATTTGTTTCGAAGCTAAGCTCTTGACATCCTTTTCAAGGATAGACTTAGCAGATTTACAATCAATTCTAAGGAGAAATTTTTTATTTAATAAGTCATCTTGAAACTTTGAGATGACAAGAACAATGGCTAATATTTCCTTTTTAATGGTTGAATATCTTTGTTGAGTAGGATTCAATAATCCCGAAGTGAATCTCACAAAGATTTATTTATTATCATTTTTTTGTTTCAAAATTCCTCTATACCCTAGTTCAGAGGCATCTATTTCTACTATTTTAAATAATTCAAAATCAGGAAGATCTAAACAAGGAATTTCTTTGACCCTAGCCTTGATTTTCTTAACTGCTCGAGTACATACCTTAGTCCAATCAGGTGGATTCTTTCTTAGCCTTTCAACTAAGGGCTTAGAATTTTTTGATAGATCTTTATAGAAGTCTGAGATGTAATTAAGACTACCTAGAAATCTTTGTAACTGCTTCTTATCTTTTATTTCATCAGAAATTTTTTTAGCAAATGATATGGCTCTTTCAATGAGACTAATGAGTCCTTGACTAATGTTGTGACCTAGGAATCTAATTTCAGTTTGAAAAATATTCATTTTTCTAGCTGAAACTACTGGACCCTTTCTTTAGTGATTGCAATATATTTTTGTAAAGTTTTTCCTTTTTCTTCTAGGTTTTTTATTTTATCAATTATGTCTAATATAAGACTTTTTTCCTTAGTTAAAACATTCAGACTTAAACCATTCATTTTAAGAATGGCGTCGTAATGACTGCACTTATAACTTTCTTTATTATTTTCCTCCTCTTCAAAGGATTGCTCTATTAGCATTTGATTGATTTATGCTTCTTCATCGCTACTTTGTTCAGTACTAGAATCTTCAAGGACAAAGTATTTTAACAGTTGTCTTTTAAGACTTTCATCTATTTGTAATTCATTTATTTTTGCCTTAGTCCAGCATTTGTTGTGATAATGTCAAACCTTCCAACATTTGTGACAAATTGGGACTATTGAACTTTTATCAACTTTATTTTTAACTTTGTATTTTTTATTTTCCTTTTGAGGAAAATGTTGTTTTTTATATTCCTTCATGTTCCCCCCATTTTTTAATTTTTTGAGATAACTTCTTTAAATTTTTTAGTTTTCATTTGAGGGTTATTAAACGGAAGATATCCAAACTACTCGCAGAAATCTCCTCGGGATTTCTTTCTTAGAAGCTCATCTTCTTTTAAGTTTGATGTCATTATATAATGACAGATCTTCTACAACTACTTCAGCAACCAACTCACCATAGGTATAATAGCTAAATGAGATTATTCCATTGTGTTTTTGTTTTATTCTCATTCGAACTTTGTTTGCAAATAAGGGTGGAAACTGAAATAAATTTTTATTTCCAGAAATCATTGTTGCAATCTTCTCTTGTCATAACTTTAGAGAAGAACACATCTTTGTACTATTTAAAATGGGACAATCTAGGACACTTAAAATTGATAAGTTGTTCCTGACTTCTATCATTAAGAATTCTAGTGGTGCCAATAAAGTGTAACAAGATGGTGTAAATTAGTGTATTTACAGCATCTTACTGTATCTCAGTGCTGGTTCCCTTAACCTCTTGTTTTATTACTATTTTGGGGGCATTTAAAATCATAGCATTTTGTGCTGGGTAACATAATTATCCTACCAGCCTTGTAGTTGTCCTGTAAAACCTGTGATTATATTATTTGCAATATCAGTATCATTATTTTCTTTATTTTTGTAGGACAATGCATATATAGTCATATTTTTAAGAACTCTTAAGATTTGATATGTTGATAGACCATCTATGTTCCGTTCAACAATAGAGGATCCATCGTAATGAACCCGTGTAATGGTCAAGGGAAATACATTAATACAATTCAATATTTAATTGGATTTAATTAATGAATTTGCCCTTATAAATCAGATTTTTATAAAAATTACGATAATGTATAATAAACAATTATAGTAGAAAATTTTACGATAAACTTGATATGATGTTGGATATTACTAAATACAGATTTTGTGGGCTTAAAAGCTCAAAAATTTGAAAATAATATCCATGAAACTAATTTTATATCACGATTAATTATGTGGTATAAAGTAATGGGTGATTAAGATCAAAATAAAGTATAAAAGTGTGCCAAAACCTTAAAACAGCATAAAAGGGGTTCAACGCAGTGTAAGTATACTGCTAAGATAAAAACATAGATACTGGAAATACTGTGTTTTGACTCTAAAAGTGGACTAAAGAATAGATAGGATATTCTATACAATATAAGAATATGTTTTCCAACAGTTTCACCCTAGCAGTATAAGAAAAATACTGAGTGAAAAAAAATTATACAGTGTAAGATATTGGAGGTCCCACCAAGGGGACACTTTAGGAATTTTGATTGGGCCACTATATTCACAAATGTGGCCCAATCACATAAGGCCAATTTTCCTCCTAATTATCACTAAGTGGTGACTCACCACTTTATCTCTAAATGAGATAAGCCTTAATAAAAGCTTAAAACAAGTTTTTTTTTTTTATTCGCCTTCCACCATATTCGGCTGCCTCCAATTATCCTTCCTCTCCATTTTGTTAAAAACCAATTCCTTCATATAACCATCTTCAAGCAAGATTCAAGAAAGACCAAGTTTCAAACTCAAGGTTTTCCTAAATTTTAAGGTAAGATTCAAATTTTTTCTAAGTTTTTCTTAGGGTTCCTTTGGGGAATTCAAGGGAGTTAATGAGGGTTTCTCTCCAATGAAAAATGTTTAGGAAAATTGGCAAGAAAATCAAGTGCTCAAGGTGCCATATCATCACTTTTCTTTGGGAAAGTTCAATTCCTCAAAATTCAATGTTCATGATGATTTTGTTTTGATTTCCTTCAAGCATGGTATGTAATGAGTTGGAAACGTTTATGGTATGTTTAAAATGATCTTATGGCATGTTTTGAGGTGAATTTGAGACATGGATGGGTAAAATTGCTATTTGGTGAAAAATAGGGTAGTTTTTGTAAAGTTTGAGTGTTTAGGGTTAGAATTGTAATTCGGCATGAAAATGGTTTGAGGAAGTATAGAACCTGCCTTTACAGTGACTAGAATGCTGTTTAAAGTTTTTTTTTTTTTTTTCAAATTTGCCCTAGGGACCAAATTGCAAGAAAATTTCCATTCTCGGCAGAATTGAAAAAGAGCCAAAAACTCCCCTTTCCAGAGGGAATTTTGAAAAATTCAAAACACAAAAGTTGTAGATCTCGACAAAACTGTTAGGAATTGCGGCCGGTTCATCAAAAATCGCTTCCATTTGTGAGATATAAATTTTACAAAAAATTGTTAAAGTTGGAGAAAATTTTTTAAGGCAAAAACGTCATTTTACAAAAAAGAATTAGGGTATGGTACTTTGAGAGAATTTGATGCTCTTGAAAAATGGGGACTAATGGTTTAAAAAGATTATTTTGGTCCTCGGGACGAAATCGTCAAAAATTTTCAAATGAGGGGTAAAATTGTGAAGTTTTGTGTAACTTGGGCTTTTATCGTAAACTAGTAACCGGATGCCCTAAACACTTGTTTTCATGCTAATAAGCTACATTTCATGTTAAATTAGTTAAATCGGGTCTAGGAATTCCAAGCGGCCCATCGAGGGCAAAAGTGTCATTTTTTATGAAATGGGCAGTATGGACTCGAAAACGTACAAGAGAGAGAAAAACGACCTTATTGAGGATTTTTTTAGAAGTTACAATATCAAAATGAAACGAGAGAACGGTCGAGCTTAGAGTAGTCGAAAAAGTATTTCGAAATAGTAATAAAAAAATATACATTATTGACGTATAACTAAGTAGTGATGATTTGGCTAATAATGATATAATTGGCCAAATAGGTCCTTAGATGGTAACCAAGGAAACTTGAGGACGGTTTTAATAGTAGCAAAAACAAGTAAGTTTCAAACCCATCTATAGTATGAAAAAGTCGGTTTAAGGTATAGTGTATTTGTGTGAATATGCCTTTGTGTGCTGTGCAATTGAAAGGTGTAAATGTTTTGCACATAGTATGTATGTATATTGTCATGCATGGTATGATAACCAACTTAACCAAACTTGTAATGAAACACCAGAACAATGAAAAGTGTTGTACTAGCTCCCGAAGTAAAGGGGAGTTTAAAGTTAAAGTTATGTCATGGTCTCGGTCTTATGAAGACCTATGTGCACATATGGCACGAGCACTTGGGCCCTAATGAAAGAAAAGATATAACAAGAACAAGAAATGTTCATAAAAAAGCATAAATGGTTCATGCATATTAGTATAAGATTCACGTGGGCTATGTTGGGACTTACTGAGCATAAGCTCACCTAATTATTTCATGCTGTACGAATTTTCTCTAGAAAGTCAGAATGAACATTTCAATGAGTAGGCAGGGAAATATTAGCAGTGTGCAGACCATGGTGTGGATACCGCCACAGATATGTTTCCGTTGCTATGTATATTATGTTATTTTGGATCTTGATGTATAATTGATATAAAATAGTTATGTGAGACAAAATCTCTTATGGACAATCTAAGTAAGTATTGTTTTAAAAAGAAAGTTACTTGTATAATTATACATATAATTATAAAAGAAATTTCAGTATGTATGTGTGATATATTTATTTTAAAAAATATTTTTAAGTTTTTATAGATGCGTAAGTAAGGAAAATGTTAAACCATAGCCCGAAAAAGGCAGGTTGTGACACCCCGTGCCAGATTTTGTCTTCATATTGAAGATCGACAAGTGAAGCCTATGATAATAAGGCTTTAGTTCTAGCTGGTTGTAATTAGCCTTATGTTATATTTTATTTACTTCTGGCTCAAAAGCAATTTCTTCTTGAGTTAATATCTTTATAATTTGATCAATTTCCTCTTCAGGAATATCATTCTGTTCTTCTATCATATTTACATTTTTCTTTTCAGAGATGTTGAGTTTAGATAATCTTAAAACGAGTTCTAATAAGAACTCTGGTTGTTTATCCAGCTTGAACTTTGGCATTTCAAGAGGTGGTAAACACTAGTTCTATTGCTTTAGTTGGTATCAAAGCGGATATCTTGCCATCCCACTACACATTGCCACATGCTCCTTGCCACAGCTCAAGTAAGACAGTTTAATTTTAAGTACAAGAATGTTAAGATTTTACTTTATGTGAAATTATTATATTAATTAATATCAATGTTGTAGATGGCGGCACCGCCTAATGAACCCAATGTGGAAGCGGATCGAAGGGCAAGTATTGCTTTCCAATATATGATGCCACCTCGATATTATGGGAGTCGACAGCCCATGGTTCTGACCGAGTGGCTTCACTCTATGGAAGGAATTTTTGCCACATGTCATATCCCACTCCACCTTCAGGTTTTGTTAGCTTCGGGGCGATTGCAGGGAGAAGCGCTTGCATGGTGGCTTAGGATTGGTCTCCACGAGCAACGTATGGGCTGGCAAGGCTTTAGGGAACAAATTTTAGCAGAATTTGCACCTTTACCACCCGCCGATGATATGCAAGTTCAAGTGCTTCCGATGTTATGGGCTGATTGGGGCCGCCAGCTGTATTTGCGCGTAGAACCAATATGGGATAGGTATGAAGGGGAACCGGTGGACCATTATATCCTAAGATTTCGTCGTACTATGATGCCGCTCCTCCCACCGGAGATACCTTTGCGGCGTATTTGTGATTTGATTTGGCAGGGCCTGCCTATGGAGATAATGCAACAGATTCAATACCCTAGAGACTTCCCCAGCTTAGATGACTTCATTATAGAAGTGCTGCATGCAGAACAGAACGTGGTAGCACCCCTTGAGAACCCTCCAATGGAAATGGATGAGAATGACGAGGAAGAGGAGGAAGAGGAACCTGAGGACGTTCCCGTGCCCCCTGAGCCGATTATTGCCAGTGATGATGAATCCACCGACTCCAGTGAGGAGGAGGAGGAAGACCCAGAGGAGGACCCAGAAAATAGTGATATGTCAGAGGTTGACTCGGACTAGGAAGAAAATGGGCACCTGATAACTTTTGATACTGTTAGTGCATAGAACTATGTGGTTAGTGGAATTTTGATTTGCTACTTACTTAGTAAGAAAAATACTGAATTTTCTTTTATTTCCTTTAAATATCCTTTAAACATACTTGTAAAACATACTTAAATGCTATTGCGACTTCTGTCGCAAATTAAGTTGAGCACTCGCTCAACACTTGCCTTTAAATCTATTTCAAATCATTTCTTAAAACTTATTAAGAAATGTAAACTGATTCATAGTTTAAAACTTAACTTTATAAGAAAATAAAACATTTTGTAACTATATCGTAAAACCACAAAAACATTTCTTAAAACTATGATTTTCTTAAAACTTTGAAAACACTATATTAAATAGTGGAAAATATTTCTATTGAACAGCGGAAACTAACTGTGATGGTATCCATACCCAAATCTTCACATCTGCCTTCCACAGCATCCAACTCTTCTAACGGGTCCTATTGGTTGCTCACAAAACTACCTACGGCATGAAGAAACTTTTAATGAGCTTTCGCTCAGTAAGTTCAAACATATTCTCACAAATCATTTAAACATACTTTAAAAACTATTCTCATAAAAATCTTTTTCTTATAACATTTTTCATGAACGTTTTTCATAAACATTTCTAAAACGGTTCTCATAAGCATTCTTCATAAAACATTTCTAAAATATTTCTCATAAACGCTTTTTATAAAACATTTAACATATAGCAACCCTTAGAACGCTTTTCATAAATCGTAATTTATAAACCTTTTCTTGTAACCATGAAAATGTTTTCATAAACATTAACATAAAACATTCTTCAGAATGTTTTTTATAACATAAAAATGTTTCCTACAAGAAAAGTAAGCAAAATCAAAATACATGTCTCTATTTATGCTCAATTATGAATTTTCAATTATGAGCATCTTATGATCATTCTTTTCTTACTTTAACTTTCTATCTTCGTTCCTTAACTATCATTATCTTACTTTAACTTTCTATCTTTATTCCTTAACTTTTCTTATCTTACTTTAACTTTCCATCCTTTATTCCTTAACATTCTTTATCTTATAACCTTTAGTGTTCGTACCAACATCTTTAATCTTGAGATCATAAACGGGATGCTTTCCTTGTGGAAGACTTAAAACCATCAAACTTCGAGGTCATATACCTCACATCTAGGAGGTCAAACTTTAACTTTACTTTCATTACCTCACAACAAGGAGGCTGGTATGACACCTTTTTTTTAATCTTTACGTTACCTTCTTATTAATTTTGGTGAGCATATCAAATGTAATCATATCATATGCAAACACACTTGCAATTCATAGCTTATACTGTAAAACCTATTGCATAACAAATGCAACTTATTGCATAACAAATGCAACATAAAACGTAAACACATTTTACAAATCATAATTTGTACTCTGAAACTTATTGCATAACAAATGCAACATATAACGCACACACATTTTGCAAATCATAACTTTTATTCTGAAACTTATTGCATAATAAATGCAACTTTTGCATAACCAGTGCAACATATAACGCAATCACATTTTACAAATCATAACTTATACTCTTTTAAACATTGTGCATTTCACATGCAACCATACTTCAAATACATTGAAAATCATAACTTGAACTTTTAAAAACATTATGCATATCAATATGTAAATAGACTGTAAACATAACTGTTGCAAATTCATTGCAAATCTTCTTTTGTAGTTGAAAACTTTTTGCATAATAAATGCAAACATACTTTAAAGGAAACCTGCATAATAATTGCAAACTCATTTACAAATGTATATGTAAGCATTTGAAAACTATTTACTTCATGCTGTAGGTGAAGTCTGAACTTACCTGAACTTAACTCTAACGTTCTCTATTTCATTCCTGTCCCATTCCTTTTTCGTCCATTAGTCGGCTTCTGTGTCCTGATCAAATGATAGCCGACTTATTAGTTAACTTTCTTGATCGTCAATCCACTTGATTGATAATTTAACTTAAACCTTAAACATTCATTCATTCTTAACTTAACTTGGTACCCTATTGGTTTACCCCTTTTCTTTCCTTAATTTTGCAACCCATCGGGTTACCTTTCGTTTACTTGAACATCTCTTATTAAATCTCTCGTCACACGTGACGGTTACGTTACTTAACATATTATGAAACATTTTCCATCTAGGGACATTTTGCTAAATTGGAATGTTTGACTTTGTTCTAGTCGTTTTCCTACTAATGACGATTTTACCTTTAACGGGTTTTTTGTCCATTTCTTAACTTTATAAAACTTATTGCTTAACTTTAACGTTTCATTACTTACATATTATGAAAAAATCCCCGCTAAGGAGCGTTTTCTAACATCGGGTATTTCGAGTCTGTTTTGGCCATTTTCATAAAATGACCATTTTGTCCTTAACTCTTTTTCCTCCATTATTTCCTTAACTAAACTTTAATTTCTTAAAAACTTAGCATCTATGGTACTTACTGCCTACAGTAGTACAGGAAACCAACGTTCCCTAGTGAAAACCCAGTTTTCACATAATTTCACAGTTTGAGCCCAAAATACAAAAATATTTACATTTTAGCCGCACGAACCAAAAATAATCTTTTTAAACCATTAGTCCCCATTTTTCATGAGGAACATTTTTGCTCAAAGTACCATATTCAAAATCCTTTGTAAAAATGACATTTTTGCCCTTTAATTTTTTTTCCAATTTTAACAAGTTCTTGTAAAATTAAAATCTCACAAACGGTTGAGATTTTTGACGAACTGTTTGCAATGCATAACAATTTTGTCGAGATCTACAACTTTTGTGTTGTAACTTTTTCAAAACTCCCACTAATAGGGGTGTTTTTGGGCATTTTTCAATTCTACCGAGGAGAAACTTTTTCTTTCAATTTAGTCCTTGGGGCATTTTTATAAAAATTCATTTTTAAAGATCATATTTACCCTTGTAAAGACAGTTCCAGTCTTTGTCTAAATCATTTTCATGCCAAATCATCATTTTTGCAAAATTAGTACTAAAATTACAAAATATTACTTTTTGTAAAAACTAACATTTTCAACAATTCAACCATAAATTTTCACAAGATCAACATGCCATAATTCATGTATCTATGGGATTTAAGCAAAACTTTGCTTGAAAGCCCACATACCCTTAAAAGGATAAAAATCAAAATATAAATCACATAATTTCAAAACTCTAAAAATCAAAACTTACCCAAATAACACTTTGTGATTTCTAGCCTTCCAAGGCTCCTTTAAAACCTTTTTCCTAAGTATTTCTCACACAAAAATGCTTTGAATTAACTTTCCTTCCTTAACTCAAGAAAAACCATAAGAAACCTTGACAAAGTTAAGGTTTTTACCTTAAAACTTGATAAAATCCTTTGAACTTTGCCTCTTGAACTTAATTGGGGCTATTTTGGCAAAGAATTGAGTTTGAGAAAAATTTTGAGGAGGTCCTCTAATGGTGGCTGTGGGCTTGGAGGAAGAAGAAGTGAGATTTTTTGGCAAAATTTGCATTTAATGCATGCTTATCCCTTTAGGTGACTCATAGTAATCCATTAGTTCACCTAGGTGTCTCCATGGGATTGGGCCACCTTTCATGACATGTGGCCCAATGAAACTCTAATGGGTGTCCACTTGGTGGGCCCCCAAAAATTTACTGTAACACCCGCCTATTTTATGTAACGGACCACGTTAAGTTAGCAACGTTGATAAGGAATTTTATTAATAAATTTAGTTATATGATATGATATGTGATGTGCATGTTACTAACTTTTTATGTCAAGTTTTGTAATAGGTGACGACCACATGGGATCGTTGTGCTCTAGTGTTTATGTGAAATTTGGAATGTATGTTTATTTATGATGCAATAATGTATGAATGTTTTATTGTATGGCATTTAAGGATAGTTCGGCAGGCCGAACTTTCAAGATCGGCAGGCCGAACATTCTGCCCGAGATCGACAGGCCGAACTTGTGGAACCGGCAGGCCGAAGAGGGAAAATAGACAGGCCGAACATGGCTAACGAGCAGTCAGCAGAAATCTCTCCAAAATTATGGCTGAGTAAATTACGTTAATTGGATGATTTAATGTGATTAATTGGCATAATTAAGGATTGATTTATTAGTTAAGGAAATTAAAGGGGTTTGACCTGCATTGATGTGTGTCAATTTAAATGGTTTCAATTTTAAATGGGAAAAACATGGAAAGTTGTGAGTGATTGTTTGGTTTCCTCTTTTCTTTCCTTTCTCCACACCTCTTGTCTCCCTCAACAGTCAGAAAATTCTGACTTAATGAAAGGAATTGAATTCCCATCAATTATGTTTATTACGTTAAAAATTTTAACGTTTCATTTTTCATTATTTTCTCTCCTTCTCATGTTTTTCTCTCACAAAATTCTGAGACATTTGTTTCTCTCTTCCTCTTCTCTTCTCCACGAGTTCTTCTTCTCTCTCTCTCTCTCACGAAAATTCTCTGCAAATATTGAAAGAAAAAGTCTTGTTTTGTTGGTTAAAATTCAAGAATTTTGAGAAGAAACTTCAAGGTATGAATTCGGTTTTTCTGGTATTTTTGAAAAGAAATTCTTCTCCTCGTTTCGTCTACAATATCTTTCTATAAGTATTGTGTTTTGTCACAAATTTTAAATGTGATGTTATGCATATATGTTATATGGTGTTTTTCTAATTTTATGTCATATGCAATATGAATGTTCTATGAAAATATGAATTTTCTGTCTTCTACTCTTCATAGTAATGTTACTGTTTAATTTTGAAGTATGAAAAATGTAATGATTATTCAAGAGGCAAATGAATGATGTTTTCATGAAAAGTTGCTAAAATATGCATATGTATGAGTGTGTATGATGAATGTATTTTAGGTTATGAAATTTTTATAAGATGACAATGAGAAAACTGTTTTAATAGTGCTATTTCTGGATTTTGTTATGAAATGTTATATATATATATATTTAAATGATTTTATGATAATGAAATAATTTTATGCATGAAAATAAGATGTTGTATGAATTTAAGAATATGTGTTTTGAATTATTAGAAAACGTTTTTCAAAAGGTTTTCATGTTCATAATGTATGAAAAGTTTTGATGATAATATTTAAGGAAGCATGTTATGAATAGCATTTATATGTTTTGATGATAATTTTATGATAATGATTATGGGATATGTTTGAAAATGTGATGAATGTATACAAGAGTATATCATGAATGAATGTTATGTGAATAGATATTTCATGATATGTATTAATTTATTGCATCTTTAAAATGGAAAATGGCATGAACACTCAAGGAACGAGCACTACGAGACCGCGGCGTCGTCACCAAATCACGTTAAGGTTAAGTAAGCTAGCGTTAAAGTAAGTACATTCTCACCTGCAACATGACACGTTTTACAAGATTTGACGTTATGTTCATAATGATATTCATGATGATTTTATGGATATTTTTCCTTAAGAATTTCTATTAAGATTTTCATGATTTTAAGTTATGCATGATGTTCATGGCATGTTTTAAAGTATGAAAAGTATGTATATATGTATCACCTAATAAGTGTTGCACACCCAATGTTATGAAATGTTATGTTATGATGTCATGTTTGGTTTGGGATTAGCTACCCTTCTCCTCTCATGACGGCGCGCCTATGATGATGTTTATGGTGCAACACTTGGGCCCTTAAGATAAAAATGGAATAAGTTTTAAAATGGTCAACGTAATGAAAGATATGTTTCTATGAAATTGTGCTTAAGGCACTTTTATGATATGATGATGATGATGTTTATGAAATGTTTTAAATTGTGAGAATTATATGTACTTACTAAGCATTAGCTTGATCATGTTTTATGTCATGTTGCAGATAAGGGTAAGAAAATCATGGACTAGGCGGAGGACATGGGAAGGCGTGTGAGCGCTATGCACGATGAATTGTAACCGAAAGCAAGCCAAGAAGAACGCTCTTATGTTTTTTTTAATTAAGTTATATATATTTTGAACATATATATTTTTATGTTAAGTTTGAAGAATACTATTATTATGGTTTTATAAGTTATTTTATCACTTTTTAATGAATTATGAACTTCTGCTATATTTTACGAAAAGTTGGTTTGTTTTTAAAAATTTAAGTTTTCTCTATGATTGGTCTCGGACGGCCTGCTGAACTTTTTGGCCAGCCTGCCGAACATGGATGAGTTTTTGATCTGAATTGCAAAGCCTCTGCCGGTCTACCGGTTGAGGGAACTCCAGCCTGCCGAGATGATCGGCCTGCCGAAGTCCCAAGTTCGGCCTACCGAACTGTGGGAGTAAGTAAGTTTTAAACGATTTGATGTTTAATGAGATATGTTGTGATATTTTTATAAGTCCTAATTTTTATAAGTTGATAAACCTATATTGTTAAATAAATTCATGGTTAATTTAATTATAATTGAATAAATTATGATATGGATTAATTAAACAATGTTAAGTTATATATAAAAAAAAATATAAAAAAAAAATTGAAGGTATGAATGGATCATGGTTATGTAAGTTTAAGTACTTTTAAAATCAATTGTACTGTTTAAGTTTGATATTATTTATATGTTTAAAGTTTAAGCAAGTACGAACGTATGTATGTAACGACATCTGTGACGTCTGAAATAAGGGGCGTTACAGGCTTTGGTATCAGAGCGAATCTTTCGATTACAATTCATATCGCCACACGTCAATCCAAGTCCTCCAAGTAAGTTTGTTATTAAGTTAGATATATTGATGTAAGTATGAAGATAAGATTAAGGTTTGAATGTTTAATGATTAACGATCTAGTAGTGAAAACCTGTCTCATAAATGGAAGATTATTTCTAAGTCCTAATTATTTTAGAAAATTTACAATGGATGGCCACATAAGAATGCAGACTCGCACCCAGACCAACGAAAGACTCATGACGATGATTGCTGAATTGCAAAGGCAGTTGGAGGATCAACGAAGGGAAATTGCTGCTTTAAGGGCCAACGGCCAGAATGATGAACGACAAGGCAATGATGTGCCTCCTCCTCCTCTGCAGCCTCAAGTCAATGAAGTCTCAGCTCCTGCTGCTGAACCAAGAGCAGCATATCAGGAACCCTTACTGGTCAGATGGAAGAGGGTTAAGCCAACGGACTTCGAGGGTTCTAAGGATCCGCTTGTAGCTCAGGGATGGTTAAAGATGATCGAAGCCACCCTGAGACTTATGGATTTCACGAACAACGAGAAGGTCCTCTGTGCCTCGTACTGCCTCACCATGGAGGCCAGGATATGGTGGGATGGCATCGAACAGAGCAGGAATGTTGAAGAAATGACATGGGATGACTTTGTTCACGAGTTCAACACGAAGTTCTTCCACATAAATGTCACGAGGAAACATTATGAGGAGTTCGAGAGCTTATGCCAAGGGGATATGTCAGTCACAGATGTGGTGACAAAGTTTGACCAACTTGCCCGTCTATGCCCAGGGATGGTTATGAATGAAGGTGAAAGGGTCAAAAGGTTGATCAGAGCCCTTAGGCCAGACATTGCTGCGATTGTTGATGGGGCAAGTCCACCAAGGACCCAAGAATAGGTTGTCATGAGGGCTCAACGTGCTGAGTTCCATCTGTCAAAGTTAAGAAGAAACCAGCCTCAGCCCAACCAGCAAGCCAACAATGCAAACAACCAGAATCGCCCTCCCCACAGGAACAACAACAACAGCAACAACAACAACTAGAACTGGAGGAACAATAAGAGGAAGGGCAATCTTCAACAACAGCAGGGCCAAGACAATAAGAGGCACAATGATGGTCAGCGCAACAACAATGACAGGCGATTTCAACCATGTGCCAAATGTGGAAAGAAACATCCAGGGGAATGCCGATTGGGAACAAACCAATGTTTCATATGTGGGCATGAAGACCATCTTGTAAAGAACTGCCCTAACCTGATGAATGCTAATGCCCCGCAAAGAGCTCCTCCTTAAGCCCAGCTGCATCAGATGCAAGCCTTCCTTGAAGGGCCACTAATTAGTCAAGGGAGAATTGAAGCCCCACCGACAAATGCCCGAATCTATGCCATAACGAAAGAACAAGTGGCTGCAGAAGCCTCCAATGTGATCACGGGTCAGATAACAAGCTTGTCTAATGATGTTTATGTTCTTTTTGATACGGGTGCCACACATTGTTTTGCGTCTATGTCACATGCTAAGAAGTTAGGGGTTCGTTTAGAGCCTATGAAATAGGGATTCACTACGACACTACCCTCCAGGGAAGTGATATTATCCACGCACTGTTTGCGTGCTGCACCTTTATAGATTTCTAATAGGGAACTTTTCGTCGACCTCATTGTGATCGACATGCATGATTACGACATGATTCTTGGGATGGATTTCCTAAGCAAGTATAATGCCTCAATCAAATGCCAGAAACGAAAGGTGATCTTCCATCCTGAAGGTGATCAGAAGTTCATTTATGTTGGCGAGACCAGAAAGAAACCCAGCATGTTTCTATTGGCAATGAAAGCAAGGAAGCTTTTAGCAAGTGGCTGCATGGGCTATCTGGCGAACATTGTAGACAAAAGCCAAGAAGGAAAGACAAGAATTGAAGATGTGCATGTTGTTTATGAATATGAAGATGTGTTCCCTGATGATCTAACGAGTCTACCGCTAGAAAGAGAAGTTGAATTCGAGATTGAGCTCACACCAGGCACCGATCCAATCTCTAAAGCACCTTACAGAATGGCCCCAGTGGAATTAAAAGAGCTTCACACGCAGTTAAAGGAGCTACTTGACAAAGGATTTATTAGGCCAAGTCACTCACCATGGGGTGCTCCAGTTTTTTTTGTGAAAAAGAAGGATGACACTATGAGACTCTGCATCGACTACAGAGAACTGAACAAGGTGACGATCAAGAACAAGTATCCATTGCCTCGAATTGATGATTTGTTTGATCAGCTCAAGGGTGCATCAGTGTTCTCAAAGATTGATCTACGATCAGGGTATCACCAGTTGAAGATTAAAGAAGGAGATATGCCCAAGACTGCTTTCAAGTCGAGGTATGGTCACCATGAATTTGTGGTTATGCCTTTCGGTCTGACGAATGCACCGGCTACCTTTATGGATTTAATGAACACGGTATTCAAGGATTTCCTCGATAAATTTGTTGTTGTATTTATCGATGATATTCTTGTCTTTTCAACGAATCACGAAGAGCATGAGGAGCATTTAAGAATTGTGCTGGAGACTTTAAGAAGACACCAGCTATATGCAAAGTTCTCTAAATGCAAGTTTTGGCTTGATAAAGTGTCATTCCTGGGGCATGTTATTTCAAAGGATGGGATTATGGTGGACCTTGCTAAAGTAGAAGCAATACTCAATTGGAAGCAATCGATGAATGCAAGTGAAATAAGGAGCTTCTTGGGTCTAGCTGGTTACTATCGGAGATTCGTAGAAGATTTCTCCAAGATAATAGCTCCACTCACAAACTTAACACGCAAAGGAAAGAAGTATGAATGGACGGATGCATGTGAAAAGAGTTTTCAAGAACTGAAGAAAAGACTAACGACGGCTCCAGTGTTGGCAATTCCTGAGGGAAATGATGGGTTCGTAATCTATAGTGATGCTTCCAAGATGGGCCTAGGAGCTGTTTTGATGCAGAATGAAAAGGTGATTGCTTATGCTTCAAGACAACTGAAGGACTATGAAAAGAACTATCCTACTCATGACCTTGAGTTAGCAGCAGTCGTTTTTGCGTTGAAGATATGGAAACACTATTTGTATGGAGTCGAATGCAAGATCTTCACTGACCATCAAAGTCTGAAGTACTTCTTCACTCAAAAAGACCTGAACATGAGACAACGAAGATGGCTAGAGTTGGTGAAGGATTATGATTGTGAAATCCTTTATCATCCTGGTAAAGCTAACCGAGTAGCTGATGCTTTACGTAGGAAGTCAGTTGCCACGTTGATGTCAATGCAAGCAATGTCTCCACCTTTAAGGAAGGAAATTCTAGACTTCGGTTTAGAATTTATAGCAGGCCAACTATTAGCACTCTCTCTTGCTCCGACGATGTATGATGAAATTCAGAGTAAGCAAGATGACGATGTAAGCCTTGTAAGGATCAAGCAAGAAATGAAGGAAGGAAAATGTCAAGAGTTTCGTATTGCGGATGACGAAACTCTATACCTTAAGGACCGTTTATGTGTTCCCCAATGTTGATGATTTAAGGGAAAGAATCTTGGCAGAAATTCATGACACTCCTTACTCTATTCATCCAGGTGCAACAAAGATGTATAATGATCTAAAGGGTAACTTCTGGTGGTTTGGAATGAAACGTGATGTTGCAAAGTATGTGAAGAAATGTATGACATGTCAGCAAGTAAAGGCTGAACACCAGAGACCTGGTGGTGAACTGCAGTCTATCCAAATACCAGAATGGAAATGGGAAGAAATAACAATGGATTTCATTATCGGCTTACCCATAACTACGAATGGTTATGATGCAATTTGGGTAGTTGTGGATCGGCTGACGAAAACGATGCATTTTATTCCTATCAAGATCACTTACTCTATGGAACGGTTAGCAGAACTCTATGTTAAGGAGATTGTACGACTTCATGGGATTGCCAAGTCAATTATCTTAGATCATGATGGCAAGTTCACATCTAAGTTTTGGAAGAGTGTACAGACTGCAATGGGAACCAGGCTTCATTTCAGCATAGCTTTTCATCCTCAGACTGACGGCCAAACAGAGAGGATGAACTTGATTCTAAAAGATATGCTACGGGCATGTTCTCTTGATTTTAAGACCAGCTGGTGTAAAATGTTGCCGTTAGCAGAGTTTGCTTACAACAACAGCTTTCAGGCGATAATTGGAATGGCACCATATGAAGCACTGTATGGACGGAAATGCAGGTCACCTATATGTTGGCACGAAGCTGGTGAAAAGAAGTTGATGGAAAGTGTAGATGCTGAAAGAACCGACTTTGTGAATGAAACTTCTGAGATGATAAAGTTGATAAGAAGAAGAATAGAGACCGCTCAAAGCCGTCAAAAGAGTTATGCTGACAAAAGAAGAAGACCTTTAGAGTTCGCTGTAGGCGAATATGTGTTTTTGAAAGTTGCACCAATGAAAGGGGTTATGAGGTTTGGGAAGAAAAGCAAGTTAAGCCCAAGATTCATCGGTCCTTATGAAGTTGTTAAACGAATAGGCAAAGTAGCTTATCAGCTGAAGTTGTCATCTAAGATGTCTGCAATGCACGATGTATTTCATGTCTCCATGCTCAAAAAGTATGTTCCGGACCCTACGCATGTGATTGAGCCACAAGTGATCGAGATACGAGAAGACTTAAGTTATGAAGAAAAGCCAATGAAGATACTTGATCAGAAAACCAAGACTTTGAGGAATAAATAAATTCCATTGGTCAAGGTGTTATGGTGAAATCAGCAAGTTGAAGAAGCTACATGGGAACGTGAAGATGACGTGAAAGTTATGTATCCGCATTTATTCTAAGTTTCGAGGATGAAACTTTTATAAGGTGGGGAGAATTGTAACACCCGCCTATTTTATGTAACGGACCACGTTAAGTTAGTAACGTTGATAAGGAATTTTATTAATAAATTTAGTTATATGATATGATATGTGATGTGCATGTTACTAACTTTTTATGTCAAGTTTTGTGACAGGTGACGACTGCATGGGATCGTTGTGCTCTAGTGTTCATGTGAAATTTTGAATGTATGTTTATTTATGATGCAATAATGTATGAATGTTTTATTGTATGGCATTTAAGGACAGTTCAGTAGGCCAAACTTTCAAGATCGGCAGGCCAAACATTCTGCCCGAGATCGGCGGGCCGAAGAAACCCATCGGCAGGCCGAACTTGTGGAACCGGCAGGCCGAAGAGGGAAAATCGGCAGGCCAAACACGGCTGACGAGCAGTCAGCAGAAATCTCTCCAAAATTATGGCTGAGTTAATTACATTAATTGGATGATTTAATGTGATTAATTGGCATAATTAAGGATTGATTTATCAGTTAAGGAAATTAAAGGAGTTTGACGTGCATTGACGTGTGTCAATTTAAATGGTTTCCAATTTTAAATTGGAAAAACATGGAAAGTTGTGAGTGATTGTTTGGTTTCCTCTTTTCTTTCCTTTCTCCACGCCTCTTGTCTCCCTCAACAGTCAGAAAATTCTGACTTAATGAAGGGAATTGAATTCCCATCAATTATGTTTATTACGTTAAAAATTTTAACGTTTCATTTTTCATTATTTTCTCTCCTTCTCACGTTTTTCTCTCTCAAAATTCTAAGACATTTGTTTCTCTCTTCCTCTTCTCTTCTCTTCTCCACGAGTTCTTCTTCTCTCTCTCTCTCTCACGAAAATTCTCTGCAAATATTGAAAGAAAAAGTCTTGTTTCGTTGGTTAAAATTCAAGAATTTTGAGAAGAAACTTCAAGGTATGAATTCGGTTTTTCTGGTGTTTTTGAAAAGAAATTCTTCTCCTCGTTTTGTCTACAATATCTTTCTATAGGTATTGTGTTAAGTCTCAAATTTTAAATGTGATGTTATGCATATATGTTATATGGTGTTTTTCTAATTTTATGTCATATGCAATATGAATGTTCTATGAAAATATGAATTTTCTGTCTTCTACTCTTCACAGTAATGTTACTGTTTAATTTTGAAGTATGAAAAATGTAATGATTATTCAAGAGGCAAATGAATGATGTTTTCATGAAAAGTTGTTAAAATATGCATATGTATGAGTGTGTATGATGAATGTATTTTAGGTTATGAAATTTTTATGAGATGACAATGAGAAAACTGTTTTAATAGTGCTATTTTTGGATTTTGTTATGAAACGTTATATATATATATATATATATTTAAATGATTTTATGATAATGAAATAATTTTATGCATGAAAATAAGATGTTGAATGAATTTACGAATATGTGTTTTGAATTATTAGAAAACTTTTTTCAAAAGATTTTCATGTTTATAATGTATGAAATTATTTGATGATAATATTTAAGGAAGCATGTTATGAATAGCATTTATATGTTTTGATGATAATTTTATGATAATGATTATGGGATATGTTTGAAAATGTGATGAATGTATACAAGAGTATATCATGAATGAATGTTATGTGAATAGATATTTCATGATATGTATTAATTTATTGCATCTTTAAAATGGAAAATGGCATGAACACTCAAGGAACGAGCACTACGAGACCGCGGCGTCGTCACCAAATCACGTTAAGGTTAAGTAAGCTAGCGTTAAAGTAAGTACATTCTCACCTGCAACATGACACGTTTTACAAGATTTGACGTTATGTTCATAATGATATTCATGATGATTTTATGGATATTTTTCCTTAAGAATTTCTATTAAGATTTTCATGATTTTAAGTTATGCATGATGTTCATGGCATGTTTTAAAGTATGAAAAGTATGTATATATGTATCACCTAATAAGTGTTGCACACCCAATGTTATGAAATGTTATGTTATGATGTCATGTTTGGTTTGGGATTAGCTACCCTTCTCCTCTCATGACGGCGCGCCTATGATGATGTTTATGGTGCAACACTTGGGCCCTTAAGATAAAAATGGAATAAGTTTTAAAATGGTCAACGTAATGAAAGATATGTTTCTATGAAATTGTGCTTAAGGCACTTTTATGATATGATGATGATGATGTTTATGAAATGTTTTAAATTGTGAGAATTATATGTACTTACTAAGCATTAGCTTGATCATGTTTTATGTCATGTTGCAGATAAGGGTAAGAAAATCATGGACTAGGCGGAGGACATGGGAAGGCGTGTGAGCGCTATGCACGATGAATTGTAACCGAAAGCAAGCCAAGAAGAACGCTCTTATGTTTTTTTTAATTAAGTTATATATATTTTGAACATATATATTTTTATGTTAAGTTTGAAGAATACTATTATTATGGTTTTATAAGTTATTTTATCACTTTTTAATGAATTATGAACTTCTGCTATATTTTACGAAAAGTTGGTTTGTTTTTAAAAATTTAAGTTTTCTCTATGATTGGTCTCGGACGGCCTACCAAACTTTTTGGCCGGCCTGCCGAAGTCCAAAAGTTCAGCCTACCGATCACATTTTTCGGCCTGCCGAACATGGATGAGTTTTTGATTCGAATTGCAAAGCCTCTGCCGGCCTGCCGGTTGAGGGAACTCCAGCCTGCCGATGATGATCGGCCTACCGAAGTCCCAAGTTCGGCCTGTCGAACTGTGGGTGTAAGTAAGTTTTAAACGATTTGATGTTTAATGAGATATGTTGTGATATTTTTATAAGTCCTGATTTTTATAAGTTGATAAACCTATATTGTTAAATAAATTCATGATTAATCTAAGTATAATTGAATAAATTATGATATGGATTAAGTTAAACAATGTTAAGTTATATATAAAAAAAAAATATAAAAAAAATTGAAGGTATGAATGGATCCTGGTTATGTAAGTTTAAGTACTTTTAAAATCAATTTTATTGTTTAAGTTTGATATTATTTATATGTTTAAAGTTTAAGCAAGTACGAACGTATGTATGTAACGACATCTGTGACGTCCGAATTAAGGGGCGTTACATTTACACTATGTAATTTTTTACCAAACAGTATTTTTCTTATACTGTTGTGACAAAATCAGTGTAAAAACATATTCTTAAACTGTATAAAATATTTTACTTGCCTCTGGTTTATTTTTGGAGGCCAAACATAACATTTTTTATTCATCTATATTCTCTAAACAATATTATTTCTACACTGCTTTAACTTAAACGGTCTAATTCTTACACTGCATTACCTTTATACTGTAATTTTTATACTATATAACTTTATCAATGTACTTTCTTACACTGCATTATTCTAATATTGTATAATTTTTCATGTTATTATACAATATTTTTCTTTAAACTGTATTTTTCATCTTAATATAATCCTTAACTTAATGCCTTACAAATTCTTGGGTGTTACAATGTTTATGCTGGCCGAAAGAGATGACTGCTCCCAGAAATGATAAAAAGTTTGTGTAAGAAAGTTTACTAAGTATGTATGTTAGCCATCTATGTAAAGTTTTGACTATGAAGATGTAAAAGAAAAGAAGAAATTAATGAAATGATAAGTTTATGTTATTGCTTGTATTTTTATGAATGCCTGTGACTTGAGAAAATTTTGATAGTTTTATTAAGTCAGCAATATGAGTGTTGATGTAATGTTATTATTTTACAGTAGGATTTTAAACTGTAATCGATGGCGGAAGTACCTGGAGGGCCAGTAAACTCGGATTTAATGACCCTGATCGCTGAGCTACAACAGAGGCTCCAACCTTAGGAGCAGGAGATGCAAGGGTTGAGAGAGCAGCTGGCTCAACAAAACCCTGCACCCACAGGCAGAGCCAATAGTTCCAATAGCTAATGCAGTTCCCGTTACTAAATTTTACGAGAGATTTCGATGGATGAAAGTCTCGAAGTTTGATGGTTCTACAAATCTGTTGGTTACTGGTATTGAAAGGGTTTTGAAGTTTATGGGACTTAGCGATCGCGAAAGAGTTCTATGTGCCTCATTTTCTCTCACTAAGGATGCGAGAAGATGGTGGGAGTCTGTTGAGCGTAGGAGAAACGTGGATGTAATGACCTCGTTTGAGTTCGTCTAGGAGTTTGGACGGGCTTATTTTAATGTGGAAACTATGGTTGCACAACAAGAGGAATTCAACAATTTTCGACAAGGAAATCTGTCAGTGGCTGATGCTGTGAGAAGATTCAATCAACTGGCTCGTCTTTGTCCTGAACTCGTGCCTACTGATCGAGAAAGAATAAGAAGACTGATAAGGATGTTTTGGACCGATATTGCCCTCATTGTTGACAGCGGAGGACAAGCCCCTAAGGACGTAGACGACTATATTGAACAGGCAACTGGAGCTGAGTTCAGGATCTACCATGATAAGGAAGAAAGGGCAAAGATCTTTAATGCTCGAAGGGAGGAAAAGGCTTTGACCAAGCAGAACCAAGCCTTACAAGTAAAAGGACAGGGAAGTAATTCAAGCCAGGGTTAGACTCAGAGCATTCAAACTTGGTGCAACCGCAATAACAATAATAAGAGAAAGTGGAATGCAAACAACCAAGGAAATCAAAAAGGACAACCCCAGAAAAGGATAAATGACTGAGGAAATAGCAAACCTCTCTGCAGTCAATGTAGGAAAATACATGTAAGGGAGTGCAAAGCGTGCACTAATAAAGTTACATCTGCAGCAAAGAAGGACATTATGCCAGAAACTGCTACTCTATTTCTCAGAATCAGAATAGTCAGAACCCGCAAAGGCCTCAAGGAACTCAGCTACACATGGTCCAAGTGCAAATTGAAGGTCCCAATATCAGTCAAGGCCAACTGGAAGCTCCAGAGCCTAGTGGATGAATCGATACCTATGCTAAAAAAGAGGATGATGCAGGAATCTCAACGATGGTGATAGGTCAGCTCTCTGTTGCCAAAACTAATGCTTATGTTTTATTCGATTCTGGAGGAACACATTCGTTTGCATCACTTAAATTTGCAAAAAGAATAGGATATGAAGGGGATAGGATAGAACAGACCTTTAGGACCGTACTTCCCTCTGGGGAGGTATTAAGTTTCGATTATTGTCTACGTCATGTACCAATTATCCTTTGCGGCAGAGAATTGTTTATCGATTTAATAATAATCGATATTCAAGATTATGATGTTATCTTGGCAATGGATTTCCTGAGAAAATATGCTGCTAAAATAAATTACCGACATCGTAAGGTCACGTTCTGACCCTTCAGAGGTGAGAAGTTTGTGTATTCGAGGAAGATTCCCAAAACTCCTAAGGCGCTGATATCGGCATCAAAAGCAATGAAATTGTTGGAGAGCGGATGCATCGGTTATTTGGTGAATCTAGTAAATAAAGACCAAGAAGCTTAGCTAGGACCAGAGAACGTCCATATAGTGAAAGAATTCATCGACGTGTTTTTGGATGAACTGCCTGGGTTATCGCTAGAATGAGAAATTTCATTCAAGATCGAATTGACACCTGGTACAGCTCCAATCTCAAAGACACCGTATCGTATGGCTCTAGGAGAACTTAAAGAACTTCAGGTATAGTTGCAAGAATTGTTGGACAAAGGGTTTATTCAGCCAAGTCATTCTCCATGGGGAGCGCCCTTTTTGTTTGTGAAGAAGAAAGACAGAACTTTACGAATGTGGATTGACTATCGGGAATTGAATAAAGTCACGATTAAGAATAAGTATCCACTTTCAAGGATTGATGATTTATTTGATCAATTTAAGGAGTAGCAATATTTTCAAAGATCGATTTATGTTCTGGGTATCATCAGCTTTGGGTTAAGGAGGAGGACGTACCGAAGACGACGTTTCGAATGCGGTATGGGCATTATGAGTTTTGCATCATGCTATTTGGACTGACTAATGCCCTGGCAGTTTTTATGGACCTTATGAACCTAATTTTCAAGGACTACATTGACAAATTCATCATCGTTTTTATCGACGACATCTTGATTTACTCAAGAACACCAGAAGTGTAACACCCACCAATTTTGATGTAACGGATTATGTTAAGTTAGTAACGACATTAAGTAAATTTTATTTATAATTTATGTTATATGTTATGATTTATGATCTTCATGTTACTAACTATTTATTCTTAGTGTTATGACAGGTGACGATCGCATGGAATCGATGTGCTCAAGTGTTCATGTTAGCTACAATGTATGTTTATTTATGAATGGTATGATATATTACATTTTAATGAGGGTTTGGCAAGCCGAATAGCCTATTAAGGATCGGCAGGCCGATGGAAACCATTATCAGGCAGGACTTTATGGAATCTGTAGGCTGAATTGTGCAGTCAGCAAGCCGATGACAGCTGACGAGCAGTCAGCAGAAATCTCTCCAAATTTATGGTTGAGATGATTACGTTAAATGGGTGGTTTATTGTGATTAATTGACATATTTATAGATTAATATCTTCATTTAAGGAAATAAAATTCATTGAATTTTCTTTGATTGGTATTGATTGATATGATTTCCTATTTTTAGAAGGCAAAATACGGTAAGATGAGATGATTTGTTTGACTTTCCCTCTTTTCTCTCCATTCTCCACTCAAATTAGTCTCAATCTTAGTCAGAAAATTTCTGACTTAATGAAGAGTTTTGACTCCTTTTTTTTTATGTTATGCTCATTATTTTAAATTTTTTTTAACGTTCTTTTTTCTCTATCTCTTTCTTCCTCTCACGTCTTCTCTCTTTCATTCATTCTGAGACGTTTCTCTTATTCATCTCTTCTTCTTCTCTCCTCCATGTTTTCTATTCCTTCTTTCTCTCAAAAAAAATTCTCTGCAAATAATTGAAAGAAAAATTGATAATTTTGTTGGTTGAATTGAAGGAGTTTTGTGAAGAAATTTGTTTAAGGTAAGAATTTCTTTTGGTGTTTCAGAAATGTATTTCTTCTCCTTAATCCGACTGCCATGTCTTTCTCTACAAAATTCTGTTGCTCTGAATTTTTAATATGTTATTTATGGATGTGTTATGTGATGTTCCGCCAAATTTCACGTTATTTTGATATTTCTATAATAAGTTATGAATTTTCTATCCTCTACCACTTACAGTAAAATATTGCTGTTTGATTATGATGAATGAAAGTGTAATTTTTGTTCAAGGGGTAAATGTGTTTTGTTTTCCATGAAATTTGGCAAGAATGTTCATGTATATGTTATGTTATGGATTGCAAAGTTTGTTAATGATTTGATGAGTAAATTATGTGTTATGTAAATTTTTATTGAGATTAGGTCAAGAAACTGTTTTAACAATATTATTATTGGACTTTTGTTTTATGTGATATTCTATATGTTTAAATGTTTTTATTGATGATGAAATAATTTTATGATATTGAAATGTATGATAATAAGATGTTAGTATGAATTTTAAAATTAAAATATATGTATTTCAATTGTTAGAAAATGTTTTCAAAAGATTACTCACTACCTTATTATTATTGTTGGCAGATTTCATGTTTGAAATGTATGGGTTGTTTTTAATGATTATAGTTATAGATGCATGTTATGAATTATGTTTGTATGAGATGAATGTATATGTGTTGTAAAATGAATGAATGTTATATTTTATGATAGTAAGTATTAATTTTATTTTGTGTCTTTAAATAAATAAATGGCATGAACACGCAAAGGAACGAGCACATCGAGACCGCAGCGTCGTCACCAATTCATATAAGGTTAAGTAAGCTAGTTTTTAAGGTAAGTACATTCTCACCTGCAACATGATGTGTTCTAAAAGGTTTGATGTTATGTTCATGATGATATTTATAGTGATTTTATGATGATTTCCTTAAAGGATTTTCTGAAGAAAAATTTTCATGATTTAACGTTATGCATGTTTGATCATGGAAAATTTAAAAGCATAAAAGTTATGTATATATGTATCACCTAACAAGTATTGCACACCAATGTTATGATATGATATGTTATGATGTCATGTTTGGTTTAGGATTAGCTACCCTTCTCCTCTCATGACGGCGCGCCTACAATGATGATTATGGTGCAACACTTGAGCCCTTAAGATAAAATGGAATAAGTTTGAATATGGTCAAGCAATGAAATATATGTTTCTATGAAAATGTGCTTAATGCACTATTATGATATGATGATGATGATGATGTTTATGAAATGTTTTTAAATTTGTGAGAATTATATGTACTTACTAAGCTTTAGCTTATTCAATTTTATGTCATGTTGTAGATAAGGGTAAGAAAGTCATGGACTAGGCGGAGGATATGGAATGACGTGTGAGCAAAGTACGATGAATTGTAACTGGAAGAACGCCAAGAAGAAAGTATATATAATTTAAATCAAGTTTTACATTTTGGACATATTTATTTGTTAAGTTTTAATAATACAAGAGTTATGTTTTAATATTTTATTTTATCATCTTAAGAATTTGATGTTCCGCATTTTTAAAGTTGAATATGTTTTACAAATTAAGTTTTCTAAAGGTTTTTGGCTCTGTCGGCCTGCCGAACATCATCGTTTGGCATGCTGATGTAAGAATGTTTGGCCTGTCGATCACATTTTTGGCCTACCGAACTTTGAAAGTTTTTAAGCCTCGATTTGCAGAGCCTCTACCGGCCTGCCGGTTGACGACTTCTGGCCTGCCGATCATGTTTAGCTTGCTGAAGTTCCAAGTTCGGCTTGCCGAAGTTCCAAGTTCGGCCTGCGAAAGTTCCAAGTTCGGCCTGCCGAACTGTGGGAGCATATTTTTTTTAAAAAAATGATGTGATGTTTTTTTTTAAGTTATGATTTAACAATTTGGTCTATTTATTTTATTAGAGTAAGTTTATGATCAATAGTGAAGTGAAATTAAATTACGGATTAAGTTAATCAATGTTGTTTTTTTTTAAATGTATGTATGGATCCTGGTTATGATTTCCTTAACTAAGTTTACGTTTAAAATTCAAATAAGTATGTAATGTATGAATGTAATGACATCTGTAACATCTGTAAGAGGGCGTGACAAGAAGAGCATGAGGAAAAATTGAGGCTTACACTACAGTTGCTAAGGAAGCATCAATTGTATGCCAAGTTCTCAAAATGTGAATTTTGGTTGAAAAAAGTTCATTGCTTAGGACATGTGGTCTCACGAGATGGAGTTTCTATTGACCCTTCAAAGGTAGAAGTAGTAAATAAATGGCCTACGCTGAAAAGTATTATCGAGATCAAAAGTTTTCTCAGCCTACGTTTTGTGGAAGGGTTCTCTAGACTCGCAGCACCACTTACGGCGCCCCTTACACAGAAAGCAGCTAAATATGAATAGACCAAGAAGTGTGAAGAGAGTTTTCAAGAATTGAAAAGACAATTTACGAGTGCCCCGATGCTAACCATACCGGATCCGAACCTAGGAAACTTCGTGGTTTACAGCGATACGTCAAAAACAAGCCTGGGAGCAGTACTTATGCAAAACAAAAAGGTGATTGCGTACGCATCTCAGTAGTTGAAGGATCATGAAAGGAACTACCCAACGCATGTCTTGGAATTAGCAGCAGTCGTATTTGCATTGAAGATTTGGCGCCACTATTTGTATGGAGCCAGATTTGAGATTTATACCAACCATTAGAGTGCAAATTACATTTTCACATAAAAGGAACTCAATATGAGGCAACAAAGGTGGCTCAATTGTGAAATCCTATATCATCTTAGAAAAGCTAACGGAGTAGCTGATGCACTTAGTCGTAGAGCAATGTCTTCCCTTACAATGATGCGATTGATACCGAGACCTCTTCAAAGAGACTTGGTAGAAGCAGGAATAGAGATGATTACAAGAAGATTAGCCGATTTGTCATTCCAGCCAAACATCTTGGAGAACTTAAAGGAGCGACAAGAAGCGGATTCTTCGTTACTCAAGTATAAAAATGAAGTTCTTGAAAATAAGGAAACAGAGTTTAATATCTTGGAAGATGGTATTCTTCGATATAAGAATAGATTGTGCACTCCCAATGATGAAGAACTAAAGAGGCAGATACTAGACGAAGCTCATGAGACACTGTATGCTGCTCATCCAGGAGCTACCAAAATGTACATGGACTTGAAGGAACATTATTAGTGGCATGGAATGAAGAATGATATCGCACGATTTGTTAGTAAATGTCTCACTTGTCAAAGGGTGAAAGCTGAACACCAGCGACCGACAAGTGAGCTATAAAAGATCGAAATTCCAAAGTAGAAATAAGACCAAATAACCATGGACCTGGTGAGCAGACTACCAAAAACTATAGGAGGACATGATGCTATATGGGTAATTGTGGATAGATTGACCAAATCTGCGCACTTTTTACCCATTAAACTTAGAGTTCTGTTGAACGACTTGCTGAATTATATGTCACACAAGTAGTTAGATACCATGGAGTCCCGAAATTGATCATCTCTGATCGTGATGGTCGATTCACTTCCAAGTTCTGGAGGAGCGTTCATCAAGCAATGGGAACAGAGCTGAAGTTTAGCATAGCTTTCCACCCTCAAACAAATGGTCAGTCGGAAAGGATAATCCAGACTTTGGTGGATATGTTAAGAGCCTGTGTGCTAGATTTCAAAGGAGGATTGGATAAAAAGCTTCCTCTGATTGAATTTGCTTACAACAAAAATTATCAAACTTCCATAGGTATGGCTCCATATGAAGCTTTATATGGAAGAAGATGTAGATCACCTTTGCAATGGTATGAAACTAGAGAAAAGGCACTATCGACCACTGATTTTGTTCAAAGAACAATGGAAGATGTAAAGTTGATCTATCAACAGATGGAAATTGCTTTTAGTTGGCAAAAGAGTTATGCTGACCGACGACAGAGACCTTTAGAGTTTCAAGTGGAAGACTTGGTCTTTTTGAAGGTAACGCCAATGAAAAGAGTAGTAAGGTTCGGGAAGAAAGGAAAACTTAGTCCAAGGTACGTTGGACCATTTGAAATCTTAGAAAGTGTAGGCAACGTGGCTTACAAGTTAGCCCTACCCCCTGAAATGGCATCTGTACATAATGTATTTCATGTATCCATGCTAAAAAAAATATTTACCTGATCCCTCACATATTCTTCAGATGAGCCTATTGAGGTGCAAGAGAACCTGTCCTACGAAGAGAAACCAGTTCAAATCTTGGCTTGAGAAGAGAAGGTGTTAAGAAACAGAAAGATACCACTTGCCAAAGTTTTATGGCGTAAACAACAAGTGGAAGAAGCAACCTGAGAACAAGAAGATGAAATGAGGAGAGTCTACCTGAAACTGCTCTAATTTTTGGGGACGGAAATTTTTAAGGAGGGTAGGTTGTAATGGTCAAGGAAAATGCATTAATAAAATCTAATATTTAATTAGATTTAATTAATAAATTTATCCTTATAAATGGGGTTTTTGTAAAAATTACAATAATGTATAATAAATAATAATAGTAGGAAATTTTACGATAAACTTGATATGATGTTGGATATTACTAAATACAGGTTTTGTGAGCTTAAAAGCTCAAAAATTTGTAAATAATACCCATGAAATGAATTTTATATCACAATTAATTACGATATTGCGGTATAAATTAATGGGTGATTAAGATCAAAATAAAGTAGAAAGGTGTGCCAAAACCTTAATACAACATAAAAGGGGTTCAACGCAGTGTAAGTATGCTGCTAAGGTAAAAATATAGATATAGAAAATATTGTGTTTTGACTCTAAAAGTAGACTAAAGAATAGATAGGATATTCTATACAGTATAAGAATATGTTTTCCAACAGTTTTACCCCAGCAGTATAAGAAAAATATTGCATGGAAAAAAATTATACAATGTAAGATTTTGGAGGTCCCACCAAGGGGACACTTTGGGAATTGTGATTGGGCCACCATATTCACAAATGTGGCCCAATCACAAAAGGCCAATTTTCCCCCTAATTATCACTAAGTGGTGACTCACCACTTTATCTCCAAATGAGATAAGCCTTAATAAAAGATTAAAATAAGTTAATTTTTCTTATTTGCCTTCCACCATATTCGGCTGCCATCAATTCTTGTTCCTCTCCATTTTGTTCAAAACCAATTCCTTCATATAACCATCTTTAAGCAAGATTCAAGAAAGACCAAGTTTCAAACTCAAGGTTTTCCTAAATTTTATGGTAAGATTCAAACTTTTTCTAAGTTTTTCTTAGGGTTCCTTTAGGGAATTCAAGGGAGTTAACGAGGGTTTCTCTCCCATGAAAAATGTTTAGGAAAATTTGCAAGGAAATCAAGTGTTCAAGGTGCTAGATCATCACTTTTCCTTGGTAAAGTTCAATTCCTCAAATTTCAATGTTCATGATGATTTTGTTTTGATTTCCTTCAAGCATGGTATGTAATGAGTTGGAAAGGTTTATGGTACACTTAAAATGATCTTATGGCAAGTTTTGAGGTGAATTTGAGACATGGATGGGTAAAATTACTGTTTGATGAAAAATAGGGTAGTTTTTGTAAAGTTTGAGTGCTTAGCGTTAGAATTGTAATTGGGCATGAAAATGGTTTGAGGAAGTATAGAACCTGCCTTTATAGTGACTAGAATGCTGTTTAAAGTTGTTTTTTTTCAAATTTGCCCTAGGGACCAAATTGCAAAAGTCAAAACATGAAAGTTGTAGATCTCGACGAAACTGTTAGGAATCATAGGCGGTTTGTCGAAAATCGCTTCCGTTTGTGAGATATAAATTTTACAAAAAATTATTAAAGTTGGAAAAAAAATTTTAAGGGTAAAAACGTCATTTTTCAAAAAGAATTAGGGTATGGTACTTTGAGAGAATTTGATGCTCTTGAAAAATGGGGACTAATGGTTTAAAAAGATTATTTTTGGTCCTAGGAATGAAATCGTCAAAAATTTTCAAATGAGGTGTAAAATTGTAAAGTTTCGTGTAACATGGGTTTTTATCAGAAACTAGTAACCGATGCCCTGAACACTTGTTTTCATGCTAATAAGCGACATTTCATGTTAAATTAGTCAAATCTGGCATAGGAATTCCAAGCGGCCCATCGAGGGAAAAAATGTCATTTTTCATGAGATAGGCAGTATGGAACCCGAAACGTACAAGAAAGAGAAAAATGACCTTATTAAGGATTTTTTTTAGAAGTTATAATATCTAAATGAAACGAGAGGACAGTCGAGCTCTAAGTAGTCTAAAAAGTATTTCGAAATAGTAGTCGAAAAATATACCTTATTGACGTATAACTAAGTAGTGATGATTTGACTAATAATGATATAATTGGCCAAACAGGTCCTTAGACAGGTAACCAAGGAAACTCGAGGATGGTTTTAATAGTAGCAAAAACAAGTAAGTTCCAAACCCACCTACAGTATAAAAGAGTAGGTTTAAGGTATAGTGTATTTGTGTGAATATGCCTTTGTGTGCTGTGCACTTGAAAGGTGTAAATGTTTCTCACATAGTATGTACATATATTGTCATGCATGGTATGATAACCAAATTAACCGGACTGGCAAATGAAACACCAGAGCAAAGAAAAGTGTCATACCAGCTCCCAAAGTAAAGGGGAGTTTAAAGTTAAAGTTATGTTATGGTCTCGGTGTTACGAAGACCTATGTGCACATATGGTATGAGCACTTGGGCCCTAATGAAAGAAAATATATAACAAGAACAAGGAATGTTCATAAAAAAGCATAAATGGTTCATGCATATTAGTATAAGATTCACGTGGGCTATGTTTAGACTTACTGAGCATAAGCTCACCTAGTTATTTCATGCTATACGAATTTCCTCTAGAAGGTCAGAATGAACACACTAATGAGCGGGCAGGGGAATATGAGCAGTGTGCAGACCAGGGAGTGGATACCACCACAGATATGTTTCCGTTGCTATGTATATTAAATTATTTTGGATCTTGATGTATAATTGATATAAAATAGTTATGTGAGACAAAATCTCTTATGGACAATCTAAGTAAGTGTTGTTTTAAAAAGAAAGTTACTTGTGTAATTATACATATAATTATAAAAGAAATTTCAGTATGTATGTGTGATATATTTATTTTAAAAAAATATTTTTAAGTTTTTATAGATACGTAAGTAAGGAAAATGTTAAACCATAGCCCGAAAAAGGCGGGTTGTGACAACCCGTGCTAGATTTCGTCTTCATATTGAAGATCGACAAGTGAAGGCCTATGATAATAAGGCTTTAGTTCTAGCTAGCTGTAATTAGCCTTATGTGATATTTTATTTACTTTTGGCTCAGAAACAATTTCTTCTTGAGTTAATATCTTTATAATTTGATCAATTTCCTCTTCAGGAATATCATTTTGTTCTTTTATCATATTTACATCTTTCTTTTCAGAGATGTTGAGTTTAGATAATCTTGAAACGAGTTCTAATAAGAACTTTGGTTGTTTATCCAGCTTGAACTTTGGCATTTCAAGAGGTGGTTTAAAAAACACTTGTTCTATTGTTTTCTGTTTAACATTCTCTCCTTCTTCTCTATTAAGAAAACGCGAAATATTGTTTTTGGACTCTATTCTATTTAATTGCTTACCTAAGGTTTGCAAAAACAAATTTGAGTAATTGTTTTGTTCTACAACATGGTTTAAAGCAGCAACTGAAATTGGATTGGGTAAATTTTTTGAGATTCCTTTATAGGGAACAACTAGGACAACTTTTTTATTTTGAACTGTGGTTTCTGGGGGATGGATAGTCATTATTTTATCCCCCGATTGAAGAATAAATTCTTTATGTAACTTCTCAATTGCATTAAGTTGATTAAATTTTGGAAACTTAAGCTTTTAAGCTTATAATGTTCTTCTAAGAATTTAAAAAAGTCGATCTCTTTCTCATATTTAGAGACAAACTTATTATATTTTCGATGTAAATATCGTCTTTGTTTATCTGAATGGTTTGCAAAGAACCATTCTCTTTTTTCACTATTTTCTTCAGAGTTAAACATCTTAATAAAACGTTTTTTAATTGATTCGGCCGAGGAGTGTTCTATGACATTAATACTTTGGTATCCCATATCTAAGGCTGTTGGGCTTGTTGGGGCTTCATATATTGGTTGAGCTACTCCTTCAGGTCTATTTCGAACCCCTGCTACTTCTGATTCAGCTATTTCTGATGGCGTGGTGATAATTGGATTTTGTGGTGTCAAATTTTGGTTTGCTATGGAGAATCTGCTTGTTGCATCTGAGGGCCTAGGAGGGACAACACTCCTTTTCATCTCTATTAATTCTTATTTGACTAGTTCCATCATCAAATTGAATGATTTGTTCTTACTTTGTATTTTGAGGAACTTTAGGGTGAGCGATTCTATGTAGAGTCCATGTTTCGAGGAATTTAATTGTGTCCCATTTGATTTTTTGTGGAACTACTAGCTTAGATTTAGCTAGGTTTGTTTCAAACATTGTTGTTTTACCTTTCTTATCTTGTATTAAGGATTTCAGATTAACATTTGGGCAAATCGTATTCATGGCTTTAAAGTATATTCTATATATGAAAGCCATATTACTTGATCTTCTTGCATTTCAGATCCACGTGTTTGAATTTCGACCATTAGAGATCTTGTAACATTAGGATCTCTCAAGTGTACTGAGAAATTAGAGAGGCAATCAAAGTGTGCCAGACCCTGACTAAGGGTTGATTCTACTACTCTTATGAAGGAGTCATTAAATTTTTTATGTCTTTTATCTCTAACACATATTAATACAAAATTATTTAATGCATCCCTAGTTAAGGGTTTCACAGCTACTTGCACAGGCCCATAATGCAAATATCCATATTTTTGGGGCATGAAAATTTATTAATTTTTGTGATATTCATGGTATTTCCCTATATTCTCTAGTTATGGGAAGGACTTCTTTTACAGTTTTAATAATATAATCAGACTTCTGAAGGAAAGATCCCTTGTTTTAAACTGAAGAAGAGCTAACTTTAGGTATATTCTAGTTCTAAAGATGTCTCTCTGTATTTTCGATAGTAACCATTTCTTTATTTTTAATAGGAAAGAGTGAAGTAGATGAAGAAGACTCATTATTGGTAAGGGAACTTAAATATCTAGAGGAATTAGACTGTGAAAGGTTTTTTAAGATTCCTGCCGTTGGGTTTGCTAATTGGAATCAGTCAACGTCTTACTTGGTACTTGATGTTCCCATCAAGTAGGGGCATTTTGGGAAAGGACCTTTTGAGAAATTTTTTTTGAACAAATGGTCCAATTTTTTTTGGACAGTTTTTGGCATAAAAAAAAGGGCTTTTTGGACATCAAACGGCTCCAGTTTTTTTTTTTTTTCATCATGTTAAGGTTCTTTATCCTGTTACAGTCATTTTTCTTATTTTTTTGAAAAAAAACTGATACAGTTTACCTACATAGAAAAGCGTGTTTTTTGGTTAAAAAAAAAGGGCCATTTATCCAATTAGGATTTTCTTTTGGCCCTTTCATCAAAAGGCCCTTTCTCGAAAATGCCCCTGCTTGATGGCCTAAACAATCTCAAACAGCCTGAACCCAGCTAAATCTAAGCTATTAGTTCCACAAAAAATCAAGTGGGATACAATTAAATTCCCAAAAACATGGACTCTAAATAGAGTCGCTCACCTTAAAGTTTCTCAAAGGATAGAGTTAGAACAAATCATTCAATTTGATAATGGAACTGTTCAAATAAGTTTTAATAGAGAAAAAAAAAAGGAGTATTGTCCCTCTTAGGCCCTCAGATGCAACAAGCACCATAGGAAGCCAAAATTTAGCACCACAAATTCCAGTTAACACCACGCCATCAGAAATAGCTGAATCAAAAGTAGCAGGGGTTCAAAATAGACCTGAAGGAGTAGGTCACCCAATATATGAAGCTCCAAGAGCCCAATAACCTTAGATATGGGATGCTATAGTATCAATGTCATAGAACACTCCTCGGCCGAATCAGTTAAAAAACGTCTTATTAAGATGTTTAACTCTAAAGAAAATAGTGAATAAAGAGAATGGTTCTTTGCAAACCATTTAGACGAACAAATAAGAGATTTAGATAGAAAATATAGTAAGTTTGTCTCTAAGTATGAGAAAGAGGTCGACTTTTTTAAATTCTTAGAAGAATATTATAAGCTTAATAAGCTTGAGTTTCCAAAATTTAATCAACTTAATGTAGTTGAGAAGCTTCATAAAGAATTTATTCTTCAATCAGGGGATAAAATAATGGCTATCCATCCCCCAGAAACCACAGTTCAGATCAAAAAAGATGTCCTGGTTGTTCCTTATAAAGGAATCTCAAAAAATTTAGCTGATCCAGTTTTAGTTGCTGCTTTAAACCATGTTGTAGAACAAAACAATTATTCAAATTTGTTTTTGCAAACCTTAGGTAAGCAATTAAATAGAATAGAGTTCCAAAATAATATTGCACGTTCTTTTAATAGAGAAGAAGGAGAGGATTTTAAATAGAAAACAATAGAACCGGTGTTTTTTAAACCACCTCTTGAAATGCCAAAGTTCAAGCTGAATAAACAACCAGAGTTCTTATCAGAACTCGTTTCAGGATTGTCTAAACTCAGCATCTCTGAAAAGAAAGATGTAAATATGATAAAAGAACAGAATGACATTCCTGAAGAGGAAATTGATCAAACTATAAAGATATTAACTCAAGAAGAAATTGCTTCTGAGCCAGAAGTAAATAAAATATCACTTAAGGCTAATTACAACCAGCCAGAACTAAAGCCTTATCATCATAGGCCTTCACTTGCCGATCTTCCATATGAAAACAAAATCTAGAATGGGATTCATTATGATGGATCCTCTATTGTTGAATGGAATATAGATGGTCTATCAGAATATCAAATCTTAAGAGTTATTAAAAATATGAATATCTATGCATCGTCCTGCAAATTGAAGGAAATAGTGATATTGGTATTGCAAATATCATAATCATAGGTTTTACATGACAACTACAAGGTTGGTGGGATAATTATTTTACCTTAGCACAAAAGGCTATGATTTTAAGTGCCTCAAAAATAATAAAAAAACAAGAGGTTGAGGGTACCAGCACGAGATACAACAAGATGCTCTAAATACCATAATTTACACCATCTTGTTACACTTTATTGGCATGACTAGAATTCTTAATGATAGAAGTCAGGAACAACTTCTCAATTTGAAGCGTCCTACTTTGTCCTATTTTAAATGGTACAAAGATGTGTTCTTCTCTAAAGTTATGACAAGAGAATATTGTAACAATGATTTTTGAAAAAAAAATTTATTTCAGGGTTTCCACCCTTATTTGTAGCCATTATACCTTTGGTGAGTTGGTTGTTGAAGTAGTGGCAAAATGTCTGTCATTATGCAATGACATCAATCTCAAAAGACATCTTGAAAAAGATAAGCTTCTAAAGAAATCCCTAGGAGATTTCTACGAGCAGATTGGATATCCTCTGATTAAAAACTTCAAAAGAAAAGTAAACAATTTGAAAGAAGTTATCTCAAAAAATTAAAAAAGGGGGTAACAGGAAAGACTATAAAAAACAACATTTTCCTCAAAAGGAAAATAAAAAAAATACAAAGTTAAAAATAAAAGTGATAAAAGTTTAGTAGTCCCAATTTGTCACAAATGCGGAAAGGTTAGACATTATGCCAACAAATGCAAGACTAAGGCAAAAATAAATGAATTACAAATAGACGAAAGTCTTAAAAGACAATTGCTAGAATACTTTGTCATTGAAGATTCTAGTACTGAAGAAAGTAGTGACGAATAAGCAGAAATCAATCAAATGCTAATAGAAAAATCCTCTGAGGAAGGGGAAAATAATAATAAAAATTGTACGTGCAGTCATTACGATGCTATTCTTAAAATGAATGGTTTAAGTCTGAATATTTTAACTAAGGAAGAAAGTCTTACATTAGACATAACTGATAAAATAGAAAACCCAGAAGAAAAAGGAAAAGCTTTATAAAAATATATTGCAACCGCTAAAGAATGAACTAGCAAGGACTCAACAAAATCCAGAAAAAACTTCAAGAAAATTCACAACAATATTCTTTTAACAAAATCCTTAAAAGGATAAATGCAAAAAAGAACGAAAAAGAACCAACCATTTAAGACCTTAAAGTTGAGGTCAATGAGACAAGAGAAGAATTAAATAAATTAAAAACTAGAGTTTAAACCCTAGAACTTATTAATTTTAACGATTTTTCAAGAAAATCAGAAGTAGGAATATAGGAAGAAGAACAGGAGTTAGATGAACTTTTTGGTCAAGTAAACAATTCTCCTAAAAAGGAAGAAAAGTCTATTAATTCAATAAATAGAATCATAAATAAAAATTGGTATAGTAAGGTTACTTTGGTAATAGTTAAAGAGTATATTATCAAGGTTGAAGCCCTTATTGACTCAGGTGTTGACTTGAATTGCATAAGTGAAAGGATTGTCCCTACAAAGTATTTCTCAAAAACAACTCAAGTTTTGAATACTGCTAATGTTGGGTGAATGCCTATTCAATACAAACTCTCTAATGTAGGGGTTTGTTTTAATAAAGTTTGTTTAGAAACTAGTTTTCTACTTAGTAAGGATATTTCAAGGCTTGTCATCCTAGGCACCCTGTTCTTGAGTCTTCTCTACCCATTTCAAGTCTTTCATAAAGGAATAGTGGTAGAGGTCAACAATATTAAAGTTAAACTTGAAATTTTCACTGAACTTGAGTGGCATGAGATTAAAAATCTCAAAACAAAAATTTAAGAAAAAGAAAGCTTTTTATTTTCTCTTAAGCAATAAATTGATTATATAACAATTAAGGAGAAAATAAACTCTTCAAAAGTTCAAGAAGATATAAAAATTTTAAAGAAAAATTAGATAAAGAAGTCTGTGATGATATTCCTAACACTTTTTGGCATAGGAAGAAACATGTGGTTGAACTACCTTATGAACCAGATTTCAAAGAAACCATGATTCCAACTAAAGCTAGACCGATCCAAATGAATGATAGGCATTTGGAGATTTGTAAGAAAGAAATAGAAGAATTACTTACAAAAGGACTTATTAGGAAAAGCTTAAGTCCTTGATCTTGACCAGCATTCTATGTTGAAAATGTTGCTGAGTTGGAACGTGGAGTTCCTAGACTAGTTATTGACTATGAACCTCTTAATAGAATGTTAAGATGGATAAGATATCCAATTCCTAATAAAAGGGCTTTGCTAAACAGGCTTCACAAAGCCATGATATTTTTCAAATTTGATCTTAAAAGTGGTTATTGGCAAAGTCAAATAGCTGAAAAGGCCAAATATAAAAAAGTATTCACCATTCCATTTGGACATTATGAATGGAATGCAATGCCTTTTGAGCTTAAGAATGCCCTCTCAGAATTCCAGAGAAAAATGAATGAAATATTTAATCCTTATACGGATTTCATTATCACTTATAAAGATGATGCATTAATCTTCTCTTAAAATTTAGAGAAACGTTGTAAGCACTTAAGGATCCTCTTTGATGTTATAAAAAGAATGGGGCTAGTAGTTTCAGCTGGAAAAATGAAAATTTTTCAAACTAAAATTAGATTCCTAGGTCACAACATTAGTCAAGGACTCATTAGTCTCATTGAAAGAGCCATATAATTTGCTAAAAAATTTCTTGATGAAATAAAAGATTAGAAGCAGTTACAAAGATTTATAGGAAGTTTAATTACATCTCAGACTTCTATAAAGATCTGTCAAAAGATTCTAAGCCCTTATTTGAAAGGCTAAGAAAGAATCTGCCTGATTGGATTGAGGAATGTACTCGAGTAGTTAAGAAAATCAAGGCTAGGGTTCAAGAAATTCCTTGGTTAGCTCTTTGTGATCTTGAATTATTTAAAATAGTAGAAACAGATGCCTCTAAACTAGGGCATGGAGAAATTTTGAAGCAAAGAAAAATAAATAAAGAAATCTTAGTGAGATTCAATTCGGGATTATGAAATCCTACTTAACAAAAATATCCAACCATTAAAAAGGAAATATTAGCCATTGTTCTTGTCATCTCAAAGTTTTAAGATGACTTATTAAATTAAAAATTTCTCCTTAGAATTGATTGTAAATCTGCTAAGTCTGTCCTTGAAAAGGACGTTAAGAAGTTAGCTTCGAAATAAATATTTGCTAGGTGGCAAGCAATATGAGCTGTCTTCGAATTTGATATTGAACATATTAAAGGAGAAGCAAATTATCTCCGTGATTTTTTTTACCCGTGAATACTTGCAGGGCGTGGAGAAGACACCAGCGAAGCAATGCTTCATCATTAATTGACAATTTTATCAGACCATCATCTTCTCAATATGAGGATGATTTCAAACCAATACAGAGAAGAAGAATTATGATTATTGAAGACAGTGATGTAAATAGGCCAATAGAAGAAGTTGTAGGTGAACACCTTCCATTTCATCTACTTCCAAATGCCTATATGAGGTGTAGAGATTGGTATGGGATGATCTTAACAAAGACTCATTCAACCTCTTTCTCTCATACGATGAGGAATTCTTCTGAGATAGCTTATTTAGCTATTAGAATTCACAATGTCTAGTCCTTAGAAGATTGGGGTAAAAGTCCTCATCAAAAGACTTATTTCTCAGCTCCAGTTAGTTGTCCAAAATCATATAGTTATTATGATTATATTGATGCTTGGGAAAATGTGTTTTATTATCAAAATAAAGTAGGAAAACACATCTGGTTTATTACTTTCAAAACAGAAGAAAAAAATCATAATAAACCTTTCCCAAATTGGTTCAAGGATTGGTTTGGTTATACAAGGATATCACCAGGATTACTCCTAGATAAGCTCCATAGAAGTTATGGGTACTTTTAGAAAGAAAATAAATCTAATGTTCTAGACCCAGATGAATTTTGGCTCTTATTTATTGCCCTTTACGAAATTCCTTAGATTCTAAAATAGAGCTATGTGACAGAAAAACCTTCTGATGACAATGCTTTAATCGTTCCTTACTTATCCAAGAGGTTTTTTGGTAAATGGTGGAAAAACTTTAACCATTGTTATCTCTTAAAAGAGAAAGTAAAAATAATTCATTTTTAGAAAAATAATTTATCTCAAGTAAAAGAATATATTTCTATTCCAGAGTCTCAAAAAGTCTCAAAATAATAGATACTTTGTCCAATAAGCCTTTATCTGATAAAGATAAAGAAAAGCTTAAGAAGCTATTAAAAGATGCTAAAGAGGCCAAGGATATGAACACAGTCAAATCAGATACCGACAGTGATGAGTATTGGTAGCCCCCACCTCATCTTAGTGCATATCTGGCAGGATACTCTCAAGATTCGAATCAATTATGATCTTATCTAGATCATCATCAGTCTTCTACTTTATAGCTCAAAAGAATGTATTATTGTACCAAGAAGATGCTTTCTTTCAAGATGGCATGTGACGATGGGGCCCGCTGTGTACGCGACAACCAGCTCATGATAAGAAGGAATCTTTGCTTTTCAGTATTGCTTCCAGCTGTAAAGATGTTTTCTTATCTATATATAGAAGATCTCTTCAGGAAGGAGGGGCATTGAATATACTTTAAAGCCATGAATACCATTTGTCCAAATGTTAATTTGAAATCCTTAATAAAGGATAAGAATGGTGAAACAACATTGTTTCAAACAAACGTAGCTAAATCTAAGCTTGTAGTTTCATAAAAAATCAAATGGGATACAATTAAATTCCTAGAGACATGGACTCTAAATAGAGTCGCTCACCCTAAAGTTCCTCAAAATATAGAGTTAGAACAAATCATTCAATTTGATGATGGAACTGTTCAAATAAGCTTTAGTAGAGAAAAAAGTAGTATTGTCCCCCCTAGGCCCTCAGATGCAACAAGCAGATTCTTCATAGGAAGCCAAAATTTGGCACCACAAATTCCAGTTATCACCACGCCATCGGAAATAGCTGAATCGGAAGTAGCAGGGGTCCAAAATAGACTTGAAGGAGTAGCTCAACCAATATATGAAACTCCAACGAGCTCAACAGCCTCAGATATGGGATACCATAGTATCAATGTCATAGAGCACCCTTCGGCCGAATCAGTTAAAAAACGTCTTATTAAGATGTTTAACTTTGAAGAAAATAGTGAAAAAAGAGAATGGTTCTTTGCAAACCATTTAGATAAACAAAGAAGAGATTTAATATGATAAGTTTGTCTCTAAATATGAGAAAGAGATCGACTTCTTTAAATTCTTAGAAGAATATTATAAGCTTAAAAAGCCTGAGTTTCCAAAATTTAATCAACTTAATGCAGTGGAGAAGCTTCATAAAGAATTTATTCTTCAATCAGGGGATAAAATAATGGCTATCCATTCCCCAGAAACCACAGTTCAGATTAGAAAAAATGTCCAAGCTGTTCCTTATAAAGGAATCTCGAAAAATTTAGCTGATCCAGTTTTAGCTGTTGCTTTAAACCATGTTGTGGAACAAAACAATTAATCAAATTTGTTTTTGCAGACAAGTTCCCATATGTAGAAAAATCTCTAATTGTTCATAATAAAACTCTTCTTAAGGTAAAATACTCATTCTTGTAAGCATCGTAAGTATGTTCTTCCCCTTTCTAGAGTTTGTTAGGTCCAATTATCTATAGTGTTAACATTATAAATTTTCTTTTCATGCACAATGAAAGGGAAAGATATAAATCACAAGCAATACTGGGCGACAATTGTATTGACTATTAAGAGAACAGTGTGGATTAACACCATTCAAAGGTTTCTTGGATCCTCCCCAAAATCTAGAAACTTATGATTAACTAACTTTCACAATGGTGAATCAGCAGGATGTCAAAGATAACAATTTACCACCCTCCCATTTCAATGCCATACTAAATTTTTAGAATGTTCTTAATTAGGGAACAATCACTTGAAGCATGGAAATGGTGGAATTTAATATAATTCCTTTGCCAAAATTCCTTCAAGGTACTCATCCTTTGAATTTTTCTTCTTCTTCCATCTTGGTTCCTTACAAACTAGACAAATTGATTCATTTTTGTATTCATTCCGATATAGTATACAATCGTTTAAAAATGTATGTATCTTTTGATAGTTCATTCCCAATGCACTTAATCTCTTCTTTACTTCATGTTCAGACAAAACCATTTCATTACCTTTTCGCAACATATCTTTTAACAAACTAAGTAATTCTAAAAAACTTTTGTTACTCCAACCATTATTTTCTTTAAAATTATATAATTGGATCAATATATATAACTTAGTAAATTGTTTACAACCATCGAGAGAGGTTTCTCAACATCTATTAATAATTTCTCAAACTTTTGAGGATTGTTGGCAACTTCTTCTTTGGCATCTTGTACTATCTCCATGGCACGATCATCAAAATCTCTCGCATATTCCGAATGTGATCGTTCTTTTAGAGTATCTATACTACTTTTTAATTATTCACTATGGCTTACCTATTTTTGGTAACTTTGTTCTATCCTATTAAAATACAAGTGCCCCCTAACATTGTCTATATTTAACCTCTTGAAATTTCTGTATTGTAGACACGGGCATCTTATGTGATTATCACCTTCTCCCTGATCCACACCGAACTTTAAAAATTGTTCAACCACTAACCCATTTCACAAATATGTGATAAAATAAATCAATTGACTCAAAAGTAGGGGAAAAGAACAATCATGAAGCAAAAAAAAAAAAAAACACTACAATATATTGATAATAATCAAACTTAGAAAAAAATCAACTCTATAACATTTCGAATCATATGATAAAAAATAGTGTAAATTCCTTATGATTAAGAGAAAGATATATGAATTTAGTGAAAAAATATGCCAATTATGGAATAATATTCTTAGCCACCTTTTTTTTAGAAAGTCTCATACATTCTCAATTTTAAAAATACACTAAATAATGTTAAGAGTGATAAATTTAAACACCAACATTGTTCGAAATACTACCAATCACTTTAGCCGTATGCATGCGTAATATATCGCACTCCAGAAATTTGTTTTTCACATTATTTGCAAAATAATAATAATAATAATAATAATATTCATAATGTTAACTTCAATAACAATACTAATAATAGAAAATAAAAGACAAATGTTTAATTATAAAATAAAATAGGAGAAAGAGTACGTACAAATTGTTATTATAAACCCCAAACTAACTTTATTTTTTCCAATGGAACGCCAAACTAACTGTTCTTTTTTTTTTTTTTTGAGGGAGCGCCAGACTATCTGTTAAGAGCTGATAAAGTATAAATTGGATGGGAAAATTGATCCTATTTAGAAATTTCTAATTCAAGTAGAATTCACGGTAAAAATCCTAATTAAACTCAAACTAAGATAAAAACTAAATGAAAATAGAATAAGTCCTAACAAAATCGAATGGATTTAGATGGTGGTCGGCTAGAAACCGCTATTAAATCAGTTATCCCAACACTATCAATATTCAACTGCTGTTAAATGTAATACTCGTCAAATTTATCACATTTTAAACTGAGGTCATTTTCCTGCCGCTATTGAAATATTTTTTCCCCACTGGTGCCAAGACCAAAAATGGCACTTATTTGTTCAAACGCCATCCTTTAAGTGCATGCCATTCACCATGTTGTAGTAGTGAGAACTTGAAGAGCACAGTCAAGAATATAATCAGTGTGGTGTCTAAGAAGGGCCTGACCAAGGGGGTTGATTTGGAGCGACACTCTTCAAGGTTTTGTGAAAAGGAATTACTTTATATGGTTGACCGTGAGCATATTTTCGTCTACATTGATGATCCTTGGAGCGCAAGTTATCCTCTATTGCAAAAGCTAAGGCAAGTCCTCGTCGAATGTGCACTAGAAAACAATGATGACTTGAATGAAGGCACTTCAATCTTCTTAAAGATAGGAAATTTTGAAGAGGAACTGAGGACTCTTTTGCCCAAAGAAGTTGAGTCTGCAAGGGTTGCATTTTAGAGTGGAAGTCCCGCCATTTTGAATGGGATCAAAGAGTGCAGGTCTTATCCATGGTATAGTTTTGTAAGGGAAGAGTTGGGAACTGAGTTCTTGAGTAAGGAGAAGGTGAAATCTCCAAGAGAAGAATTTGATAATTTGTTCCGTTGTGAAATTAATGCGATAGAAATAAAGAGCAAAAAACTCACAGAGAATTTACGTGGAAACCCAAAACTGAAAAAACCACTGACAGAGAAGAAGAAAATCATTAAACTCGTGAAGATTACAATGGAGGCACTAGGAAGGCTCAAAATTCTCCAATAATTAAGCCGTAACGCAATACATCATATATATAGGTATAATCAAAACCCTATGGGCCCAAAAACATAAACTAAACGGTCCAACAACAATGGTCCGTACCGCCCATAGATCTCATGAAAAATCTCACTTTTTTTTTTCACCACAATTTGTCGCACCGCGAGCTTTTCGAGTCGGGATAAACTGAATTTTGGTCACCATTCTCTAATATGTTCTCTGCTCTTTGTTAGGAGAAAATAATTGACCCATTGTTTAAGTGCCTTAAGGAATGGGATGGCACTCCTCTTCCCATATGCCAAGAGTAAAACACATGGTGCATAGTGATGGGGTCAGGAATTTTCGTCAAGGTCGCACTCTGCTGCATCTTGGTCAAGGTGGTGGTTCTTGTTTTTAAAGAAATAGGTTTGTTTTATTACATTTTTGTTATGATTTTGAATAGCTAATATCGGGCTCGCTTTAAATAAATTCTAACACACTGGTTGGCTCTCTATGCTAGTATTGTTGTTCTTCCCCCTTTTTGGTACGCAGATGGACAATTATATGGGAATTCATATAGTTCTTTTTCAACGTTAATTTTGTTTTCCTGAATGAAAGCAAAATTTTCATTTAAGTAATTAGTTGAAAAAAAAAAGGCTTATGGAAAACCGGATCAAAATTAAGTACACAATTAAATTGATAAACCGTCCCATTTTTCTAACTTCTCGCAATATGATGATCAAATCCCAAATGCTCATAAAAATCAATGTGTCAAACAATTTCAGATCTAATGAAACCTTTGAAACTCGTTCTTTATAGGGTGTTTAAGAAGTCAGTTGGAACTCAAAGTTAGAACTGAAAGTACTGTAGCATATGAGAGTTTTACACGAATAATACATTTTTGCTACATTATAGCGTGTGAGAATTTTATACTGTTTGAGTTGGAACCTAGTTTTATTTTCCTTTTCAAATAATATACAAGTAATATATCTTAGTATGCTCAGTTAATAAAACTCTGTCACGTGTCATATCGCATAATTAATGTTAAAATCTTCCCTGCTTAAAGAGTTGGTGGAAATTTTATAAACAGAAAAGGAACATATTTAATTATGTTTATTAATTACGTTATTAACTTACAAGAATATATAAAAAAAAAAAGCAAAATAAAAGATTGCATATATTGGCCTGTTTGTTTTTGTTCTCAAAATTTTTAAAAATGTTTTTATACTTTTTTTGAGACAAAAATTTTAAAAACACTCTCGGTATAATTCCTAAAATATTCTCATTTTTCAAAACAAAAACATTTTTACCTATTTTGAAAACAATACTAAACGAGAGATTTCCTAAATTATAGTTTTTTCTTCCCCTGAAAATATACAAGACGTGCATATATTCAGACTGTAGCTTTAATTGATGACGACTAGCTATTTCTAATACTTCCCAAAAAATTTTCAGACATGCTTTGATATGATCATAATAATTAGATGACAGCGGAAAGTACGGATCCCTTCCTCTATCATTTATTAATTGTCATCAAGACCACATAAATCATACAATAATGATGAAGTTAAGGGAAAGACATCATCTATAGTCTGTTGTAGATATTTACCAATGACTAGGCTAACACGGTTATCATATTAAAAACACGCCCACGCGCACTTTTTTTGAATTCTGGATGGGTTTACCGGCCAGTATTTGACATTGGGTGGGTATTCAAGATCTCCCGTGTTCAGCTAATCTTCATTCTTTATGTGGTAATAATGGGTTATATTAGAAACATGGTTTTCACTTGTCACCAAATTACTACCAGTTTTTTGGTATTTTCGAAATTGCATGCACCTTTTTTTTTCCTCCTAGATATATGTGATTGCTTAATGGGCTATAACTTTTTTCTTCACTCTCAGTCACTCTCTCTTCCTTGAACGTGATTAGTAATTCGGTTAAACATCTATTGCTAGTTATGTTACTTTCTAAATCAAAGCTTCATTTATAAATGTACATGATCGATCTTAATCTTACCTAAACGTCAAGTGAGCAATAGCTAACTAATTAGGGTGCCCTATAAAAAAAATGATGTGGAAGAGAAGTTTGGAAGGAATGTATATCACATCAAGTATAATCATGCAGGTATATATACATATGTGTGTGTGTGTGCATATATCTATCATTAGAGTTAGTGGGAGAATTTTGTGGATGGCTTTTCCCAACTATGATTGATAAGAGAATGTACAACACATATACTCCAGTACAAAAAATACAAAAATAGTTATGGTTGTCAATCTTCTAAGAAAAGGAAATAAATAAAACTAAATATTTACATTGGTTGCATACCCTATAAATCACACCTAACCGATTGAGATCCCTTTTCCTTATCATGCCTTTTAAAGGTGGAGGTTGTGAAAAGAGCACCAATCTTGACTCATAAATCTTGTAAACATTGGCACGTTAAAGGCTTAGTTAAGGCATCAACAAGTTGATCATTTGATGAAACATAAGACACACGCAAACACTTTGTACCTTATCACGAACGAAGTGAAAATTTGTTGCAATATGTTTCATGCGTGAGTAAAAAAGGATTGGCACACAAATATGTTGCACCCACACTATCACTATAAATTGTCAGATTGGCAGCAAGAGCAACACCCATTTTTGGAGTAGAGATCGAACCCAAGGGAGTCTTGCAGCTGTAGAAGCAAGGAATTGATATTCAGCCTTAGTAAAAGACCTAGCCATAGATCATTGCTTTTTAGAACTCCGGGAGATGGCATTTGAACCAAGGAAAACGACGTAGGTGCTGGTGGATGGCCTATCATGTATATTAATGCATGCCCAATCAGTATCAAAAAAATGCATGAAGGGACAAGGTAGTATGCTTACGAAGATAGTGACCTTGACAAATTGTACCACGGAGATATAGGAGGAGATGTTAAACTGCAGTCCAACGGCCAAAGGTCACTTGATGCATGAATTGAGACAAGTTGATCACAACAAACGCAATATCTGGCCAAGTAAGCGATGGATATTGCATGACACAAACAATGGATCTATACTTAGTGGCATCAGTAAGAGAGCGCCGTCAAGCAAAACCGACACATTGCCTAGGGACATTGGTGTTGAACCAGGAGGGGAAGATTCAAATTCTAGCCAATCAAACTAAAGATTTACATGCCCAACTACCTCCCCCAAGACAATTCAAATGTACAATATATATACTCTAAATTTAGTACCAGTATATGAAGATTCAAATTGCAGCTAATCATAGTATAGGATTTGGTCATCTCCTACATCACCCAAGATAACTAAAATACAAACAATTCCACTTCAAATGCTTTAAATGAGAATATCATTATTTAAACAAATTTAATTTAAAGAATTATGAATAATTATCCTTGATTCAAATAGAACTAGAATTTAAATTAATTAATCAAATATAAATTCAAATAATTAATTATTTAAAATCATAATAATGAATTCGAACAAAATACTTTCTTAAAGCTAATTAAATAGTTAATTATTCACAAACAATTATGATAGGAGCCAACAATATAGGTGGACTATGCCAGGCTCCAACCAGTCCATGTGTACTGTGACATGTATCCTAACAAGCCTAGCGGCACATATTGCATATACTTCTGAATTAGCTATGGTAAGTTACAATTGCCAATTTATCAAGAAATTAGCGAGCTAGCATTAGGACCTGATAGTCATATATTGTCAAGCTCAAATAATAACAGATAAACTAAGTCTTGGTTAATTTCTCGTTTAATTAACAAGTTTGGTGTCACTCGATAATAGACCCAAAGCTTCATTTTTTTTAATATATTGTATCACAAGACTCCAAATATTTGTGTTGTCTATGACCTCTTATAATATGCATATTACCATATGTTATCCATAATCGGATGAAAGACCGGTTTCATTTTACCATCGAATTATTTTATTTCAAAGTTTCATTATTTCACTTATTTAGAAAACTCCATTCATAAAAATGCAAATAGAAAATTATCTTGTTATCATTTGCATTTAGATGACTAAAGCCTTGTTCTTTTCCAATTTCTCAAATAATGCCTTTGAAAGTATTAAATAATTAGCTTTTTATTATGTTATCATCGAATATAGGTTAAGTCTCGAACATAATGATAATAAGACCTTCATTCATCAAAATTCCTGCATTTAGCATATCAAAAGATAACAGCTACTAACATAGAGTCATGAATCCACTTAATTATTAAGATGTACATAAATGATTGTAAAAGTGAATTGATTAAAAAGAAAAATTATTAATTATTACACTTTAGGTTGAGTCCAGTTTGAGACCAAAATTAGTTTTACCACACCAGTCTATCGACCATGGAGTCAACTCGCTCCGACGGCCAAGATAAATTGCCTCTCCAATTGGATGTAATTTCTCATTACAACCTTATAATGTGTAAAGTGCCCAACTTTATCCATATACTATGGACAATATATTTTCACTATTAATTTCAGTATTGTATCTATCCAAATACAAAACCACCACCCCATATATGCTCTATTCGAAGATTTGGTTCTAATAACTATATATGCCTTATTCCTTAGGGCATCCATCCTAACAATTCCTAATTTGCCCTAAGCGAGTAAATGTGATTATGCATCTTCATCCCCTTTACGTGTCTCTCAAAGCTTTTTGCTCTCAAGACTTTGGTAAATGATGAACCAGGTTGTCATTAGACGCTATCTTATAAACTGCCATATTGCCACTCTCTACAAAGCTTCTTATGATATAATACTTCTTGTTAATGTGCTTACTCTTTTGTGCTGTCTTGCATTTTAACACCCTCTTAACAAGATCATAACGCCCATCGTTTTCTTCCATGGATAATTGCATAAATTTAGCATTAGATTGTCATAATTTATATGTTATTTATGATTTATGCGAAGTGAATTAATGCTTTATTTAGCCATGTCATAGGAGATGGCCTCAAGGGATCGATGTGCTTGGAAGTTTATATCAATGTTTATTGATTGTTAATTTATGAAGTGATTATTTGCGGGATATGATATGAATTATGCCTTATAATGAATTACTATATATTATGAGGAACAGTAATATGTTTAAAGAGGTTGATATTTATATTATGTGATACGTATTTCACTATGTCATGTTGTTAGAAGGGTAATGAACTAATTACAACTGATCAATACAGATGGTAATATCATAGTTTACTACTAAGAACAAACTTCCAACTAAATTGTAACTTATAAATCATTGAATTATAAAATTATTTTTTATAATATTGTAGATCTTGTCTTTAGCTTTTTGTGGACTAGTTATTTAATGAAATCTGATAACCGAGCAAAAAGTTATGGCCAAAAAAACGTGACAGTGCACGCAATGCAGTTGTTGGTAGAGGCCCAGCATCCTAACGCTGGAAAGCCAGTTTTCCATCGTTGTTCATACAACACTTCAAGTTTTCACGCGTTTTTCATGCATTTTTAGTCTCGAAACTTACCCTTTTTGTTTCTACTTTGTTTTGACCAAGAATTTAGTCTCATATAGCACTAATATTAGGAAACAAACCTATAATATTCTTTAGACCAATTTGGTTGATTTGCTATCAAAATCAAGGATTTTTCCTAGTTTAAAATTCTCTAATCAAGGTATGTTTGTAAGTCCACATTAAGCGCTTAAAATTTTTACATTCTCCTTCTTCTATAGAAAAGAATATCTCTCTCTCTCTCTATCTCTGTTTCTAATACATGTCATTTTGCCCTCTCACTATCACTCACAGAAAATTTCAAAAAAACTCCATAATTCTCTCATACCGAAGCCATTGTCCTTATTCTTTTCTCTCTTTCTCATTAGCCACCTTAAAGAAGTTTTCTCCAGAGGATTTGTTATGTTGGCCACGATATTTTCTCCATAATTTGTTGAAAAATGAAAGCACATATCTAAGGTTTTATCGAAGATTAAATTTCATGATTATTGGGTTTACACGTTTGATAATTTAATTATAGAACGACCGCTTTCTCCTCTCATGATTTTGTCATCATGGACTTTTGAATTTTAGATATATATGTGATGGTTGGGCATTGATCATCAATATATCTAAATTTTTCACGGGTTAAGAAAGTTTTGTATGATTTTGTTTTTGAATTTTAAAAGTCTGTTATTGTTCTTAAAGTTATGTTTTTATTTTTAAAATTCGGTCCCATTTTGCTAAAAGTTGTATAGTGGTGTCTTCTTTGACAAAAGTTAAATTGTTTTGTCAGATAAAAATGTTCAAAAGTTCTACAATTGTGTCACATCTGTCCATCTATCTATACCTATCCTCACAGCTGTCATTACCTAATTTTATCTAATTTTTATCTTGGTTTCTACTTTGACGTGTATAAAAGTCCATTTTAGTTTTAGTTTTATTCAAAGTGGTGTAGAAATAGAGTCAGTCCTAAGAAAAACATATAAAACATAAAAAAGAAAAGAAAGAGTCTTAGAAACCATTATAGCAACTTCATCCAAATCATCTCAAAGCTTCAAAAATGTCTATGTGTTTTGTAGTTCTAGTTCAGGAAAGGGTACTTACATAAAAGCTGCATTCTACTTTGGTCATGTCTTGGCTAAAAAAAGTATGAATCTTGTATATAGAGGTGTAGTCTAGGTTTAATGGATACCACCACTGTCGGAGTTTGTCCTGGAGGCACTAGAGCCTTAAATATGATTGTAAGTATCGTTGTTCAAAATCATTTGTATGGTCCAAAAATTAGTGTTGAAAAAATAGTTGTAGGTATCTCTGAGTAAATAAGAGATATGAAGCATGCCTCTGACGCTTTAATTGGTTTACTTAAAGTCTAGGAATTTTAGAAGAGCTTTTTGCTATTACTAATTGGAAATTGTTAGGACTACATTTTAAACCATTGGTTTGTTAAATATAAAGGGTTACTTTGACAGTCTATTTAGTTTTCTAGATAATGCTATGGATCAAGGTTGTTGAAGAGTCAGGTAGGAAAATCTTTATCTCTACCTCAACTACGAAAGAATTACTTGAGAAGATGCAAATTGTCACCCCTGAGACAGACACTGTAACTTTGAAATTAGATTGGAAGAAGGAAGAAAGTAGAAAATATTAGTGATGTGCCCTAGGCCAATTATGTAATGACTACATTTTAATTTCGTTACATTTGCATTTTATTAATAAAGAGGCATTTCATGATTTTTTTATTCTAATTTATGAATAGTTAATTCTACCTAAGATCATCAAGTATGTGACCTGATAGTAAAACTCTTAGGTGCAAATTGAATTCTATTCTAAATTATCCCTAGTCGGTCATTATTATTGGGAAAATAATGAATGAAGACTAGTATGAAGTTTGACTGATGATTATGTTCTCCTAATCATGTATATGAGATACTAAGTCAACTCATATATATATATTTGAGAAATGATGTATTGGATCGACCCGCTATGAGAATACTGCATGGATAATTATCATAAGTAATTCTCATCACAATAGTATTATCCTAGTCCTCTGACTTGAAATCACCATTGTTTCCTACATGACAAATTCTATATTTTGACACATTCTAATATTATCTTTAACAGGATGATGGAATGCATTGTTGTTGGATATAGAGTGAATCTTGTGAGGAATGTGAGTGATTAAGAAGTAATTTGTCCTTAATTTATTATGAGAAAGATATATATGAGCCCATCGATAAGTTAGACTGAAGAAAAATGTATGGCTATATTAGAATGAATTGATAAGGGTTATCAATATCAGTCTAGTCAAGATTAAGAAATAATATGATTGAATAGTATAAGGATGACATAAACTATGCCTTATGTTCAATTAAGGTATCTAGCGACAAAAGGACTTTAATACTTATTGTGGATTAGGTTATGTCGGATTGTTGACATTTGCATAACTTGGGTAACCATAATGTCTTGCCAGAGTTCGCTTATGATTTGTGGGCTAAAAACGGAATTTCAAGCCCATTACCAACATTATGTGAACCTACAAGGTCGCACACTTAGAATAGACCAAAAACGAATTTTGGGTTTACTGTGTCTAAGTTTAATGAACCTAATAATATCCAGATTCGATGTACTAGATATATCTAGATTATCTGAATCATATTGGAATTACAGACATTATATAGATTTTTTGAATCATATTCGAATTATAGTTTATCATAGTTAAAATCTAACTCTATCTCAAAGTCAATATATATATATATATATATATCTATTTTAGGGTTTCTAAAAAAAAGAAGAAGATGAGAAAAGGCGTTCTCTCATTCTAAAAGGCAAAAACATTAAAAACCCTAAAAATTAGAGAGAGTCATTTAACATAAGGAGTGGGTGCTAGCACACCAATTCATTTTTGAGAGAGTTTGTTCGTGTGGATACCTGCAGAGGGTGTTGCTCTAAGTAACAACATCTGAATCAGATTCTGAATACGAAAAGCTCGAGTTAGGGTATCACCAGAATGAACCCGCTCTCTTCATTTTAGAAATCTTGCTCTTTTTGTCATCCTGGTAAGATTCTATGACTTTCTTATCAATCTAATCAAATTGCATGGATCCTATAAGGGTTTTGTGGGAATTAATCTTTGTTTTTCCGCTGCTTATTTGAATCACAAAATCCAACAAAACCCAACAGAAAATGTTCTTGAGATTTGGATATCTCTCTAAATTCTATCTCTTTTAGTTTTACATACAGCATGTTCATTTATGTTTATATTTGTATTTTTTTAATAACCACTTTTGTGTGTGTGTGTGTGTATATATATATATATATTGTTGCTCTTTATGCTTAATCTTATTAAACATTAGATATAATATTCAATTTAGGTTAAGGGGAGAGGGTTGTGTCAAAAATTTTCAAAATTTGTCAAACTTTTTTGATTTTGTTCTATGTTAGTACGGGATCAGTTTTAAAAACTAAGCGAAAAAGAAAAAAAAATGAAAACTTAAAAAAATAAAAAAGGTGTGCTATTTGTAAAACTTTAAGATTTGTATTCTCCAAGGTTGAAATGGCTGAGTGAAGAATTTCTCTTGAAATACGTCTTGATGTGGTTCAAAAATGTAATCTTATATGTTTGTATATTCCCATATTTGCATCTTCTTTTTGTAGCATGCATGTTTGAAGGTGGCTGAGGAAAAGAATACTTAATTTTCTTGAAGCATATCTTTGCCTTACTAGAAATAGCTGAGTAAAAGAGTGACCAACATTCTTGAAATGTATTTTTGCATGTTTGTAAAACTTTGTGTTTGCATTGCATCTGATTGCTTTATCTAAAAAAAATAAGAATTTAAAAATCGTAAAATCTAAAAAATCTAAAAATTTCAAAAATCTAAAAAATATTTTGAAATATATGTAAATATTTTTGTGTTTCAGTGATTTGCCTCTTGTTCGATAATGATATTAAAGGTTATATCATTTTTATGACTTGTGGTAAAATTCAGATATTGTTTAAGCATATGTTAGTTTCTTTAGTCTGCCTTATATTTAGGTTATGACTTTTCCCAAACTTTGAGCACGTAATCTTGAACTATGATTTGTTCTATTAATTAGAGACTATTTATGTTAATATAATTTAGTTTATTTTTATAAAATCTTATTACTTGTTTAAATCTCTCTTGAGACAAAATCCTAGATAACACTAAGTTATAGATATAATTTAGGCAATCTTTGGATTGTTTGAACCTTCTAAGCTTATCTGTTTACATTCCATATCTCTAGCCACCCTGTTGAGCTTAATATTTCTATTTTTCTTCGTCACCACATATGTTGCCTTGCCTTTTTAATAAATTCATAATCCTTTTCACTACCTTTCACTCATAAGGCATCTGATCTTTCAAATGTAATTAGGTTTATGCCAATGTTATGGAAGGTTAGGTTGGTTGAAGAATATCTGTTATGTCTGTTAAGTTTGTAATTTTAATTACTTTGTTTCTATTGTAATTTTTAGTTATTCTGTATTCCTATGAAAAAAAGAAAAATATAAAAATGCAAAAAGAAAAAAGTATAAAAAAGAAAAAAAAAAGAAAAAAAGAAAAAAATATGAAAAAAAGTTTTAAAAAAGGAAAAAAAAAGGAAAGTTAAAAAAAGTTGAATAAAAGTGAATGACAAATGAAAATTTCATTTCAAGTTCGGGATTGTAACTTTGGGAATTAGATTATACATTTTTAAGGATTTGTGAATTAGTAATGTTTATAGGGAAACTTTGCCTCAAATTTATCCTTTATCCTACCTATTACTCTAGCCTTATACTACAGGCAGAAAAAAGTCCTAATGATCATTAAAAAAGTGTTATATTACATTAGTGGAGAAAGAGATTAAAAACAAACTTATAAGAATTTATTAAAATAAATTAGCTTATATTAATGTAAATTTATCTAATTAGTATGCACGGATTAATGATAGAAAATGACACACATGTGCACAAGGAAATCCATCTTAAATATAAGACATACTCTAGAAATGAACCATAAACTTAATTAATGTTTGAATTTTTACTTTGAGGCATGAATTTGAGATAATCCTTGGAAAATTAGTGAAGAATCACCAGCTTTTGAAATTCAAATTTTTGTTTTGTTTTAAGTTTTATTGCCTTAATTACTTAATACTAGCAATAAGCTGGTTAGGGGGTGTGATAAGACTTAAAAAATGCACATTTTTTGAAGTTAAAACTAATCGTTTTGTATTAATATTTCTCGTTCAACTTCTTAATTATAACAATTTAGTGATAAACAATATTTTAGTGTCTTTGTATAAAAATATGTTTAAATATATGTTTTTAATAAGTTTTTATGATTATTAACATTTGTGGTGCTTTTTAAAATCTATTTTGCATGTAAAATATTAGTTTAGTTTGAAATTAATCAAAACCATAAAAATAATTAATGGTGATTTTATTTTCATCCCTAATAAGTTTGATAATGTGTTTTAAGTATGTAAATATGTTTTATTATATTTTTAGTAATTTTTAAAAATATTTCCAATTCTTAAAAATCAAATATGTGTTAAACTGAAAGAGGTTGGAATTTTAGGAGTAATTATTTTTGTCTATTTTAATGTAAAATAAATATTTTTAAAATTATTGTAAAAATTACGTTTGTGAAATAATTGATTTTGCTTTAATTTGTTATGTTTGTGAAATAATTGATTTTGCTTTAATTTTCTATCTTTAGATTTGAAATTTGATAAAAGATAGAGCAAAACAGCACCAAAACGGGCACAATCGAACAATAAATGTATAAAAAAATAATTAAAAAGTCAAATTTTGGAAAAAGAAAGCCATGTGGCATGTTCCTAGCCGTTAGATCATGCCTCCATTTGCTACAGACCATCGATCATTCTCCATGTGTTACCACTAGACAGCGAGTGATGAGAACGTAAAAGTATACATTTTCTTAGAATAAAATCATTTATTTATGCTTTTGTTTCTCGTTAAATCCTCTAATTATTTTTGTGTTAATTGGTATTTTTATGTCTTTGTATGTAAATATGTTTAAAAATATATTTTTAGTGTGTTTTTATGTTTAATAATATTTTTGGTAATTTTTATAATTGTTTCTGTGTGTTAAATATAAATATATGTTTAATTTGTAAATAATCAAAACCGTAAAAATAATATTATGTGATTTTATTTTAAAATTTAATGTGTTTCTAAAAAAAATTTAGTTTGCAAATATGTTCTATTATATTTTTAGTAATTTCTAAAAATATTTTTGAGTCTTAAAAATCAAATCTGTGTCAAACCGAGAGAGACTAGAATTTTAGAAATTTATAATTATTTTTATGTTTTATTATGAAATAAATAATTTTAATATTATTGTAAATATTTTGTTTGTAAAATAAATAATTTTAGTGTATTTGTTAGATTAGATTTAAAATCTAGAGGGAAAACGAAGCAAAACAGTGCAAAAAGATAAAAAAATGTACCTTAAATGCATAAAAAATTGAAAAAAAATTCAAAAATAAAAGAAGGAAACGTGGCAAGCTGTGAGCTATCCGACCGCACTGCCAAAATGATCTGGGTCAACTGCGTGTCACTACTGTGTGTTAGGTATCTCAAAATCTGCCTCGAGTTCACTACGGGTTAACCCATGTAAGCTCGTCTCCTTAGTTGTGAGATTAGCATACTTGAACTAATCCAACGGTTCGCTTCAAATCATTTACTTTAGTCAATGCTGACTTGATCTGTGCCATTCCTTCAGTCTTCAGTCATCGATCCTATAGCTTTTGTGTGTCCATCTAGTACGTACGAAGCACCAGATCATGAAGTAAAAAAGAAACAAGTAAAAAATTCAATATAATCAGCTATCAGCTAATTCTCATGGAGGGGCGGCTGAATAAAAAAAAAAAGAAAAATAAATAATAATAATAATAATAATAATAATAATAATAATAAAACAATAATAAAAATAGGAATAAAAAAGGGGTTGAATTGTGAAAACTTTCACCATAAATATGGTTTCCCCCCTTGCATTGAGCCATCCCATGGGCCTTTTGGCCTAAAGCCCTTCCCCCTTCTTCTTGTTTCTTTTTCCACTGAAGCTTTCTCCCTTTTGGGAAAAGATATTGTTAGGGTACTCATCTCATCTCACTAAAAATAATAAAATATTGCCTAAATTAGTATAAAGAGTTCGGTAAGGTAGAGAAATGATCTTGTATGCATAATATGTTGATATGGTTTTTTATCTCTATATCTGCTATGTAATGTTTATATTTTTATGGAATAAATTATATTTCTATGTTTTGAATAATTATTGTTAATGTTGTTATGTTGAGTTTTTGTTACATTATAGACATGAATTGACACAATAAATGCTTGGTAATGCTTGATTTATTGTTGACAGAGTATGACATAGTGTATTCTTAAATCATTTCATAAGATGAAGTATTGCTAGAATTAACGCAATAATTTATTCTATTTAAATATCATAATTTTGATTTGTTCTTATCTTTTCTATCTCAAAATTATATTAATTACAACTGTAGTGATAGCTGTTATAATTTTCATAGTTAGTGTACCAAATCATTAATGAGAGTTAATTATTTTACTACTTTTTATATGAAAAGCCTCACTACATTATAGCTTGCTATATTATCGCTTTAGGTTGACTTAACCAAATAGTAAATATGCTTGCAAATAATGGGAAAAGATAAGATAAATCAAATGATTTAGATAATTATTATTTAGAGTTAAAATTCTATATCATTTACGAAATATTTACCATATTAATTTTATGTTTTAAAATATTATTTAAAATTGTTAAATTTTTTTTTTTTAAAGTTTTGTTAAAGTCACCTTTGCCTTTTCAACCGTTAAATTTTCAATCCTTAAAAACCCACCATCTTGTGGATATGAGAACCTTTCTATACTACAAATGTCCATGTTTAAAGAACATTTTTGGACGATACAAACAGTGGGTCCCACGCGTGTTAGTGAACCCCAGTCCGCGTTCAATTTTGTGTAGTTGGTCCTACCTACGCTTGCTTTTTTATCTATCTAATCTGCTTACCAAGACCAATCCAACGTCCATAATTTTCGTCCCAGCAGCCCCACTCGTCCCGCTTTTACTTTTGATTAATGGCCATTGGATGAGGCCTTTAAAGGCCAAGATCAAGCTGTATGAAGTGTCCTAGCACCGCGCTATAGAGGATTTTGTCAAAAAAACCCAAATTCACTTGAGCTAATAACGAAAAGAAAAAGGAAGAAAAAGTTTGAAAAACTACGATTTGATCCAAAATTTCAAGAAAAATACAATGAAAAATTACAAAAAAATAGGAAATAGTAGTTTTTGAACCCCTATAAATACGGGTCCTCAAAACTCGATTCTTCTCAAGTCCCCCACAATGTAAAATAATGTTGTTTAAATAGTTTAAATTTTTTTAAGTCTAGTTTTTATTTGAGTTTTTAGTCTAAGTTTTTGTAAAATATTTCTCAAATTATGTTATAAAAATTATGTTCAATAATATTTGTAGTCTTATAATGCCACAATATTTTCTAGAAAACTTAGAATATTACCATTTTATTATCTATGACTCTGCCAAAATTCTATTTTGATTTCTCAAAGACATAGATTGACACGGATAATGCTCGAGAGGATCTTGATTAGCCATATATAGAGAATAGCTCGATAAATGATTAACTTGTCATTTTGGTTGTTATTTTAGTTAAGTAATGTTGAAATTCTGTTCGTTTATTAAGATGAGTTTTTGCTACATTATAGATATAAAATGGCATAGCAAATGCTTGGTTATGTTTGATTTATTGTCGACATAGGATGTCATAATGCATTCTTAAACTAATTAATAAATAATTAAAAAAACTAAATTTTGTTTAAGTTACTTACCAGAACGGAACCTTTGAACCTTAGCTCTATTATAATTACTATCTTGCCCTTTTTAAATCAGTGTTGTTTTTGTTAAAGTTATTTTAAATTAATTGCACTTGTTGTTGAAATTCTATTTTAATTTAAGCCGCATTTCTTATTATTGAAATTCTAAAATAACAAAATTCTGAAAATGAAAAATGTTATAAAAAGTGTAAAATATTGTGAATATATATTGTAAATAATAATTATTAATCCTCATATTTTTCAATTTTAAAAATAAAAATTAATATAATAAATATACAGGAGCTAAATAAAATCCTTTCTTATAGGTTTGACCTTGAATTCACTAAGTATTTATTACTTGAGACAACTTTATACTTGAGGTTATATCAGATTATACTTTTTAAGACTGAGTCAATAACTTTGTAAAACGCAATGAATAAATTATTTAAGAAACCCTAGATATTGAATATTGGGATTTAAATGTTAAGACAGAGATTTTCCTAAAAAATTTCATGTTATATTTTATGATTGGAGAATTTTTAGAATTATAATATAAATTTTAAAATTCTATATTAAATATTGAAGTTATATTTTCTAACTATTTCGAGCAAATTAATTTGATTTATGAGTTTACACACACAATTTAAAATGGAGGAAAATTTATACTGTAAATTAACTTGAAAATTCGCTACACAATATTTTCAAGTAGAGTATGATCTTAGTTTTAGACTAGGTGCCTTAAGAATTAAATAATGTAATAGTTTTTGAAACATTTAATCAATAAAGAATTATTATTTATGTCATATATCAAATATTGTCCTTTTTATGTTCATTTATGTTGAATGTATGATAAGCAAATAAAAGTCTAAGACTGTCAATCTAAACCTTTAAGACCATGCAAATGATAGAGGAATTATATAGAAGAAATGAATCTTATTGTGATAGTCTAAATATAAAAGGTCTGCAATCGAGGGAATAAAATTAAGCGCTTTATTTATGTTAAGATTGTTGTGTCGTCTACATCCCTAACAAGAGATGACTTGTCTTGTTCATCAAAGTAGGACTTTGCGAGTATATATTGTCATCAGTGGCGATATATTGGATCAGGACTAAAGATGAACCGATTTAATTAATAATTCTATTTGAATAAATCAATTCACATTAAACAATCATATGTGCTACATCTTAATCATGAAATGAATTGATGAGTATGTATTCTTGACTTATGTCTTTTGATGTATCAAAAGGTGACATCCTGAGTTAACTAAAGATAAGTATATCGGTACGTTGGAGACATGACTCTTGAATGACGTAGACTTATTATTCATAAATATGAAATCCATAGCTCTTTTGCAGAGTTAATAATATTATCTTATAACCATTATCTTGTAATTGGAAACTAAAGCACTCAACTATTTGGATACGTATGTGTAACAAAATGGTATATTATTTGTATTCGTTATGTATATAGTAAGTATTCCAATGGTGAGATAATGGAACATAAGATAAATATAATTGAGAAGGTAAAATAGAATTCATCATTAAATAGATTATGGATATCCTTTGGGGATGTTGCACATAATGATTTGTCATGGACAACAGACTTATTTGAGTTTTGTAATTTATATATAGTTCAAGAGTACAGCTCTAAGCTTTTAGTGGAATAGCTTTAGAGTTGACAATTGTAAAATGTACATATCGGAAATATGTTATTTTATAATTATATGAGCCTAATCTATGTATGTCCATTGAGTCCCTTTTACTAGCTCACATATTTTTTTGTAATGATATGGCATGTTTTTTCTGTAAATTGGTAACTTATGTTAATTCTTAGATTGACTTAGATTCGATTGATTGGATTTAATAATTCATGTTAGCTTATTGATTGAATTAATTTTATAAATTAATTCAAAATAAACATGTTGAATTATTTGAATATATTTATTTGTTATGTGATTATCTGTGTATGTGTTTTAATCAGATAGCTTCTATGTTGGGTTATTTGAATTAAACATGAAGCTTTATGAAAGACACCCAGGTAAAATAAAATAGTTATTATCCAATAGATTCAAATTGAGTTCGTCAAATAATTCTAAGAAACTAAAAAATGCATGGTAGGGATATGCCATATCAGTTTGGTCGACTAGCCCTAGCGTAAGGCAGTCGACTACCCTTGCTAGGTTAGCAATACATGCTTGATGTGTTTCTATGAAGAGATTTGATCTAGACTCAAATTTTGAAGCCTAATGTGATAAAAATGTATATCCTTCTGACCTCCATAAATAGGAAATTTTTTCTATTATTATTTAGATCACTTAAGAAATTTTGAGAGAATATTCTTCTGAGAAAAAACTTTGAAACTCCCATAGGGCTATTGTTTAACATTAAGAACTATAGCTCTTGGTTTTCTCTTGTGGTTGGAAGGAGACCTTACTTGAAGGAAAACTAAGTGACATGTGCCCATTGCATTTCGATTGTGAAAACGAGAATAGCAAAAAAGACTAGTTGGTTGATGCTCTTTTGATAGCAATTCTCACATAGTAGTTTTGTTGATTTTAGTTATGTAGAAGTCTGGTTTCTACTCTACAAGAAGTAGGGAGATCTATTGTTAATTTATCATATATAACATGTCTAACTTTTTTTTGAAAAAAGATAATTAAAATTTTTTAATATTCCGTTGTGCACTAGTTTTCCAATACTTAGCAATGTTCAGAGAAACACTCTAGGACACAGAATGTTCTTAATTGCCGATTAGCTAGAAATCAAAGTTATGCAAGAAGCATTTTTGGTTAAAAAAAAAAAAATGCTATCTGGACTTGAGAATTGATACTTTTAAAAACTATGTCCGTCCTAAAACAAGTGTAAAAAAAGTTAACTTTAGGTTTTATTTTGTTAAGAAATTGTTTTACGATCGATTCCAGTCCAATTTTACAATGTGTTTTGAGCAAAATTCTCTTTCCTGCTTAATTTAGAATTTAATTTTGGACTATAGTTAAGTAAAGTCAGAGCACTAGATAAGAATCAAACTTCTCCTATCAGCTAGCTAGTTCACCCAATTCATCTGCTTTCTTAAAGCAAAGAAAGTTTGTGGACCAAGTGGGGTGACAAAGAAACGTGAATTAACTTATTAATAATGAAATAGTGGGTCTAGTTTTGACCAATTGATGCCATTTTCCCTTCACTTATTCCTCCAAAATGGCACCATAATTAGGAGGTTATTGGACCAAGATTTGACTCAAACATGCTTACTTAGAATCAAATTAAATTACGTTAAGAAACTATGAGCATTTAGCATATTTGCCTGTATAAAAGCTTTAGCTTTCACAAAGACTCATTTTGGTCACATTTTTAAGAATAAATTGTTTTCTTTATTCAGCCCCTAAAATAGCATTCTGGGCAAACTTATGAAGTTGTGTAGTTTTAATTTTCAAAACAGTGCAGTTACGAGTGTTCATTAGTTGGTTTTATTTTTTGGGACCGATGACATTTTGAGAAATGCAAACCAAGCACCTACCGATTAGAAGAAAGGATCGGTCGGCTTTCAACCAATGATGGTTGGTTTGTGGCATCGGTTCAATGGCTGATTTCAAACAATAGTAGCCAGCCAGACTATATATAGTAATCCATTAGTAACATACACGGTTGCAAATTTTTTCCCCCACAATATAATGTCTTAGATGATTTAAAGAAGCCCAACATTTCGAGGATAACAATGATATGGTAAAGAATAAGAACCAAGTACTACGCCTATTTATGGCAAGTCTTTTTAGCCTTATCCTTGTCATATGGTAATTCCCAATGTATCAAGTATTTGATAATTGTGGTCATCTAGTTGTCCCCTTATTGAATGGGAAAGGCTACTTCCTTCCCTTTATTGACAATACTTTCAATATCTCAATTAAGATGACCTTAAACAACTATGAGTCATTCGATGTGGCCAGGTGTTCTAAGGCATCAATGTTAATATTTTCAGCTCATGGTACATGTAAGTTTGAAACTTTGCCTACTCTTCCTTTTACTTTCTTTGGGTAGGTTATCATCGTCTCTTTTTTCGCCCAATATATATCTTTTATTTGATTCACACTGAGTTGAAAGTCATTGTAGATAGTCAAAGAGTCTGCCATCGTGTGTTATGCAAGCCTTATGCCTACCATGATTGCCTCATATTCATCTTCATTTTTGGAGGCCCTGAATTTGAATAGTATAGCTGCTGCAATTTTGTGTTCTTTGAGACTAATCAAGGTCAACCCTACTCCTGATCTATGTTCATTTAACTCCCCATCAATGTAAAGCTTCTAGCTCAGCTTTTCTTGATCAACCTCTCTCCAGGCCTCTTTTGGTCTTGTGGTGAATTCAGCTACAAGATCTACTAAAGCTTGTCCATTAATACTAGTCTGAGGCTTGTAGTCTATGTCATATTGACTCAAATTGACCAACCATTTTAAGAGGCCTCTAGTTTCAACAAGACTTAGCTTAATTGGAAGTTTTTCAACACTTGGTCCTTATTCTTGAGGAAATATTGAGCTTATGCCCTATTGTTGCTTCTACTAGTTAGTCGATCCTTGGGGGGCAAATAGCTGTCTTTTGGGCAAATGCATGTCCTCCACTTCCCATCAGCTTTTGGATAAGTACTAGATTATTAATCTAGTTTAGATAGTGAGATTGGCTAATACATTCATTCTTGATCAACTTGTCAACCTCTTTTCATGGTGCCTCTTATCTTTCTAGGTTCATAAATCTTTGTTTTGGTCTCTTTAGAAGGTGATTTGGATCGAATTAAGCTAGTGGCTTGTGACCTTTAGGTCTATCCCTGCCATATAGTCGTGCGTCCATGCTAAATAGATAAATAAATAAATATTTCTTTTCAAAAACCCCATCAGCTCTTCAGACAGCCGAGCCTTTATGCCGGACCCTATCTTTAGAACTCTTGTATGCTCCTTGTCATCCAATTTAATATTCTCTTCCAGCCAACATTAATATTCTCATCCAAGCTCTTTAACTGGTTCTGTTCTAGTGATTTCCTCTTCCAACCAAGATTAATATTCTCATCCAAGGGCCCCGTGCTAACCATTTGGGTCCGTATTCTCCTACGGTCAGCGTAAGTATAGACAACATTAGAGTAGATGATCCTTGACTTGTAGTGGTTTCCCACTATCTCGTTGACTCTATTTGGTGTTAGTAACTTGATCTTTTAGTGGTAAATAGACGTGATAGCCTTGACAGCTCTTAAGGTTAATCGGCCAATCACTGCGTTGTATTGCTCGCCTCCTTTAACAACCAAAAAATTGGTGACCACCGCAATGGTTCTAGGTCATTCTCCGACTATGATAAGAAGCTTGACATTCCTTCAGGTATGATATTATCCCTTGTGAGGCCGTAGAGTGGTTATGAATCGAGAATGATGTGGTCCTTTGAAATCCCCATCTTTGTTTGACAGAAGAGGTAAAGGATGTCAACTGAACTCCCATTATCTATTAGATTCCTACAGACCTATTATTCCCAATAATTGCCTCGACCACCAAGGTATTATTATAGGAAAAAAGAACCTTGTTTATATTGTTTTTCACTACTACAATTATAGCCTTCTATGACAGTTTTAAACATCATGAAACCTCTATCATGGTACGAAATTGAGTTTTTACGACATATTTTTGTCGTCGTGGAACGTCTATTCAGGCACCAATTGGGAACATTTTGCACCCTCTATGATGATGGTTTTCTAAAAAAAACCATCGTAGAAAAGTCGTTATTACACGACAGTTTTCTTATAAAACTATTGTGGAAGGTAGCCATTACACGATGGTTTTGTTTAAATACCGTCGTCAAAAATTGGCATCCTGGAACCTTACATGATGGTTTTTCATGAAAATTGGTGTGAGGATGTGTTTCCACGATGATTTTAATAAAAACCATCATAGAAAATTAGTCATGGGCAAAAAAATACTTTGAATTTTTGATTTTATACGAGATGGCTAATCCTGCGTGTTATCAAATACTACAAGGCCCTGATTGCGAATATATATACGAAGTTTCTATAAAATCATTTACATTGAACTATTTTACATCATCATTTATCTACTACTTTAACTATATGTGAGATACATACTTACAAATTATACCCATTCAACTCTAACCTCATTTATATCCATATGCATATAACATTCCTTTTTTGGTACCCCTTATATACCATAATTAATTATGTCCCGCATGTAATGTAAAATTAAAAAAAAAACATTTTATGTTTCCTTATTGTCTAGGACACTTTGTTTACAAATGCTCAATTTTTTCCTCTTTTTAGTTCCTTAATACATATCCATTCCACATCTTCGCAAAGCAAGTGGGAAACATCATCATCAAAATCATCAATCTCTTTAATCAGTAGCAATCCTTTTGTAAATGAGGGGATGTCTATGCAATCTTCGGGAACTTCTTCACCATTAATAACTATTTTTTGCTTCATCGGGATGACTAGGGACAATTCCAAATCTTCAAGATCCATTGTATAAAAAACTTAGATTGCTTGTGAAGCCATAATGAAAGGATCATTTTCGTATCCCAATCTCCTAAAGTCAATCACCGTGATGCCTCCTAAAGACAATTCCAAATCTTCGGGATCCGTTGTATAAAAATATTCATAGCCTTAGCACGAAGAATCACACTGTTATTTTAGACAAGATACTTTTCATCTCTTTCATGAGTGTAGAAAGTGTAACTATTTATGAAATATGATGTATTTCTTATAACTATCGATAACGGTCCTTTAGCTAGGTTCTTTAAGTCTTGTGACATGTTTTTATCTTGTGACATGTGGCATAGATGTGTACTCTAATCCACTGCTGAAAGGTCCAGTTGTGTTCATCTTGCAACCATTTCTCATTTCTTGCTCTTTTCTAGTTTGTCTTTTTTAATTCCTTCATGTGCACCCTAATTGCTTCCGCATTGGACAAACACTCGAAGCAAAATTCAACCGATTCCTCCGCTATATAACTTTCTACGATATATCTCTTTGGCCTATTTTGGTTCTTTATATAGCTCGTCAAAACCTTCATATACCTTTCAAATGGGCACATCCATCTCAAATATACTAGCCTGTATAGCTTAACTTCATGTACTAAGTGTTACGTTGGATGAATCATGATGTCAAAAAATTTCAATGGAAAATACTTCTTAAGCATGCATAAAGTTTGCACTAACTCCAATTGTAGTGAATTTAACATAGGTGCATCAATTACCATGAAGCATATTAAATTAAAGAACGAGCACAACTTAGTAATTGCAAATATCACATTCTTTGTTAGAATTCCTCGCAACGCCAGTGGTAGTAATTGCTATATTAATATATGACAGTCATGTGTTTCATGCCAATAAGTTTCAAATCCTTCACCGAAAACTACTCTTTAAAGTTTAAAAAATAGTCGTCTGGCAGTTTCAATGAAGCAAGCCATTCACAAATCTTTCTCTTTTTCTCTCTTGATAACGTGTGCTCGTTGGAGTTAAGTAAGTGTGGTTCCCTCTTTTCTCAGGAAATAAATTAGGCCTAATCTCCATTTCCACGAGACCAAGTGTGTTTTTTCACCATCTTTAGTCTTGCTTGGAATGTCAAGAAATGTGCTGACTATTGATTCACAAATATTTTTCTGAATATGCATAACATCCAAGCAATGACAAACAAAAAATGCCTTCCAATATGGATGTTTGAAAAAGATTGATTTCTTTTTCTATGGTCCAACAATCAGTGGCTTATCCTTACCTCACTTTCTCATTCCGAGTACCACTTTTACATCTTTTATTATTTTAAATATTTGTTCACCCATCAAAAGACGAGGACGGTCTCTTTCTTCAATGTTGTCATCAAAGGCTTTCTTTTGTTTGTGGTAGTGATGATCTCTTGTGAGATGTTTCCTTCATAGTTCATACAAATAAGACAACCAATAGAACTATTCACCAAATAACCAAATAAAGTGCCATACACAGAGAAGGTGATAATTGTCCATATCAACATTGCACGGAGTGTGAATGTCCCTGTGCTATAAGCATCTCTAACTTTGATTCCATTTTCCCACAAGTTCTGTAGGTCGATTAAGGGTGCCAAGTACATATTAATATCATTCCCTTGTTGGTGAGGCAAAATTAATAAAGATAACATTAAGAAATTCTGCTTTATGCATATTTTCAGAGAGAGGTTATAGTTGACAAGTATTATGGGCCAAGTGCTATGCCTACTGTTCATGTTACTATATGGGTTTATTCCATCTGCTGACAAAGTTAAATATATATTTCTTAGATTTGCACTAAACTCAAAATGATAGCTCAAAAGTCTTCTATTATGGTGAATCTATTGGATATCTTGGCATACCATCATCGACCTATTTGTCATGATTCCATGTCAAATTCTTGGTATGCTTTGTATTTTTGAATAAATGCCTCAAACATGGTACTAGTGGAATATACCACAACACCTTCATCGACACTCCATTCTTACCGTCTTTTGGCTCATTTCCTTTCTTCCACCTTGACTCTTTACAAACCAGGCAATAATTCTCATCCTCATACTTATTTCTATAAAGAATACAATTATTTTCACAAGCATAAATTTTCTCATACTCCGTTCCCAAAGTACTCAAATTTTTCTTAGCCTTATACATGCTAGTTGGTAATTGATTACCTTCCGGTAGAAACCTTTCTAGAAATTTCAAAAGATTTGTGAAATTAGAACGCTTTCAAATTCCGTAATCTAATAGTTGGAATTGAATGAGTCTATGGTTTCCATATTGAACACAAAGACACCGAATTTTATCACCTTGGGCATGAGATTTGGCAAACTGCAAGAATTCTTCCACAACATTCACATATTCTCCAGTCAATAAAAAATCGCATGTCTATTTCCTATCCATTTCGCAAGTCCTAAATTAAGATATATAATGCAATTCAATTAAAAACAATTTCACAAATGAATTAACCTACCATATATAAATCATGCCATAAATCTACAAATTTCACAAATTATTCATACCCATCAATTTCAATATAGCTAAGCATACTCAAATATCCACAAATTACACATACCCATCATATTCAAATAATAAATTATATTTATAAAATAAATTAATTATACCCATCATATGCAAATACTAGTCATACTAAAAAATTAACAAATTAATCACACCCATATCCACAAAACAAGAAATATTGTTCAACAATATTAATTGATCCATAAATTAATCATACCCAACATATCTAAATAACTGACTATGATTATAAATTCACAAACCAAACAACTAATCAACAAAATCAAAACCTATTTATAAATATACCTAATAAAACACTTACAATTAGGAAGGAGATTAAGAAGGATGGAGGTAGAGAGGGATGGCAACTGCGGTTTTAGGAGGTTCTGGATATATGTTTGAGAATTAAGATTATGATTCGTGTTTGATTATCGAGCTCAAATAGGGATTTTAACGTACCTTCCACGATGATTTTATGAAAAAATGCCGTGAAAAGTATAATTTTATATGACAGTTTTAGCAAAAAACTATCATGAAAAGTATAATCTACCATAATGGTTTTCCCTAAAAAACGTTCGTTAAAGACCTCTGCTCCTAGCATGATGGTTTTCATTTTCTTAAGCAAACTTTTCATGTTTTTTCTCCCTTACCACGAGGGTTTTTAATAAAAAGGTCGTCAAATAAGAGTAGTATAATCTCAAATTTCTAGGAGTGTTTAGAGAAACTAATCTCTGAGCTTTGAAATATTCCCATCTTTGGTGGTGCACTTGTTGAGAGGTCTAACAACAATAATGGTACTTTTCCTTCACCTTGTAGGTGTAATTTTTCTAAGACTTTATAAAGTCCCTACCATGGTAAGGTCCCCCAACGATGGTCCTAATTACATCGACAGGCTCCTGATTATTGTCTCAACAATCATTATCATGTTGATGATCATTGTCCCTCCTATCATAGTTTCACCTTCCTCCCTTGTCAAGTTAGTCAGCTCTATACTCCCACATACTACGTGATCAAGCTATTGATTTCATCCTTAAGGTCGATGCATTCACTGGTGTAATGCCTAACATCCCCATGGAACTAATAGTACTTATTCTGGTTCCTCTTATTTGGATTTGATCTCATAGGTCTAATGCCTAACATCCCCATGTACATACTTCCTATCTATAATCCTATCATAGATTTCATCAATTCCTTTGCTAGATCATGGTAGCTATGTAACTTGCAGTCCTCTTGCTGCTATTACTTCTGGTTATTGGAGCTCTAGGCTCAACCTCGAGCATGGCTTGACTGGGCTTCATATAGGGGCGAATTCAAATGAAAATTATGAATGTGAGCATTGCCTCACTTTTTCCCTCCTTGTTGACCCATATTCTAGTTATTGTTGTTGCCTCTTGGGTTGTTACCCCTGCCTTTCTTAAAGGTAAGGTTCTTAAGCTCTTCTTGGCTGATAAAGCCTCCCACCTTATCTAGGAATTCAAGATAGATTTTGGCTCCCTTTTTGTTTAGGTCGTTGTAGAACAATATGTACGTATGCATGCCGCGTAGTCATTCGAAACGTCTTCCATCAAGGCAACTTCCATAGTGATTTATATAGGCCAATCCTTAAGCAATTCATTCTGGGTTAGGAAATTACATTTTTCCTTTATTGCTGATAGGTTTATAACCCTAACTAACTAAGTCAGGAATGCCAGTTTTAGGTCATCCCATGATCCGATGGTGTTTGGCTTCAATTGTTTGAACTATCGCCTCACCGAGCCAGCCGGGATAACACAAAGGCCCAACATATCACCTCTTCTAGCACTCTATAGAGGACCATATGGGATGTATAGGCTTGGATATGGTCATCTGGGTTTGTTTTTCCCTAATAACACTACAACAAATTCAAGATTATACGACCTTTATTTAACGATTGTTTCTTAAAAACCATCGTAATAAGGAAAAAAAAATGCGATGAGTTATGCCCGCGAAGACGAAAACCATCGTGGTATTGGCGGGAGCTACCACGACGGTTTTTTAAAAAATTGCGTGTAAGATTAAACCTTTCATGACGGTTTTTAAAAAAACTATCGTGGAAGGTTTAAAAATCTTTAGAAAATTTAATCTTTAGAAAATTTAATCTTTCACACGGTTTTTATAAAAACCATCGTGGAAGGTTTGGATGTTTGAAATTCTTAGTATCCTGCCTAATTTAACCTTTCATGATAGTTTTAACAAAAACCGTCATGGAAGGTTCTGCATGTTTGAAATTTTTAGTAGCCTGCCAAAATTTAATCTTTCACGAAGGTTAAATTTGGACAGGAAACTAAAAATTTCAAACATATAAACCTTCCACGATGGTTTTTATAAAAACCGTCATGAAAGGTTAAATTTGACGACATACTAAAAATTTTAAATGTAAAAACCTTCAACGATAGTTTTTGTAAAAACCATCGTGAAAAAGCCATCATGGATGGCCTTTCACGACGGTTTTTACAAAAACCGTCGTGGAAGCCTCAGGGCCTTTCATGACTGTTTTTATAAAAACCGTCATGGAAGGCCTTTCATGATGGTTTTTATAAAAATCATCGTGGAAGGAAATCCTTTTACGACGGTTTTTACTAAAACCATCGTGAAATGTTTTGCATGTTAAAAATTTTTAGTATTCTGCTGAAATTTAATCCTGCGCCAACGACATGGCCTTCCATATTTATTCAAAATTTCTCTAACTCAAACCCACTAACTCTCAAACCCCTTTCTCTCTCTAACTCCTCCCCCCACAACCTAGCCACCGATGAAACCCAACCCCCACGGCATTCCACCCACTTTGACATTACTCTGTCACTCTCTCCACGACCCACCTTGTAACGCCCCTTAGCTCGGACGTCACAGATATCGTTACATTCATACATTCATTCTTATTAAACCTTAAACATAAACGTAATTACATAGCTGATGTTTTCAAATGTAAACATAGTCAAACATACATAACCAGGATCCATTCATACATCTAATTTTTTTTAAATAACATTGTTTAACTTATTCCATATCATAATTTATTCAATTATACTTAAAATTAATCATGAACTTATTTAATAATATATGTTTATCAAGTTGTAAAAATCAAGATTTATCAAACATCACATCAAAATCTCCTTAATCAACACATCTTATATATAAGTCTTTTACTCCCACAGTTTGGCAGGCCGAACTTGGGACTTCGGCAGGCCGAACATGATCGGCAGGCCGAAGTTCCCTCAACCGACAGGCCAGCAGAGGCTTTGCAATTCAGACCAAAAACTTATCCACGTTCAGCAGGCTGAACTTTCAGACTTCGGCAGGTCGACCAAGGATGTTCGGCAGGCCGACCGAGCCAAAATCTATGAGAAAAACTTAATTTTTAAAACAAACCAACTTTTCATAAAATGTTGCGGAAGTTCATAATTCATTAAAAATGATAAAATAACTTATAAAACCATAGTATAAGTATTCTTAAAACTTAACATAAAAATATGTTCAAAATATATAACTTGATTAAAACATAAAAACGTTCTTCTTGGCGTGCTTCCGGTTACAATTCATCGTGCATAATGCTCACACGCCTCTCCATGTCCTCCACCTAATTCATGATTTTCTTACCCTTATCTGCAACATGACATAAAACATGATTAAGCTAATGCTTAGTAAGTACACATAATTCTTACAAATTAAAACATTACATAAACATCATCATCAACATTGTCATCATATCATAAAAGTGCCTTAATCACAATTTCATAGAACATATCTTTCATTGCATTCATCATTTAAAAACTTATTCCATTTTATCTTAAGGGCCCAAGTGTTGCACCATAAACATCATCATAGGCGCGCCGTCATGAGAGGAGAAGGGTAGCTAATCCAAAACCAAACATGACATCATAACATTTCATTTCATAACATGGGTGTGCAACACTTATTAGGTGATACATATATACATAATTTTCATACTTTGAAACACGCCAAAATCATCATGCATAACTTAAAATCATGAAAATCTTTCATAGGAATTCTTAAGGAAAAATATCCATAAAATCATCATGAATATCATTATGAACATAACATCAATTCTTTTAAAAAAAAAAACGTGTCATGTTGCAGGTGAGAATGTACTTACCTTAACGCTAGCTTACTTAACCTTAAAATGATTTGGTGACGACGTCGCGGTCTCAAAGTGCTCGTTCCTTTGTGTGTTCATGCCATTTTTCCATTTAAAACACAATAAAATCAATATTTATCATCATAGCGTAAATCATCCATTCATATAACATTCACATATACATACATTCATCTCATATTACAAACATAATTCATAACCATAAACACTGTCATCACATAAACATGTTATTATGATTTTTCTTAAATTATGAAAATTACCTTAAGCATATAAAAACAAACCATACATTTTAAACATATTTATCTTTTAAATAAAACGTTTTCGAACAAATACATATATTTTAATTTAAAACTCCATACAATCATCATATTATCATGCATAAAATTATTTTATTATCATAAAATCATTTAAACATAAATAACAATTCATAAACAAAACCCAGAAATAACATTGTTAAAATAGTTTTCTTAAAAATATCATAAAATTCCTTCACCATATATCATACATGCACATTCTTGACAAATTTCATGAAAAATATCATATTTACCCCTTAAATATCAATACATTTTTCATACATCAAGATTAAACAGTAATATTTACTGTGAGGGGTAGAAGATAGAAAATTCTTATTTTATCATAAAAACGTTGAAACAACTTGAAACTTAGGAAAACATTTCATAACACATACATGCATATCATATAAAAAATTCAATACAAATACAATACTTAAAGAAGAATATTGTAGACAGATTAGGGAGGAAAAGAATTTCTTTTCAAAAAATATAAAGAAACGAGTTCTTACCTTAAAAGATTTTCTTCTCAAAACCCTTGAATTCAACCAACGAAAACTCAAATTTTTTTTTTAATGTTCTCAGAAAATTTTCGTGAGAGAGAGAGAGAAGGAACTCGTGGAGAAGAGAAGAGGAAGATAGAGAAAATCAAAAAATGTCTTAGGACAGAGAGAGAGAGTAAAAATATTCTGAGGAGAAGAACGTTAAAAAAAAATTTTAACGTAATGAGAATAATGAAGATTCATTACTCTTCATTAAGTCAGAATTTTCTGACTGTTTAGAGGGCAAATGGCGTGGAAGAAGGTGAGAAAAGAGGGAAAGTCAAACAATCACTCATAACTTTCCATGTTTTGCCCTTCTTAAAATAGGAAACCATTTAAAATCAGACAAATCAATGCGAAGTCAAACTCTTTAATTTTCTTAACTGATAAAACATTCCATTATTGTGCCAATTAATCACATTAAATCATCCATTTAACGTAATTAACTCAGCCATAATTTTGGAGAGATTTCTACTGACTGCTCGTCAGCCGTGTTTGGCCTGCCGATTTTCCCCATCGGCCTGCCGGTTCAACCAAGTTTGGCCTGCCGATGGGTTTCTTCGGCCTGTCGATCTCAGGTAGTCATTTCAGCCTGCCGATCTTAAAAGTTTGGCCTGCCGAACTGTCCATAAATGCCATACATTAAAACATTCATACATCATTGCATCATAATTATTCATACATTAAAATAATCATGAACACTTGAGCACAACGATTCCATGTGGTCGTCACCTGTCATAAAACTCGACATAAAAGTTAGTAATATTAACATCATATATCATTACGTATATCATAAGTTATTAATAAAATATCATTAACGTTGTTACTAACTTAACGTAATTCATTACATAAAAATAGGCGGGTGTTACAATTCTCCCCACCTTATAAAAGTTTCATCCTTGAAACTTAGAATAAATGCGGATACGTAGCTCTCATGTCGTCTTCATGTTCCCATGTGGCTTCTTCGACTTGCTGATTTCGCCATAACACCTTGACTAATGGAATTTCTTTATTCCTCAAGGTCTTGGTTTTCCAATCCAGTATCTTCATTGGCTTTTCTTCGTAACTTAAGTCTTCTCGTATCTCGATCACTTATGGCTCAATCACATGCGTAGGGTCTGGAACATACTTCTTGAGCATGGAGACATGAAATACATTGTGCATTGTGGACATTTCAGATGGTAACTTCAGCTGATAAGCTACTTTGCCTATTCGATTAACCACCTCATAAGGACAGATGAATCTTGGGCTTAACTTGCTTTTCTTCCCAAATCTCATAATTCCTTTCATTGGTGCAACTTTCAGAAACACATATTCGCCCACGGCGAACTCTAAGGGTCTTCTTTTCTTGTCAGCATAACTCTTCTGACGGCTTTATGCGGTCTCTATTCTTCTTCTTATCAACTTTATCATTTCAGAAGTTTCATTCACGAAGTCGGTTCTTTCAACATCTACACTTTCCATCAACTTCTTTTCACCAGCTTCGTGCCAACATATAGGTGACCTACATTTTCGCCCATACAGTGCTTCATATGGTGCCATCCCAATTGTCGCCTGGAAGCTATTATTGTAAGCAAACTCTGCTAACGACAACATTTTACACCAGCTGGTCTTAAAATCGAGAGAACATGCCCTTAGCATATCTTCTAGAATCATGTTCGTCCTCTCCGTTTGGCCGTCAGTCTGAGGATGAAAAGCTATACTGAAATGAAGCTTGGTTCCCATTGCATTCTGTACACTCTTCCAAAACTTAGATGTGAACCCACCATCACGATCTGAGATAATTGACTTGGGAGTCCCATGAAGTCGCACAATCTCCTTAACATAGAGTTCCGCTAACGGTTCCATAGAGTAAGTGATCTTGACAGGAATGAAATGCGCCGTCTTCATCAGCCGATCCATAACTACCCAAATTGCATCATAGCCATTCATAGTTCTGGGTAAACCGGTAATGAAATCCATTGCTATATCTTCCCATTTCCATTTCGGTATTTGGATAGACTGTAGTTTATCACCAGGTCTCTGGTGTTCAGCCTTTACTTGCTGACATGTCATACATTTCTTCACATACATTGCAACATCACGTTTCATTCCAAACCACCAAAAGTTACCTCTTAGATCATTATACGTCTTTGTTGCACCAGGATGAATAGAATAAGGAGTGTCATGAATTTTTGCCAAGATCTTTTCCCTTAAATTATCAACATTGGGAACACATAAACGGTCCTTGAGGTACAGAGTTTCGTCATCCACAACATGAAACTCTTGACATTTTCCTTCTTTCATTTCTTGCTTGATCCTTATAAGGCTTACGTCGTCATCTTGCTTACTCTAAATTTCATCATACATCGTCGGAGCAAGAGAGAGTGCAAATAGCTGGCCTGCTAAAAGTTCTAAACCGAAGTCTAGAATTTCCTTCCTTAAAGGTGGAGACATTGCTTGTATAGACATCAACGTGGCAGCTGACTTCCTACTTAGAGCATCAACCACTCAGTTAGCTTTTCTATGATGATAAAGGATTTCACAATCGTAATCCTTTACCAACTCTAGCCATCTTCGTTGTCTCATGTTCAGGTCTCTTTGCGTGAAGAAGTACTTCAGACTTTGATGATTAGTGAAGATCTTGCATTGGACCCCATATAAATAGTGTCTCCATATCTTCAATGTAAAAACGACTGCTGCTAACTCGAGGTCATGAGTAGGATAGTTCTTTTCAGAGTCTCATAGTGCCATCCTTCTTCTTCACAAATAAGACTGAAGCACCCCATGGTGAGTGACATGGCCTGATAAATCCTTTGTCAAGGAGCTCATTTAATTGCATGTGAAGCTCCTTTAATTCTGCCAGGGCCATTCTATAAGGTGCTTTTGAGATTGGATCGATGCCTGGAGCGAGCTCAATCTCGAATTCAACTTCTCTTTCTGGCGGTAGACTCGTCAAATCATTAGGAAACACATCTTCATATTCATGAACAACATACACATCTTCAATTCTTGTCTTTCCTTCTTGGCTTTTGTCAACAACGTTCACCAGATAACCCATTCAGCCACTTGCTGATAACTTCCTTACTTTCATTGCCGATAAAAACATGTTGGGTTTCTTTCTGGACTCGCCAACATAAATGAACTTTTGATCACCTTCTGGATGGAAGATCACCTTTCTTTTTCGGCATTCGATAGATGCATTGTACTTGCTTAGGAAATCCATCCTAAGAATCATGTCGTAGTCATGCATGTCGATCACAATGAGGTCGACAAAAAGTTCCTTATTAGAAATCCATAGGGGTACTGCACATAAACAGTGCGTGGATTATATCACTTCCCCGGAGGGTAGTATCGTAGTGAATCCCTGTCTCATAGGCTCTAATCGAACCTCTAACTTCTTAGTATATGACATAGATACAAAAGAATGCATTGCACCCGTATCAAAAAGAACATAAGCATCATTACATAAGCTTGTTATCTGACCTGTGACCACATTAGAAGCTTCTGCAGCCACTTGTTCTTTTGTCATGGCATAGATTTGGGCATTGGTTGGTGGGGCTTTAATTCTCCCTTGACTAATAAGTGGCCCTTCAATGGAGGCCTGCATCTGATCAAGCTGGGCTTGAGGAGGAGGTCTCTGCGGGGCATTAGCATTCATCAACTTGGGGCAGTTCTTTACAAAGTGGTCTTCACGCCCACAGATGAAACATTGGTTTGTTCCTAAGCGACATTCCCCTGGATGCTTCTTTCCACAGTTGGCATAAGGTTGAAATCGCCTGTCATTGTTGTTGCACTGACTGTCATTGTGCCTCTTATTGTCTTGGCCTTGCTGTTATTGAGGATTGCCCTTCCTCTTATTGTTCCTCCAGTTCTGATTGTTGTTGTTGTTCCTGTGGGGAGGGCGGTTCTGGTTGCTTGTATTGTTGGCCTGTTGGTTGGGCTGTGGCTGGTTCGTTCTTAACTTTGACAGATGAAACTCAGCATGTTGAGCCCTCATAACAACCTGTTCTTGAGTCCTTGGTGGACTAGCTCTATCAACAATTGCATCAATATCTGGCCTAAGGGCTCTGATCAGTCTTCTGACCCTTTCACTTTCATTCATAACCATGCTTGGACATAAACGGGCTAGCTGATCAAACTTTGTCACCACATCGGTGACTGACATATCCCCTTGTCGTAAACTCTTAAACTCCTCATAATGCTTTCTTGTGACATTTATATGGAAGAACTTCGTGTTGAATTCATGTACAAAGTCAGCCTATGTCCTTTCTTCAACATTTTTGCTTATTTCAATGCCATCCCACCATATTCTAGCCTCCATGGTGAGGCAGTATGAGGCATAGAGCACCTTCTTGTTGTCCGTGAAATCCATGAGTCTTAGGGTGGCTTCGATCGTCTTCAACCATCCCTGAGCTACAAGCGGATCCTTAGAACCCTCGAAGTCCGCTGGCTTGACTTTCTTCCATCTAACCAGAAGAGGTTCCTGATAAGCTACTCTTGGTTCAGCAGCAGGAGCTGGGACTTCGTTGACTTGAGGCTGCGGAGGAGGAGGAGTAGGCACATCATTGCCTCGACGTTCGTCAGTCTGGCCGTTGACCCTTAAAGCAGCAATTTCCCTTCTTGGGTCTTCCAACTGCCTTTGCAGTTCAACAATCATCGTCATAAGTCTTTCATTGGTCTGGGTGCGTGTCTGCATTCTTCTGTGGCCGTCCATCGTAATTTCTCCTAAAAGAATTAGGTCTTAAAAATAATCCTTTAATTATGAGACAGGTTTTCACTACTGAATCGTCAATCATTAAACATTCAAACCTTAATCTTATCATCATACTTGCATCAATACATCTAACTTAATAACATACTTACTTGGAGGACTTGGATTGACGTGTGACGATATGAATTGTAATCGAAAATCACTCTGATACCAAAGCCTGTAACGCCCCTTAGCTCGGACGTCACAGATATCGTTACATTCATACATTCATACTTATTAAACCTTAAACATAAACGTAATTACATAGCTGATGTTTTCAAATATAAACGTAGTCAAACATACATAACCAGGATCCATTCATACATCTAATTTTTTTTAATAACATTGTTTAACTTATTCCATATCATAATTTATTCAATTATACTTAAAATTAATCATGAACTTATTTAATAATATAGGTTTATCAAGTTGAAAAAATGAGGATTTATCAAACATCACATCAAAATCTCCTTAATCAACACATCTTATATATAAGTCTCTTACTCCCACAGTTTGGCAGGCCGAACTTGGGACTTCGACAGGCCGAACATGATCGGCAGGCAGGAGTTCCCTCAACCGGTAGGCCAGTAGAGGCTTTGCAATTCAGACTAAAAACTTATCCACGTTCGGCAGGCCGAACTTTTAGACTTTGGCAGGCTGACCAAGGATGTTCGGCAGGCCAGCCGAGCCAAAATCTATGAGAAAAACTTAATTTTTAAAACAAACCAACTTTTCATAAAATGTTGCAGAAGTTTATAATTCATTAAAAATGATAAAATAACTTATAAAACTATAGTATAAGTATTCTTAAAACTTAACATAAAAATATGTTCAAAATATATAACTTGATTAAAACATAAAAACGTTCTTCTTGGCATGCTTCCGGTTACAATTCATCGTGCATAATGCTCACACGCCTCTCCATGTCCTCTACCTAATTCATGATTTTCTTACCCTTATCTACAACATGACATAAAACATGATTAAGCTAATGCTTAGTAAGTACACATAATTCTTACAATTAAAACATTTCATAAACATCATCATCAACATTGTTATCATATCATAAAAGTGCCTTAAGCACAATTTCATAGAACATATCTTTCATTGCGTTCTTCATTTAAAAACTTATTCCATTTTATCTTAAGGGCTCAAGTGTTGCACCATAAACATCATCATAGGCGCGTCGTCATAAGAGGAGAAGGGTAGCTAATCCAAAACCAAACATGACATCATAACATTTCATTTCATAACATGGGTGTGCAACACTTATTAGGTGATACATATATACATAATTTTCATACTTTGAAACACGCCAAAATCATCATGCATAACTTAAAATCATGAAAATCTTTCATAGGAATTCTTAAGGAAAAATATCCATAAAATCATCATGAATATCATTATGAACATAACATCAATTCTTTTAAAAAAAAAAAACGTGTCATGTTGCAGGTGAGAATGTACTTACCTTAACGCTAGCTTACTTAACCTTAAAATGATTTGGTGACGACGTCGCGGTCTCGAAGTGCTCGTTCCTTTGTGTGTTCATGCCATTTTTCCATTTAAAACACAATAAAATCAATATTTATCATCATAGCGTAAATCATCCATTCATATAACATTCACATATACATACATTCATCTCATATTACAAACATAATTCATAACCATAAACACTGTCATCACATAAACATGTTATTATGATTTTTCTTAAATTATGAAAATTACCTTAAGCATATAAAAACAAACCATACATTTTAAACATATTTATCTTTTAAATAAAACGTTTTCGAACAAACACATATATTTTAATTTAAAACTCCATACAATCATCATATTATCATGCATAAAATTATTTTATTATCATAAAATCATTTAAACATAAATAACAATTCATAAACAAAACCCAGAAATAACATTGTTAAAATAGTTTTCTTAAAAATATCATAAAATGCCTTCACCATATATCATACATGCACATTCTTGACAACTTTCATGAAAAATATCATATTTACCCCTTAAATATCAATACATTTTTCATACATCAAGATTAAACAGTAATATTTACTGTGAGGGGTAGAAGATAGAAAATTCTTATTTTATCATAAAAACGTTGAAACAACTTGAAACTTAGGAAAACATTTCATAACACATACATGCATATCATATAAAAAATTCAATACAAATACAATACTTAAAGAAGAATATTGTAGACGGATTGGGGAGGAGAAGAATTTCTTTTCAAAAAATATAAAGAAACGAGTTCTTACCTTAAAAGATTTTCTTCTCAAAACCCTTGAATTCAACCAATGAAAACTCAATTTTTTTTTTAATGTTCTCAGAAAATTTTCGTGAGAGAGAGAGAGAAGGAACTCGTGGGGAAGAGAAGAGGAAGATAGAGAAAATCAAAAAATGTCTTAGGACAGAGAGAGAGAGTAAAAATATTCTGAGGAGAAGAATGTTAAAAAAAATTTTAACGTAATGAGAATAATGAAGATTCATTACTCTTCATTAAGTCAGAATTTTCTGACTGTTTAGAGGGAAAATGGCATGGAAGAAGGTGGGAAAAGAGGGAAAGTCAAACAATCACTCATAACTTTCCATGTTTTGCCCTTCTTAAAATAGGAAATCATTTAAAATTAGAAAAATCAATGCGAAGTCAAACTCTTTAATTTCCTTAACTGATAAAACATTCTATTATTGTGCCAATTAATCACATTAAATCATCCATTTATCATAATTAACTCAGCCATAATTTTGGAGAGGTTTCTGCTGACTGCTCGTCAGTCGTGTTCGGCCTGTCGATTTTTCCCTTCAGCCTGCTGGTTCCACCAAGTTCGGCCTACCGATGGATTTCTTCGGCCTGTCGATCTCGGGCAGTCATTTCGGCCTGCCGATCTTAAAAGTTCGGCCTGCCGAACTGTCCATAAATGCCATACATTAAAACATTCATACATCATTGCATCATAATTATTCATACATTAAAATAATCATGAACACTTGAGCACAACGATTCCATGCGGTTGTCACCTATCATAAAACTTGACATAAAAATTAGTAACATTAACATCATATATCATTACGTATATCATAAGTTATTAATAAAATATCGTTAACGTTGTTACTAACTTAACGTAATTCATTACATAAAAGTAGGCGGGTGTTACACACCTAATAGAACCGATGCCATTCATCTTCGTTCATGCTTATCCCTTGACATTCTACCAACTCCACCATCGTTTGACTCGTCCTTTGCCATTCCACCGACTCCACCGCCGTTGGTAAATTCCAAACCATTACTTTTAGTTCTAAACTTAGTATTATTTGGTTATTTTAGTGTTATTTAGCTTTAGTTTTAGTTTTAATATTAGTTATATTAATTTGTTATTTTCCATTTTGTATGTGTTACTTGTATTTGGTGTTTGAAAGAACTTTGAACAACATTTAGCATTTTGGTGTGAGAATAGGTTGCTTTTTATGTGTTTGTGATGCCTAAGTATTATTGTGATGCCCACCACATGTTTGATGAAAAGCTTCTATGACTGTGTGTTTGTATTTGTGTTTGTGTTTTAGTTAATTAATTTTATTTTCATTATTTTTGTTAATTATATTTATTTTTTTTTCTTTACCTCACACATGATACCATGCATGAACTTAGACACCAAAAATCCATTAACTGTTGTGCAAGCATGAAAAGAGTATATGACTTTATAATGTAAATATATATATGATTTTGTAAAAATTTTATAGTTCAATATAATTATGTGATTATGAAATTAGGTCATTGTATTAATGGTGAAAACACGAGACCATTCATCCCATGGGAAACCAGAAATTTTGGTTTTTTTTTTAGCTTTAGACCAACTCTTTCACGATAGTTTTTAGTGAAACAGTTGTGAAATAAGAGCCTTACATGACGATTTTCATAAAAACCGTCGTGGAAGGCATAGCTTATACGACGGTTTACCTAAAAACCGTAGTGTAAGCTTAGTGTTTCACAATGGTTTTTAGTGAAAACCGTCATGGTAGCCTCATCCTAAGATCCGATAACCCCACAAAAATAAGGAATCCACGACGGTAAAAAACTGTCGTCAAAATCTCGTTGGTACTACAACTGATGATTACACGATGGTTTTTAAACCGTCGTGAAAACATACCATGACGGTTTCAAACCGTCGTTTAATCTACAATTTCTACTAGTGTTTCTTTATATTTTCAAGGTATTTGAAAATATAATTTCTAAAAGAATTGCAAAAGTAAAATCAAATCTCGGACTAAGATTGCTCCGACGCACTCTGATCTCAAGCTCAGATTGCTCTAAGCTCTATTTGGTTCTTGAACAATTCTCAAACACTTGTTGGTATAAGACTCATCAAGCATAAGAGTGGAAAAGAAAAGAAAAAATTATACAAAAGCAATCTTTTAAACCAATCAAATTATTTATGCTACAAATTGTAAAACTTAAAAAAATTCATGCCACAAATTTTGATCTTCTCAAAAAAATAAAAAATCCTCATTTGTTTCTCCTTCTCTCTCACATTTAGTTTTCCCCCATCCTTTTCTCTCTCTCCTCTCACTCTCTCTTTCCCCATTTCTTTTCCTCTCTTTCGTCATCATTCTAGTCACAGAGCAAGTAATCTCCCATCACCGAAGTCGCACAGAGATGGTGTTGTTATTGCTGGAGTCACGTAGAGATGGCTTCGTTGTCACCCGTCATCAAAGTCACATGTAGCATGTCATCGTGCAGAGTAGATCATCGTTGATCTTCTAAGTTGTGCATTGGAAGAGAGCGAATTAGATTTGATGATCTCACAAACCAGAGAGAGAAATCACAACCAATTGCCAGAGGTCGCTGGCAAATTGTGGCTGCATCAACGAGATCCTTTCGCCTAGGTTTCATACTACTTCGACACTGAAGATGAACTTCGATCTTTAACCTTAGACTTGTGACCATTGACCTTTGTCTTCTAGGGAGCTTGTCAGCATCAATGGAGATCATTAACAAGATCTGGTGGAGATCACCATTGTCAAAGTTTCTTATGGCTAGATCTAGAGGCATTGTTATTGTTTTGTTTTGTATTTTTCAATTTTGGTAGTATTTACGATTGCTGGTGATGTTGCAGTGATGTTTGACGACATCACTAGTAAATTGAAAACGAGCTAGCTATAGCAACGAGGAGAGAGGAAAGATAGAAAGAAAGGAGAGAAAATATGGGCAGGACATAATGTAACGCCCCCCTTACGGACGTCACAGATGTCGTTACATTTTTACATTCATACATTCATACTAGTTTAAACTATAAACACAAACGTAAATACAAAACTTATACGATACTTTAAATTAGAAATATAATTAAACATACTTAACCAGGATCCATTCATACATTGTTTAAATCACATTACTTGACTTATTCCATGTCATATATATTCAATTATACTTTAAATTAATCATGACTTATTTTAATAGAATAAATATACCAAGATGTAAAATCATAACTTATAAAAAACATCACATCATTTATTAGTTACATGCTCCCACAATTCGGCAGGCCAAACATGGGACTTTGGCAGGCCGAACATGATCGGCAGGCTAGAGTTTCTCAACCGGCAGGCCAGCAAAGACTTTGTAAAACTGACTTAAAACTCATCATCGTCTGGCAGGCAGAAAACGCAATAGGCAGGCCAAACTTTCAGACACCGACAGGCCGACCAAGTATGTTCGGCAGGCCGACCGAGCCAAAATCCTTATTTTGCAAAACAAATTTAACTTTTCATAAAAATGTAGAAGATCAAAATTCTTAAAAAAAATGATAAAATAGAATATAAAACCATAGTTTGAATATTCTTAAAACTTAACATGAAAATAATGTTCAAAATATAAAACTAGATTTAAAACATAATTCATTCTTCTCGACGTTCTACCGGTTACAATTCATTGTGCTTGTGCTCACATGCCTTCCCATGTCCTCCGCCTATTCCATGATTTTCTTACCCTTATCTGCAATATGACATAAAACATGATTAAGCTAGTGCTTAGTAAGTACATATAATTCTCACAATTAAAACATTTCATATACTTCATCATCATCATTGTCATCATATCATAAAAGTGTCTTATGCACAATTTCATAGAAACATATCTTTCATTTCATCAACCATTTTAAAACATCTTCCATTTTATCTTAAGGGCCCAAGCGTTGCACCATGAACATCATCGTAGGCGTGCCGTCATGAGAGGAGAATGGTAGCTAATCCCAAACCAAACATGACATCATAACATACCATTTCATAACATTGGTGTGCAACACTTATTAGGTGATACATATATACATAATTTTCATACTTTGAAACATGTCATCATCTTACATACATAACTTTAAATCATGATAATTTTTCATAAGAAATCCTTTAAGGAAAAATAACTCTAAAATCATCATGAATAACTTGTGAATATATCATCAAACCTTGTAAAACATGTTATGTTGCAGGTGAGAATGTACTTACCTTAACGCTAGCTTACTTAACCTTAATATACTTTTGGTGACGACGCCGCGGTCTCGATGTGCTTGTTCCTTTGAGTGTTTATGCCATTTATCCATTTAAAAATACAATAAAATTAATACTTATCATAAAACATTCATTCATATAACATTCATATATACATTCATCTCATATTACAAACATAATTCATAATCATCATTGTGAAAACATAAAAATTATCATCACATATAAACATTATTCATAACATGCTTCCTTAAATATTATCATCAAAACATTTCATACATTATAAACATGAAAATCTTTTGAAAATGTTTTCTAAAAATTTAAAATACATACATTTTAAAATTCATACAAACATCTTATTATCATGTATTTCAACATCATAAAAATATTTCATCGTTAATAAAAATCATTTAAACATATAAAACATTTTTATAAAACGAAAATCCAAAAATAATATTATCAAAACAGTTTTCTCATAGAAATCTCGGGACATAAAATATACTCATCATAACATACATATGCACATTCTTGTCAATTTTTATGAAAAACATTCATTCATTTACCCCTTAAATAAACATTACATTTTTCTTGCATCATAGTCAAACAGTAATATTTTACTGTGTAGGGTAGAGGATAGAAAATTCATATTTTTTCATAGAAGCACCCAAATGACATGAAACTTGGAAAAACATCACATAATACATACATAAACATCATATTAAAAACTCAAGACAAAATACAATACCTATAGAAAGATATTGCAGATGATTGGAGGAGGAGAATTCTTTTCAAAACACCGAAAAAACTGAGTTCTTATCTTGAAAATTTCTTCTCAAAATTCTTGAATTTAACCAACAAAATATAACTTTTTCTTGCAATACTTGCAGAGAATTTTTGAGAGAGAAGGAAAGGGATTCGTGGAGAAGAGAAGAAGAATGAAGAAACGTCTCAGAATTGAGAGAGAGAAGATGAGGGAAAAATGGGGAAGAGAGCCAAAGAACGTTAAAAATTTTTAACGTAAGTTAATGGCATAACGTACAAGGAAGGAGAGTCAAAACTCTTCATTAAGTCAGAAATTTTTCTGACTCAAATGGTGCTAATTGGCGTGGAGGAAGGAGAGCAAAGAGGGAAAGTCAAAACTTTAGTCTCACTTGCCATATTTTTGCCCTCTTATAATAGGAAACCATTTAAAATTAGACTAATCAATGTGAAGTCAACCTTTTAATTTCCTTAACTGACAAAATTATTCCATTATTATGCTAATTAATCATCCAATTAACGTAATTATCTCAGCCATAAATTTGGAGAGATTTCTGCTGACTGCTCGTCAGCCGTGTTTGGCCTGTCGATATTCCTCTTCGGCCTTTCGATTCCACCAAGTTCAGCCTACCGATGGTTTCCTTCGGCCCGCCTATCTTGGGCAGTCTTTTCGGCCTGCCGATCCTCAAAGTCTGGCCTGCCGAACTGTCCTTAAATGCCATACATTATAACAATTCAATTCATCATTGCATCATAAATAAACATACATTAAAATGATCATGAACACTTGAGCTCAACGATTCCATGCGGTCATCACCTGTCATAAAACTTGACATATAAGTTAGTAACATAAAATCATGAATAATAACATATAACATAAATTATTGATAAAGATTCCTTAACGTCGTTACTAACTTAACGTGATTCATTACATAAAATTAGGTGGTGTTACAATTCTCCCCACCTTATAAAAGTTTCATCCTTGAAACTTAGAATAAATGCGGATACATAGATCTCATGTCATCTTCACGTTCCCATGTGGCTTCTTCAACTTGCTGATTTCACCATAACACCTTGACCAATGGAATTTCTTTATTCCTCAAGGTCTTGGTTCTCCGATTGAGTATCTTCATTGGCTTTTCTTCATAACTTAAGTCTTCTCGTATCTCGATCACTTGTAACTCAATCACATGCACAGGGTCCGGAACATACTTCTTGAGTGTGGAGACAAGAAATACATCATGCATTGCGAACATCTCAGAAGGCAACTTCAGCTGATAAGCTACTTTGCCTATCCGCTTCATGATTTCAAATGGACCAATGAATCTTGGACTTAACTTCCTTTTCTTTCCAAACCTTATAACTCCTTTCATTGGTGCAACTTTCAAAAACACATATTCGCCCACGGCGAACTCTAATGGTCTTCTTCTCTTGTTAGCATAACTCTTTTGACGGCTTTGAGTGATCTCTATTCTTCTTCTTATCAACTTTATCATATCAGAAGTTTCATTCACAAAATCAGTTCTTTCAGCATCAACGCTTTCCATCAACTTCTTTTCACTAGCTTCGTGCCAACATATAGGCAATCTGCTTTTTCGTCCATACAAAGCCTCATATGGTGCCATTCCAATTGTTGCCTGAAAGCTGTTGTTGTAAGCAAACTTTACTAACGACAACATTTTACACCAACTGGTCTTAAAATTGAGAGAACAAGCCCGTAGCATATCTTCTAAAATCAAGTTCATCCTCTCCGTTTGGCCGTCTGTCTGAGGATGAAAAGCTCTACTGAATGTAGCTTGGTTCCCATAGCAGTCTGTACACTCTTCCAAAACTTAGATGTGAACCTGCCATCATGATATGAGATGATTGACTTGGGAATCCCATGAAGTCGTACAATTTCCTTGACGTAGAGTTTCGCTAACCGTTCCATGGAGTAAGTGATCTTCATAGGAATGAAATACACCGTCTTAGTCAGTTGATCCATAACTACCCAAATTGCATCATAACCGTTTGTAGTTTTGGGCAAACCGGTAATGAAATCCATTGCTATATCCTCCCATTTCCATTTTGGTATTTGGATAGACTACAATTCACCACCAGGTCTCTGGTGTTCAGCCTTTACTTGCTGACATGTCATACATTTCTTCACATACTTTGCAACATCACGTTTCATTCCAAACCACTAGAAGTTATCCCTTAGATCGTTATACATCTTTGTTGCACCTAGATGAATAGAGTAAGGAGTGTCATGAATTTCTGTCAAGATCTTTTCCTTTAAATCATCAACATTGGGAATACATAAGTGATCCTTGAGGTACAGAGTTCTATCATCCGCAATACGAAACTCTTGACACTTACCTTCTTTCATTTCTTGCTTGATCCTCACAAGGTTTACATCGTCATCTTGCTTTCTCTGAATTTCATCATACATCGTCGGAGCAAGAGAGAGTGCTGATAGCTGGCCTGCTATAAGTTCTAAACCGAAGTCTAGAATTTCCTTCCTTAAAGGTGGAGACATTGCTTGCATTGACATCAACGTGGCAACTGACTTCCTACTTAGAGCATCAGTCACTCGGTTAGCTTTACCAGGATGGTAAAGGATTTCACAATCATAATCCTTCACCAACACTAGCCATCTTCATTGACTCATGTTCAGGTCTCTTTGTGTGAAGAAGTACTTCAGACTTTGATGATCAGTGAAGCTCTTACATTGGACCCCATATAAATAGTGTCTCCATATCTTCAACGCAAAAACGACTACTGCTAACTCGAGATCATGAGTAGGATAGTTCTTTTCATAATCCTTCAGTTGTCTTGAAGCATAAGCAATCACCCTTTCATTTTGCATCAATATAGCTCTGAGGCCCATCTTAGATACATCACTATAAATAACAAACCCATCATTTCCTTCAGGAATTGCCAACACTAGAGCCGTCGTTAGCCTTTTCTTTAGTTCTTGAAAAATTTTCTTACATGCATTAGTCTATTCATACTTCTTTCCTTTGCGAGTCAGGTTCATAAGTGGAGCTGCTATCTTGGAGAAATCTTCTACGAATCTCCTATAATAACCTGCTAAACCCAAGAAGCTCCTTATTTCACTTGCATTCATCGGTTGCTTCCAGTTGAGAACAGCTTCTACTTTAGTAGGGTCAACCATAATCCCTTCCTTTGAAATAACATGTCCCAAGAATGACACTTTATCAAGCCAAAACTCGCATTTGGAGAACTTTGCATATAGCCGGTGTCTTCTTAAAGTCTCCAGCACAATCCTTAAATGCTCCTCATGTTCTTCTTGATTCTTAGAATAGACAAGAATATCATCGATAAATACAACAACAAAGTTATCAAGGAAATCCTTGAATACCTGGTTCATCAAATCCATAAAGGCAGCAGGTGCATTCGTCAGACCGAAAAGCATAACCACAAATTTGTGGTGACCATACCTCGACCTGAAAATAGTCTTTGGGATATCTCCTTCTTTAACCTTCAACTGGTGATATTCTGCTCGTAGATCAATCTTTGAGAACACCAATGCACCCTTGAGCTGATCAAACAAATCATCAATTCGAGGCAATAGATACTTGTTCTTGATCGTCACCTTGTTTAGCTCTTTGTAGTCGATGCAGAGTCTCATACTGCCATCTTTTTTCTTTACAAACAAGACTGGAGCTCTGCAAGGTGATTGACTTGGCCTGATGAAACCTTTGTCAAGTAGCTCCTTTAATTGTATGTGAAGCTCCTTTAACTCTGCCGGGGCCATTCTGTAAGGCACTTTAGAGATTGGATCGGTGCCTGAAGCAAGCTCAATCTCGAATTCAACTTCTCTTTCTAGCGGTAAACTCATCAGATCATCAGGAAACACTTCTTCATATTCATGAACAACATGCACATATTTAATTCTTGTCTTTCCTTCTTGGCTTTTGTCTACGATGTTCGCCATATAGCCCATGCAGCCACTTGCTAATAGCTTCCTTGCTTTCATTGTCGATAAAAACATGTTGGGTTTCTTTCTGGACTCGCCAACATAAATGAACTTCTAATCACCTTCTGGATGGAAGATCACCTTTCGTTTACGGCATTCGATAGAGGCATTATACTTGCTTAGGAAATCCATCCCAAGAATTATGTCGTAGTCATGCATGTCGATCATAATGAGGCCCATGAATAGCTCCCTATCAAAAACCCATAGGGGTACTGTACGCAAACAGTGCGTAGATACTATCACTTCCCCGGAGGGTAGTGTCGTAGTGAATCCCTGTCTCATAGGCTCTAAACGAATCTCTAATTTCTTAGCATATGACATAGATACAAAAGAATGTGTGGCACCCGTATCAAAAGAACATAAACATCATTAGATAAGCTTATTATCTGACCTGTGACCACATTGGAAGCTTCTGCAGCCACTTGTTCTTTCGTCATGGCATAGATTCGGGCATTCGTCGGTGGGGCTTCAATTCTCCCTTGACTAATAAGTGGCCCTTCAAGGGAGGCTTGCATCTGATGTACCTAGGCTTGAGGAGGAGCTCTCTGTGGGGCATTGGCATTCATAAGCTTGGGGCGGTTCTTAACAAAGTGGTCTTCACACCCACAGATGAAACATTGGTTTGTTCCCAAATGACATTCCCCTGGATGCTTCTTTCCACATTTGGCACACGGTTGAAATCGCCTGTTATTATTGTTGTGCTGGCCATCATTGTGCCTCCTATTATCTTGGCCCTGTTGGTTTTGAGGATTACCCTTCCTCTTGTTATTCCTCCAATTTTGGTTGTTGCTGTTGCTACTGTTGTTGTTGTTATTGTTCCTGTGTGGAGGGCGGTTCTGGTTGCTTGCATTGTTGGCCTGTTGGCCAGGCTGAGGCTGGTTCCTTCTTAACTTGGACAAATGAAACTCATCACATTGAGCCCTCACGACAACCTGTTCTTGAGTCCTAGGTGGACTTGCCCCATCAACGATCGCAACAATATATAGTCTAAGGGTTCTGATCAGTCTTCTGACCCTTCCACTTTCATCCATAACCATTCCTGGACGTAAACGGGCTAGCTGATCAAACTTTGTCACCACATCAGTGACTGACATATCCCCTTGGCGTAAGCTCTCGAACTCCTCATAATGCTTCCTTGTAACATTCATATGGAAGAACTTCGTGTTGAATTCATGAATGAAGTCATCCCATGTCATTTCTTCAACATTCCTGCTCATTTCAATGCCATCCCACCAAATTCTGGCCTCCATGGTAAGACAGTACGAGGCACAGAGGACCTTTTCATTGTCCGTGAAATCCATGAGTCGTAAGGTGGCTTCAATCGTCTTCAACCATCCTTGAGCTACTAGTGGATCCTTTGAACCCTCAAAGTCTGCTGGCTTAACTTTCTTCCATCTGACAAGTAGGGGTTCCTGATAGGCTGCTCTTGGTTCAGCAGCAAGAGCCGGAACTTCATTTACTTGTGGCTGTGGAGGAAGAGGAGGCACATCATTGCCTCGTCATTTGTCATTCTGGCCGTTGGCCCTTAAAGCAGCAATTTTCCTTCTTTGATCCTCCAGTTGTCTCTGCAACTCAACGATCATTGCCATGAGTCTTTCATTAGTCTGGGTGTGAGTCTGCATTCTTCTGTGGCCGTCCATCGTAAATTTCCTAAAAGAATTAGGACTTAGAAATAATCTTCCAATTATGAGACAGGTTTTCACTACTCAATCGTTAATCATTAAACATTTAAACCTTAATCTTATCATCATACTTGCATCAATACATATAGCTTTATAACATACTTACTAGGAGGACTTAGATTGACATGTGGCAATATAAATTGTAATAAAAAATTCACTCTGATACCAAAGCTTGTAACGCCCTCCTTACGGATATCACAGATGTCGTTACATTCTTACATTCATACATTCATACATTCATACTAGTTTAAACTATAAACACAAATGCAAATACAAAACTTATACTATACTTTAAATTAAAAATATAATTAAACATACTTAACCAGGATCCATTCATACATTGTTTAAATCACATTACTTGACTCATTCCATGTCATAATTATTCAATTATACTTTAAATTAATCATGAACTTATTTTAATAGAATAAATATACCAAGATGTAAAATCATAACTTATAAAAAACATCACATCATTTATTAGTTACATGCTCTCACAGTTTGGCAGGCCGAACTTGGAACTTCGGCAGGCCAAAGTTTCTCAACCGGCAGGCCAGCAGAGGCTTTGTAAGACTAACTTAAAACTCATCATTGTCTGGCAGGCCAAAAACGCGATCGGCAGGCCAAACTTTCGGACATCGGTAGGCCGACCAAGTATGTTCGGCAGGCTGATCGAGCCAAAATCCTTGATTTAAAAAATGCGGAAGATCAAAATTCTTTAAAAAATGATAAAATAGAATATAAAACTATAGTTTGAATATTCTTAAAACTTAACATAAAAATAATGTTCAAAATATAAAACTTGATTTAAAACATAATTCATTCTTTTTGGCATTTTACCGGTTACAATTCATCGTGCTTTTACTCACACGCCTTCCCATGTCTGCCTATTTCATGATTTTCTTATCCTTATCTGCAACATGACATAAAACATGATTAAGCTAATGCTTAGTAAGTACATATAATTCTCACAATTAAAACATTTCATATACTTCATCATCATCATTGTCATCATATCATAAAAGTGCCTTATGCACAATTTCACAGAAACATATCTTTCATTTCATTAACCATTTTCAAACATCTTTCATTTTATCTTAAGGGCCCAAGTGTTGCACCATGAACATCATCGTAGGCGCGCCGTCACGAGAGGAGAATGGTAGCTAATCCCAAACTAAACATGATATCATAACATATCATTTCATAACATTGGTGTGCAACATTTATTAGGTGATATATATACATAATTCTCATACTTTGAAACATGTCATCATCTTACATACATAACTTTAAATCATGATAATTTTTCATAAGAAATCCTTTAAGGAAAAATAACCATAAAATCATCATGAATAACTTGTGAATATATCATCAAACCTTGTAAAATATGTCATGTTGCAGGTGATAATATACTTACCTTAACGTTAGCTTACTTAACCTTAATATACTTTTGGTAATGACGCCGCTGTCTCGATGTGCTCGTTCCTTTGAGTGTTCATGTCATTTATCCATTTAAAAATACAATAAAATTAATACTTATCATAAAACATACATTCATATAACATTCATATATACATTCATATACATATATTCATCTCATATTACAAACCTAATTCATAATCATCATTGTGAAAACATAAAAATTATCATCATATATAAACATTATTCATAACATGCTTCCTTAAATATTATCATCAAAACATTTCATACAGTATAAACATAAAAATCTTTTGAAAACGTTTTCTAAAAATTTAAAATACATACATTTTAAAATTCATACAAACATCTTATTATCATGTATTTCAACATCATAAAAATATTTCATCATTAATAAAAATCATTTAAACATATAAAACATTTTTATAAAACAAAAATCCAAAAATAACATTATCAAAACAGTTTTCTCATAGAAATCTCGTAACATAAAATATACTCATCATAACATACACATGCACATTATTGTCAATTTTCATGAAAAACATCATTCATTTACCCCTTAAATAAACATTACATTTTTCTTGCATCATAGTCAAACAGTAATTTTTTACTGTGTAGGGTAGAGGATAGAAAATTCATATTTTTTCATAGAAGCACCCAAATGACATGAAACTTGAAAAAACATCACATAATACATACATAAACGTCATATTAAAAACTCAAGACAAAATACAATACCTATAGAAAGATATTGCAGATGATTGGAGGAGGAGAATTCTTTTCAAAACACCGAAAAAACTGAGTTCTTACCTTGAAAATTTCTTCTCAAAATTCTTGAATTTAACCAACAAAATATAACTTTTTCTTTCAATACTTGCAGAGAATTTTTGAGAGAGAAGGAAATGGGATTCGTGGAGAAGAGAAGAAGAATGAGGAAACGTCTCAGAACTGAGAGAGAGAAGATGAGAGAAAAATGGGGAAGAAAGCGAAAGAACGTTAAAAATTTTTAATGTAAGTTAATGGCATAACATACAAAGAAGGAGAGTCAAAACTCTTCATTAAGTCAGAAATTTTTCTGACTCAAATGGTGCTAATTGGCGTGGAGGAAGGAGAGCAAAGAGGGAAAGTCAAAACTTTAGTCTCACTTGCCATATTTTTGCCCTTTTATAATAGGAAACCATTTAAAATCAGACAAATCAATGTGAAGTCAACCTTTTAATTTCCTTAACTGACAAAATTATTCCATTATTATGCTAATTAATCATCCAATTAACGTAATTATCTCAGCCATAAATTTGGAGAGATTTCTGCTGATTGCTTGTCAGCCATGTTCGGCTTGTCGATTTTCCTCTTCGGCCTGCCGGTTCCACCAAGTTCGGCCTGCCAATCTTGGGTAGTCTTTTCGGCTTGCCGATCCTCAAAGTCTGGCCTGCCGAACTGTCCTTAAATGTCATACATTATAACAATTCAATTCATCATTGCATCATAAATAAACATACATTAAAATGATCATGAACACTTGAACTCAATGATTCCATGCGGTCGTCACCTGTCATAAAACTTGATATATAAGTTAGTAACATAAAATCATGAATCATAATATATAACATAAATTATTGATAAAGATTCCTTAACGTCGTTACTAACTTAACATGGTTCATTACATAAAATTAAGTGAGTGTTACACATAAAACATATCTTGCTGAAACACAAAATATTTTGATGGGACACAAAAACTATCCTTAGAACATGAAGAATAGCTCGGTGGGATATAAAATATCCTTATGAGACGCGCAACATATCTTGATGGAACATTAAATGTATCCTACCAAGTTTATAGAAGAAAAATTGTTTATATTTTATAGCATAAATAAAAATTATCTCAAAAAATAACATTTATTAAAATTAAAAAAATCCTAATTCTGAGGAATATTGACAAAGACAAACGGCGCAATATAATTACATGACAATCCCAACGCGATGTTTGCCAAAAACTTTCTTTTCCATAACTGTAATTGACTGCTGGTAAATTGGCTACTGTTTTAGCCCTTTTTTCATGGTCTCTTTTCTTTCTTCTTTTCAGAGAAAAGAGAGAGTAAAAGTATAAATATTCCACCATGATAGTGACGTGAAACTCAATGCGGAGAATGATTGTTTGGTACCCTTCTTTTCTCCTCCACTAACGTCTTGTAATGCTACTATCACTATTTTCTTCTTATTTTGCTTTCATTTTGGATATTTATCGTATTATTTCTCCTTTTGTAATCTGTATTTTCCGACATAATTGGTCAAGAAAAGATTGGATCATCATTATAATTTGACATTTATGTCTAGAGTCACAATAAAGCCTTTTTCTTTTGGCGATGGAATATCTTGAATCAACTTTATTTGGTGTCCGGTAATGTTTGTTAAAATTAAAGCTTTTACTTAATATAGTTTAAAATTTTTACATATTATAACATCAAAAAAATATATTATAATATAAAATTTTATATATTATAATATTTTTAATTAAAATTAATTTTAATCAATATTTTCAAACATTCTATATTTAAGCTTTTTTGTCTCTTTCTCTCTCTTTTCTTTTATGTAAAATCTTTTGTTATAATATTTAATATTTAGCATACTTATGTATCATAGTCTCCATTATAATTCTGTGTTTAGCACTCTTAAATGAAATTTTTTGTTTTTGGGAATATAAGTCTAGCGTAAGAATTAAAGTTTGGTGGTTTAATGCCCCTAAATATGTGTTTAGTACTCTCAAATGAAATTTTTTTGTTTTTGGGAATATAAGTCTAGTGTAAGAATTAAAGTTTTTTAATGCCCCTCCGTTGTATATCATGAATCTTTTTGCTCACAATAAGGAGGGCTTGTCTTCTTGCCGTCTTCTTTATAGACGGGGTTTGATTTAAATGGAGTTTTTGGGTTGTATAATATTGATCATGCACTCTATTTTCTTTACTAAGATTTTTCCCTATTGGGTTTTTATATTATAAAAAGATTTTTTGAGGAGGCCTCCTTTTCTAAGAGAGATATTTATGTCCACTATCATGTTATTAAACAGTGGATTAACTTTGCTACTTGCAAAAAACTTTTACACTATATATCACTCACAAAATTAATACAAAGTAAAATTATATATATATAAAAAAAAAAGAAGTTGCTTGCAGCATCTTTTCCAAGAGTTTTTTTCCTTGTGATATATTTCAATCCATAGTCCAAAAAGATGGCATATATGTAAAGCTTCCGAATAAATATCATGTTTAGTATCACCTCTTTTTTAGCTTAGGTGTTCTTTCTATTTTAATTTCTATTTCATTTGCTTCTTTGGAAGTTGTTTTGTAAAATCTTTTGTAAATTTTGGATTTTTTGTTTTATTTTAATAAATCTGAGTGTAGACTTGGTAGAGATCTAGAGTCTAATAGATGTCAAGATGTGCTGATTCCCCTCTAATATCAGTTATCCAAAAGTTAATTATCACATAAACAACAAAAAATCTTATCACGTCCCAAAACTAAGGTTGGTGACGTAGCAGTTTAATTAAAATTAGATTTTAAAACATAAATTGTTTTTAACGTAAATTCATGAAAAATTTTAAAAAATGAAGCTATATATAAATTTAAAACAATGTTTTAAGAAAAATTTATAAATAACAGCGTAGCAAATCACATCACTGAATAACATCAAATAAAACTCAAAGTACTGCCGTGGCATGGTCCAGGACATTGAACCTCCCAAACATATATAATTACAATGTTGAAATAGACAAAAACAAACATCAAACCATAGTCCAATAGAATTAAAATAAATTGCATGCAAATAAATGAATTATTTGGACCTCCTAAAAAGATCTACTAAATTCATCGAGTTATTCCAATTGATCAAAACGACTAGTTATTAATGGAATTCCTTGTCAGTTCTCTATAAAATGCTCGTTTGGATGGGGGCTTCCAAGCAGCGAAGCAAAACAAGAGTTGCCGTAGGTGAAGGCCCATTTGAGATAGTTTCATCGGCCTTTAGTACTTTGATGCTTCCAGTCCTAAATTCCCCCAGTTCTATGGGGGAAAGCTCAATCCCACCATGACTTGAACGGAAAATATAACTAAAATGCAAATAAAATAACTAGCTCACAATTTTAGCAAGCAACACCGAACTACTCTTCTCTGGAACGTACTCAGATTCTCCTGGGGGAGGATGTTAAGTAAGGAAAACAAGAAAAACTGAATACTATGAGCAAAGACTTTGTAGGATTATTATTTAAAATTACAATATTAACCATCCAATAAAACATATTGAACTTACAAACAAATATATAGCTTGTAAATGAGCTTACCGAATAAATAACACATAATTTATCACAAATTATAATGGAAATAAATACTTTAAAGCACCTATATAACACTACTAAAGTGGCCTGTATAGGTTGTTAAGACCTGCCCTTTAGGACCCTCTTTGCTGAACCCTGAAGGCTAAAATGTTGAAAAAACAGTATACAACAGAAGTTTTAAAAAATTTAAATTAGTGTATTTTCTAAAATACAAGTTTGACGTGCTATACACATAAATTAACTAGATCTTACTAACCTTTGAATGCTGAAGAGCTCCTACAATCTATTAAGAGAAAGGTGCTTCAGAAGAGCTTCAACCAACTTGTCTTCTTTGCTATTCTCTATCCATGATGAGCATGTGTGTGGGCACACCTCATATAGCTCTTCCACGATGGCTCTCTTTCCAATCAATTGAGATAACCCAGAACTAGTGTTCATGATTTGTGAACAATAGCTCTCAAAGGAGTTTCAGAGACTCGCAGATCAGAGTGCTCACTCTTGATTTTTCAACTGATCTAAATAACTATGAGAACTCACTCCCTATTTATAGAGGTCATCCCTTAGGTTGGTTATTATCAGATAAAGCCTCAAAAATTTGAATTTGGATCAATAGTTGATAAAATCATGTCTGAAATATGTGATCAAATTATTGTTAGATCGGCAGGCCGAACCAACAAATTGGCTTGCCAAACTTGCTCCATCAATAAGCCGAACTAACTGATCAGCCTGTCGAACTTACAATAAATGATCCCTGCGAATCTTTTATTTCCCACTCAAGATCTTTTGGATAAAGCCTTAGTTTTAAGTCAAATAATCCAATAGAGAAGTTATTTGATTAAAATAACCATATCTAGATAATCGTTAGGAAAATAAATATTTTGGATAATTTAGCAAGTTTATCTTGAATTAATTGAATCGATAAACAAACATAAATTATCTGATCCTATCAAATTTTAACCAATCTAATAATTTAATATAAGTCACCAATTTATTAGAAAGCACCTCGTATCATTATAGGATTTATTATGAGCTAGCAAAAGGGACCTGATGGACCTATGTAGTTCAAGCTCCCTATAATTATAAAACATATATCTAGGATATTGGGTTTTATAATTATCAACTCTAATGCTATTCCACTAAAAGTTTAGGGCTACACTCTCGAACTATATAAAATCAGCAAGCCTGAATAGGTAAATATCCATAACATATCATAATGTATCATATCCCCATAGAATATCCATAATCAGATTAAGGATAAATTCTGTCTTACCTTCTCGATTACTTTTCTCTCATGTTCCATTATCTCACAATCGAAAAACTTACCATCCAAAGATAGTATGCCATTCAGTTACACCTATGTATCCAAATGGTTGAGCACTCCAGTCTTTTAATTATAGGATAACGCATGTAAGAGGATATCATTGACTTCTAAAAAGGAGCTATGGATTCCGTATCTAATATTAAGTTTACGCTATCAAGAGTCATGTCTCCAATGTATTGGCATGCTACAAACATAAAATGTAGATGTCACCCTTTGGTAAGACATAAGTCAAGACAACGGGCCCATTATTCATCTTAGGATTAAGATAGAACATATATGATTGTTTAAAGTGAATTGATTTACCGAGATAGAATTATTAATCCAAATCAATTACACTTTATGTCCCGATCCAATACATCGTCACCTATGATAATGCACCAATGTTTCTATTCGCGGGGTCCACCTTCGATGGCCAAGACAAACCATTTTCCATTGGGGATATAGACAACATAATAATCTTTGAATGAATAAAGCACTCAACTTTATTCTCTTGATTACGGATCTTATGATTTAGACCGTCACCTTTAGAATCAGGTCTTCCACATAATTCGTCTATCATATGCCTGATTCTAAAGGTTTAGACCGATAGTCTTAGACTTTTGTTTGCGTATTATACATTCAACAAATATGAACATAAAGAGGACAATAATTTGGTATATGAATAATAAATAAATTCTTTATTGATAAAAATGTCTCCAAAAACACATTACATTTTTACTCCTTAGGGCATACATGTCTAACAATCTTCTACTTATACTAACCAAGTAAATATGACAAATCCCGCATCCCCATAGCTTCCACATGACTCTCAAAAACTCTCGCAGTTAGTGTCTTCATGAATGGATTAGCTAAATTGTCCTTAGATGTGATTTTGCATACAGCAACATGCTTGCGCTCAACAAAGTCCTTTATCACATGATACTTTCGATCAATACGCTTACTCTTCTTGTGAAATCTTAGTTCCTTAACATTAGCTATCATTATAGTGTTATTACAAAACAACGATGCCGCCTTATCCTTACCAAGAACTACCTCAAGATCTCCAATAAACTTGCGGAGCCACACTACTTCTTTCAAAGCATCACTAGCTGTCATATAATTGGCCTCCATCATTGAATCTGAAGTGCAATCTTGCTTGACACTTCTCCAAACAATGGTGCTGTTGCCCAGAGTAAGCACAAAACTAGTAGTCGATCTTCTCGAATCTAGACAGGATTAGAAATCTGAGTTAGTATATCTTAAAGGTGTTAAATCCTTACCCAAATATACAAGCATATACCTAAGAGCCCTTCTCAGGAAATTGAAAATGTGCTTGACCACAACCCAGTGGTTCGGTCTTAGATCTGACTGAAATCGACTTACTATCCTGACTGCATAACTAATATCCCATCGTGTGCAAAGCATGGCATACATGAGACTACCCTCTACTGAAGCATAAGGCACTTTTTCATGTATTCTCTTTCCTCATCAGACTTTGGCAAGTCTTTCTTAGAAAGAGTAATTCCAGACCTAGATGGTTGCCTACCTTTCTTTGAATCTTGCATTGCATACCTCTTAAGAATTTTATCTATATAGCCCGCTTGGGATAAAGCTATCATTCTATTCTTCCTATCCCAAAAGATTTGGATACTGAGAACATAATTAGCTTTACTCAAGTCTTTCATGTCAAACTACTTGATCAACTATAATTTGACCGATGACAATGCCCCAATGTTATTGTCAATTAGCAGAATGTCATTTACATAGAGCAGTAGAAAAACTATCTTTCCATTCTTAATGTGTTTGTAAATACATGGTTCATCCACATTTTGTGCGAACCCATAAATCTTGATCACTTGATCAAATCTTAAATTCTAATAATAGGAAGCCTACTTAAGTCCATAAATTGACTTTAGCTACTTACAAGCTTTACCCTCCTATCCCTTAGGCTTGAACCCGTCTGGCTGTACCATATAAATGGCTCATCAAGATAGCCATTTAAAAAGCTGTCTTGACATCCATTTGTCAAATCTTATAGTCAAAAGTGGTAGCTATAGATAAGAGAATACGGATGGACTTAAGCATGGCTACAAGCGAAAAGGTTTCCTCATAATCGATTCCTTCCTTTTGTGTGTATCCCTTAACTACTAGTCTAGCCTTATAGGTTTCAACTTTCCCATCTACTCCTCTCTTTCTCTTATAGATCTACTTACACCCTCTAGGTTTTACCCCTTTGGGAACATCCACAAGCTCCCATACCTAATTAGTCTCCATAGACTTCATCTCAGTATTCAAGCCTTTGTCTAGAGTTTCGAATCAACATCCTCCATAGCCTCTTCATAAGTATAAGGATCCCTATCATGTTCAATGGATTCAGCCAAAAAAGGCTTCACTATTGAACATATACCTCTTGGGTTGACGCCCAATCCTCCCACCATGCCAAATCCCCTTAGGTTGATGTTTGGTTAGTTTTTCTACACTAATTGGAATGGTTTCGTTCAGAACCCCCAAAGTGATTGAATCACTCACCAACTCCTCAAGTACCACTTTACTCGAGGTTTAAGGTCATCCAAATAATTTTTGTCACGGAATGTCGCCTTAGTTGAAACTACGACTTTATTTTCCTTTAGGTTATAGAAATAACCCCCTTTAGTCTCTTTTAGATATCCTACAAATACACAAACTTCCGAACATGCTTCCAACTTATTCGCTTCGTTAATCAGAATATAAGCCAGACATCCCCATATGTGAATATGGTTTAAGGATGTACTTTTTCCCATCCACAACTCGTGAGGGATTTTAGGAATTGATTTTGAAGGCACATTGTTCAAAAGATAACATGCAGTTTGTAGTACATATCCCCAAAAGGATAAAGGCAATGATAAATAACTCGCCATTGACCTAACCATGTCCAACAAAGTTCCATTCCTTTTTTGAGCTATGTCATTTTGATGCGGAGTATCTGACACAGTCAAATGGGATAAAATCTCATTCCTTAGTAAGTGTTCCAAGAACTTATCAAAAAGGTATTCACCACCTCAATTGGATCAAAGTGCTTTCATTAGTCTACCTAATTGCTTTTCGACTTCAGTCTGAAACTCTTTGTACTTGTCATAAGTTTTACTTTTGTGATGCATTAGGTATACATAACCATACCTTAAGTAATCATCAATAAAATTGACAAAATACTCATACCATCCTCGTGCCTGAATGTTTATAGGTCCGCAAACATCGCTATGCACAAGTTCTAGCACCCTTTCAGCACTATTGCCCTTAGACCTAAATGATCTTTTGGTCATCCTACCCTCCAAACAAGATTCACATTGTGGTATAGATGTCACCTTTAAGTGACGTAAAGATCCATCCCTTACCAACCTTTAAATCCTATTCAGGTTAATATGACTTAGTTGCAAATACCAAATATAAGTCTTATTAGAGTGAGAAGTTTTAAGTTTTTAAGAGTTATTATCATTAACCTCAGTTTTAGCAGTAAGTCTATCTTAGGTTTGATAAAATATAGATTATTTTGCATCTATCTATCACAGATAAAAGATTTGCTTTTACAAATCACCACTTTATTATTACAAAAACTACATACGAGTCTTTAAATTAAAAAGCTATAGAAATTAAATTCTTTTTAAGTTTATGAACATAAAAACAATCTTCCAAAATTAAACTCCTATAATTATCAAAATAAAGATGGATGTCTCCCACTGCTTTAGCCAACACTAAGGACCCATCGCCCATCTAAAGCGTGAAGTCTTTATGCAGCAAACTTCTCGTTTCTTTGAACCTCTGCAGAGAAACACAAACATCATTAGTAGCCCCGAAATCTATGACCTAAGTGTCACTTGATTCCTCAACTAAGCAAGTTTCAATAACCAAAAGATCATACTTACCTCCTCGGGAAAGGAAGTCTTTGCAATTCTTCTCGATGTGCCCGACCTTCCCATAGAAAAAGTACTTGAGCTTCTTTAGGTTCTTCTTTTTCTTCTTCTTGTTCTTGCCATTCATAGGAATAGAAGACTTATCGTTCTTAGCCCGTTGCTTCTTTCCATTCCTAAAGTTAGGATTGGAACCAGAGGCAGCCACCAAGTTGGCCTCACCACTAGTAGGAGTATCCCTGATCAGATTTTTAAACTCCTATAACTACTTCATCAGCTCATTCAAGGTCATATCCCATCTATTACTTAAATTAAATGAAGCTCTAAATGGGATAAGCTCCATGGATAGAGTCTCAAAGACTATAGTCATCTGTGTTTTAGCATCTATGTCAGCTCTATTGGTTTGAGCCTTAGCGAGGTAACCCATGACCAACATCATATGTTCCTTTACAGGAGTTCCCAGTCTTTATTTTAGTTTATAAGTTTTTGAAGTGCTCCTTGCCATTTTGTTAGAGTCTGGCCTCCAAATATGTCTTCAAGATTATCCAAGATATGCTTCGCAGTCTCATAATCTTCATGTTGAACTTGCAGCATGTTATTCATACTGGTCATAACATAACAGCAAGCTTGATTATTAGCATCTTTCTAGAAATCATATGCTTGGATTTGCTTATTATTGGAATCTCTCGTAGGCTCAAGAGGACATGTTGTTTTCATCACAAATTTCAGTTTCTCAAAGGATAGGACGATATTTAGGTTTCATTTTTAATCATTAAAATTTTCACTAATTAATTGGTTTTTATCAAGTATCAATGATAAAGCATTTTTAGACATCTACAATAAAGAAGCATATACCAAACATAAGTAGATATACCATAATAATTTAGTAAGACAACACAATCAAGTAAACATACAAGTGTGTTTTTGTGTCAAAACCTTGAAAATATCACAACCTTACAATGATAATTCCCAATTCAAAATTCAACAAGCTGCATAGGAGAGACTTGCCAAATTCAATTAGGAACATGGTTTCCCTCCTGATTAATATATGTCATCTAAGACCTGTATGATCTAGCATATATTAATAATCGTTTCTTTGGCCATTAATTTTATCAATAGAGCTCCTAGGGGAGGTGAATAATAAAATCAACTTGAGTGTATAACCATTATTTTAATATTTTATCCATGATTTATAATCACCATCTAGGAGTGTTTAACGATAAATCATGCTAAAATACCTTATCTCTCAAAGATTCAACCCGGTACATGATGAAGTCCCTTCCTAAGGGTTAAAACTACCATGTACTACCTATGAACCAATGATGTAGGCCGTAGGTCCTCTCTTCGAAAACCTTCTCCCACTCAATCTTTTGAAATCAAGGTTTTATTTTAAAAACATGCATGAACAATTTTTAATGAGCGGCACTCCCTATTCTATATGACATGTTATCATCGTACATGGTAAATCATATTATAATGCAGACAAGCAAAACAATCATACAAAGCCACAAGCAAAATAATAAATAGCCCTAATATTATGGTTCCACCCTAGAGAAAAGAAATCAAAGATTACAAGAGATCAATCGAAACACATTATTGATTCTTCATCCTTGAATCTTCAAATTGTATCATTCTTCATGTGTTATCCATCTTCAAGTCTTCAATCCCACATAGATTGAATACTCCATATTTCTGGTCATATCAAAATTTAATGTTTCTCAGAATTCTCTCAAAAATAAAATCAAAGCTACAACAAAAAGCGCACTTTTTAAAAAAAAAAACACAGTTCTCTACCAGTATGCTGATCTCTGTGATAGGCCTACCGGTTATAAACCATCGGCTTGTCGAACTTGGCAGTTCAGCTTGCCGCTAAAGCTAACTGAATTTGCCCACAGATGGCCTACTGAACTGGAGGTTGACCTGTCAGTATACGAACATCAGCCTGTCGAACCTGAGGGTTTAGCCTGCCGACCGAGCAAATTTTATGTTTTTTCAAAAAAATAGTTTTTGCGTAGTTTTTTAATCTTATTTTCAACAATTCATAAACGTAAAAATTTAGAGACTTAAGAAATACCTTTGGAACCATTATCATCCATCTTCTAGATCCGTCTTTGCTCTAAATGATTATTTAATTATAACATTCTTACAAATTTAAAATTAAATAATAATTCATAGATGGTAATGATAGACTGTCATCTAATTACATGAAAAACTTAGATACATATTCTGACCTCTAAGGAACCATAACTAGCACAAATTAATTAATAAAAAAAATTAAATAATAATTTATTATCCATAATTAACTAATAAACATTGACCATATAATTCCATGACAACACAAATATATAAAAACCTTAGAGTGCTAACTCTCTTAAAAAATTAAATTCAAGTATAAGAAAGATCAAGATCACATAATTTATTCATATAGCATGATGACAAACTTGGAAATTTATGTACAAATCATAGCTCTGATACCAATTGTTAGAAAAACAACATGTAGTGAAAATTTGAAAAATTTCCAATCATATTATTTTCTAAAACACAAGTTTGACATGCTATATGCATAAAATAACTATATCTTACTAACTTTTGAATGTTGAAGAGCGCCTGCAATCTGTGAAGAGAAAGGCGTTCTTGAAGAGCCTCAACCAACTAGTCTTCTTTGTTATTCTCTATCACGATTGGTATGTGTGTGGGCACACCTCGTACAGCTCTTCCCCAGGTGACTCTCCTTCCAACCAATTAAGAAAACCCAAAACTAGTGTTCGTGATTTGTGAATAATAGCTCTCAAGGGAGTTTGAGAGACTGACAAAGCAGAGTGCTCACTCTTGATTTCTTAACTGATCTAAATAACTATGAGAACTCACTCCCTATATATAGAGTTCGTCCCCTAAGTTGGTTATTATCAGATAAGGCCTCAAAATTTTGAATATGGATCAATATTTGATAAAATCGCATCTAAAATGCGTGATCAAACTATTGTTAGATTGGCAGGCCGAACTAACAGATTAGCTTGTCGAACTTGCCCCATCGGCAGGCCGAGCTAACTGATCGGCCTACCAACATACGATAAATAATCCCTATGAATCTTTTATTTTTCACCTAAGATTCTGAGGATAAAGCCTCAGTTTTAAGTCAAATAATCCAATAGAGAAGTTATCTGATTACAACAACCCTATCTAGATAATCTCTAGGACAATAATAATTTTAGATAATTCAATAAGTTTATCTTGACTTAATTTATACAAAATTAATTCAACCGATAAACAGACATGAATTATCTGATCCTATCGAATTTTAGCCAATCTAATAATTTAACATTAGTCATCAATTTATTAGAAAAGCATGCCGTATTGTTACAGGATTTGTTATGAGCTAGCAAAGCAGACTTGATGGGATAATTATAAAAATATCCTATAAATATTTCATAATTATCAACTCTAACGCTACTCTACTAAAAGCTATACTCCTGAACTATGTAAAATTATGAAGCTCGAATAACTAAGTATTTATAACACATCATAATGTATCGTATCCCTATTGGATATCTATAATCAGCTTAAGGATAAATTTTGTCTTACCTTCTTGATTATTTTTCTCTTACGTTCCATTATCTCACCATCGAAAAACTTACCATCCAAAGATAGTATGCCATATATTACACCTATGTATCTAGTTGAGTGCTCCAGTCTTCCAATTATAGGATAACATATGTGAGAGGATATCATTGACTCTTAAAGAGGAGCTATAGATTCCGTATCTATGAATAACAAGTTTATGCTATTAAGAGTCATGCCCCTAACGTATTGGCATGCGTACCAATATAAAATGTGGATGTCACTATTTGGTATATCAAATAACATAAGTCAAGACAACGAGCCCATTATTCATCTCAAGATTAAGATACAACATATATGATTGTCTAAAGTAAATTGATTTGCAGAGGCATAATTATTAATCCAAATTAACTACACTTTATGTCCCGATCCAATACATCGTCACCTATGACAATGCACCAATGTTTCTATTCGCGTAGTCCACTTTCGATGGCTAAGAAAAACCATTTCCCATTAGGGACATAGACAATAAAACAATCTTTGCGTGAATAAAATATCCAACTTTATTATCTCGATTGCAGATCTTATGATTTAGACCGTTACCTTTAGAATCATGTCTTCTGCATAATTTGTCTATCATATGTCGGATTCTAAAGGTTTAGACCGACAGTTTTAGCCTGTTGTTTGGTTATCTAAATTCAATAGATATGAACGTAAAGAAGACAATAACTTAGTATATAAATAATAAATAAATTCTTTATTGATAAAAATGTCTCCAAAAACACATTACATTTTTACTCCTTAGGGCATACATGTCTAACATAAAAAAATAAAAAACAATTATCTGATAGACATTTTGGATAGTGTTTGAAATCTCATTCAAAACAAAACAATTCGATGAATTCAAGAACTACGGTTTATTTTATCTTTCATAATTCATTTGAATACTCATTTTCAAAGTGTAACATAAATAAGAAATCAATTCTCAAAAATAATTTAAGAATAATTTAAGGCCAAACATTTAGATGAATATGGATCAAAAGAAAAGGGAAAGAAATCCTATTCTGGTATATACAATTTGATACCGTTAGCTCTAAACTGGGTTCTTAATCCAACATATGCCCCACTATGTTCTAGAATCTTAAACATCAATTTTAAGTTAGATATTAATCTAATTTAGAGTGAGACACATTTTCAAAGCGTTAATTATGCTATTCGATTCCTTAGTGTGCCCTTTTGAATTAGATGCAAAAAGGTGTCATAATTTATAAAATTTCATGATACAGGGTAAAAATAGGTTTTAAACAGCATTATGGTCTTTTAAGCTGTTTAAAAATACCACATTTGAAAAAAGAGGACAAGATTAAACAAAAACACAAACGACACAATTTTTTTCAATGTGTTGGTTTATGAGACCGGCCTATCGGGACATGTGGTAAACCACAATTACACTTGCCCAGGCCAGCTTAGCCCACTGACTGGTAGGTCATAATGACCAGCCTGTTGGCCTATCGACAAGTAGAAAATTCCATTTTTCTTCTCCAAAATTTGAATTGAGTTTAGCTTAATTCTAACTCGTTTTTCAAGTCCAATTATACACAAAACATGTAGATATACATAGAATTATACCTCTAAACATTTTAGAAATAGTTTTCTCAAATTTCAATACAAAATTACAAACTTTTAATATGCTAAAACTAAGGTTTGAAATCCAAGCTTAAATAATAGTTTTACTCAAATTATAAACATTACTTCACGAATTAAAGCAAATATAAACTATTAGATTTACATTATAAAACCATCACTCCAAATTCTCATAAGGTTTCAAAATTCATTTTTCAAACTCATGCAAAGCATATTTAATTAACTTGCATGTTCATAGAGTTTCATTAGCTTAAATTATTACTCAAGAATAAGGGTCTAATTTCTAACAACAAATTCAAATTAGAAATGAAAAAAAAAATTATATTAGGTTTTAGGTTACCTGTCATGACCCAAAACCGGGGGTAGTGACTTAATTGAAAGGAATATTTGTAAAGGTCTAGAAAGACAAAAGTACTTGGAAGCTATTTTTAGGCCTATAAAATTCATAAAAACAATTCAAAAATGCCCCAGAGTCTTTAATGCTAAATAAAATAAAAGAAATAAAATGCAAAAAAAAAGAAAATTTAAAATGAAACTATACAAAGTTCTAAATAAATGTTTATAAAATAAGCGTAAATGCAGTTGCGCAGCTCTAGTCAAAGTAAATAAATAAAATTCAAATAACAAATGAATTAGGATTTATAAAGGTTCAATCATTTGCTGGCATTATTCAATTCTATGTATAATCCATAAGCCGATGAAGATTTGGGAGGAAGCATCAATGAGGCTGGGAAAAGCATCGACGAAATCCATGGCATCAAGGATCAATCGACTAACCTAAAACAAAAAGTAGGGAGAGTGAGCACGTAGTACCTAGTACGAAATCTATTACCCGCCTCTCGGTTTTATTTTACTATTATTATTACATAAGATTATTATATAGTTAACAAACAAATTTTTCATAACCATGTGAAAAATTACCAATTTCTCAATTTCTTAACAAATCACTTATTCTAAAATTTGTAATTCGTCACTCAAATTCTTCACACACATCCTAGGTTGTTAGTGAAGGAAAGGAAAGAAAGAATGATTTATATTCTGTTGTGCCCTAAATTAGCACCCTGTGTCCATTGTGCCCCAAAAAGGCACCCCATAGATAGGCCATATAGCATAGATAGTGCCATCAATATGAAATGTCTGTTGTGCTCAACAAATGAATACACTATGGGATATAACTTCGATAATCACTTTGGATGGCCTTAGAGATTGTCTAGCAGTGCCGCGTAAGATCGCAATAAGCATAGAATCAAGTTTTAACCAATCTGACTACTAAAATCCATCCTAAATCATTCTACCCACGTTAGTCATTTTCTAATGAAATTTTGGTGGCATAATGTATGTATTTTGACTATACCAAAATTTTAAACCTACAAGAAAGCCCAATATATATTGTGGCATGCCATAACTTCAAGACACACCACCCAAAACAATTTATATGTATCAACTCATAAGAGAATATCAACATCCAATTGTTCTACAACCATTAAATTAGATTTCTTGTAAAATCATGAAATATGTGCAAATTTAACCATTGTACAATATTGACATCATGATTTATAAGAGTGCCTAGGCCTAATAATGACAACAACAACACTTCAAACAATAATAACAAAAACAATGACAGTAGCCATAACAACAACAATAATAATAATATTAATAATATCCACAATAACAATAACAAGAACAACAATAATAACAATAGTAACAACAACAACAACAACAACAACAACAATAATAACAATAATAATAATAACAACAATAACAGTAATATCAATAATAATAATGATGATGATGATAATAACAATAACAATAACAATAATAATAATCACACTTCAATATCTTAAAACCAACGACGTCAACAACAATACCAATGCATTGCAATCCAAATAATTGAATTTTCGCTTCTAAATTTCTATTGACTAATTAAATAAAATATCATAAGAGGTAAGTCAAAGAGTCCCTACCAACTTAGCCAATGACGTTTGGCAACAAAAAGATCCAAAACATAGTCATCCGTTGAAGCTTTAGATTGCCAACTTTGCCTTCATAATTCTGTCTTGCAAATCTGTTACCATGAACGCATTCAGAAAGTTGAAAATATGTCAGAATGACATCCTCTCCAATTTGGTGGTCGAGGTCAACTGTTGATGCCATTGACCATCGTTGACTAAGGTTGACTAGGGAGGTGGTGGCATAGACTTGTACCAAAATGAAGCTCTTGACATTTTTCCCAAATGGAGCTAGGTCACCTAAAAATGGAGAAAAACCAACAAGGGGCCGGCGGGGGTCTGGATTACGGACTACGATTCAGCCAAAGAGGGGCTGAGTCTTGTTTTCCTTGACGAGAGGAAAACGGTGGTACAAACGGCTGAAGAAACAAAGACCGGATGGCACCGGAATCACATGGAGAAGTTTGAAAGTTCAAACTTCCCAAGGCTCTCCACGGCGGCCGGTGGCAAATGGTGGGGCGACAGGCTGGCGACTGGGTCTCCAGGTAATGGCGCTCATGTGGGCTAGGGCATGCAGGCAACGACAGCCAGAGATAGGGCAGACAGGAAGAGGTAGGGGCTGTCGCACGAAGAAAGAAGAAAAAGAAAATAAAGGAAGAAGAGAAAAGAAGAAAAGAAAGGGGAAAAAAAAAAGAGTGACCAAGGGGTGGTCTTACATGAGGAGATCTAGTCTTTATCACCAGATTTATTTTTTTAAAAAGAATTTTCTAGAAAATTTTCTAAAATAGATTTCTACCTAAGGTTACCAAAAATGACAAACATGCCCAAAATTTTGAAATCTTTTTCAATTAAAAACCAAGTGTTTCACATTACCAACCTTAAAATTTCCTTAAGAATTATGGTGGTTTCGCTTGCAATACCCTTGAATCCTTGTTTTGTGATGATATAATGCCAAGGGAGGAGAAATTTTCTGGTTTTTCTTATGCTTTTCAATTTGGATATTTTTCTAAAGTAGAGAGAGGGAAACTAACTAGAATGGAGGAAGGGAGGGAGAAAGAGAGAGAGAATTAAGGCCTTTCTCATGTGTCTGAGTTGTTTGTTTTAATATAACAGAAAGGGCATAGGTAAGTGACCAAATCTAATGATGTAAGATTCTTTATCAAGTCTTGAAGATAGAAATTTAGTATTTTGAGAAATTCTTCGAATAGATATCACTTTAAGAAGAAAGAGAATTTGACTAGAGCATTTTTGTAGTTAAATAGAAAGGCAGTGGTATTGGCGTAAATAAACAAATCTGATTAAAAATAATGGTTTTTTTAAATTGTGTGAGTAAAATTTTAAATTGGTTCAAAACTTATAATAATGAGAGTGATTTTAAAATGAACACAAATGAAAATTAATTAAATTTGACACATTAATTAAACTAATTAATATAATTAATTTAGATTTAAATTTTGGGATCTTATGGCTTCTAAGTTTTGTTCCATGTTTGTACTCTTACTTGATGCCTTTGTATTTTATCCAAACTTTCTTTTAGAAGAGATTTGCTTGCATATTTTCTCTCATTTTTATTGCATAACTCATTGAATAAGTCGATGTTGTTTATCAATATATGAATTAAATATTAAAGAAGATGAGTTATGCATTAAAGATAAGTAGATATGGGCGAACAATATCGAACAAATATATGCATCTAGACCCATCTTAAATTTGAGTAGATAAAAAATGCTAAAATGAGAATATAAATATGAAACAAAACCTAAGAGTGATAAATCTCATTTTTGCCATTACAAGTGACCTATTTATGAATCATATGGGCTTAAGTTTGTCTATTTGAATAGAAAATTAAAAATAGGAAACAAAATTAGGAGCTCTAAAACAAGAGAAAAATGATGATTTTTAAAATTCAAGGGTAAGGTGATTTTTTGAAAGTTCATAGGTAAAGTGGTGATTTTAAAAGTTCAAGTGGCAAAGTGAGAGAGTCCCTAAAGTTTAGAGGTCATTAGTGTTAATAACCCTAATTAATTGTTATAATTGATTATTCATTTAAAGTATAGAATCTCTCATTAGGCGTTTTTAGAGTGGGTCATTTCCATTGAAAATATAATGGTCTTATCCGAATTGTTAATATAGTGAGTCATTACATGAGTGCATTGTATCTAATGTGATTTGGTAGGACAATGACATGATGTGATATGAGCAACTAAATAATTCTCGTTTAAATATAGCAACTTCTATGATAATATTGACCAATGGACATGTATAAGATGATCTTTATCTTGAGTTATTAGTAGACTTCTATTTATGGAATTATGTCTTCTGTTTTACTCGATACGAATTCAAAAATCTAATCCTATCCCTTGTGTTTTGAAGGCATAATAAAGCAGGTATCTTAGAATGTTAATATTTTAAGATGGGATTCATTCCTTCTAAAATGAGAAGTAGATAGATAATTCTCTTGAGTATTTATTCAAATCTTGAATAATATAATCGCTAAAATAAATGATTAAGTTCATAAATTTAATATTTATTAGAGATTCAATAGCATTCAAGCATAAAGATATAATTATAGAGTTTAAAAGATTTTACTAGCTCTAATCATGAATTATTTAAGGGGAATCAATTTATATGCAATAGCAATATGGAACGGGCAACTCTAAAATATGAGTAATTGATCTATAATTTCAAGAGTGCAATTCCATGTTTTTAGTGGAATATCATTAGATCAATAAAAGTCAATAAAAGAGTAATATATTAATTAATATATTAATATCATTGGTTTTATTGAAGTTTGAAATTTCGGGTCCATTAGTCCCTTCGTCATCCTTGCAAACGTTGTTTAGACAAGTAAAATTATTAGTTTAATTAATTAATTTAGAATTATGGAATTCTAAATTTAATATCACTCAAAAAAAATTATCTATGATTTAATTTATAACTATTAAATAATAAGATTATTTAATAATAAGTAATAATTAATGTTGGAAATGCATAGTGAGTCCCACCCACTGTATATGGCATGTAACAATACAAGGAAGAGTTCCATGTGTAGTCCAAGAATTGCTCACTAAATTTCTTGTTTCTAGAAGTTTCTAATCTTAATAAATGTAATTTCCAAAGTTGGAAATTTAAGTATGGAAACAAATCAAATTGGGTAATAAGAATTATTCCTTCCCCTCTAGACGCTAATTGGCAGCATAAGCATAAAGAATTTCTTTTTGTGTGGTGCCTACTACTAATGAGAAAAAGAAAAACTTCATATTTCACCTTCATTAAATATGTGATACTTAATTTAACTTAAAGGAAGCATCGAAAATTAATTGGGTCACTCATTCTCTATAAATAGAGGCCTTCTCTATTCATTCTATATATAATTGAGAGTCTTGGTGAGACTGCAAAAACGCTATAAAGCTTCCTAGTGATAGGCATGTAGAGAGAGTAAAAAGGAGAGAAAAGTAAGTGAATGATCTTATAGAAACCTTAATTCCTTATACACCTATACATACGATATTTGGTGCCAAGGACTAAGTGAGAAAGACAGTAATTTCATATAGAGAACATTTTAGGTAGAGGAATACATGATCGCTTTAATTGGATAAGCATAAATTATATATACATATATGTAGGGTATTTAATACTTTTGCCCCTAAACTTGTCGCATATTGGTAGTTTGCCCTCTAAACTTTTAATTTTGACAAGTTGTCTCTTAAATTTACAAATTTATAGCAAATCACTCCCATTTATAGCAATTTCAGTTTTTTGACTAAAACTGACATGCAATTTTCACTTAAATAATTGATTATTGACATAAATGATCATATTTATATATTTTAACCTAAATTTATTGTGATTAATGTCTTTAATTAAATTTTCATCAAGATAAAAAAATTTGAATTAATTTTTGTTTGAATATAAATTTGGGTAAATATTTATATGGAAAATCTTTTTGTACTCTTTATTAATAATGAAAATCATATATCAATTTTAGTCAAAAACTTAAGGTTGCTATATTTATGGTGATTTGCTATAGATTTGTAAATTCAGGGGGCATATTGTAAATATGTGACAAATTTAGGGAACAACAGTGTCAAATACCTATATATTTATTAAGCCTTAAATTAATGTATTCTATTGTAACACCCGCCTATTTTATGTAACAGACCACGTTAAGTTAGTAACGCTATTAAGGAATGTTATTAATAAATAACGTTATATGATATGATATGTGATGTGCATGTTACTAACTTTTTATGTCAAAATTTGTGACAGGTGACGACCGCATGGAATTGTTGTGCTCTAGTGTTCATGTGAAATTATAAATATATGATTATTTATGATGCAATGATGTGTGAATGTTTTATGTTATGGCATTTAATGACAGATCGGCAGGCCGAAGAGGGAAAATCGGCAGGCCGAACAAGGCTGACAAACAGTCAGCAGAAATCTCTCCAGAGTTATGACTGAGTTAATTACGTTAATTGGGTGAATTAATGTGATTAATTGGCATAATAATGGAATGTTTTTATCAGTTATGGAAATTAAAGGATTAGATTTGTGTTATATTAAGAGGTTTCCTATTTTTAGAAGGTAAGTTAAGGTAAGATTGATGATGTTTGACCTTCCTTTTCTATTCACCTCCTTTCCCACCCCAATCACCTTCTTCATAGTTAGAAATTTCTGACTTAATGAAGAGTAATGACTCTTTATTATACACATTACATTAAAAAAAAAAATTTAACGCTCTTTCCTCAAATAATTTTTCTTGGTTCTGAGACGTTCTCTCATTATTTTCTCTTCCTCCTCTCACGCCTCACGTCACGCCCCCAACAGTCAGAATTTTTTCTGACTTAATGAAGGGAATTGAATTCCCATCAATGGTGTTTATTGCGTTAAAAATTTTAACGTTTCCTTTTTCATTATTTTCTCTCCTTCGCACGTTTTGCCTCTCAAAAATTTCTGAGACGTTCTTTCATTTCTCTTCCTCTTCTCTTCCTCACGAAAATTTCTCTCTCTCTTCCACGAAAATTTTCTGAGCATATTGAAAAAAAAAAAGAAGAAAGAAGTCTTGTTTCGTTGGTCGAATTCAAGAATTTCGAGAAGAAACTTCAAGGTATGAATTCAGTTTTTCTGGTAAATGTAAAAAGATGTTCTCCTCTTCAAATTTCGTCTACAATGTCTTCTTTAGGTATTGTATTTTGTTATGTGTAATGTCTCTTCAAGTTTTATGTCATTTTAACGTTTTATGAAAAATGAATATTTCTGTCTTCTACCCCTCACAGTAAAATGTTACTGTTTAATTTTGAAGGTATGAAAAATGTAATGATTATTCAAGAGGTAAAGAATGATGTTTTCGTGAAAATTTGTTAACTATGCTTATGTATGAGTATGTAAGATGAATGTATTTTATGATTATGAAATGTTTTAATAAATGTTATTTTTGGATTTTTGATTATAAAATGTTATGTATGTTTAAAAGATTTTATGATAATAAAAAATAATTTCATGCATGATAATATGATGCTTGTATGAAGTTTTGAATTAAAATATAAATATATTAATTGTTCGAAAATGTTTTATGTAAAAGATAATTATGTTTAGATGTAGGGTTTTGAATAATATTTAAAATATGAGATGAGTGTATGGATATTTTATGATAAGTATTGATTTTTTTATTGCATCTTAAAATGGATATATGGCATGGACACTTAAGGAAGCGAGCACAACGAGACCGCGGTGTCGTCACCAAGTGCAATATTAAGGTTAAGTAAGCTATCGATAAAGTAAGTACATTCTCACCTGCAACATGACACTTTTTCAAGGTTTAATGATATGTTTACAAGGATTTTCATGATGATTTTATGATGATTTTTCTTAAAGAATTTCTTATGAAAAGTTTTACATGATTTAAAGTTATGCATGTATGATGATTATGGTATGTTTCAAAGTATGAAAATTATGTATATATGTATCACCTAATAAGTGTTGCACACCCAATGTTATGAAATGATATGTTATGATGTCATGTTTGGTTTGGGATTAGCTACCCTTCTCCTCTCATGACGGCGCGCCAATGATGATGTTTATGGTGCAACACTTGGGCCCTTAAGAATAATATATATATATATATATATATATATATGGAATAAGTTTTAAAATGGTCAATATTATGAAAGATATGTTTCTATGAAATTGTGCTTAAGGCACTTTTATGATACGATGACAATGATGATGATGATGATGATGATGTTTATGAAATGTTTTAAATTGTGAGAATTTTATGTACTTACTAAGCATTAGCTTATTCATGTTTTATATGTCATGTTGCAGATAAGGGTAAGAGAGTCATGGAATAGGTGGAGGACATGGAACGGCGTGTGAGCAACATGAACGATGAATTGTAACCGAAGCACGCCAAGAAGAAATGAATTTATGATTTAATAAAATTATATATTTTGAACATATTTTATGTTGAGTTTTTTTTTAAGAACACTTATATTATGGTTTTGTAAGTTATTTTATCATTTTTTATGAATTATGAACTTCCGCTATATTTTACGTAAAGTTAGAACGTTTTAAATTTTTTCCAAAGTAGATTTGGTCTCGGACGGCCTGCCAAACTCCGTGTCCGGCTTGCCGAAGACCAGAAGTTCGGCCGACCGATCGATTTTTTTCGGCCTGCCGAACCTGGATGAATTTTTGGTCCAAATTGCAAAGCTTCTGCCGGCCTGCCGGTGGAAGACGCTCCGGCTTGCCGATGTTGTTCGGCTTGCCGAAGTCCCAAGTTCGGCCTGCCGAACTGTGGGAATAAGTGGATTTCAAAGATGTGATGATCAAAGAGATTTAATGTGAGATTTTAATAAGTCTTGATTTTACAATTTGATTAACAAATATTATTAAATAAGTTCATGAATAATTTAAGTATAAACGAATAAATTATGTTATGGAATAAAATTAAACTATGTTCTACGAAACAACGTTAAGTTAAAAAAAAATGTATGAATGGATCCTGGTAATGTAAGTTTAAGTACTTTTAAAATTTATAGTAACGATTGAGTTGATATTATCTATAAGTTTAATTGTTTAAGCAATTATGAATATAAGTATGTAACGATATCTGTGACGTCCGAATTAAGGGGCGTTGCAGGCTTTGGTATCAGAGCGAATCTTCCTATTACAATTCATATCGCCACACATCAATCCAAGTCCTCCAAGTAAGTTTGTTAGATGTCCTGATACAAGTATGATAATAAGATTAAGGTTTGAATGTTTAATAATTAAAGACATAGTAATGAAAACCTGTCTCAGAAATAGAAGATGAATTTTAAGTCCTTATTATTTTAGGAAATTTACGATGGATGGCTATAGAAGAATGCAGACCCGCACCCAGACTAACGAGAGACTTATGATGATGATCGCTAAACTACAAAGGCAGTTGGAGGATCAACGATGGGAAATAGCTGCATTAAGGGCCAACAGCCAGAATGGTGAACAACCAGGCAATGATGTGCCTCCTCCTCCTCCGCAGCCACAAGTACAAGTAAATGAAGTCCCAGTTCCTGCTGCTGAACCGAGAGCAGCCTATCAGGAACCCCTTTTGGTCAGATGGAAGAGAGTCAAGCCAGCTGACTTTGAGGGTTCTAAGGACCCGTTAGTCGCTCAAGGATGGTTAAAGACAATTGAGGCTACCTTACGACTCATGGATTTCACGGATAATGAAAAGGTCCTCTGTGCCTCGTACTGCCTTACTATGGAGGCCAGGATATGGTGGGATGGCATCGAACAGAGCAGAAGTGTTGAAGAAATGTCATGGGCTGACTTTGTTCACGAGTTCAACACGAAGTTCTTCCACATGAATGTTACGAGGAAACATTATGAGGAGTTCGAAAGCTTACGCCAGGGGGATATGACAGTCACTGATGTGGTGACAAAGTTTGATCAGCTTGCTCGTCTATGTCCAGGGATGGTTATGAATGAAGATGAAAGGGTTAGAAGGTTGATAAGAGCCCTTAGACCAGACATTGCTGCAATTGTTGATGGGGCAAGTCCGCCAAGGACCCAAGAACAGGTTGTTATGAGGGCCCAACGTGCTGAGTTCCATTTGTCGAAGTTAAGAAGGAATCAGCCTCAGCCCAACCAGCAATCCAACAATGCTAATAACCAGAACCGTCCTTCCCACAGGAACAACAACAACAACAGCAACAACAACAGTCATAACTGGAGAAACAATAAGAGGAAGGGCAATCCTCAACAACAGCAGGGCCAAGACAACAAAAGGCACAATGATGGTCAGCGCAACAACAATGACAGGCGATTCCAACCATGTGCCAAATGTGGAAAGAAGCATCCGGGGGAATGTCGACTGAGAACAAACCAATGTTTCATATGTGGAAGTGAAGATCATTTCGTAAAGAATTGCCCCAAGCTGATAAATGCCAATGCCCCACAGAGACCTACTCCTCAGGCCCAGCTGCATCAGATGCAAGCCTCCCTTGAAGGGCCACTAATCAGTCAAGGGAGACTTGAAGCCCCACCAACGAACGCCCGAATCTATACCATGACAAAGGAACAAGTGGCTGCAGAAGCCTCCAATGTGGTCACAGGTCAGATAACAAGCTTATGTAAAGATGTTTATGTTCTTTTTGATACTGGTGCCACACATTCTTTTGTGTCTATGTCACATGCTAGGAAGTTAGGGGTTCGTTTAGAGCCAATGAGAAAGGGATTCACTACGACACTACCCTCCGGGGAAGTGATATTATCCACGCATTGTTTGCGTGCAGTACCCCTATGGATTTCTGATAGGGAACTTTTTGTTGACCTCATTATGATCGACATGCATGACTATGACATGATTCTTGGGATGGATTTCCTAAGCAAGTATAATGCCGCGATCGAATGCCGGAAACGAAAGGTGATCTTCCATCCTAAAGATGATCAGAAATTTGTTTATGTTGGCGAGACCAGGAAGAAACCCCACATGTTTTTATCGGCAATGAAAGCAAGGAAGCTGTTAGCAAGTGGCTGTATGGGCTATTTGGCAAATGTTGTAGACAAAAGCCAAGGAGGAAAGACAAGAATTAAAGATGTGCATGTTGTTCATGAATATGAAGATGTGTTTCCTGATGATCTGACGAGTCTACCGCCAGAAAGAGAAGTTGAATTCGAGATTGAGCTCGCTCCAGGCACCGAACCAATCTCTAAAGCTCCTTACAGAATGGCCCCGGCAGAATTAAAGGAGCTTCACACGCAATTAAAGGAGCTGCTTGACAAAGGATTTATCAAGCCAAGTCACTCACCGTGGGGTGCACCGATCTTATTTGTGAAAAAGAAGGATGGCACTATGAGACTCTGCATCGACTACAGAGAACTGAACAAGGTGACGATCAAGAACAAGTATCTGTTGCCTCGAATTGATGATTTGTTTGATCAACTCAAGGGTGCATCGGTGTTCTCAAAAATTGATCTATGATCAGGGTATCACCAGTTGAAGATTAAAGAAGGAGATATCCCCAAGACTGCGTTCAGGTCGAGGTATGGTCACCATGAATTTGTGGTTATGCCTTTCGGTTTGACGAATGCACCTGCTGCCTTTATGGATTTAATGAACAGGGTATTCAAGGATTTTCTCGATAAATTTGTTGTTGTATTTATCGACGATATTCTTGTCTACTCAAAGAGTCAGGAAGAGCATGAGGAGCATTTAAGGATCGTGCTGGAGACTTTAAGAAGACACCAGCTTTATGCTAAGTTCTCTAAATGCGAGTTTTGGCTTGATAAAGTGTCATTCCTAGGGCATGTCATTTCAAAGGATGGGATAATGGTACACCCTACTAAAGTAGAAGCTGTACTCAATTGGAAGCAACCGATGAATGCAAGTGAAATAAGGAGCTTCTTGGGTCTAGCAGGTTACTATCGGAGATTTGTGGAAGATTTCTCCAAGATAGCAGCTCCACTCACGAATTTAACTCGCAAAGGAAGGAAGTATGAGTGGATGGATGCATGTGAAAAGAGTTTTCAAGAGCTAAAGAAAAGATTAACGACAGCTCTAGTGTTGGCAATTCCTGAGGGAAATGATGGGTTCGTAATCTATAGTGATGCATCCAAGATGGGCCTAGGAGCTGTATTGATGCAAAATGAAAAGGTGATTGCTTATGCTTCAAGGCAACTAAAGGATTATGAAAAGAACTATCCTACTCATGACCTCGAGTTAGCAACAGTCGTCTTTGCATTAAAGATATGGAGACACTATTTATATGGGGTCCAATGCAAGATATTCACTGATCATCAAAGTCTGAAGTATTTCTTCACGCAAAAAGACCTGAACATGAGACAACGAAGATGGCTAGAGTTGGTGAAGGATTATGACTGTGAAATCCTTTATCATCCTGGTAAAGCAAACCGAGTAGCTGATGCTTTAAGTAGGAAGTCAGTTGCCACATTGATGTCTATGCAAGCAATGTCTCGACCTTTAAGGAAGGAAATTTTAGACTTCGGTTTAGAACTTATAGCAGGCCAGCTGTCAACATTCTCTCTTGCTACGACAATGTATGATGAAATTCGGAGTAAGCAAGATGACGACGTGAGCCTTGTAAGGATTAAGCATGAAATAAAAGAGGGAAAATGTCAAGAGTTTCGTATTGCTGATGACGAAACTCTGTACCTTAAGGATCGTTTATGTGTTCCCAATGTTGATAATTTAAGGGAGAGGATCTTGGCAGAAATTCATGACACTCCTTACTCTATTCATCCAGGTGCAACGAAGATGTATAATGGTCTAAAGGGTAACTTTTTGTGGTTTGGAATGAAACGTGATGTTGCAAAGTATGTGAAGAAATGTATGACATGTCAGCAAGTGAAGGCTGAACACCAGAAACCTGATGGTGAACTACAGTCTATTCAAATACCGGAATGGAAGTGGGAGGAAATAGCAATGGATTTCATTACCGGCTTACCCAAAACTACGAACGGCTATGATGCAATTTGGGTAATTGTGGATCGACTGACGAAGACGGCGCATTTCATTCATATCAAGATCACTTATTCCATGGAACGATTAGCGAAACTCTATGTTAAGGAGATTGTACGACTACATGGGATTCCCAAGTCAATTATCTCAGATCGTGATGGTAGGTTCACATCTAAATTTTGGAAAAGTGTCCAAAATGCAATGGGAACCAGGCTTCATTTCAGTACAGCTTTTCATCCTCAGACTGACAGCCAAACAGAGAGGATGAACTTGATTTTAGAAGATATGCTACGGGCATGTTCTCTCGATTTTAAGACCAGCTGGTGTAAAATGTTGCCGTTAGCAGAGTTTGCTTACAACAACAGCTTTCAGGCGACAATTGGAATGGCACCATATGAAGCACTGTATGGACGAAAATGCAGGTCACCTATATGTTGGCACGAAGCTGGTGAAAAGAAGTTGATGGAAAGTGTTGATGCTGAAAGAACTGACTTTGTAAATGAAACTTCTGAGATGATAAAGTTGATAAGAAGAAGAATAGAGACTGCTCAAAGCCGTCAAAAGAGTTATGCTGACAAAAGAAGAAGACCTTTAGAGTTCGCTGTAGGCGAATATGTGTTCTTGAAAGTTGCACCAATGAAAGGGGTTATGAGGTTTGGGAAGAAAAGCAAGTTAAGCCCAAGATTCATCGGTCCTTATGAAGTTGTTAAACAAATAGGCAAAGTAGCTTATCAGCTGAAGTTACCATCTGAAATGTCTGCAATGCACAATGTATTTCATGTCTCCATGCTCAAAAAGTATGTTCCGGACCCTACGCATGTGATTGAGCCACAAGTGATCGAGATACGAGAAGATTTAAGTTATGAAGAAAAGCCAATGAAGATACTCGATTGAAAAACCAAGACTTTGAGGAATAAAGAAATTCCATTGGTCAAGGTGTTATGGCGAAATCAGCAAGTTGAAGAAGCTACATGGGAACGTGAAGATGACATAAAAGTTTTGTGTCCACATTTGTTCTAAGTTTCGTGGACGAAACTTTTATAAGGTGGGGAGAATTGTAAAACCCGCCTATTTTATGTAACAGACCACGTTAAGTTAGTAACGCTATTAAGGAATGTTATTAATAAATAACGTTATATGATATGATATGTGATGTGCATGTTACTAACTTTTTATGTCAAAATTTGTGACAGGTGACGACCGCATGGAATTGTTGTGCTCTAGTGTTCATGTGAAATTATAAATATATGATTATTTATGATAAAATGATGTGTGAATGTTTTATGTTATGGCATTTAATGACAGATCGGCAGGCCGAAGAGGGAAAATCGACAGGCCGAACAAGGCTGACAAACAGTCAGCAGAAATCTCTCCAGAGTTATGACTGAGTTAATTACGTTAATTGGGTGAATTAATGTGATTAATTGGCATAATAATGGAATGTTTTTATCAGTTATGGAAATTAAAGGATTAGATTTGTATTATATTAAGAGGTTTCCTATTTTTAGAACGTAAGTTAAGGTAAGATTGATGATGTTTGACCTTCCTTTTCTATTCTCCTCCTTTCCCACGCCAATCACCTTCTTCATAGTCAGAAATTTCTGACTTAATGAAGAGTAATGACTCTTTATTATACACATTACGTTAAAAAAAAAATTTAACGCTCTTTCCTCAAATAATTTTTCTTGGTTCTGAGACGTTCTCTCATTATTTTCTCTTCCTCCTCTCACGCCTCACGTCACGCCCCCAACAGTCAGAATTTTTTCTGACTTAATGAAGGGAATTGAATTCCCATCAATGGTGTTTATTGCGTTAAAAATTTTAACGTTTCCTTTTTCATTATTTTCTCTCCTTCGCACGTTTTGCCTCTCAAAAATTTCTGAGACGTTCTTTCATTTCTCTTCCTCTTCTCTTCCTCACAAAAATTTCTCTCTCTCTTCCACGGAAATTTTCTGAGCATATTGAAAAAAAAAAAAAAAGAAAGAAGTCTTGTTTCGTTGGTCGAATTCAAGAATTTCGAGAAGAAACTTCAAGGTATGAATTCAGTTTTTCTGGTAAATGTAAAAAGATGTTCTCCTCTTCAAATTTCGTCTACAATGTCTTCTTTAGGTATTGTATTTTGTTATGTGTAATGTCTCTTCACGTTTTATGTCATTTTAACGTTTTATGAAAAATGAATATTTCTATCTTCTACCCCTCACAGTAAAATGTTACTGTTTAATTTTGAAGGTATGAAAAATGTAATGATTATTCAAGAGGTAAAGAATGATCTTTTCGTGAAAAATTGTTAACTATGCTTATGTATGAGTATGTAAGATGAATGTATTTTATGATTATGAAATGTTTTAATAAATGTTATTTCTGGATTTTTGATTATAAAATGTTATGTATGTTTAAAAGATTTTATGATAATAAAAATAATTTCATGCATGATAATATGATGCTTGTATGAAGTTTTGAATTAAAATATAAATATATTAATTGTTCGAAAATGTTTTATGTAAAAGATAATTATGTTTAGATGTAGGGTTTTGAATAATATTTAAAATATGAGATGAGTGTATGGATATTTTATGATAAGTATTGATTTTTTTATTGCATCTTAAAATAGATATATGGCATGGACACTTAAGGAAGCGAGCACAACGAGACCGCGGTGTCGTCACCAAGTGCAATATTAAGGTTAAGTAAGCTATCGATAAAGTAAGTACATTCTCACCTGCAACATGACACTTTTTCAAGGTTTAATGATATGTTTACAAGGATTTTCATGATGATTTTATGATGATTTTTCTTAAAGAATTTCTTATGAAAAGTTTTTCATGATTTAAAGTTATGCATGTATGATGATTATGGTATGTTTCAAAGTATGAAAATTATGTATATATGTATCACCTAATAAGTGTTGCACACCCAATGTTATGAAATGATATGTTATGATGTCATGTTTGGTTTGGGATTAGCTACCCTTCTCCTCTCATGACGGCGCGCCAATGATGATGTTTATGGTGCAACACTTGGGCCCTTAAGAATAAAATATATATATATATATATATATATGGAATAAGTTTTAAAATGGTCAATATTATGAAAGATATGTTTCTATGAAATTGTGCTTAAGGCACTTTTATGATACGATGACAATGATGATGATGATGATGATGATGTTTATGAAATGTTTTAAATTGTGAGAATTTCATGTACTTACTAAGCATTAGTTTATTCATGTTTTATATGTCATGTTGCAGATAAGGGTAAGAGAGTCATGGAATAGGTGGAGGACATGGAACGGCGTGTGAGCAACATGAACAATGAATTGTAACTGAAGCACGCCAAGAAGAAATGAATTTATGATTTAATAAAATTATATATTTTGAACATATTTTATGTTGAGTTTTTTTTTAAGAACACTTATATTATGGTTTTGTAAGTTATTTTATCATTTTTTATGAATTATGAACTTCCGCTATATTTTACGTAAAGTTAGAACGTTTTAAATTTTTTTCCAAAGTAGATTTGGTCTCGGACGGCCTGCCAAACTCCGTGTCCGGCCTGCCGAAGACCATAAGTTCGGCCGACCGATAGATTTTTTGGCCTGCCGAACCTGGATGAATTTTTTTGGTCCGAATTACAAAGCTTCTGCCGGCCTGCCGGTGGAAGACGCTCCGGCTTGCCGAAGTCCCAAGTTCGGCCTGCCGAAGTCCCAAGTTCGGCCTGCCGAACTGTGGGAATAAGTGGATTTCAAAGATGTGATGATCAAAGAGATTTAATGAGAGATTTTAATAAGTCTTGATTTTACAATTTGATTAACAAATATTATTAAATAAAGTTCATGAATAATTTAAGTATAAACGAATAAATTATGTTATGGAATAAAATTAAACTATGTTCTACGAAACAACGTTAAGTTAAAAAAAAAATGTATGAATGGATCTTGGTAATGTAAGTTTAAGTACTATTAAAATTTATAGTAACGATTGAGTTGATATTATCTATAAGTTTAATTGTTTAAGCATGTATGAATATAAGTATGTAACGATATCTGTGACGTCCGAATTAAGGGGCGTTGCATCTATAGCATTATGTTTAGAAGTTTTATGAAAACTTTATATCATAACAATGATTGCACTCAACAGATTCTAAAATTTAAACATATTTGTTAAGGATCTTATTTATGCTTATTATTCTCAACCAGTGATACAACTAGCACTGTTTTGAAAAGATCAAAACCAATTGTGGAATGAAACACATTCCTGAGAATGGAGGGGCAAAGACAAGAGATACTCTTTCTGCGAGAAAGGCCATTTTGTTAATTGACAGGATTTCTGCTTAAAAGGAAGGTGCTCAATGTAAAATGTTTTTCTCGATAAGGGTGCGTGAGTGTGTGTCCACCAAGGTTCGAAATCTACTGAATTCATTTCTCCTTATATAAAGAGGGAGTGAAGGCCCTAAAACCTATAGCAAAAGGGTGTTTTCACTTGTATATAGGGAAGGTAAAAGAAAAATTTTCTCCTAAAAAAAGGAAGGTAAAAGTAACAACTTTCTGCTTATTGTTTTGGGATCATATATAAAGTTGTTCATGATTTATTTATATCCTATTTTGTAGATAATTAACTTGATTTTCTCATGTTTTAATTTGTAAGAAATTTTTTCTTTTTTTTTTCTTAATAAAGTTTTTCTTATTAAAAATTATGCTATAGAATTTTGTGCATCATATATTCGCTCATCATTAAAGGTAGGAAATTTAATTATATTGTATTAGACAAGATAAAATGAGCGCCGAATTATTTACTACTTTTCATAGTTGCAATAACTATAGCTCCACTCTATATAATATGTATAAAGTACTCATCATCCTAAAACCTAAAGCTGCGGGAGGTAACATTAATTATTAGTACCCCTTTAATCATGACATGACAAAATCTAATTACTATCCCAATAAAGAAATCTTTCAGATAATCTTTTCCAATTTTAAATGATCCAATATTTTTTGAACCAAATACAGGTAGTCTGTTAAGCTCAACTAAAAACCAAGCTTAGCATTAATTCATGATCTACCACGTACAATGCTTCTCTTCTAGCTCAAAGAGATCCATCCGAAAACAACTAGAATCTACAAAATAAAAGATGAAATTATTAATTAACTACATATCAACTAGGAAATAATTCTATGACAATTAACTTATATGCTATTCTAGTTCATAATCTGATCCGTCTATCTCTGGACGCAATCTCTTCCTTCCACTTAGAGAAACCCCAAAAAGTTTAACGCCACCATCTTTCTCCTCATGATAATTATTACCCAAACCACAGATTTCGGTAATGGACATGGTTTTAACCCTAGAAACGTCGTCAACAGGAGGCAAAGAACCGAGTTCTACAAGCTTCGGAATAGTACTACTAGGATGAACTGTGGAGACTGGAGTCAATAATGTGGAGTGCACAACTGGCTTCACATGGTTTTGGATGAAGTAGATGATGTCGTTGTAGAGGCGCTTCATGTGGGTGAGTTCCGATAAGAGCATGAAGTTTTTTCTCCGAAGCCTTTGGTTATCTTCGGTGAGCGATGTTAGAATGTGATCGGCACTAATAGTGCAAGTTTTCGGAGACGGCAGTGAAGACGTTTCTAGAATATTGTTCCAACCAAAAGGAATACTAGTTTTGTGATGATGATCTAGGGTTTGGAAGAAATGAGAATTATGAAGTTGATCAAGATGGTGGTGATGATAATTTTGAGGTTGTTGTTGTGAAGTTTTTCTTCTGTGGATTTCTGATAGCAGGTGCTTTGCTCCTTTTCTAAAGAACTCGTTTGAAAACTCCCATCTATCTGCAACTATCTTTTTGAAACCCTGCAATAATAATTATAAATATTACTGTTGTTTTAACATCACTAATTTACAAGATATACATCATGAGAAGAGGAAATTAAGAAATGCTGTTTAGTTTCTAAAGTTGTAATGGGAAATGAGTATGTTTCTTTTGAATGGTGGTTGAGAAGATCAGTCATAATTGGTTTCAAGGTTTTATGCGAATAAAATGTTTTTGAAAGAGAGAGGGGGAAAAGGAATAAAGAAAAACTAAAAAAATCAAACCCATTTAGAAAAGAAGCTTTACTCTCAGTGTTCACTTTTTAAAAGACGGCATAAACCTCAAACAAAATTCTAAATGCTAGCATCTAAGCGAATGAGAAACAAACTTCATGTTCAATGTAAATTTGTAGCTTTTTAACATTCCACACACACACACACATGTATATATATATAAACATATATGCTACTATATATTTTTTATATGCTACAAATATACATGTAATATGGAATGCTAAAAAAAGAAAAAAAAAAGGCGGAAAACAAAGAGAGAGAGAGAGAGAGGGAGAGAGAGATCATAGATGTAGACAAGAACACATTATAGAAGACGTTAGAACATATTTCGTGTGAGAATATGTTCATTAAATCAGCCATCAAACGACGTTAAACAACATAACGACAAAATGAAAATTAGATCTAGAGTCTCGTGTGAGAATGTCGAAGAGATTATTAATTAATGGACATTTAAACTGTTCGGCCGTACAGTAACGCAATAAATAAATGAAGTGCGTATACAATCAATATTGATTCATATTATACACAAGTTTACAACAATATTATAACTATATATTTGTCTCATAAATATTGGATAAAACAAAATCATTTTTCACTAATTGATCTAGAGTTAAAGACGAGACAAGACTCCATCAAACAGCTTTCAACCAAGCAATGAAACAAAGACCAATTATCATGCAGATAAGAAACATTACTAATATTCTTGAGAAATATTTATTGGTAATTATGATAAAGGTCACTTTTAGTCAACTTAATTAAGAGTTCTAGAAAATTCCATCAAACTTTAATAAAGAGAAAGGGCAGTTTATTCCGTCTACGGCACTTTACTGGCCCAAAAAAAAAAAAAAAAGAAGAAGGAAAGAAAGAAAGAAAAACTCATCCTCTTTTAGCTAGTAATCCTCCTAAATGCAGTCTTGAAATAATTATAGTAAGGTCAAGTGGCGAAATTTGGCCAGTCATCCAATTAATTATCCACATAATATTGTCAGTAAAAAAAGAAGGGAAAGAAAAACCCATTGTCTCTATAACCAAAATTTTGGATCATATATGTTTAATCTTATAATGACCCTAAAATGATTGAGAACATCAACAAATTGTGAAACTTATGATTTTCTGAACAATCGAAAGGAAAAAAATTGCTTTCATAATTAAACAAATGATGAAATAGAAAGATATACTTTCCCATAATGCTATATTTGGACTAATTTTAACTATATGCAGATGATAACAAGAGAGAGAGAGAGGGAGAGAGAGAGAGAGAGAGAGAGAGAGAGAAGGTAGTGTTACATAGGTGTTGAGCTGCCTAACAAAGCTGGAGAAATTGTTGTGCTTGAAGTAGTTAGGGAGAAGATCTCTTGCAAACTCAGGAGGCCTCCAAACAACAAAGGTGGTTTGATCATCACCCCACGACACAATGTGATCAGTGCGAGGATCATCAACCAGCTGGTACGTCTTTGTCAAGAACGGTGCTGGAACCGCCTTCTGCGTCTCCACTGTGAACGCCATGTTCTCCTCACGCCTGATGACATTCTCCAATGTGCTGGAAGCCATGAAATAATATTGATATTGCAATATAATGCTTCTAGCTATAACTAGTTACTAGATTGTACTAGTACTGCTAACACACTAATGATATATGATATATATTCACTACTCTCCTCTCTCTCTCTCTCTGGTTATTATTGATCCCCTACTTTATGAAACAAAAACATATGACCATGTCACTAAAATTAGACTCCTCTCTCTCACTCTCTCTCTCTCTGTCTCTCACATGTAATTTCTAACTTTAAGAAGCATATAATGACCATGTCAGAAAAATATGTTGAATTTTCCTAGATTAATTACTATAATGAGATCCAATGCTTTAATTTTATGATTATTTTTGTCTAAAAAGAAAAGAAAAAGAAAAAATTATCGATAAATGAAGTCGTGATTGTTCTGTGGCATCCGTTTGTCGAGAGGCTGACAAGATGAGTGCATTTTTTTAAGCTTCTACATGTGTAACTTTTCCCCTTTCGTTTTCCTTTTTGTTTTTTCATTTTTTTGAGATGTACTATGGCGCTCGAAAATCTGTAAAGCAATGTAATACAATACAATATAATAGGTGTGCTAAACATACCCTAATATCATTATATTTTGTTCTATGGCATATAGAAATAAAACAATAAAAAAAAGACAATAATTTCTGTGAACTTAAAACAAAGTTTCAGGGCTTTTACTATAAAGTTATATATCTTTAATACTAAGGTTTACAATTTTAAACTATACATATACATATATAAGTTCACAATTTTAAACGAATTAGGTTTATATTTAAAACCATAATAATTTTTTTGTGAAGACTCACACATCTCAAGAGATTTGCCAGTGTTAATACATGCCATACTTCTATATGGAGCATGGTCATTATTAGACATCCCAACATCTAAACATTTAACAAAAGGCAATGAAAAATCTTATCCAAAAAGGAAAAAGAAAATTAAACAACAAAAGAAATTGAAAAGGAAGAATTTAAGGAGTTTTAATAATATATAATCCTTAACAGGGAAAAGTCAGATTTTTAAAATTTTTTAAAGTAAGTGTCATGTTTTAAAAATATTTGTAGTAAATAGTAGTGAAAAGAAAATTTACCGATAATTTTTTTTTACTCATAGGTAGTAAAAAGAAAACATACTAGTACAAAATTTGTTTACTCATAGTAAATAGATAAGTAAAAAAATATTTTTACCAATTAAATTTTCTATTTATTGTTGTTCAATATAAATATTTTCAAAACTTACTATTTATTTCAATAAAATTGACATTTACTATAATTAAGGAGAATGAGAGATGTATCAAAATTTTGAAATTTTTTAAAGTAAATTCAAGTTTTGAAATATTTACTGGTAAAATATTTTTTGCTCATAGTAAATAGATAATTAAAAAAATTACCAAGTAAATTTTTTATTCATTGTTATTTATTACAAATATTTTCAAAACCTGCTATTTACTCTAATAAGTTTTGAAAAATGACATTGCACAATAACTTAACTTATTGATCGCTTATCAACCTTAAATTTAATGGTACATACTATCAATGATTATCCACAGATTTTCAACAAAAAATGGTTAAAATTTAAGAAATTGTACATAAATACTAGCAGTAATGATCGTCAAACAGTTTTGTTTGGTTTTTTTTTTGGTTAAATAAGAACTCAACGTATAATTTTGTATAAAATCTTTATTTAATATTTAATTGTGATTGTTAGGTATTTACTATAATCCTCGTACAAGTACCATCCTTTGAAAGTAACGTATACAAGTGAAAAGTACAAAATGATATTTATTTGACCTAATATGGAGAACAAGAATTTAGTTGTCCTTGATCCTTATTACATCTTTTCAATATTAGTATTATATTGAACAAATGTCATGCTAGCCTTCTAGATTTTTATATATTAAGAAGTAATAACAAAAGTTGTATTACATATAGTTAGACACATTTGAGAACGAGTAGGGACAGCTGCTCCCACTGAGATTTTTTTTTTTTTTTTTTTGGTTTTGAAAATGACCTCTAAAATCTTATGAGGTTTTACTTCGGTACTTACAAAGATATAATTTTTTTTCTTTTCGTAACTAAACTTTAATTTAGTTTATACCTCACCGGAATAGAAGTCTGACTCTGTCATTGATATTATATATATCTTTGTTTGATTAAATTATTTTATGACACAATATTGTTATAAACTCGTAAGTAATTGACTAAATGGGAGGTTGTAAGTTCTAGTTTATCTATGCATTAGAGACTATGGCCTGATAGGTTTTGTTCTTAAAATTTTTAAAATTATTTTTATACGTTTTTTAAGGTAAAAATTTTAAAAAAACTCTTAATATAATTTTTTAAAATTTTATATTTTTTTATAAAAAATAATTTATTTAATTTAAAAATAATACCAAAATTCTAGTAGGTCATTGACCAAAAGCCAATAAGCCAATGGTGGGCTGAGTTGATGCATTTAGAAAGGAACGAAGAAAGAAAGAAAGAGAGATTAAAAAAAAAAGAAGAGGCACCAATCACGACTAATTATCCTCTCGCAATTCTTACCAACAAAAAAGAGGGGGAATTATCATGGGTGGATGCATTATTGGTGATGGGACCAACATCAGTGCGCTGGCTGTACGTTCACTGATCACACCATGAACGAGGAACGGATGGGGGGTCTACTGGGTGTAGCTGGGTAACCTAATATATATAGGCCGGAGGCTTTATATGACAGAATATATGCGCGCATTGAACTTGATACGTCAAGGCTAGTCAGATGGGCGCTAGCCACATATTGTGGATTTTAACGAAAACAAATCAATAACAAAGATTAGAAGATTTTAAAAAAAAAAAAAAAGAGAGGCCGACCAGTAGTAGATGCGGAGAAGATGAGACAAAGTTGTGACCTCGATGAGATTGTGTATTACATCTCTCTTGAAACTGTCATCATACCAAGAGCATTAGTTTGAAAAAGCTGCCTATTTTGTTCCACTCTTTCTGTAATTGAAAATGAGATCTTAAAGTAGTTTTCCTAAACTTAAGATCAAAATCTTGCCAGTCTTCTAATTAAGATTTCTCTTTGACATAATTATATAGGTAAATTTTGATTTGCTACACAAATATGGTGCCAAGTCCCTCTACTCAGCTTCTATTTCTTATGTATTATAAAAAAACATATATATGGTAATAGAAAAAACTTTTTCAAACAGAGAAAAGTTAATAATTGTTCCCGAGTATCATTAGTATGTCTCAGTATTTATAGGGTGTTTGGCTATTGGTTAGAACTAATTGCTTCTAATTTTTAAATAGTGAAAAGTTCTTATATACTACAGTTAAAAGTAAAAAGTTACTACAGTATAAAACTTTCATATGCTATAGTATTTTTAACTAAAATTGGTTCTAACTACATTTTTCGAACACCATATTAGCTTGTGTTGAAAAGGTTGTTCATTCATACATATATATATATATATATCATAAATAGTATATATAAAACCAATGTTACACCTTTTCAAAGTCATTATTAGTGTAATAATATACATAATAAATTTCTTGTTACACCTAAATTTGTTATATGTGACAAAAGAACCTAGAAAGCTTCTTACATGTTTATTGTGAATTGAAGCTTACAACCATACTGAACAATTTTAGCGAAGGAAATGATAATGTACTCTTTCATGACATTATTGGATTCCTAGGACATTCCAAACTCAAAATTGGAATTGAATCAATCTCTCTCTCTCTCTCTCTCTCTCTCTCCCCCCCTTGCTTTTATCTGCATTCATATTTTTCCGTCTTATTGAAAATGGTAAGCACATGAGAGATCCTATGCTATGGATTTCCCTTCTCTTTATGCATGACAGTAGGAACATTCCTAACCCTTATTCATATAATTTTAATCGTACATAACAAGGCACACCCGTGATATTAAAGAAAGTGGTGAAAAGTATTTTCTTAATGGAAGATCCTCCGCTGAAAAAGCTTCTTTTCCCCAGACATAAAAAGAAAAAAAAATGATATTCTAAAACTCCTATTCCACAGCATTTGGCCAAAAGAAACATATATGGATCCATATACTCTTTAAAGCTTCTTTCCATCGATGTTAGTGGGAGAAGATTATTTAAATTAATTAAAAAAATAATGGTCTATTTTTGCATGCACAGTTTCTCAAGATTCCTCTGTGGACAAGGGACCACATTTCCCCCCAATACAAGCAGATGGTGATATTGCATTTTCAAGAATACACTTTCTGTGTAAACCCTTCTTTATCATTTTCCTTTTTCTTTATATATATATTTTTCATTTCTTTCGTGATATAATTATGTTAATTAGGGCTAGGTAACTGACTTAATATTTCGTAGTTTTACAAAAGTGTTATGAAATGGAGTTAAAAAGTTAACTTAAATTAGCTCATATTATATATTTGAATTATTGTTTATGCCTTAAAGATCTTTTTGTTGGGAATGGAGTGGGATTGGGACTCTCAACATTGACCTAATGTATTTTCTTTTTGTTAATAATGTTATTCAATATATAGACACACGCATGCTTCCAGATAGGTGTGATTTTGAATTTTTTCCTCACAAAGATGACAAAGATGTGTTTCACGTTATCGCCTACACTCATCTTTTCGTGAAAATATTTTGCATTAATTTCAAATTGAACATTCAAAGAAGAGAGATTGTTTTACTCAGGCTGTTATAATTAAAAGTGACAGAAAACTTATCCCAAACTTTATTAATAATTACAACTTTTATACATTCTGTAAATTAAACGATAATTACAACTTTGATACATTCTGTAAATTAAACGCAAATTTCTAACTATTTTAAACATGTGTGTGTGTTACGTGTCAACTTGTCGAAGAGAATTACAATAAATTTATATAAATTATAGTCTTTCAAATTGTGGAAAATTAGAAAAAAATTTGAAAATGTGTCCTTCTTTGCTCACAATCTCCTCATCATCAACACCATCGTGTATTGTCTTTTACAAATGAGTCATTTGACCGATATATGTTTTAAATCATTAAAAAATTGACATTTTGTTGGAAATACTAGAATTGTAGCTTCTAATAAGCTTGGGTCAATTTTGTGCCATTTTAAATTTAGGGGCCAAAATTAGATAATTCATATTCTTTGGGGCTAAATTTAAAATTAACTCAAATAATTTCTCTTTTTTTTTTTTTTGAAGTCATCGTAACTGTATAGTAATCATCTACACTTCTTATAGAATTCATGATTTGTTGATATATGGAAAACCTTGAAGAACTACCTAAAATCCGGGGAAAAAGACCACACTCCTCAACTTTATTTCGAGGAACTATTCTAATAATCAGTTATCAAGTATTATATAAATAATCAATTATTATAGGATGGATAGATATTGGGTGCCAATTTAATTGGAATATGATTATCTATCTCAATACTAATGGTCTATTCTTTTCAATTTATAAAAAAAATTATTATATGAATATGCACAGATTATTTGATAAATTCATTGATCTTTATTTCTCTTCTTCCAACATATATAATTAGAAAAAGTCTCCAATCCCGTTTTATAACACATAAAAGTGAAAAATATGTGTAATATAAAAATAAAAATGATTTTAAAAAGTATAATAATGATTAATATATATATATATATTTATATATCGTGGAGGCTTAGATGTCTGACGTTTTAGTTATAGTGCTATGTAAAACATATGTCGTGTTACTTCTTTTATTTTATAATAGTATAGATTGCTGTGAAAGACAGAAAGCAGCCCGGTTAAGCCATTTGTATATAGAAGCAAATATTCCCACTCAATTTTATAAATTTTTTATACGTAATCTTTTTTCGTTTTTGAAAAAAAAAAATCCAATTATATGATATATATATATATATATATCAGAGAGAAAAAAATGACTTTTTTACTGACTCAAGAGGTAATTATTTAAATATTTATGTCTTTGAGCAGCCACACTTTTTTTTTTTTTTTCAGATAACCTCTTTTATGCATACATTTAGGTATTTGCTGATCATGTTCACATGCCATGCATCTATATTTGTGCTGGTACAAGACAAAGGACTCTCTCTCTCTATCTTTCTATGTGCATTTTTCTCCATGTAGCTCTCTCTGATCTCTAAAAAGTAAAAAAGTGGGTCACATGAAAGTTGGGATAGATGCATATTAATGTGATGTAAAGTGTCCCATGTCCTCCGTTGCGTATTCTGTACACTGAAGAAGTCGGTCATATTAATTTGGAATAGAATCTTCTTCAATATTCAATCTTTAATTTGGATTGCCTTCAGATTCATACTAGTGATTCAGGGGAGTTCTTATTTAAAAGTTTCCTGTTGAGATGACCAACCAATCATTTTGCAACATATGTAGGAAGAGGAGTTTCGATGCACCGTTCATGACATGAAGCCTTATCATTGTACTGATCTTTCTATAAGAATTTTGCGGGTCTTGTATATCAATCCCTTCACGTGGTAATATGTTTAAGTTCAACGTATATATGCTATTTTAGGAGCTTGATCAGTTTTTGTGGAACGCCTCAAGTATCATAATTAAGCTATAAATATATATACACGATTTTTTTTTATACTTTTGTTTTTGAGTTAATTCAAAAACTATACTTTCTATATTTGATCTCATCAATGTACAACTTTAGGTTAGATTTGATATAGATCTATACATTAACTCAGTCAATAATTAATTTTGACTTTTAAATAAAAGAGAAAAAATAACTTTCAGAAAAAAAGAAAAAAATAAAAACAAGGACACACAAAACATCTATTTATGAGGGAATTTTATAAATTTTTAAAGTAAAAAGCCTTAGCATAAAGTTTTTACCTTTTTAAAGTTCTCTTATTTTACAATTTGGAGGTATTTTAGGACATTTTTAGGTCAAAATTAATATTCATTGGCTAAATATATAAATTTATATATTAAATCTAATCTAAAAATATACATTTAATGAGATTAAAAACTAAAAATATAGTATTCAAATAAATCTAAAATAAAGGGTATAAAAAGGTAAATAACCCTATATATATATATATACATTTATTTGCCAACAATGTCGTCGATGATGTTATCAGCTCGTAAATACGATATTTATATATAAATATATGTATTTCCACATATTTACCGAGATGACCCCAGTACCAACCGGTGTCGTCACCGATCAATAAACGCACATATTTACAGATTTATACTGGTTAATTGGAATGACTTCCAGGCTGTCATCATCCGACAAATACGAATTAAACGAGTTTATGGAATGACTCTAACACCATCACCAGTTGGTTCACATCGTATTTACATGTAAATACACATTGGGGTGTAGCAACATTAGGCTGAGGAAAGATGACTCCCAACCCTCTTGATAGAGCTCAATGGCTCCTTCTAATTCTACTCCTCTAAAAAAATATTCTCCATTGTTTTACTACTTGCCTCCCATGAAATCTTATAAATTGTATTATGGAGGTGTAATTTTAAGAATACGCCAATTATTTTTCAAGTTTTTACTTTGAAATATACCTATATTTTTTTACTTAAAACACCAAATAAATCAAACACCATCTCTAATACTGATAAAAACTTATATTTTCAACTCTTAAGTTTAAAGAGTATTAAATTCTATGACATGCTCAATTCATTCATAAGAAGAATAAAATAGATAAAATGGAGACAATAATAGGGACATAATTTAAAAAACATATATATATAATCACATTGAAATTTGAGTCCAAAATTTTTTGAAATGACTCTCATACCATCGTCCGCCAATAAATGCACATATTGACTAGAAAGTGTTGGATTTATCGAAATGACTCCGATGCCGTCATAGGATAGTAATATTGTATTTACATGTGAATATATACAAAGTATTTATTGAAAAATACCCAGATTTTTTATTTTATTTTTTCATCAATCTCTGTTGTCTGTCTCCCTTTATGACTGTCTTCGTCGACAGAACTGATGCACGGCCAATGCAGAGGGGCTCCCTCGTAAATGGCGGAGATTGGAAATCTCCTCCACGCAGCCAAATGCAGATCAACATCCTACAGAAATCACGACGATGCCATGGCGTAGAGACAGAGAGAGAGAGGAAAATGGGGAGATAGAGAAGAGAAAGAGGGGAGGAAAGCACAGATCGTTCGTTCGTCATTGTCGCCTTCTTGAGATCTTCATGTCGCTGTCAAAGTCCTGTTTACATCGAAGACCAGATCCGAGTCCTGCCATGAGTTCATTTCGGGGAAAAAGAGAAATACGGGGGAAAGAGAGGGAAAACAATCTGATATGATTATTAGGGATATTTTTGAATTTGCTATTTAATCTACCTTTTTAAGACTTCTTCTATAATTTACTAATGTACTCTTAAATTTTACTACTTGGTGTATTTCTGTCACGCCCCGGAGTACAGGAGGTGACGTGGCGGAATGTTTAAGTTAATTAAAAGAGAATTTAATTAAAAACCAATGGTTTAATTATCAAATTAAGAGAGAAATAAGGAGATTTCCACCACATTTTATAAAAGAATTTATAAATATTAAGCAAATAATAAAAATTAATAAATAACCGCGAGTATGGGTTCCACAACCCACAACTTGTGCACACACATGGTACTGACAATATCATAAATACAATTCCAGTTCAGGTACAAATAAAGTTAAGTCTTACATGCCTTGATTAAAGAATACAAAATATAAATCAATCCTCCTATTGCTCCTGAGTTCGGTCCGAAGAATCCTCTCCAAACCTAAATGGGAAACCACCTAGATGGGGGAAAATTTAAAACAATAAAACGTGAGCGAAAGGCTCAGTAGGACTATGTTTTATAAATAATTTAATTTAAAGAAACAGTTCATTGTTAGGAGTGTTAGACATGTATGCTCTAAGGAGTAAAAATGTAATACGTTTTTTGGAGACATTTTTATCAATAAAGAATTTATTCATTTATATATACCAAATATTGTCCTCTTTACGTTCATATTTGTTGAATGTATGATAAGCAAACAGTAGTCTGAGACTATCAGTCTAAACCTTAAGAGTTGGGCATATGATGGGATGATTATTCGGTAGACACGATTCTTAAGGTGATGGTCTAAAATATATGATCCGCAATCGAGAGAATAAAGTTGGGCGCTTTATTCATGTAAAGATTGTTATGTTGTCTATATCCCTTTTTGGGAGATGGTTTGTCTTGACCATCGGAGTTGGACTCCATGAATAGAAACATTGGCATGTTGTCATGGGTGACGATGTGTTGGATCGGGACATAAAGTGAATTGATTTGGATTAATAATTCTGTCTTGGCAAATCGATTCACTTTAGACAATCATTTGTATTGTATCTTAATCCTGAGATGAATAATGGGCCCGTTGTCTCGACTTGTGTCTTTTGATGTACCAATGGGTGACTCCCACATCTCTATAGTGGCATGCATGCCGGTACGTTGGAGGCATGACTCTTGATAGCGTAGACTTGTTATTCATAGATATGGAATCCATAGCTCCTCTTTAGGAGTAATGATATCCTCTTATATGCATTGTCCTGTAATTGAAAAACTGGAGCGCTCAACCATTTGGATACATAGGTGTAACCGAATGGTATACTATCTTTGGATGGTAAGTTTTCTAATGGTGAGACAATGGAACGTAAGATAAAAATAATCGAGAAGGTAAGACAGAACTTGTCCTTAAGCCAATTATGGATGATCATATGGGGATGTGATACACTATGATATGTCATGGAGACTTAGCTACACGAGCTTCGTAATTCTATAAAGTTCGAGAGTGCAGCTCCAAGCTTTTAGTGGAGTAGCGTTGGAGTTGATAATTGTGAAATGTATATCTGGGATATTGGGTTTCATAATTATCATGAGCTTGAACTTTATAGGTCCATTTTGGTCCCCTTTGCTAGCTCACAAAATCCTGTAACAACACGGCGTGCTTTTCCAATAATTGGTGACTTATGTCGGATTTATCATATTGGTTTAAAATTTATAAGAATCAAATAATTCATGTCTGTTTATCGGTTGAATTAATTATGTAAGAAAATTAGTTCAAGATGAACTTGTTGAATTATTGCGTTCGGATAATTCTTGTCTGTTTATCGGTTGTTTTAATTTTGGACAATTAGAACAAGATAAACTTGTAGAATTATTGTGAATTGATTTATTTTCTTAGAGATTATCTTGATAAAGTTTGTTTTGATCAGGTATCTTTTCTATTAGGCTATTTGAATCAAAACTGAGACTTTATCCTTTAGAATCTCGGGTGGAAAATAAAAGATTCGCGGAGATTTTTTCTCGACAGTTCGGCCTGCCGGATGACGTGTTCGGCCTGCCGAACTGGCCAGTTCGGCCTGCCTATCAGCGCACATAAGATTACGCGTTTTTCACGCGTATCTTATCAGATATTGATCCGAACTTGATTCTGTTTCGATTTTTTGAGACCTAATCTGATATGGACTAACCCTAGGACCAATAGGTATAAAAAGGGAGTGAGTCTAATGATTTACTCAGATCAATTTGAGAGATTAAGAGTGATACTCTTCTAGTGAGCATCTAAAAACTCCCTGAGAGCTTTTGTTCACAAATCACGAACACTAGCTTTGGGTTCTCTCTGTTGGTTGGAAGGAGAGTCACCGGTGGAAGAGTTGTACGTGTGAGCCCACACTCACTCCGGTTGTGGATAGAGAATAGCAAAGAAGACCAATTGGTTAAGGCTCTTCTGGAACGTTACTTCTCTACACAGGTCGCGGAGGTTCTTCGGCACACTGAGGTTAGTAAGATCTGTTTAATTTATACATATAACATGTCAAACTTGTATTTTGAAAAATACTCTGATGAAAAAAAATTTTAAAAAATTTCGCTGCGCACTTTGTTTCCAACAATTGGTATCAGAGCCGAGGTTTTTATATAAATTTGCAAGTTTATGATTATGTTATATGCATAAATTTTGTGATCTTAGTCTCTCCTATGCTTGAATTGAATTTTATAGAGAGATGGCACTCTAGGTTTCTATATAATATATATGTTGTCATGGATTATGTGGTGAATGTTTATTAATTAATTATGGTTGATTAAATTGTTGTTTAATTATTTATTAATTAATTAATACCGGTTATGGTTCCTTAGAGGTTAGAATGTGTATCTAAGTTTTTTTCATGTAATTAGATGGCGGACTATCATCTCCGTCTAGGAATTGTTATTTAATTTTTAATTTGTAAGAATATTGTAATTAAATAATTATTCGGAGAAGACGGAATGAGAAGTCGAATCTTAAAGATTGATGATGGCGCCTCCAAGTATTTCCTGAGTCTCTAATTTTATGTTTTTGAATTGTTGAAAATAAAATTGATGAATTGCATTAAAATTGTATTTTCTGGAATGTGCGTTTTCTGCTCGGTCGGCATGCCGGACCTCACAGTTCGGCATGCCGAAGGTCACAAATCGTTAGGCCGGACGTACGGTCCGGCCAGCCGACAGTGGGGCAGAAATTTTGGTGCTCTGCCGGTAGGCTCAACCTTCATGTTCGGCAGGCCGAACCTCCATGATCGGTAGGCCGATCACCTAGATCGGCCTGCCGACCGAGAGCTGCCAGGTGTCCAGAAAAGGTGTAATTTTTCGGTGCAGTTTTAATTTTATTTTTGGGACGATTCTGAGAAACATTGAAATTGGATATGACCGGAAATATGAAGTGTTCGATTCATACGGGATTGAGGACTTGAAGATGGATATTACATGAAGAAGGATACAGCTTGAGGATTCAAGGATGAAGAATCGATAAATGTCTTGATTATTCTCTTGTAATCTTATTTTTTCTATTCTCTAGGGTGGAACCATAATATTACGGTTATTATTATTTTGCTTGTAGCTTTGTTTGATTGCTTTGCTTGTCTGCATTATAATATGATTTACCATATTATGGTAATTTTTCGGTGCAGTTTTAATTTTATTTTTGGGACGATTCTGAGAAACATTAAAATTGGATATGACCGGAAATATGAAGTGTTCGATTCATACGGGATTGAGGACTTGAAGATGGATATTACATGAAGAAGGATACAGCTTGAGGATTCAAGGATGAAGAATCGATAAATGTCTTGATTATTCTCTTGTAATCTTATTTTTTCTATTCTCTAGGGTGGAACCATAATATTACGGTTATTATTATTTTGCTTGTAGCTTTGTTTGATTGCTTTGCTTGTCTGCATTATAATATGATTTACCATATTTATTGATAACATGTCATATAGAATAGGGAGTGCCTCTCATATTAAAATTGTTCATGCATAATTTTAAAATAAAACCTTGACTTCAAAAGATTGAGTGGGAGAAGGTTTTCGAAGAGAGAACCTAAGGCCTCCATCGTTGGTCCATAAGAAGAACATGGTGGTCCTGACCCCTAGGAAGGGATTTCTATCATGTACCAGATTGGATCTCTGAAAGGATAAGGTATTTTTGTATGATTTATGGTTGCACACCCCTAGGTGGTGATTATAAATCATGGATAAAATATTAAAACGATGGTTATACACTCACGTTAATTTTATTATTAACCTCCCCTAGGAGCTCTGTTAATAAAATTAATGGCCAAAGAAACGATTATTAATATATGCTTGATCATACGGGTCCTGGATGGCATATATTAATCAAGAGGGGATCCGTGTTCCTGATTGAATTTAGTATGACTCCCCTAGGAGCTTGTTGAATTCTGAGTTGGGAATTATCGTTGTAAGGTTGTGATATTTTCAAGGTTTTGATACATAAACACATTTGTATGATTTTACATGATTGTGTTATCTTACTAAATTATTATATATGTTTGCTTATGTTTGGTATATGATTCTTTATTGTAGATTGAAAATGTCTAAAAACGCTTTATCATCGATACTTGACAAAAACCAATTAACCGGTGAGAACTATAATGATTGGAAACGGAACCTGGACATCGTCCTTTCCTTTGAGAAACTGAAATATGTTCTGACAACTCCTTGTCCTCCCGAGCCTACGGGAGACTCAAGTAATGAGCAATTCCAAGCGTACGACTGCTGGAAAGATGCTAATGATCAGGCCCGCTGCTATGTTATGGCTAGCATGAACAACGTGCTGCAGGCTCAACATCAGGATTATGAGACTGCGAAGCAGATCTTAGATAATCTTGAGGACATGTTTGGAGGCCATGCCATAACAAAGCGGCAAGGGGCGCTTTGGAAACTCTTAAACTGTAGACAAAGACCGGGGACATTTGTAAAGGAGCATATGATGTTGGTCATGGGTTACCTCGCTGAGGCTCAAACCAATGGAGCCGACATCGATGCTGAAACTCAGATGACTATGGTCTTTGAGACTCTGTCTAAGGAATTTATTCCATTTAGAGCTACTTTTAATTTGAGCAATAGACGGGATATGACCTTGACAGAACTGATGAAACAGTTACAGGAGTTTGAACTGCTGATCAAGGAGTCTCCTGCTGGTGGAGAGGCCAACATGGTAGCTGCTTCTGGTTCCAATTCTAACTCTGGGAATGGAAAGAAGCAACGGGCCAAGAGTGGGAAGTCTTCTATTCCTGTTGCTACCAAGAGCAAGAAGAAGAAGAAGAAGAACCCAAAGAAGCTTAAGTGCTTCTTTTGTGGTAAGGTCGGGCATATAAAGAAGCATTGCAAGGACTTCCTTTCCAAAGGAGGCAGGTGTGATCTTCTATATTTAGAAGCTTGTTTGGTTGAGGAATCCAGTGATATTTGGGTCATAGATTCTGGTGCAACTAATCATGTTTGTGTTTCTCTGCAGGGATTCAAAGAAACGAAAAGTCTACTTCGTGAAGACTTAACTCTTCGAATGGGCGATGGATCCTTGGTCTCAGCGGAAGCAGTGGGAGATGTCCATCTTTACTTTGAAAATTATAGGAATTTAATTTTGCGAGATTGTTTTTATGTTCCTAAATTTAAAAGGAATTTAATTTCTGTATCTTCTTTATTTAAAGACTCCTACGTGGTATCTTTTAATGAAAAAGTGGTGATTCGTAAAAACAAATCTTTTATCTGTTCTGGATGGATGCAAAATAATCTATATTTTATCAAACCTAAGATGGACTTATTGCTTAATGCTGAGATAAATGATAATAACTCTAAAAGGCTTAAAACTTCTCACTCTAATAAGACTTATCTTTGGCATTTGTGCCTTGGCCATATTAACCTGAATAGGATTCAAAGGTTGGTAAGGGATGGACCTTTAAGTCACTTAAAGGTGGAATCTATACCTCAATGTGAGTCTTGTTTAGAGGGTAAAATGACCAAAAGACCATACGGGTCTAAGGGCAATAGGGCCGAAGGGGTTCTAGAACTTGTGCATAGTGATGTTTACGGACCGATGAACATCCGGGCACGAGGAGGGTATGAGTACTTCGTCACTTTCATTGACGATCACTCAAGATATGGGTATGTGTACCTAATGCACCACAAAAGTGAAACTTATGATAAGTTCAGGGAGTTTCAGGCTGAAGTGGAAAAGCAATTGGGTAAACCCATAAAGGCACTTCGATCGGATCGAGGTGGGGAATACCTTTCTGATGAGTTCTTGGGACACTTATTAGAGAATGGGATTTTATCCCATTTGACTGCGCCGGGCACTCCGCAGCAGAATGGCGTAGCGGAGAGAAGGAATAGGACTTTGTTGGACATGATTCGGTCCATGATGAGTTATTCATCATTGCCTTTATCCTTTTGGGGATATGCACTACAAACCGCATGTTATCTTTTGAACAATGTGCCTTCAAAATCGGTCCCTAAAACTCCTCACGAGTTGTGGACAAGACGAAAGACATCCTTAAACCATATTCGCATATGGGGATGTCCAGCTCATGTCCTGTTTAAGGATCCGAATAAGTTGGAAGCACGTTCAGAAGTTTACGTGTTTGTAGGATATCCAAAAGGGACTAAAGGGGGTTATTTTTATAACCCAAAGGAAAATAAAGTCGTGGTTTCAACTAATGCAACTTTCCTTGAGGAGAGTTACATGAACGACTTTAAACCTCGAAGCAAAGTGGTGCTTGAGGAGTTGAGGGGTGATCCGTTTACTCCAGAAGTTCCAAATGAAACCATTCCAATCAGTGTAGAAAAACCAAACAAACCTGAACAACAACCTCAGGGGCTTCGGCGTAGTGGGAGGATCGGGCGTCAACCTGAAAGGTATATGTTCAATGGGGAATTCTTTTTGGCTGAACAGGATGAACATGACAGGGATCCTTATACTTACGCAGAAGCCATGGAGGATGTTGATTCAAGACTCTGGACAGAGGCCATGAACATAGAGATGAAGTCTATGGAGACTAATTGGGTCTGGGAGCTTGTGGATCTTCCCGAAGGGGTAAAACCCATAGGGTGTAAGTGGATCTACAAGAGGAAAAGAGAAGTGGATGGAAAGGTCGAAACCTTTAAGGCTAGACTGGTAGCTAAGGGTTATACGCAAAAGGAAGGAATCGATTATGAGGAAACCTTTTCGCCTGTAGCCATGCTTAAGTCCATCCGGATTCTCTTGTCCATAGCTGCCGCTCTCGACTACGAGATTTGGCAGATGGATGTCAAGACGGCTTTTCTGAATGGCTATCTTGATGAGTCCATTTATATGGAACAACCAGACGGGTTCAAGGTCGCGGGTCAAGAGGGTAAGGTTTGTAAGCTGCTAAAGTCTATTTATGGACTTAAGCAGGCTTCTCGTTCTTGGAACATAAGATTTGATCAAGTGATCAAGACTTATGGGTTCTCACAAAATGTGGATGAACCATGTGTTTACAAACCCATAAAGGATGGGAAGGTGGTTTTTCTACTACTCTATGTAGATGACATTCTGCTAATTGGCAATAATGTTGGGGCATTGTCATCGGTCAAATTATGGTTGACCAAGCAGTTTGACATGAAGGACTTAGGTGAGGCTAATTTTGTTCTCGGTATCCAGATCTTTCGGGATAGGAAGAACAAAATGATAGCTTTGTCACAGGCCGGCTACATAGATAAAATTCTCAGGAGGTTTGCAATGCAAGATTCCAAGAAAGGTGGGCAACCATCTAGGTCTGGAATTACTCTTTCTAAGAAAGACTCTCCAAAGTCTTATAAAGAAAGAGAATACATGAAGAAGGTGTCTTATGCTTCGGCAGTGGGTAGTCTCATGTATGCCATGCTTTGCACTCGACTGGATATTAGCTATGCGGTCGGGATTGTGAGTCGATTTCAGGCGGATCCAGGACCGAACCATTGGGTTGCGGTAAAGCATATTTTCAAGTACCTGAGAAGGACTCGAGGGTATATGCTTGTGTATTCGGGTGAGGATTTAACTCCTCTAGGATACACTGATTCAGATTTTCAATCCTGCCTGGATTCTAGGAAATCGACATCGGGGTTTGTGTTTACTCTAGGTGGCGGTGCCATCAGTTGGAGAAGTGCGAAGCAAGATTGCACTTCGAATTCAACGATGGAGGCCGAGTATGTGGCGGCTAGTGATGCTTCGAAAGAAGCAGTGTGGCTCCACAAGTTCATTGAGGATCTTGAGGTAGTTCCTGGTATGGATAAGGCGGTATCATTGTACTGTGATAACAGTGCGGCGGTAGCTAATGCTAAGGAACCAAGATTTCACAAGAAGAGTAAGCATATTGATCGGAAGTATCATGTGATAAAGGACTTCGTTGAACGCGGGCATGTCACGGTGTGCAAGATCGCGTTAGAGGACAATTTAGCTGATCCATTCACGAAGACACTTACTAGGAGAGTCTTCGAGAGGCATGTGGAAGCTATGGGGATGCGAAATTTGCAGTATTTACTCACTTAGTGCAAGTGGGAGATTGTTAGACATATATGCTCTAAGGAGTAAAAATGTAATACGTTATTTGGAGATATTTTTATCAATAAAGAATTTATTCATTTATATATACCAAATATTGTCCTCTTTACGTTCATATTTGTTGAATGTATGATAAGCAAACAGTAGTCTGAGACTATCAGTCTAAACCTTAGGAGTTGGGCATATGATGGGATGATTATGCAGTAGACACGATTCTTAAGGTGATGGTCTAAAATATATGATCCGCAATCGAGAGAATAAAGTTGGGCGCTTTATTCATGTAAAGATTGTTATGTTGTCTATATCCCTTTTTGGGAGATGGTTTGTCTTGACCATCAGAGTTGGACTCCATGAATAGAAACATTGGCACGTTGTCATAGGTGATGATGTGTTGGATCGGGACATAAAGTGAATTGATTTGGATTAATAATTCTGTCTTGGCAAATCGATTCACTTTAGACAATCATTTGTATTGTATCTTAATCCTGAGATGAATAATGGGCCCGTTGTCTCGACTTGTGTCTTTTGATGTACCAATGGGTGACTCCCACATCTCTATAGTGGCATGCATGCCGGTACGTTGGAGCATGACTCTTGATAGCGTAGACTTGTTATTCATAGATATGGAATCCATAGCTCCTCTTTAGGAGTAATGATATCCTCTTATATGCGTTGCCCTGTAATTGGAAAACTGGAGCGCTCAACCATTTGGATACATAGGTGTAACCGAATGGTATACTATCTTTGGATGGTAAGTTTTCTAATGGTGAGACAATGGAACGTAAGATAAAAATAATCGGGAAGGTAAGACAGAACTTGTCCTTAAGCCAATTATGGATGATCATATGGGGATGCGATACACTATGATATGTCATGGAGACTTAGCTACACGAGCTTCGTAATTCTATAAAGTTCGAGAGTGCAGCTCCAAGCTTTTAGTGGAGTAGCGTTGGAGTTGATAATTGTGAAATGTATATCTGGGATATTGGGTTTCATAATTATCATGAGCTTGAACTTTATAGGTCCATTTTGGTCCCCTTTGCTAGCTCACAAAATCCTGTAACGACACGGCGTGCTTTTCCAATAATTGGTGACTTATGTCGGATTTATCATATTGGTTTAAAATTTATAAGAATCAAATAATTCATGTCTGTTTATCGGTTGAATTAATTATGTAAGAAAATTAGTTCAAGATGAACTTGTTGAATTATTGCGTTCGGATAATTCTTGTCTGTTTATCGGTTGTTTTAATTTTGGACAATTAGAACAAGATAAACTTGTAGAATTATTGTGAATTGATTTATTTTCTTAGAGATTATGTTGATAAAGTTTGTTTTGATCAGATATCTTTTCTATTGGGCTATTTGAATCAAAACTGAGACTTTATCCTTTAGAATCTCGGGTGGAAAATAAAAGATTCGCGGAGATTTTTTCTCGGCAGTTCGGCCTGCCGGATGACGTGTTTGGCCTGCCGAACTGACCAGTTCGGCCTGCCTATCAGACAGTTCGGCCTGCCTATCAGTGCACATAAGATTACGCGTTTTTCACGCGTATCTTATCAAATATTGATCCGAACTTGATTCTGTTTCGATTTTTTGAGACCTAATCTGATATGGACTGACCCTAGGACCAATAGGTATAAAAAGGGAGTGAGTCTAATGATTTACTCAGATCAATTTGAGAGATTAAGAGTGATACTCTTCTAGTGAGCATCTAAAAACTCCCTGAGAGCTTTTGTTCACAAATCACGAACACTAGCTTTGGGTTCTCTCTGTTGGTTGGAAGGAGAGTCACCGGTGGAAGAGCTGTACGTGTGAGCCCACACTCACTCCGGTTGTGGATAGAGAATAGCAAAGAAGGCCAATTGGTTGAGGCTCTTCTGGAACGTTACTTCTCTACACAGGTCGCGGAGGTTCTTCGGCACACTGAGGTTAGTAAGATCTGTTTAATTTATACATATAACATGTCAAACTTGTATTTTGGAAAATACTCTGATGAAAAAAAAATTTTAAAAATTCCGCTGCGCACTTTGTTTCCAACAAGGAGTACTCAAAAGAAAACTTAAATAAATAAATAAATAAATAAATACATAATTTGAGTAGAGCCGTTCTTACACAGAACAGTCTACTCGTACAATCGAAAACATCATTTTTCTTTTACCTAGGCAAACCATGATATCACCACCGTAGTGGCCCAGCTAGGTTTCGGGACCTGCCCCCAAGGTCGATCGCTACATGACCCGATCTCTGATATGGCATCATGCCTATGTGTATATTATCATTATCATTCAAAACCCAATTACCGAGTATTGTCAATTACATTTATTATGAAGTTTAATCACAGTATATTAAAATATAACCGATAAAACCATTTTCAAACAACCGTTGAAAACATTTTGATAGAAATCCTTTTCAAAGCCAAATCATTTCAAAACCAGGCTACCAAAGAAATAGGATAGAAGTCCTACCTCAATACTCGTGCCCCACACCGTAATCCCAGTCCGCTATACGTTAGCTCCACGGAACCACGAACGATCCTAGCTACAAACTAAGTTGATCAATATCTAGTTCGAGACATTCTATGTTACTAAATCATTTCATGATGTCCTAGTGTGCCATTTGTACCTTTAAAATCATCCTATAAGGTTGGGATTTAAATCAGGGTTCAAAACATTGAAAATGGTGAAAAATCACAAAATTTTCCATGCCTCGGTCGGCCTGTCGGACGCCCTGCTTCGGCCGGCCGAACTGCACAGTTCGGCCTGCCGGAAGCAAAGTTCGGTCGGCCGAACACTTCCCCAGGTTCGGCCTGCCGGTCGGAAGAACACCGGCCTGCCGATCATCACTCTGGCCTGCCGAACACACAGTTCGGCCTGCCGAACTGGGAAAATCCAGAAATTCCAGCCACGGGTTTCTCGATCCCCAAAATTCAAATCTTGATTCTAACTTGTTTTTCTCAAATCCCAGGCATGAAAAACAATCATAGTTGATAGAAAAACATACTAGAACATGTTTGGACTCATTTAAACAAGATTTAAACTCGAAATCCTTAAAAATCCAAAAATGAGAAAATAGGGAGAAAAATGAAAAATCTTGAATCCGATTCGTTTTTCTTCAATCTAAGCTTAGATTCTAGTTGTTCTAAGTTCGTTTAACTCAAATCCATGGTTTTCTAAACTTAAACAAACCTAGATTTCAAAAATGCACAAAATTGAAAATTTTGTAAAAAGTTTAGAAATTTCAAAACTAACCTTGAATCGAAGCTTCAATCCGCGTTCTCGATTGCTCAATCACGTCCCCGAGCTTCCTCCTTGCTAACCCGAAGCTTGGATTCGAATTTGGTTTCAAATTTTTTGAGAGAGATGTAGAGAGAGAGAGAGCTGCCGAGAGAGAGTCAAGAAGAAGAGAGAGAGAGTGTCACGGGAGGGAATGAGAGGAGAGAGAGAGGAAGGAAATAAATAGAGAAAACCGGTGGGCGGTTTTACTGTGCGAAAACCATGTGCCGCCCATGGTTTTGCAAAATGGAGTATTTTTAACATTTTACAAATTGTTGTGTTTTAAAACTCAAAACATCATTTTAAAACAGTAAGGAATCATTTGAACGCATCAATTTAACAAAACAACCAATAATTCAAAATCCAACCAAATAATCTAATTAATGTTAAAACGTTAATTATGGCACACTAATTCATCATTTATATTACATTAACATTAAATAAATTTCGGGGCGTTACAACTCTCTACCCCTAAAAGAAATTTCGCCCTCGAAATTTACAACTCATCTCAAAAACAAAACAAATGCGGATACAAATCCCGCATACTCGACCCTAGCTCCCAAGTGACTTCATCAACCCCGTGATGCTGCCACACGACCTTTACCAATGGTATCTCACGACGACGCAAACCAATCACTTTCCGATCAATAATCTGAATCGGCACTTCTTCGTACGTCGTATCTTCCTGAACCTGCACATCGTGGAATGAAACTATCTTACCCTGCTCAGGTGGACACTTCCTAAGCATCGACACATGAAACACATCATGCACATGAGAAAGTTCGGGCGGAAGATCAAGCCGATAAGCGACCACACCAACACGCTGAGTGATCTCGAATGGCCCAATATACCTCGGCGCAAGCTTCCCACTCACCCCGAACCGTATAGTTCCCTTACGAGGCGATACCCTCAAGAGAACAAAATCTCCAACTGCGAACTCTAAAGGTCTACGTCTCCTATCCGCGTAACTCTTCTGCCGACTCTAAGCTGCCCTCAACCGATCTCGAATCACCGTGACTTTCTCGTTGCTATCACAAATCTCATCCGGCCCAAGAATAACTCTATCTTCCGGCTCGGCCCAACACACAGGTGACCGACACGGTCACCTATACAACGCCTCAAATAGTGCCATACCGATACTCGCCTGGTAACTATTGTTGTACGCAAACTCCGCCAAATGCAAACATTGCTTCCAATTCCCGCCGAAGTCCAACGCACAAGCACGCAACATATCCTCGAGAACCTGAATAACCCGCTCAGACTGCCCATCAATTTGAGGATGAAATGCCTTACTGAATTTCAAATCCGTACCTAAAGCCTCCTGGAAACTCCTCCATTACTTAGCATTAAACCTGGTGTCTCGATCAGAGGTGATGGACAAAGGAACTCCATGCAACCTCACAATGTTCTGCATATACAACTCCCCGAGAACCTTCCTAGAACATGTCGACCTAAACGGAATGAAATGCGCCGATTTCATCAACCTGTTGACCACAACCCAAACCGCATCGTGCCGCTGCTCCGTCCTCGACAAACCTGTGAGGAAATCCATCGTCACATGCTCCCATTTCCACCTTGGAATAGGAAGCGGTTGAAGCTGACCTGCAGGCTTCTGATGCTCGGCTTTCGCCTGAAGACACGTCGAACACTTGGCCACGTACTCGTGAACATCTTTCTTCATGCCTCTCCACCAATACTGCCTCTTTAAATCACGATACATCTTGGTGCTCCCCGGATGAATAGCGAACTGAGACCTATGAGCTTCGTCTAGAACGGCTTTCGTCACCTCGGCGATAACTGGAACTGCAAGACGCTCCCGGAAGCACAACGATCCATCTGCATGCACGCTCCATTCCTCGAACTGCTCCCCGTTCTGAATCCACGACCAAATCCCCTGCAAATGCCGATCCTGCCACTGACTTTGCTTCACCATCCGAACAAGAGCTGGAGTCGCTTCCACATGATACACCGAAACTCGATCACAGTCTTCATGATACCGTAGTCAATACTCACTCACTGTTGCATCCCTGCTCCAGTCCTCAAAAATCAAACAAGCGAGAATCCCTGAAGACTTTCTGCTAAGCGCATCCGCGACCACATTAGCTTTCCCTGGATGATACTGCAACGCAAAATCATAATCCTCCATATACTCGATCCATCTACGCTGCCTCAAGTTGAGATCCCTCTGATTGAACAGATACCTCAAACTCTTGTGATCAGAGAAGACCTGAAACGATGCTCCATACAAATAACACCTCCAAATCTTCAGCGCGTGAATCACCGCCGCAAGCTCTAAATCATGAGTAGGATAATTCCGCTCGTGAGGTCGTAGTTGTCTCGATCCGTACGCAACCACACGCCCATGTTGCATCAACACGCATCCAAGTTCGCGTCCTGAAGCATCCGCATAAACCTCGTACGGCTCGTCACTGCTAGGAATAACCAACACTGGAGCTGAAGTCAACCGATTCTTCAATTCCTGAAAAGCGAGCTCACAATCTTCATTCCACTCAAACTTGACATTTTTCTTGATCAATCTCGTCAACGGAGCTGCAATCTTCAAAAAATCCTTTACAAATTTCCTGTAATATCCAGCAAGACCTAAGAAGCTGCGAATCTCCGCTACATTCCTTGGTCGTTCCCATTCCAATATAGCTTCAATCTTGGACGGATCCACAGAAATATCATGCTCCAAGATAACATGACCTAGAAACTTGACCTCAGTCAACCAGAACTCACACTTTTCTCTCTTAGCCTACAACTGGTGCTCCCGCAAAATCTGAAGCACAATCCGAAGATGCTGCTCATGCTCCTCCCAAGTCTTAGAATACACAAGAATATCATCGATGAACACGATCACGAACTGATCCAGATACGGTCTAAATATCCTGTTCATCAAATCCATGAAAGCTGCCGGAGCATTCGTCAACCCAAAAGACATAACCAGGAACTCAAAGTGCCCATACCGAGTCCTAAAAGCTTTCTTGGGAATATCCTCTTCCTTGATCCTGAGCTGATGATAACCTGAACGCAAATCAATCTTTGAGAAGTACCGCGAACCTCCCAACTGATCAAATAGCTCATCAATCCTAGGCAAGGGATACTTGTTCTTCACCGTGACACGATTCAGCTGCCGATAATCCACACATAACCTGAGAGTCCCATCATGCTTCTTAGCAAACAAAACTGGTGCTCCCCACGGAGATGTGCTATTTCGAATATATCCTTTATCAACAAGCTCCTGAAGTCGCTTCCTCAATTCCTTCATTTCTGCCGGCGCCATCCGATAAGGTGCCATAGAAATCGGTGATGTCCCTGGAAACAACTCGATACCAAACTCAATCTCCCGATGCGGTGGTAATCCTGGCAACTCGTCAGGGAAAACATCCTCGAACTCATCAACCATCGGAATCGCTACACTGCCACTCGAAACATAGGGCTCGCAATCCAGGTTGGCAAGAAAAGCACAACAACCTAGATTCCTTCGCCCTCCTAGACATGACTTCATGAGACGCTCACTCATTAACCAATCACCACTATCCTGGTAAGTGATCATCGTCCCCCTATCAGACACTAGGGTCACTTTTCTAAGTTAGCAGTCCACGACTGCACTATACCTGGACAACCAGTCCATCCCTAGAATCACATCATAGGAACTCATGGGGAGTATAATCAAATCACTTTTCAAAATCTCATCCCCAATCTTTATTTTACAGGATTTACACATACAATTTACACACACCGGCCCCAAGGGAGAAGTTATAACTAGGGGTTCATTAAATTCTTCTACCTCTAATCCCAAGGCATGTACAAAATAACTCAAAATGAGAGAATGAGAGGCACCGGTATAAAAAAAAACGCGAGCTAAAGATCTAAAAACCAAGATCATACCGTCAACAACCACGTTACCAACATGAGAATCTGACCCTCCAGATGCCATTGCATGAACCTGCACTGGCGTCTTCCCTTTTCCTCTACCGACATTGCTGGGTCCTGGATTACTCGGTCGATGCTGTTGAGATGGAGACGACTGCACACTACCTGTACTTGGCGCTCGATACTGAGGAACACTGCACTGAAAATACTGCGGCTGCTGCCCCCGTACCGAATATGAGAATTGCTGAGGAGAAAACTACGGATACTGCAACTGCGGGTACTGCGGAGGCAGAGGGAGGGTCTGAGGCTGAGGCTGAGACGATCGACTAGCATCCTCCCCGGTCTGCGATCCAAGACGAGCACTCCTGATCGGGCAATTCCTCTTGATGTGTCCGGGCTGCTGACAGAAATGACAATGAAAGCTGTAGGGATTGCTGCGCCCGCTGCCAGACGAACTGCTGCTACCACTGGTCGCACCGCCTTGCTTGCCTTTCCCCATAGCTGGACGACTACTGGTGCTCTTCCTGCCACTCCTCTGTGGTCCTCCTAAAGCCTTGGCTCGGTCCTCACAATACTGCACATAATCATTCTCCACGGATATCGCCGATGACACAAGCTCTCCGAAACTCCTAAGCCGTAGAGCAACCAACTGCCGCCGAATAGGAGCCTTGAGCCCTTCCTGAAACTTAATACATTTCTCACGCTCCGATGCCACCGCTGATGGAGCAAACGTAGCCAACTCATTAAACTTTGCCTCATACTCCCGGACTGACATATCACCCTGCTGCAATCTATAAAATTCAGCTGCCTTCTGATCTCTATACCCCTGCGGAAAATATCGATCATAGAACAGCTCGCCCCAACTGATATCGCCACCGCGCTCCAGACGCTTAGTCTGTTTCCACCAAGTGTTAGCGCCACCCTCGAGCTTATACGCCGCGAATTCCACACGATACTCCTCAGGCACACCAAGAGTATCCAAATGCTTCAAAATCAAATCTAGCCAATACTCTGCCAACTGCGGATCTCCATTGCCATCAAAAGTCGGAATAGACGCCCGCCGAAATTCCTTAAAGAACGCATGCCGACTACCAACACTAGAGTCTTCTGGTCTAGCCCTGGCTGCCATCTGTCGGAAAGCCGCAAACATAGACCTATCATACTATCATCATTCTCGAACTCGGCGTCAGCTGTCGAACAACGTCTAGGTGCCATTCTCTCACTTCTGAAAACAAAATTTGGACTGTCAAAGGTATTTCATTGTCAAACCTATGTGTGCACAATTCCCAAGGTTCATAACCTTGAGCTTTGATACCATTCTGTCACGCCCCGGAATACGGGAGGTGACGTGGCAGAATGTTTAAGTTAATTAAAAGAGAATTTAATTAAAAACCAATGGTTTAATTATCAAAGTAAGAGAGAAATAAGGAGATTTCCACCACATTTTATAAAAGAATTTATAAATATTAAGCAAATAATAAAATTTAATAAATAACCACGAGTATGGGTTCCACAACCCACAACTTGTGCACACACATGGTACTGACAATATCATAAATACAATTATAGTCTAGGTACAAATAAAGTTAAGTCTTACATGCCTTGATTAAAGAATACAAAATATAAATCAATCCTCCTATTGCTCCTGAGTTCGGTCTAAAGAATCCTCTCCAAACCTAAATGGGAAACCACCTAGAGGGGGGAAAATTTAAAACAATAAAACGTGAGCGAAAGGCTCAGTAGGACTATGTTTTATAAATAATTTAATTTAAAGAAACAGTTTATTGTTAGGAGTACTCAAAAGAAAACTTAAATAAATAAATAAATAAATAAATACATAATTTGAGTAGAGCCGTTCTGACACAGAACAGTCTACTCGTACAATCGAAAACACCATTTTTCTTTTACCTAGGCAAACCATGATATCACCACCGTAGTGGCCCAGCTGGGTTTCGAGACCTGCCCCCAAGGTCGATCGCTACACGACCCGATCTCTGATATGGCATCATGCCTATGTGTAGATTATCATTATCATTCAAAACCCAATTACCGAGTATTGTCAATTACATTTATTATGAAGTTCATTTCATAATCACGGTATATTAAAATATAACCGATAAAACCATTTTCAAACAACCGTTGAAAACATTTTGATAGAAATCCTTTTCAAAGCCAAATCATTTCAAAACTAGGCTACCAAAGAAATAGGATAGAAGTCCTACCTCAATACTCGTGCCCCACACCGTAATCTCAGTCCGCTATATGTTAGCTCCACGAAACCACGAACGATCCTAGATACAAACTAAGTTGATCAATATCTAGTTCGAGACATTCTATGTTACTAAATCATTTCATGATGTCCTAGTGTGCCATTTGTACCTTTAAAATCATCCTATAAGGTTGGGATTTAAATCAGGGTTCAAAACAGTGAAAATGGTGAAAAATCATAAAATTTTCCATGCCTCTGTCGGCCTGCCGGACGCCCTGCTTCGGCCGGCCGAACTGCACAGTTCAGCCTGCCGGAAGCAAAGTTTGGTCGGCCGAACACTTCCCCAGGTTCGGCCTGCCGGTCGAAAGAACACCGGCATACCGATCATCACTCCGGCCTGCCGAACTGGGAAAATCCAGAAATCCCAGCCATGGGTTTCTCGATCCCCAAAATTCAAATCTTGATTCTAACCTGTTTTTCTCAAATCCCAGGCATGAAAAACAATCATAGTTGATAGAAAAACATACTAGAACATGTTTGGACTCATTTAAACAAGATTTAAACTCGAAATCCTTAAAAATCCAAAAATGAGAAAATAGGGAGAAAAATGAAAAATCTTGAATCCAATTCGTTTTTCTTCAATCTAAGCTTAGATTCTAGTTGTTCTAAGTTCGTTTAACTCAAATCCATGGTTTTCTAAACTTAAACAAACCTAGAATTCAAAAATGCACAAAATTGAAAATTTTGTAAAAAGTTTAGAAATTTCAAAACTAACCTCGAATCGAAGCTTCAATCCGCGTTCTCGGTTGCTCAATCACGTCTCCGAGCTTCCTCCTTGCTAACCCGAAGCTTGGATTCGAATTTGGTTTCAAATTTTTTGAGAGAGATGTAGAGAGAGAGAGAGCTGCCGAGAGAGAGTCAAGAAGAAGAGAGAGAGAGTGTCACGGGAGGGAATGAGAGGAGAGAGAGAGGAAGGAAATAAATAGAGAAAATCGATGGGCGGTTTTACTGTGCGAAAACCATGTGCCGCCCACAGTTTTGTAAAACGGAATATTTTTAACATTTTACAAATTGTTGTGTTTTAAAACTCAAAACATCATTTTAAAAGAATAAGGAATCATTTGAACGCATCAATTTAACAAAACAATCAAAAATTCAAAATCCAACCAAATAATCTAATTAATGTTAAAACGTTAATTATAGCACACTAATTCATCATTTATATTTGATTAACATTAAATAAATTTCGGGGCGTTACAATTTTCTTCTGATTTTTAAGGGTGGCGTTTTGACTTAATCTCATGACGTCAGTTTCTGCTACTAGTGGATAGATTTTGTTCCGTGAAGTGTATCTAGTTCTCGATGGGTTGTCCTTTTGGGTTGTTATTTTCTTTTTCTTATATTGTTATTCTTTTTCTTTTATTTTCAATAATTTTAAGTGAGGTACTTGTAGTGGGGGATAAGTATTTTAGTAGGTGCTATATAATTTAGTTGAGATGTTTAGTTTTTTCATAATGTCAATTGCTCATTCTCTTCATTTGAAAAAAAAAAATAGTGTTATTTGGTGTCTATTCTTAATAAATCTATTTTTAGTTTCCTTATACTTTATTTTTCTTTTTTTTTAATAAATATTTTTTGCTATTTTGAAAAAATGCTAGTTGGTGTCTCTCATCAGTTTATTATTATTATTATCTTAAAAAATGTATATGAATCCCTTATAGGCATAATGATTCTTCCAAGAAATAATTAAGGCTTTGCCTTTTTTTTTTTTTCCTGAAAAATACGTAAATAACCTCTCTATTTTTGTACTAACGTTGATTTGATCCTATTAACCTTAAAATTTTTATGATCATCACAAAAAGTTTAAACTCATAACATATTTGTATGTTTAGTATTACTTACTCACCTTTCTGACCAAAGAGAACAAGCCATTCGATAAAAAAAATTCTGAAATTACGGAGAGCTTGATAAGTCTTGGAAAAGAGCTCTGACATGATGTTCACACACAATAGAACTATACCCATAAATAGCATTTTATTCACTGTTCTTGAACATCAAAAAAGGAGGAGAAAAAAAAAAAAAGCACCTCTGTCTTTTCTAAGCCAAATTATGAAACTTCACATGGTAAGGATCTGAGCCAACTTTATTTATACCTGGAAAGAAAATGGATTTGCATCTTGGATTTTTACATCATTACATCTCATGCATTTGTTTCTTACAATGCTCTATAAAGAATATAAAAAGGATCATCCCCGAATGATAACAAATCGACTTTTTAATCATAAAAACATATGTACCCATTACTTCTCTCTCTCTTTCTCTTATCAGGGTCCTACAAATTAGTGGTATATTCAAGCATATCTTGAGTTATTTATTTATTTATTTATTTATTTATTTTCTATTTTATTTTCATTTGAATGCGAGTTTGAAGATGCTTGAGAGTATCTGGATGGTGATCAGGTGCAGCAATAATGTTATATTTATGAAGCTCTTTTATGGAAAATTTTATTGAAAAAGATAAAAAGTGAAAAGATGCTCCCTGGTGATGGGTGGCTTAAAAGACAAAATATGCTTTAGAGAGAGGAACATGCCACCCGCTTTCACGCTAGGAAAGACACCAATATGGACCAAGGATCTCTAAAGCAAATAGAAAAATTCAATGAAGGTTGTGTACACAAAAGTAGATGGAAAGGTCTTTAAATTACCCCTTTTATGGCATTAACATGGGTGAAGAACAAAAGCACATAACATTCACCAAATCAAAATTAATTAGTACTAATTAAACTGTAAATAAAGCATTTATTCTCGACTCTCTTTATGAGTGCAGGTCTATATTGTTTGCCAGATTTAAGTTTTATTTGAGTGGCTCATGAATTTCTTTTCACTCCATTTTCGTGACACATGATATAACCTATTGGCTAATGTCTTGTGGAAACATGCTTCTAATAAGTTATCTCAGATGCCATATATTTCTACAAGCCAATGGCTGGCATCTTTATTTGCAGAAGAAGAAGAAAAAAAAAATTTCGGAATGAAATGATATTCATTTCTAAGAACCCTTGGAAGGGGATAAGCTCAAGTAAAGTAATTGCAAAATCAGTTCAGACTTCAAATCCTCTAGTAAGCCATGGATGTTGACGGCGATCTTTGCAGATTTAAAAGCTTGGAAAGAAGAGAGTTTTGGACAAATGTTCAATTAGTATTACAAATATTTGAACTTGTATGGGTGATGTTGCATAGCCTCAACAGCCTAATAGGCTCGGCTGAGATTCTAGGTCCAACACATACAAGCCACATAGGTGACGCTATCTGATGTTGGAGTCAAAGATAAACCTTGATTAAAATTCAAAAAATCGAAATATGTTACTTGCCAGATTTGGAATTCTTCATCAATTACCTTTTTATAGACAAGAAACAAGGATAATTCCTTCATTTATTTTTATTTATTTAAATTTATTTGAATTAACTATACATGGCTATAGAAAAAGAGATTAAACTCATGAAAATGCTTTGTTTTTTTATAGAGCACAAAAACGGGTTTTCGTACAAAAAATAGTGAACTTTCTCCTCCTTCTAAAGTGCACATAGCTCTTCACAAAATTAACCACTATAATTCTTGGTGTTAATTATTTACGGTTCTTCATTTATGTTCATTTTGTTTGATAGAGCAAATAATGTGTTGAGATTAGTTTATCTTCAGTAATTTGTTGGCGAATTTTAACCGTCAACAATTGGCGTTAGAAGGATAGCCTTGAGCCCCTTTTTTCATTAAAAAATCCTGTAAGAAAGAGCTCCAGGAAGGAAAAGGAACAACCATAAACTACCGCTTAAGACATCTTCAATTTTTCAGGATGAGGAATACTCATTATTTGGTTGGTAAAAAGATGAGTATATGTAATCTCCCCACCTCTAAGCACGTATATTTTTGTTCAAGTTCATGGAATCTCTCCAGCAAGTGTCTAACACCAACTGCTATTAAAAGCCCTCGACAACTGGGGGTTGTTCAACTACATTTTGAACAATAAGGGTAGTTGAACTTGTGTGTTGGTTTGGCAAGCATGCAGTGATGTCTCAAGTTGCCGCCATTCTACACAAATATTGCATTGTTTGCCACAAGATTCTATTATGGTGACCTTGGTGGGAGTCTTATATAGTTGGGATTCAACCTCTGATCGATCGGTGTATTTTGGTTTTAGTTCCATTGCACGTCATATTGCCCACGCCTTTTTCAACTACTAATAGGTTTGGGGCATAGTGGTTAGAACCATTAGTTAGAATTGTAAACACTATAGTATATGAAAGCTTTGTACTGTAGCATTTTTTTGCTTTTAATTAATCTAGCATGTGAAAGCTTTACACTGTTCCTAACTGAAAATGTTAGAACCAACTAATGCCAAACAGGGTGTAAGAGAATTGGCACTCCTTGGTTGGTGTTGGTTGTTCTATCTAGCAGTCTTCTCGATCCCCTTTGGGTTCACCTTCTAGCCCTCGTTGTTTTGATTGCTAACAATGTTCACATGGCCTGTTGGGTCATCTCCTAGTTGGTTTTCATTACACCTCTGTAACCTGTCCAAGGCAACAACCATCATAGAAGACATGTTTTGCACCTACTGCTTCATAGCCGTGGTGCGCAAGAGCCAACTTCCTTCGACCATGAGTAACTGGTTGACCAACTTCTAGATTTGCCTCAGTCTGTGGGTTCCTTTCGTTTCCAACATTGGTATTGGTATTGGTGTTTTGCATTCCTATGCGTGTTTGCACCATGCATGCAAACAATTCTTTAAACACATAAAATAATTTAAAATCGAATAACTCAAAATCACATATTTTTAAATAACTTAAAACTAAAATAAAAAAATTTACTAAAAATATTTAAGAATAATCATTTGGCCAATACAACTTTTAAAGACAGCTATAAAAGAAGAGATAGAGAATATCTTACCTTGATATTAGCATATTGATAATGTTAGCTCCAAACTGGTATCCAAGTATGGTCCATTTTGTTAAAAACCTTAAAACATATTTAAAGTTAGAAATAATGTTCAAATAAATATTATTTTATTAATTTGATTATTATTGTACCTTTTTGCATAAAAATGATTATGGAGTACCAAAAAGATTTTTCAAAGGTTTTAAAACATAAAAGTGAGCCTTTTTAGAAACATTTTTATAAGTCACAAAATGGCAAGAAATCAATCCGACACTATTAAGGCAGGCCGATGGGCTCAGAGAAAGGTTGTGGCCTTGTGACCGACACCAGCTAGTTGACCGGCCTTCAAAGGGGCCGTTGGCTGCCACCTCTAGAACTGGGCAGAGCCAAGGTTGTCCTCTCCATAGCCTAACTCATTCCAACTTGATCTTTTCATCCCTAAATCAATCTCAAATATAGAAAAATGTCTCCAAACACATTATTTAACAATTGAGAACATATATATTTTCCCCAATTTTCCATACTAAAAAACATAATCTAAGATCAGAAATCAGAACTTTTACAAAACTCAACCAAGAATACATGCAAACCTGATTTTTAAAACTTGAATCATGCAATTATCAAACATGCATTAAGTAAATCGAAGATGACTTGCTCTAAACATGTTTCAAAACCCACATGTATGCTCGTAGCTTTAGCACCGTAAAATCATGCTATGAAAATAAAACATATTTAAATTATTATATTCAGATTGAAAGAGGGAGATGGAATTTTATATTAGGTTTGGGTCAACAACCTTAAATTTTCATGAGAAAAATGATGATTTTGCTTGCTAGATCTTTGGACCTTTACTTTGGGATGATATGAGACCAAAAGGGGGGAGACGAAGACATGAAAAGGAAAGTGAGAGTGAGTTAGAGTGTCTCTTATGTGTGTTTAGGGGTTTTAATATGAATTTAACAATGATTTGGTCAGTAACAAACTCGTAAATTGTCGTTGATGCAATGGTTCAAAAGTAAATAACTCAAACTAGATAGAAACAAATAAAACAAGATAAATAAATAAATAACTAGAGTTTTAAAATGTTTCAAAAATTAAAAATACATAATCACCAAAAGATTACATTAATACAAATGGTGAATTAAATCTTAATTGGCACACTAATTATTTAAATTAATATAATTAATCCTATTTAAAATCCACGAGTGCTACAATTAATGATAGTTTTTCAAAAAAGAAAAGAAAACTTCATCTACTATCAATGGTGGAGCCAAGAGTTCTTTTAAATAGGAACACTAAGAAAAGAGCTAGTTTCAACTTTTATTGAATAGGAACATAGTTATATAACTTAAATATAAGATTGAGGTATTTTTCTTGTCAAGTTAGATAATGCCAAAACTTTAAAAAACTATAGGGTCCGAAATTTAAAATTTAAAATTTGAGTAGGGGCACAAGTTCATATTTTTCTTTATAAAGAGGTGCATTACTAAAATTTTTAAAGAAGTATAAGGGTTCAAGTTTACTTTCCAAAATCTATTCCCCCACTCAGCTAGGAATGGTACCGCCACAGTGTATCATGCCTCCTTTTTTTTAATGTGTGTGCACATTAGTTGTCTAATGTTTACATACAGATTTTTGAAACACAAAAATCTCCGCCCTTCTTTTTGTTCACATATTAGACAATGTTTTTCTTTAAAATCTTGTTAATCAAGCGTCATCTAATGTCAAAATACTAGTAAGGGATATTTACCTTTTTATACCATCTGTTTTAGGTTTATTCAGAATTGATTTTATCTTTAAAATGACCAAATTATCTTCAAGTGAAAGAGAACATATTAAAACTTTAAAAAACTAAGAAGAAAACAAAAACAAAAGCATAGAATAAACCTATGTTTAAGGGTATTCTAGACCGTTTTGAAGTCAAAACTAAAGTTCTTTTTAACTTTATAAAAAAATTTTATTTTTCTACTTGAAGGTACTTTGAGTAAGTTTTAGGTCTAAAATGAAAGTTGACTGGGACATTAAATTAAAAATTTAGTGTGTCAAACTAATTTAAAATGTACATTCAATGATATCAAAGATTGAAGGTGTATTATTTGAATAAATCTAAAATATATAATATAAAAATGTAAGTAACCCTTGTATTAGGGGATCATCATGGCTATTTCTAATTTTCGGTACGATGTTGTCATTCTTCATTTTTCTCCATGATGTTTGGTCAAGAGTTTCCATACGATACGATGATGTTGTAAAAGATGACTCGATGAATAGCAAAATTAGGAATTTTTAACTATAACATTCATGATACATCTATTTTTAAAAGCTTTCTCCCCTTTTTTCAAAATTTTGTATTTATTTATATCTTTTTTCCACTTTCAAATCCATTACAGCTTTTAATAGAGTTTAACTTGCTTTTAAAGTTTAGAATTTTCAAATTATTAATTATATAGTAGTTTCGTCGATTAAGTTTAAAAATAGTATTTTTAAAAGTCAAAAATAGAAGAATGATTATTTTTTTAAAAAAAAAAAGCTACGTAGATATTGCAACTAGAATACTTCCAAAGAGAAAAACTAAATACATAAATAAATAAATGAGTATAGTAATTATTTTTACTTTGGAAAAAAGCATTTGGAGCTCTTAATTTTAGGGAAGCTAAAGGTAGCTTCGGCCTTGAATATGACATAAACATTAATTAATAACAATGAGAGTAAGATAACTATATTAAAATGTCTCTAATGCAATTTCAATTTGGGGTGTAAACGTAAAGTTTTAGCGTTTAGTAGATCTTCAATGTAATACAATTTTCAGTGCTAAGTTTAGGATATATTATATTGGGTGTCAAATTTATATAAAGAATGGCATGTGCCAAATCTTGGTATTTAATAACACTACTACAAACTGGGAATTTCACGATAGTTTAAAACCGTCGTGGAAAATTTTCACGACAATTAAAAAACCGTCGCAGAGGGGAGGGGGAGGGGGAGGCACTACAAGAAAAACTATATTTTACGACATATTATTTACGACATGTAGTTTTTGAATGTCGTTGAAAAGCACATACAATGACATCTCCAACAAACATGTCGTTAATGACATTTGAAATAATAATTAACGACATCTATATATATGTCGTATTAAATGTCTCCTTTTAACGACAATAGCTTAGTGTCGTTAAATTGTTTGACGACAAGTATGAGATGTCGTCAAAGCCTTGGAGATTCCACGACACCCCTTATAGACGACATCTTGACTAATGTCGTCTATAAAGGGTGTCGTAAAATCTCCAAGGCTTTGACGACATCTCCTACTTGTCGTTAAATAATTTAACAACACTAAACTATTGTCGTTAAAAGGAGATCTTTAATATGACATCTATATAGATGTCGTTAATCATTGTTTCAAATGTCGTTAATGACATCTTTGTTGAAGATGTCGTTGTATATACTTTTCAACGACATTCAAAAACTACATGTCGTAAATAATATGTCGTTAAATGTAGTTTTTCTTGTAGTGAGGGAGTGGTAGGGATGTGGTGGAGCAGGGCGGAGGGAAGGGGGAGGGGGCGTAAGGTAGAGGGTAGAGGGGAAGGAGATGGGGCGGCGGAGGGAAGGGGGAAGGGGCGACAGTAGGGGGCGGGACGAGGGAGGGGGTGAAGGGTAGAGGCATCGGGGGAGGGCACGGGGGCAGGCCGGAGGGGAGGGGGAAGGAAACGGGAGGCAAGGGAGGGAGATGGAAGGAGGGGGAGGAAGGGAGGGGGCCGAAAGGGAGTGATGGGGGAGGGGAGGGAGAGGGAGGACTTACTAGTGACGGCGATAGCAAGGGGGTGACGGCAACATGGGTGATAGTTCGCATAACTTAACTTCACGCACTAAGTGCACCGTTAGATGAATCATGATGTCAAAAAATGCCGATGGAAAAATACTTCTCAAACATGCATAAGGTTTGCACCAACTCTAATTGCAGTGAATCTAGCATAACTGGATCAATTTCCTTGGAGCATATTGAATTAAAGAACGAGCACAACTTGGTAATTACAAATCTCATATCCTTTGTTAGAATTCCCTGCAAAGTAAGTGGTAGTAATTACTGCATCAACACATGACAATCGTGTATTTTCATGCCAATAAGTTTCAAATCCTTCACTGACACCAACTTCTTAAAGTTCAAAGAATAGTTGTTTGGCACTTTCAATGAAGCAAGCCATTCACAAAGCTTTATCTTTTCCGCTGTTGATAACGTGTGCTTCGCTAGAGGTAAGTAAGTGTGGTTCCTCTTTTCTCGGTAAACAAATTAGGCCTAATCTCCATTTCCATGAGATCCAACTGTGCTTTTTCACCATCCTTAGTCTTGCCTGGAATGTCAAGCAACATGCTGACTATGGATTCACAAACATTTTTCTCAATATGCATAACGTCCAAGCAATAACGAAAAAAAGTGTCTTCTAGTATGGAAGATCAAAAAAGATTGACCTTTTTTTCCATGGTCCATCAATCGGCGGCTCGTCCTTACCTCGCTTTCTCTTCCTAAATATTACTTTTATATTTTTTGTCATTTCAAATATTTGTTCACCCGTCAAAGAACGAAGAGGGTCTCTTTCTTCGTTGTTCCCATCAAAGGCTTTCTTTTGTTTGCAATAATGATGATCTCTTGGTAGCCATCTTCTATGACCAAGAAAGACAGTTTTCTTACTATTCTTCAACCGTTTATGAGACGTTTCCTACCAAATAACCATATAAATTGCCAAATCTGGGGAAGTCATTAATTGTCCATGTCAACATTGCACAGAGTGTAAATGTCTCTTCTTGGTAAGCATCTCTAACTTCGACTCTATTTTCCCACAAGGTTTTTTAGGTCATTGATTAGTGGTGCCGAGTATACATCAATGACATTGCCTAGTTAGTGAGGATCCAAAATCAACAAATACAATATTAAAAACTTCCGCTTTATGCATATCTTTGGAAGGAGATTGTAGTTAACAAGTATTACGAGCCAAGTCCTATGCCTACTACTCATGTTACCATGTGGGTTCGTTCCATCTGTTGACAAAACGAAATGTATATTTCTTGGATCCGCACTAAAGTCGGGATGATTGGGTTTAAAAGTCTTCTATTATGATGAATCCACCGATGTCTAAGCGTACCATCATCGACCTATTTGTCATGATGCCATGTCAAATTCTTGGCATGTTCTAGGTTTTCAAATAAACGCCTCAAACGTGGTACCGGTAGAATGTACCATAACACTTTCTTTGGCACTCCATTCTTACTTTCTTTTGGCTCCTTTCCTTCTTCCACCATGCTTGTTGACAAACTGGACAATAATTCTTATCCTTATACTCATTTCTATAAAGAACACAATCATTTTCACAAGCATAAATTTCTCATACTCCATTCCCAAAGTGCTCAAAGTTTTCTTAGCCTTATACATACTAGTAGGTAATTTATTACCCTCTAGTAGAAGCCTTCCTAAAGATTCCAAAAGCTTTGTGAAACTAAAATTTGACAATTCACCCGATGCTTTCAAATTTCATAATCCAACTAAAGCAGACAATTTGGTGAAGTTGGTACACCTCTCATACACGGGTGTCTCAGCATCATTCATCATTGACTCAAATACATCCAGACGGTGTAAGAAGTGTTCTTCCAAATCATTGACCATGTCAACCATACTGTCATGATCATCCATATTATCCTCCACAATAGCTTCCTTTTTTTTACTTGCTAAAGTTGGATTGAACTTAGACTCGCCATGAAAATGCCACATTTGATAACTACTTATAATTCCATTTCGAAATAAATATCCTCTAACAATTGGAATTGGATGCAATCTATAGTTTCCACATTGAACACAAGGACACCGAATTTTATCACAATTGGCATAAATTTTGACAAAATCCAAGAACTCTTCCATATCATTGACATATTTTCTAGACAATCAAAAATCCCACATTCATTTTCTATCGATTTCGTAAGTCCTAAATCAAAATAATAAATAGTAATTCAATTAAAATTAATTTCACAAATTACACATACCCATCATATGCTAATCATAAAACATAAACATTCACCCATCATCAAACAAATTATTCATATCCATCCACAATACAATAAACATGGATTAAACAACAAAATCAACAACAATTTATCAATTTCTAATAAAAACTTACAATTAGGAAGGAGATTAAGGAGTGTAGAGGTGGAGAGGGACGGCAGCAATAGTTTTGGAGGGGTCTATGTTCGTAATTGAGATGTGAGTTTTGATTTGTGTCTAATTGTTGAGGTGAAAAAAGGGATTTTAAGTAAGCTACAATGACAGCTTCTTTCAAAAACCGTCGTGGTATGTACCGTCTCTATCACCTCGGTTTTTTAAAAAACCGTCATGGTATGTCAAGCTTACCACGACGGTTTTTTAAAAAGCCATCGTGGTAGACCCACAACCTACCACAACGGTTTTCGTCTTCTTGAGTGTAACACCCCGCGGTTTGTTTCCTTTATCACGATGGTTTTTGAGAAAAGATCGTTCAATGATGGTCGTATAATTTCGAATTTGTTGTAGTGTAATAAATAGCTGATGTATTTATCTTTTCATTTTATCATTGCAAAATTGTCAATTTAAAATTATTCAAAATTAAAAGTTTACTTTTACAAGTTCTAGATTTTGGTATTTATGACAAAAAAGTAGGTGAATAGACATACAAAAGAAGCATATTAAATTTGTCATTTTCACAGTTCTTGGTGTCAAATGTAATAGCTTTCGAGAGACATGATGCTCTATAGATTCAACAACTTATGCTATTTTGTTCCGATTTGAGAACTAATTAGCGTAAATATGTACTTTTTTCTTATTCATATTGTTGGGAAATTTTATAGTAAACCAATGGCAATCTGACACGTGTTGCTTTTACTTGGAGAAACGCCAATATCCAACCAGCACCTTGGCCTGAAGAGCCTAACAGTCGACCAAAAAGCCAAGGAACTCCAAATGCTTGTGAAGCTTCTCTCAAGGTAAAAGTCAAGTTTATAATGAAAAGAAGGTTTGCTATGAACCATACATAGGGTACACTTGTCCATGCCAGGACGACGACTCCTGTCATGACACGTATCCTACTACATATCCAAGTCATGAAGGGAACATATGGTGCGCAAATCCCAAAGAAAAGTCAAAAAAGAAGAATGATGAATATTTTCCAAGGACCCTTTCCACGAAAGGAAAGAATACAAGGCCCAAATCCCAAAAGGAAATGTGACATGTCAAAGATCTAATAATTGTTAAGGTAGTTATTAAATATTTAACAACTTGACTATAAATAGACCGTTTACCAATGGAGAAAGAATCTCTACTTTCTCGTTTTCTTTAATACTCTTTTTCTCTCTACTCTTTGCTTTGAATACGTCTATTATTATTTGGCTAAGCTTTAGAGCGTCTCTACAGACTCATCGGTGTCTAATCGGAGGCGATGGAACTTAAGTCATTCCACCGGAGGTCATCGGAGCTAGTATGAAGAGATCGATGTTTGGAAATCCACACAAATATCTGGCACTGTCTGTGAGAAATTCATTCGGTTGTCCATGAAAGGCATCACCCACTTATTTTCTTACTCACAATCTCTACTCATACATAACAATCGGTTTTGTTTTCTAAACTTCGTTCTCTAGCGTTAAGTTTATGGTTTAATACTTCTATTACTTAAGAATCGAGCTTATTAATTCTATTTTCAATTTTAAATGTTATGATCAGGATGTCTTGATATTAAATAGTGCCGTGATTTTGCTCTTTTCTGCTAAATTTGTATCGGTAGAAGCTTAAAAGTTGATTATGTAGATATTCTATAGCTTCGTCACTTGATCTATGTTATTTTATAACAGTCTGGTAAATATGGTCGTTCATTGAATTTACTCTCCGTCATCGTAATTATTATATTATTATTGCCTTCGAATTCTTCTATCTCTTTAAAGTTTTGCATTTCATAAATATTCACGGTATTTGAATTTTTAATATACATTTTCATGAAGTTTTGACTGTTTCACCCTTCAACGCTATCTCTGAGTATAATCATCATTTACATTTTATTAATCTTTTAATGAGAGTTAAGATTCACTTAATAGAAACTTTTTCTCGTATGGTTATTATGTTACTCTTCAACACATTTGATAAACAATTTATCTTCAATTAAATCGTGTTATATGAAAGATCTATGCACAGATTTTCTTTGTGGATTTTGCTGAATTGAAACTTTCTTCCAAGTTTAAGGTACCATTATATTCTTCATTCTTAGACATTCTAATTAACATAGATGAACGAACTGAGCACAAGTTAGGAGAAGAAAAGAGCTCTGAGCATAAGAAGGCATTAGATGGAGTTGGAAAGAAGTCAGACAATGTACTCCAAGCCTTGATGGAGTATCAGCACCTGTCCAAGGTGTAAATGGAAGAGCAACGCCAAGAGAATGTGGAGTTGAAGGCTCGCCACGAGGAGATGGGTGAAAATGCCACACCTCAAGGCGTGATCGAAAATTCAATGGTCCCAACAAAAGACCAGCAAGTCGACAAACTTCCAAAGCAACCTGTCGAGCAAGAGTTGCAGCAAGCAAAGGAGATGCGGAAGCAAAATTCTGAGGGCTCTAGGACTAATGTCACATCCTTTAGAGCCTATGAGTTAATCAAAGAAGAAATGAGACGAGGGCCGGAAGAGTTGCATTTAGAAGTATGAAAGAATATTGGAGGCTTTTAAGGACTTAGCAATACAAGTAGCCAGGGGGATAACTCAATATCAATTCACTGACATAGTTTTGGCTGAACCTTGACCAGAAAAATCCAAAACTCTTAATTTTCAGTAGTTCAGTGGAAAAGGAGATCCACTACAACATGTTTTCCAATATCAAACACAAGATGATAATTAAAGGTGCTAATGATGCTTTGATGTGCAAGGTATTCCTGGCTTCATAGATTGGTCTAGCCTCGACTTGGTCCACATAACTCCTGATCAAAAGTATTGATAATTTCTTTAAGTTATGCGAAGTCTTTCTCGCTTGATACATCTGTAATAGACAAGGCCAGGTCACAGTGGCCGACCTGCTTCGAATCTTTAATGTAATGGTGAATCCCCCCAAATACCTCCTTGCCCGATTTACAACCGAGGTCCAGTTAATTGATAATTGTGACATGATGATTGCAGTACAGGCTTTTTATAAAGTCTTCATTCCCGAATCCAATTTTTTACTTGGATTTACTGAGGATGCCTCCCCTTGACATGATCGATATAATTGCCCGGGCATAAAGTCCCATTAGAGTTGAAGAAGACCGAGCCTGATGTGGAATGATTACCATGATCTCAAAAGGCCAAAGCTCGGTAAAGTGGTGCAGGACTGAAAAGACCATTTAATGGGGATAATGCCTAACCTCGACAAGATCAATGGCCAAAAAGACCAAGAAATGACAATAGATTGAGGGTTGACAATATACCGATGACTGATAATAAATGACGGTTGAAAGGATCTAGGAAGAAAACAGTCATCGCAGAATCTTATGAACAGAAAGATAAATCGAAGTTTTGTCGATTCCATAATGACTATGGTCATGTGACCAAATAATGTCGATCATTGAATGGTCAGACTGGAGCACTGGTGTTCAAAGGGCAGCTTGCTCATTATAAAAAAGAAGAAAAATACTCCGATGACTGACACATCAAAGGTGGTCGAGAAAGCACCACCTAAGATCAAGAAAGATAAGCAACCCCTAAGTTCAAGGTTTGATTTAGAGTGTGTACCCGTCATCTTGGGGCAACCGGAGATATGTGATAAACCAAAACAGGAAGAAAAGAAAGAACGACAACTTGACGAAAAACTAAAGAAGATTGAAACTCATGGCCATCAAGTGCAATTGTTGCCAAAGAGTTAAAACTTACAGTCCCAATAGCCTTTACTAAATAGGACCTAGCCAACATTTGTCTCCTACACGATGATCCCCTCGTCGTCAAGTTACAAATCGGAGAATTTTATGTTGATCAAGTGATAATAAATGGAGGAAGCAGTGCAGACATTTTGTTCAAAGATGCATTCGCAAATATGGGATTAGGCCTTGATCTGATATCTTCAAGCACTTCAACACTTCTTGGATTCGACAGTACAATGGTTCAACCCCTTGGTTCGATTACTTTTCTAGTCACAACAGCTGAACGAACCATAAAAGTTGAGTTTCTAGTCATTGATACGTCATCCCCATTCAATGCTATCATGGGAAGGACCTGGATCCATGCCACAGACTTGGATTACACAGTTGACATTCAAGCATGTAGGAAAAGATATCAAGAGGTGCCATAATTTAGCCTTTGGTGAGGATGCCACTAGAAGGGCTTTCCTGGCCCCCGTTGGGGACTTATAGCAACCAAAGGGCTAACTATGCTGGGGATAAAAGAAGAGTCAAATGAATGAGGGTCCATTAAGAAACTGATTGAAGTTCCCCTTGATGAGGCTAAGCTTGATAAGAAGGTGCTGGTGGGAGCCCAATTAGATGAAAAGGAGCATAATGCTTTAGTCGAGTTGCTATGGCAATACAAAGATATCTTAGCCTAGTCACACGAAGGCATGCTCAGAATGGACCTTGAATTTGCCTGTCATAATCGGAATTTAGACCCTACATACCCACCGGTTAAGTAAAAACAAAGAAGGTTTGCTCCTAAAAGAAATTAAATGATAAGTGACGAAGTATATCGATTTTTAGCCGCTGGATTTACCAAGGAAGTGAAATAAACAGCTTGGATCTCGAATGTGGTCATAGACAAAAAGAAGAATGGCAAATGGAGAGTTTGTATAAACTTCACAAACCTCAACAAAGCTTGCCCAAAGGACAATTATCTTGTGTCAAAATTTGACCAAATGGTCGACGCAACAACCAGTTTTGGGCACATAAGCTTCTTTGACGCGTACTTGGGATACAATCAGATCCCAATAAATAAGGCAAACCAGATCCATACTACATTCACTTATGAAGGAGGAATTTTCGCTCATTTTGTCATGCTATTTGGATTAAAAAATGTATGAGCTCCATACCAAAGATTGATTAACAAAATGTTTTCCAAGCAACTTGGGAAAACTATGGAAGCTTACATCGACAACATGGTGGTAAAGTCGAAACTAGCAAATTATCATTTAAAAGACTTGACTAAATGTTTTGATGTCCTCCAAAAGCATGAGATGCATTTAAATCCCACCAAGTATGTCGTTAGAGTGTCCCTTGGACAGACAGTTCCTTGGTTACATAATCAACAAGCGGAGGACCAAGATTAATCCCACTCAGGTTAAGATGTTGTCGAAAGTCCAGGAGCCTCAAACCATCCAAAATGTATAGAAATTACTTGGAAAATTACCACCTTAAATCGCTTCATACCTCGATTCTTTGATCGATGTCATCCATTCTACAAATATACAAAACAATCAGATGGGGCTGACTAGGGGGAAGAATAAAGAGAAGCATTCATTAAGTTGAAAGAATTTCTTAGTAATCCATCGATTCAATCGGCCCCACAACCAAGAGAGGTTTTGTACACCTACTTGGCCCTTTCAGATGTTGCCACAAGCGCAATGCTCTTTCAAGAAGAGAATCGCCAGCAAGAACCAGTCTTTTATGCTAGTCGAATGTTATCGATGCTGAGACAAGGTACACAGTCATGGAGAAGCGAGTTTTGGCTCTAGTAACATAGGAAAACATCTGAAGAATTACTTCAAGTCCTATACTATCATCGTCTTGATAGATCAACCCCTCAAAGCGGTCTTGGCAAATCCTGACATGTCTAGTCAATTGACTAAATATGCTATCGATTTAACAATCTACAATGTGAAGTTCCAAGCCCGAACGACAAAACAAGGGCAAGTATTAGCTGATTCTCTAGTCAAAATACATTCTTTCCAAGAGCCATTGCCACTTCCAGAGCCAATTATAGATGAAGACAAATCTCGAGTATTGCACAAAAATGTCACCTTGAATGGAAAAGGGCCAAAATTAGAATTGTTCTCCATGCATCTAGAATCATCTTAAAAGAGGCAATCAAATTAAATTTCCCAGCAACCAACAACAAGACAAAGCAGAGGCCTTAATATTTGGCCTCAAGAAGGCCCAAAAGCTCAGTATTAAGATGATTGATGTTCGAAGCGACTCTCAACTGATTGTAAAACAATTGAATAGCCAATACATGGCTGAGGATGAAAGAATGGCTGCATACAAGAACAAAAGGTACCTACTTCTCGACCAATCTTCGGTGACTCAAGTCCTTCGGGAACTCAATAGTCAAGCAAACGAGCAAGCTCATGCCACTTTAGCCTCAGAAGACATCATTCGAGAAAAAGCCTTCATCAGGGTCCTTGAGGAACCGTCCGTCACCTCAGCCTCTTAACCAAACAATAACTGCTAGACGTCAAGATCAAAGAACGATGCTGGGTGGACCCAATCATTGACTTTATGAATGATAGAACTGTGCCAGATGAAAAGACCTAAGCCAAAAAACTGAGGTTGAGGTCTGCACAATTCTTTTGATCAATGGCGTCTTGTATAAATGCTCTTATTTAGGACAGTACTTAAGATGTGTTAGGCCCAAAGAGGCATAGCTGCTTATGAGGGAAGTTCACGAAGGCATTTGTGGCAATCACTCGAGGGGTAGAAGCTTAGCTCACAAGCTCTAAAGCAACGGGTATTTTTGGGTCTATATGAGGCATGAGGCTAAAGAATTTATGCATCGATGTGATCAGTGGTCGTGATTCGCCCCATTAATCCATCAACCAATTAAATAGTTGAATTCAACCATAGCTCCTTACCCATAAGCCATTTGGGCGCTTGGCGTCATTGAGACCTTACCCACCACCCCCCAAGGGAAAAGGTATGTGCTTGTTGCAATGGATTATTTTACCAAGTGGGATGAGACAATTCCTTTTAAGACAATTGACATGAGTGACACAGTGAAGTTCGTATTCGAATATATTATCTGTGGATTTGGAGTCCTAAAGAAGCTCATTATAGAAAATAGAAGCCAATTCCAAAACAAGAAATTGCAAAAGTTTTGTGATGACTTTGGCATCAAGCTAAATTATGCCTCTCGAAGCTACCTTCAAGGCAATGGGCAAGCAGAAGCATCAAACAAGGTGATCTTTGAGAACATCAAGAAGAAGCTAGAAGATACTAAAGAAGCATGGCTAAAGGAACTCCCAAAAGTTCTTTAGGCCTATTGAACAACAAAACGGCGATCTATTGAGCAATCTCCCTTCACCATGGCCTATGGCACTAAGGCCGTAATTCCCACTGAAATCGATTTCCTTACTATCAGATCAAAGATCGCAAAAGATGAAAGAGCGAATGAAAAGTAGCTCACCCATAATCTAGATCTCCTCGAGGAGTTACGAGAGGTTGCTCAAATTCAAGTCGAAGCCCATCAGCATCATGTCAAGAATCAATATAGCAGAAAGGCCAATGCTCAACGTTTTGCCCCAAGGGAATTTGTCCTTAGATGGGCCATAGAAACTCAAGGCAAGCTCGGACCAAATTGGGAAAGACTATTTGTGATCGAAAAGTCACTCAAAACGGCTCTTACACCCTCAATAACCCTCGAAATGGCAAGCTAGTACCGCAAACTTGGAATGCACTATATCTTAAGAAGTATTATTTGTAATTAATTAAAGTTTTGTTTGTTTCTTTTTTGTTTCACAAAAAGGTGTACGACATATATTTTTTGTAAGAAATGAATGTTGCTTCTGAGTTCATTTTGATTATATCTTAATTCGTAATTATTATAGTCTGTTAAAAACTAGTGATTCAATTCCAAAATACAAAACTCAAGTATTGACCATTACTATGCAACCTAACCCCTACGCTATGAATTGCTCAATAAAAATAGCTTTCATTTCGATTAAACATTCTATACAATCAACAAGCATTACAATATCAAGATAATATAACCTTTCTGAAATAGGAAAAACATATTATCAAAAAAGCCTTAAGACCCTTTCTTTGAGCAAGAGCCATCTCCCATAACCTCGGAGCAGAAGAAACACTGGATGGGAAACGCGAGATAAAGGAGCGTCAATGCATGATCACGCTTTCAACATTTCGTTAAAAACAGGATAGACAAGACTCAACCCTAAAAATTTAGTTCAGCTTGACAAGGACCATGGTTCAATCCCTTGAAACCTAATAAAAGGCCAGCATTGAGCAATATGACCACTATAGCAATCTTTATTCACCCAGGAATAACTGTACAATCCCATCTGGAAGCCGTCTAGAATCGAGTGTCTAAGCTCGGTGAGATATCGTCATTTGCCTGAGACAACATACATGGTATAGATCTTGTGCGGAGAAGCAATGAGAATTAGCCAGTTTGTAATCTTCAACAAAAGATCTGTACCATAAAATTTATCACAAACCACTTCAGGCTCCTTTGTATACACTCCAGCAGATCAAGGATGCCAAGAATGCCACCTAATCACCAAAATCGTCAAACATGATTGACATCTAGCAAGGAAACTACTTGAACCTAAAGCTGACAACCTGATATTCCATACTTTTTGGCAAGAATATTGAAGTGCAATGAAAGCGACCATAGTCAAGAAATCGCATAACACTATTACAGACTGGGAATTCTACAACAACTAAAATACTGTATTGAAAACTTCAATCATGGTATAAAATCGAGTTTTCACAACGGTGTTTTACCGTCGTGGAACCTCAAAATAGGCACCAAAATGGGGTTGTGTTTCGCAGCTCTTTCACGATGGTTTTTTAGAAAAACCGTTGTGAGAGAAGAGAGTTTCCAGGACAATTTTGTCAAAAACTGTTGTGGAAACTCTATATTCCATGACGGTTATCTACAAAACTGTTGTGGAATAATGGTCCTCAACCATCACTTCCACGATGCTTTTTCACTAAAACCCACGTGAAAAATTGGTATTGCCCAAAAAAATTGACAAAATTTGTGATTTCCCATGGGATTGCTAGTCTCGTGTGTTATCCATTATAACAAGGCCCTGATTACGTACAAAAAATGATGTATATTGAAATTACAAGGTATTTACAAGATCATTTACATTTATGCTATTTTGAAAGAGGTGTTTATCTACTATCTCTATCTAAACATGACATACCTATTTACAAATTGTACCCACTCTAATCTAACTTCATTTATATCCGTACTAAAAATATTTCTTCTCAGGGCTTGTATACCACCAGTAATTATATCTCGCGTGAAATGTAGAATAAAAAAACAACATTCTACATTTTCTTGTTGTCTTAGACACTGACATCTAGAATATAGCATTCTGTTTGGTCAGTTTATGACACCGCTTCTCGCTTGAAGCTTCCAATCGTTAAGCGCCCTAACAATGTAGCATGGTTAAATGAATTAATAGACAATACAATTGTGTAAAACTCAAAACAGTTAATTTTATAAGAGAACATTAAAACCTACAACCTCGTAACTGATACAAAATCATCACGTGGTGGGTGTCCGAGATTAAACTAATATATTTAGTCCCCCCATAGCGAAATAAGTGCCAACATCCAACGTTCTCCAAAATTGTATGGCATGAAGAATAATTTCCCCCTTAGTGCTTGAGCTAATAAGTGGAGGAATGATGTGGCGCATTCTCTACAATCACTTTGTATGTCTCTTGTAGCACTTGAAACAATTGCCAGAGATATAAAGCCGAAATTGTACGCCTTACCATGAAGTTCACAATATTTTGCCAAAAAACTACAAAAAAAAAAAAACAATACAGTCAATTATTTGAAGGCACCTCACAGCTCTACCTACATTTTAAAATTTATGAATTAAGGATAGAATTATCACCTGAGGTATACCATGATATAATTTGCCCCAATTTGATCAAAATTGATGAAGTAGTAAACATCTTCATACCCCACATAGATAGGCAATTCATTGCCTATGACATTTCCAGTATCGAGCATTGAATCGTCGACCCATCGCGCATGAAAGAATGTGCGTATAAAGCCAACTGTATAAATTTTGAAGATACTAAAGCAAAATTAAATGCAGGCAATGGCTCATTTGCAACGGGTTGTTCATGTTCTTGTTCTACCTAAGTTGTGATTGTCTTGCTTTTGTAGAGCTTTTTTTTTTTTGGCATTTCTTTTCGCTTAGATCTTGTGGAACGTGGCTAGGCGCTCACTCGTCTTCGTCATTGCAACGACTTCAACTAAACTCTTCAGCCATGCGACGAAGCTTCCAGTGGCTTCGCCACAATTGTTGCGTCAAATGTTGGAACAAGCAATTTAGTTGTTCTAACTCTGATGGTAGTTAGGCTAACGCGCATGTTTTCTTCCCCTAATGGTTTTCCATGGACTGTATCAGTTGGAAGCCTCTTCACCCATGCCTTCCCAAGCTCAACAAGTGCACACCCACCATTAATTCTATCCTCAACAAAGAGCCTACATTCTTGACCTTGTTTAGGCTCTTGATGATGAGGTGACAATTGGACTTCTGGAGCTTATGGAGCTTCTACTACATTGTCGGAGGGTTACAACTAGCCTTGAAACTGTTGCATTGTGAGATGCTATCATCTATCGACTTGGCACGTCCTTGGGAAATGAGCTCAATCATAAGAGCTCGTAGTTCTACGATTTCCATATGCATCTTTGACATTTGGGAATTCAATTTCGAACCTGATTGGAGGTCAAAGTATTAAGACTACTTCACATACTTAGATTGACCACAAACACGTCCTGAATGTTCTGGTTTCCTAGTGCCCTCGTCAAGATGTCATCGTCACCAATAGATTGAAAGCTCCCTTGACTTTGTTGCATTGTGTACTCATCCTGTAAAACAACAACAAAACCATGTTATTCTTAAAATCCTTCAACAGGTATTAACTTGCAAATTAATTGTTTGTGTTCAATGAACTTACAATCAAGTTTTCAATTTTTGCTACTCTTGGATTTTTAAACTATCCATTAGGAGCTTAACATGATTTTACCCACAACTCCTCCCGTATTGGTAGCGCGGCTGTCTTAGCTAACTATATTACGCTATGTTAGTAACATATCAATGATAGAATAATTGATATATGTAATACGAGTAAGATATTAACATACCAATGATTGTTTGAGCTCTTTATATTTGACTCGGCCAACCATAGAGCAATATTCATTTTTCGCTCTTATTTTTCTTGCATTTGATGGTAGAAGTTGGAATTCGACAGAATATCGATAACTCACAAAAGCTTCCTAATCATCATTGTTTATTGAAGGGTAGTAGTGTACTACCGTAGGAGGTCGCTGATATACATTTTCATCCTCCTCCTGAATGGAAAGGTATGGTTGTATAAAGGCAACATAGAGGTCAGATCTAAACCCCTTTGCTAATTCGCCACAAACCTTCAAAGCCTTTTTCCTATACCAATCGTCAACTGTGAATGCTTCTTAAATCCATATAGCCTTCAAAGCCTTTTTGCTAAATCACATCTTTTATTTGTTCTAAATCCTTAGATGTCCAATCTTTAATCCATATAGAATGTGTTCTCAACTAAAGACTCCAATCCAACTGCTTAATTCATGGCTGGGTACACATTCCGGTTGGCCTTTTGAACCAAACGTCACTTCTATTCTTAAACCTTTCTTTTTCATGTGATGAACTTTTTTCATCAAAGTAGCTCTTTGCTCAAAATCTACTTTGGGATCAAATTTGGTTCGCCTTCATGGCTTACTATGTTGTTTTCCCTTGATATATTGAGAGGAAGATGGAATACACTCTTCGTACTCCTCCTCATAGTGGTCATTATCGATCTCTTAAGACATTTTACCTGTTCAAAGTAAGCAAAAACTAACATACACATACTAAAAATCACATATTATAAATTTACATATTAAAAAATCATATGTTATAAATTCACATATTATAAATTCACATATTAAAAAATCACATATTATAAATTCACATGTTAAAAAATCACCTATTATAAATTCACTTATTATAATATCACATATTAAAAAATTACATATTACAAATTTACATTTTCAACAATCACATATTATTAGGGGGGACGGGCAGGTGGGGGGTGGGGGAGGGCAGGGGTAGGGAGGGGCGGGCCGAAGGGGACGAGGGACAGGGGTGGTGTAGGGGTAGGGGGGAGGCGGCGGGGAGGGGCTGGGTAGGGCAAGGCAGTGGGGGAGGGGGAGGGGCGGGGCGGAGGCGGGGTGAGGCATAGAGGGAGGCAGGGGTAGGAGGTATTGTTAGACGTGTATGTCTTAAGGAGTAAAATGTAATATGTTTTTGGAGACATGTTTTATCAATAAAGAATTTATTTATTATTTATATACCAAATCTTGTCCTCTTTACATTCATATTTGTTGAATATATGTTAAGCAAATAATAGCCTGAGATTGTTGGTTTAAACCTTTAAGAATTGGGCATATGATGGATAGATTATGTGAAAGACATGATTCTTAAGGTGACGGTCTAAATCATAAGATCCACAATCGAGGGAATAAAGTTGGGCGCTTTATTCATGTAAAGATTATTATGTTGTCTACATCCCTATTGGGAGATGGTCTGTCATGGCTATCAGAGGTGGACTCTGTGAATAGAAACATTGGTACATTGTCATAGGTAACGATGTGTTAGATCGGGACATAAGTGAATTGATTTGGATTAATAATTCTATCTCAACAAATTAATTCACTTTAGACAATCATTTGTATTGTATCTTAATTCTGAGATGAATAGTGGGCCCATTGTCTTGACTTGTGTCTTTTAATGTGCCAAAGGGTGACATCCACATTTTAATAGTGGTACACATGTTGATACATTAGAGGCATGACTCTTGATAGCGTAGACCTATTATTCATAGATATGGAATCCATAGTTCCTCTTTAGGAGTAGTTGATAACCTCTTATATACGTTATCTTGTAATTAAAAAACTAGAGCGCTCAATCATTTGGATACATAGGTGTAATCGCATGGTATACCGTCTTTAGATAATAAGTTTTTCGATGGTGAGATAATAGAACGTAAGATAAAAATAATCGCAAAAGTAAGACAAAATTTGTCCTTAAGCCGATTATGGATAATCCTATCGGGATACGATACATTATGATATGTCATGGAGACTTAGATGTATGAGCTTTGTAATTCTATATAATTCGAGAGTACAACTCCAAGCTTTTACTGGAGTAGCATTGGAGTTGATAATTATGAAATGTATATCTGGGATATTGGGTTTCATAATTATCAGGAGCTTGATCTATATAGCTCCGTTTGGTCCCATTTGCTAGCTCATAAAAACTCTGTAACAATACATGTTTTTTCAATAATTGGTGACTTATGTTAGATTTATCAGATTGGCTGAAATTTGATAAAAGAAGATAATTCATGTTTGTTTATCGGTTAAATTAATGTTGTGATAAAATTAATTCAAGATAAACTAGTTGAATTATTGAAATCAGATAATTATTGTCTGTTTATCAGTTGATTTAATTCACTACAAGAAATTGATTACACGACCGTTTCCTAAAAACAGTTGTGGTAAAGTGAAAAAAGCGCAGCGAGTTACGCCCATGAAAATGAAGACCGTTGTGTGATAGGGCCCAAGCTACCACGACTTGTAGAATTATCAAAAATTTATGCATATAGCGTGTCAAACTTGTGTTTTGGAAAATACTCTGGTATAAAAATTTTAAAATTCTGTTGCATACTATTTTTCTAATAGGTATAGGGCGAGGCGATAGGGGAGGGTGGGGGCAAAATGATGGGTGTGGCGGCTGTGGGGGAGTGGCAGGGTGAGGCCACGGGGGAGGGGGAGGGGGAGGGGCAAGCCGGAAAGGGAACGACGTGGCAATGCGAGGCGGAGGGGGAAGCAAGAGAGGGGGAGGTGTGAGGCAGGGCGAGGCGGAGGGGGAGGTGTGAGGTGGGGCGAGGTTGAGGGGAGGCGAGGGGAGGGAAAGAGGGAAAGAGGAGGGAGAAAAGGAGGTTTCACTTACCAATGGTGGAGGCGACGCGACACGACAGCGACAGTGATGGCGACGGTTGGAGGCGATGACGGGGGAGGTGACGCAATGGCGATGACGACAGAAGGAAAGAGAGCCTAAGATAGAGAGAGAGAAAGAAACTTTTAAAGAGAGAGGGGGCAGCTGCACGAAAGGGGATCGGTTTGAAAATAGTGAGGGGGTATGCGAATTTCAAAAAATATAGTGCCCTAGATGGACATTACACAATGGTTTTTCCTAGAAACCATCATGTAATGTTAAAGCTTACCCGACAGTTTCTAAATAAACCGTTGTGTAATCTGACCTTACACGATAGTTTTTAAAGAAACCGTCATAAAAGACCTACTTTTTATGACGGTTTCCTAAGAAAACCATCATAAAAAAAGGTCAAATTTATACATAACTTTTTCTCTTCTGCCTAAGGTGGCCAGCCCGTGTGTTAAGCATCCAATGGCCTAGAATGTTAATCTGACCATAAACAGATATCTCAAACCCTTTAAAAAAGAGAAAAATGAAACAATGAAATATATTTAAATAAATTAACAATTTTTTTTCTCTTTTTTTCATTGGTTCCTTAATACATGTCCATTCCACATCTTCACAAAGTGCAAAACATCATCTTCAAAATTATCTATCTCTTCAATCAGTGGCAATCCCTTTGTGAATGAAGGGATTTCTATGCAATCCTCAGCAGCTTCTTCACCATCAATAACTACTCTTGGCTTCATCAGGACGACTAGAGACAATTCCATGTCTTGGGGATCCGTAGTATAAAAAATTTGGATTGCTTGTAATCTCCCATAATCAAGTTCCCAAATGTCTTCAATGAAACTAAAGTAGTTCATGGTCCTATATACTGGATTCTTGTCCTTGGCAGAGGCAATATGCATAGCTTTGGCAAGGAAAGTCACTGCTATTTTGGACATGATGCTTCTCATCTCTTTCACGAGTGTAGAAAGTGTAACTATTTATGAAGTATGAGGTATACCTTGTAATTACCGACGATGGTCTTCTACCTAGGTTCTTCAAGTTTTGTGACATGCCTCTATCTTATTATATGAGCACTTGCCATCGAGGTGTGCTCTAATCCACAACCGAAAGGTCCGGTTGTGTTTATCTTGCAACCACTTCTCATTTCTTGCTCTTTTTGGGTTTGCCTTTTTTAATTTGTTCATATGCACCTCAATGAAAGGCTCCACTTTATTAGCATTGTACAAGACATAAAGACAAGCTTGCTTCCACTCCAATCAATTTATCAAGGAAGGATTGCTAGTAGATAGACCCCTAGCCTCAATAATTATAGTCTTTAGCACCCCAATTGCTTCCGCATTAGACAAGTACTCGAAGCAAAATTCAACCGATTCCTCACCTATGTAACTTTCTACGATAAATCCCTCCCCCCTATTTTGATTCTTCACATAGCCCTTCAAAACCTTCATATATCCTTCAAATAGGTACATCCATCTCAAATACATCGGTTGGTATAATTTAACTTCACGTATTAAGCGCACCGTTAGATGAATCATGATGTCAAAAAATACCGGTAGATAATACTTCTCAAGCATGCATAAGGTTTGTACCAACTCTGATTGCAGTGAATCTAGCATAAATTGATCAATTACCTTAGAGCATATTGAATTAAAGAACGAGCACAACTTGGTAATTGCAAATCTCATATCCTTTGTTAGAATTCCCAGCAAAGCAAGTGGTAGTAATTACTTCAGCAACACATGACAATCATGTGTTTTCATGTCAATAAGTTTCAAATCCTTCACTGACACTAACTTTTTAAAGTTTGAAGAATAGTCGTCTGACACTTTCAACGAAGCAAGCCATTCACAAAGCTTTCTCTTTTTTGCTCTTGATAATGTGTGCTTCGTCGGAGGTAAGTAAGTAAGATTCCCACTTTTCTCGAGAAACAAATTTCTACGAGATCCAACCGCCCTTTTTCACCATCCATAGTCTTGCCCAGAATGTTAAGCAACGTGGCGACTATGGATTCACAAACATTTTTCTCAATATGCATAACGTCCAAGCAATGACAAACATAAAGTGTCTTCCAGTATGGAAGATCAAAAAAGATTGATCTTTTTTTCCATGGTCCGTCGATCAGCGGCTCATCCTTACCTCACTTTCTCTTCCTAAATACCACTTTTATATTTTTTACCATTTTAAATATTTGTTCACCCGTCAAAGGATGAAGAGGGTCTCTTTCTTTACTGTTGCCATCAAAGACTTTCTTTTGTTTGCAGTAACGATGATCTCTTTGTAACCATCTTCTATGACGAAGAAACATAGTTCTCTTACCATTTTCCAACCATTTGTGAGACATTTCCTTCATACAAATAGGACAACAAATAAAACTCTTCACCAAATAACCAGAAAAATTACCATATGTAGGGAAGTCGTTAATTGACAGAGTGTGAACATCTCTTCTCAGTAAGCATCTCTAATGTCGACTCTATTTTCCTATAACTTTTTTAGGTTATCAATTAACAGTGCCAAGTATACATCAATGTCATTGCCTAGTTGGTGAGGACCAAAACTAATAAAGACAACATCAAAAACTTTTGCTTCATGCATATCTGTGGAAGGAGATTGTAGTTATCAAATATTATGGGACAAGTGCTATGCCTATTACTCATGTTCCCATGTAGGTTCATTCCATCCGTCGACAAAGTGAAATGTATATTTCTTAGATCCACACTAAAGTCAAGATGATCGCTTTTAAAAGTCTTCCATTGTGATGAATCTGTTGGGTGTCTAAGAATACCATCGTCCACCCGTTTGTCATGATGCCATGTCAAATTCTTGGCATGTTCTCTGTTTCTGAATAAATGCCTCAAACATAGTACCGGTAGAATGTACCATAACACTTTCTTTGGCACTGCATTCTCGCCGTCTTTTGGCTCCTTTCCTTGCTTTCACCTTTCTTGTTGACAAACCAGATAATAATTATCGTCCTCATACTCATTCATATAAAAAGCACAATCATTTTTACAAGCATGAATTTTCTCATACTCCATTCCCAAAGTGCTTAAAGTCTTCTTAGCCTCATACATATTAGTTGGTAATTTATTGCCCTCTCGATAAGCCTTCCTAAAATTTCAAAAGTTTTATGAAACTAAAATTTGACCACCCACCCAACACTTTCAAATTCCATAATTCAACTAAAGCAGACAATTTGATGAAATTAATACACCCCTCATACACGGGTGTCTCGGCATCATTCATTATTAACTTAAATAAATCCGAACTGTGCAAGAAGTGTTCTTCCAAATCATTGACCATGTTAACTATATTGTCATGATCATCCATATTATCCTTCACAATAGCTTCATTTTCTTTACTTACTAAAGTTGGATTGAAATTAAACTCACCATGAAAATGCCATATTTGATAACTACTTATAATTTCATTTCAAAATAAATGTCCTAACAACTGGAATTGGATGCAATCTATGGTTTTCACATTGAACACAAGGACGTTGAATTTGATCACCATTGGCATGACTTTTGACAAAATCCAACAACTCTTCCACACCATTCACATTTTCCTAGACAATAAAAAATCTCACATTTCTTTCCTATCCATTTCGCAAGTCCTAAATCAAAATAAGAAATAATAATTCAATTAAAATTACATTCACAAATTATACATATCCACCATATTCTAATCATAAAACAAAACATTCACCTATTATAAAACAAATTACACATAACCATCATAAAACAAATAAATCATACCTATAATCCACAATACAATAAACATGAATTAAACAACAAAATCAACAACAATTTATCAATTTCTAATAAAAACTTACAATTAGGAATAAGATTAAGGAGTGTAGAGATGGAGAGGGACGACGGCAGTAGTTTCAGAGAGGTCTGTATTCGTATTTGAGAGGTAAGATTCTAATTTTTGGTTGATTATTGATGTAAGAAAGGGGTTTTAAGTGAGCTACCACGATGGTTTTCAAAAACCATCGTTGTATGTACCATCTTTTATCACAACGGTTGTCTGATTGTAGATGCCGTCCATACCTACATTTTTTTTTCTTTTATCACGATGATTTTTAAGAAAAAATCATTAAATAGAGGTCGTATAATCTTGAATTTGTTGTAATGTATAAAAAAAAAAAAAAAAAAAAAAAAGACAACAAATGGCAAACACTAGAATAATCACTAGCAAGATCAAACTCTGATTCAAGAGGGTCAGTTCTTTAAATGCCAAAAGCATATCAAAACCTACGGTCCAAAAACTAGAATTCAAGCATAACTAGTGTTTTTTCTAATAAGGAATAGCCATCTAAACCCCCTTATTTATAGGAAAAATCCTAGAGTGAACCATGGTAACTCACTACAAATGCCCGTTACATCCCATCAAAATTTTAGATAAGTCGACAAATCTTTGACCCAACCATTGAAGCAATATTTGTAAAAACAAAAAGATTATTACACAACAAAAAGCATATTTCGTTCAACCCAAATTCAAAATAACATTTGTTAAGATGTTATTTAAGGACAATATCCTATTAATAGTGTGATTCAAAACATGAAGCTGTAGAACATACATCCATTTGGGGAAAGCATTAACTCCAAACTTATCGAGATTACAATCTACCCTTTGCCACATTTGTTACATGTAAGAAAATCTGACCAAATTACTCTTTGCCAACTCACACACAATTCTCATGATTTTCTAACGTGCATGAAGGTCTTGTCTTATCTCCAAACAGTACCAACTATAGCTTTTAAAAACGACAAGACCATACTATAGAAAAACATTCAAATCATGATAAAATAAACTGGAAATGATGCAAAAGATCGAACAACATCCATATTAGCATTTAGAAATTCTAAAGTACAAAAGTTTCATATTGACAAGACACCAAAAGTCACAATCTAAACAAAGGCTACAAAAATAAAAAAAATTTAAAAATTAAAAAATTAAAAACAAATTCAACCTTAAGGTTTCCACAGAAACTGCACATCTAAAGGCATGGGCTCTAACGATGAACTCGAACTTAACTCAAAGATTCACCAAAAAAGGGGTAAAGTCCCAATGTGCTTCCCCAACTCAATAAACGCCAATCATGATCACATTGTCGTCTGACTCGTTGTGTCCATCAGGTTCACGACGTGCTCTTAATCACCTGCCATAAGAATAAGTCAAAGGCTTATAAAACCATTAATTAAACATCACAGATCGAAATAAAACCTCCTTACCAGCTAAAGGCACCAAGGCCTACACTAGCTCCTAAGTCGATTCGACCTCTCGGGCCATAATTAAACTACTAGACATGCCGGCTATAGCTCGACCAGATGATTGATCTGTTAGTTGATTGGGCAATTAATAACAACCATAAAATATTGAAAACGGAAGCGTATTGGATCGAATTCAATACCTCCAGCCATTGTGTTTAATGCTCTGTTTTCCACCGAATTTGCACACTGTGTTCCTCCGTGAAAATGTTGTTTTCTGGGCACTCACAATTCTCACTTGATGGTGTAATTTTTGTTGTTCTAAAAAGTATGCCTAGGGACCAGAGAATTTAATACCGTGACCATCACACGGGTGTAACGGTTACCAACCGTTACAAGAGACAGTTGAATCTCACGTGAGCCAAATCCGTATCACGTGGGCAGCACATATCACGTGGGCAACACGAATTTTTTAACATTCTCCCACTTGGCTCATGTATTACATCAACTGCTATAAAGAGAAACAAAATACATGAATCATGGCGACAGGTCCTCTAAATAACGAGTATTATCTTCCATGTATCACAATATATCTTGTTTCTTAGATTTTCTATCTTATCTTAATGAATAAACCCCATGTTTATTCTAGGTCCTAAACTTTAGTGATATTTCTCATAAATAAAGTTGCGCACTTAATTGAAGCTGAAAAGAGAAATTATCATAAATATAGAGTTTCACAACAAGTAATTCAAAATTACATAAGGGAACCAAGTCCCATTCTATCCACATGATCCCTAAATTTTACTGGTGGCATGCCTTTAGTCAAGGGATCGGCAATCATCAATTCAGTGCTTATGTGTTCAATGACCACTGCTTTATTCTTAACACGCTCTCGTATGGCCAGATACTTAATGTCGATATGTTTGCTTCGACTACCGCTCTTGTTGTTTCTAGCCATAAAAACAGCAGCTGAATTGTCACAGAATATCTTCAGCGGCCTAGAGATAGAATCCATAATCCTAAGCCCAGAAATGAAACTCTTGATCCATACACCATGTGAGGTAGCCTCAAAACAGGATACGAACTCGGCCTCCATAGTGGAAGTAGCAGTCAAGGTTTGTTTGGCGCTCCTCCATGAAACAGCTCCACTAGCTAGCATGAAAATGTATCCGGAAGTTGATTTCCATGAATCAATGCAGCCAGCAAAGTCAGAATCAGAGTAGCCAATGACTTCCAAGTTGTCAGTCCGTCTATACATAAGCATGTAGTCTTTGGTTCCTTGTAGGTACCTCATCACCTTCTTTGCAGCCTTCCAGTGGTCTAATCCTGGATCACTCTGATATCTGCCCAACATTCCTACAGCAAATGCAATGTCAGGTCTTGTGCAAACCTGAGCATACATAAGACTTCCAACAGCTGAAGCATATGGAATGTTGTGCATCTGTTCTCTTTCAAGGTCATTTTTCGGGCACTGATTCAAATTGAATCTGTCACCCTTCACAATGGGAGCTATACTCGGTGAACAATTTTTCATCCGAAATCTCTCCAAAACTTTGTTGATATAGGCTTCTTGAGACAGACCCAAAGTGCCTTTATATCTGTCTTTGTGTATCTTAATGCCTATAACGAAGGATGCATCACCCATATCCTTCATGTCAAAGTTTTTAGAGAGGAATTGTTTTACCTCATGTAGCATACCCTTGTCATTGGTTGCAAGTAAAATGTCATCCACATATAGAACCAGGAAACAGATTTTACTCCCACTGACCTTCTGGTATATACATTGATCCATGATGTTCTCTACAAATCCAAATGAAGAGATGACATCATGAAATTTCAAATACCACTGACGGGAGGCCTGCTTTAACCCATATATGGATTTCTTAAGCTTACATACCAACTGCTCACCATTACTAGAGGAGAATCCTTCTGGTTGTTTCATATAAACCTCTTCCTCTAGTTCACCATTGAGAAATGCCGTTTTCACATCCATCTGTTGTAACTCTAAGTCAAAATGAGCAACAAGTACCAAGATGATGCGGAGAGAATCTTTCTTGGATACAGGAGAAAAGGTCTCCTTGTAGTCGATTCCTTCTTTCTGAGTGAATCCTTTGGCCACGAGTCTTGCCTTATATCTTTCGATGTTGCCTAATGAGTCTTTCTTCGTTTTATAGACCCATTTACACCCTATGGCTTTTGCACCATCAGGCAACTCGACAAGATCCCAGACTCCATTGGATGCCATAGAATCCATTTCATCCTTCATTGCATCGTACCAAAGTTTCGATTCTTGGCAACTTATGGCTTGTGAAAATGTTTCGGGATCATTTTCGGCTCCAATGTTGTACTCCGATTCTTGTAAATACACAACATAATCACTAGAAATTGCCGATTTCCTTTCTCTAGTAGATCTCCTTAATGTTGGTTCAACATTTTCCTGAGGAATCTGTTGTCCAACTTGTTGCTCAATTGTTTCTGTTGGTTCTTGAGCAACTTGACCTTCTAGATTATTATCAGCAATTTGTGGAACCTCAATGATCGGTTGCACAACACTCGGTTGAACTATAGGAGTGCTATGAACTATGATCAACCTATCACTTGATGTAGATGGTTGAGCTTCAGTATGATCTCCTTCAGAAACTATGTTCCGAAATTGATCGCTCCCACTAATCAAGTCATTCTCAAGAAACTTGGCGTTCCTTGATTCCACAAATCTAGTGCTATGAGTTGGACAGTAGAATCTATATCCTTTGGACCTCTCGGCATATCCAACGAAATATCCGCTAATGGTCCTCGGATCTAGCTTCTTCTCTTGTGGGTTGTATACTCTTACTTCAGACGGACATCCCCAAACGCGTATATGTCGCAAACTCGGTTTCCAACCTTTCCATAACTCAAATGGCGTCTTTGGGACAGCCTTAGTCGGAACCCGGTTTAATATATACACAGCCGTCTTAAGAGCTTCAGTCCACAAGGACTTAGGTAGGTTGGAGTTACTCTGCATACTCCTCACCATGTCCATTAATGTTCGGTTTCTTCTTTCTGCTACACCATTCTGATCCGGAGAACCAGGCATGGTGTATTGGGCAACTATCCCATGTTCTTGAAGAAACCTTGCAAATGGACCTTGAGCTTGTCCATCCTCAGTGTATCTACCATAATATTCTCCACCTCTATCTGTCCTCACGATCTTTATTTGTTTTCCGCATTGTTTCTCTACTTCAGCCTTGAAAACTTTAAAGGCGTCTAATGCTTCGTCCTTTGTATGAAGCAAGTAGAGATACATGTACTGTGAGTAATCATCTATGAAAAAGATGAAGTATCTCGGACCATATGAGTCCATTACTGGACTACAAATATCTGAATGTATGATTTCTAATATTTCTGAACTCCTCTTGGCACCTTTCTTAGACTTGTTGGTTAGCTTTCCCTTAATGCAACCCACACAAGTCTCGAAGTCAGTAAAATCCAAAGTACTAAGTACTCCGTCAGTCACTAACCTCTTGATTCTCTCAATGGAGATATGTCCTAATCTCCGATGCCACAACATAGAGGAATCCTCATTTATAACACAACGTTTAATGCCAGATTGAACATGCATAGCAGTATGATGTGGTTCATTTTGCAAGTTAATTGAGAAAAGACCATCAGACAAAATACCATTCCCAACAAGATCAGATTTATAAAATAAACTGAAACATTTGTCTGAAAAAGTAAAGGAATATCCCAAATGTACAAGTCTGGAAACAGAAATCAAGTTCCTAGAAAAGTTTGGAACATAAAATGTCTTATCCAATTCCAAAGTAAAACCACTACTTAAAACTAAGGTGCATGTTCCGATGGCTTCCACATGTGAACGCATCTTATTTCCTGAAGAGATGCTAAGCTCACTTCCCAGTGGCTTCCTTAGTTTTCGCATACCCTGCAAGGTATTCGAAACATGGATTGTAGATCCAGAATCAATCCACCATGTGTTATAAACAACATCAATCATATTAGATTCATAACAAACCAATGAGATTGAATTACCTTTCTTCTCAAGCCAACTCTGAAATTTTGTGCAATCCTTCTTCATGTGTCCCTTCTTTTTACAGAAGAAACACTTGGATTCCTTCTTAATGACAGCTTTGGGAGGCATTTTACTCTTCCCTTTGTCCTTGGCCTGATGTTGGTCTTGATTCTGATTCTTTCCTTTCGTGGTTGTAAGTGCAGTTTCACCCATTTCCATTACAAGCCACCCCTCTTCCTGAGTACACATGGTCAGAAGTTCATTTATTGATCATTTGTCCTTATGTGTATTGTAGGAAATCTTAAAGGGCCCATATTGTTTTGGTAGGGTGTTCAGAATGTAGTGCACCAGGAAAGATTCAGACATATCCACCTCAAGGTTCTTTAATTGAGGCGCTATGTCCCTCATCTCCATGATGTGCTCACGCACACCTCTCACACTGGTGAGCCTTAAGGATGAGAACCTCATGATTAGGGTGCTGGCAAGTGCCTTATCTGAAGTTTCAAATTGCTCATCAATGGCTTTCAGTAATGCCCGGACCTTGTCATACTGTTCGACGGAACCACGTATACCAGCAGAGATTTTGGTCTTTATGAACATGACGCTAAGGCGATTAGATCGCTCCCAACGTTCATAAAGAGCAATCTCATCCTGAGTGCTGGTATCAGTAATTACGGGCTCGTCTTTCCTTATAGCATAATCAATGTCCATCCACCCTAAGTGAAGGAGTATTCTCTCCTTCCAGACCTTGTAATTATCCCCTTTCAGCTCAGGGATATCACATCGTACATCAGAGAAATTCACAGGTTGTATGACTGCATAATTAAAATAAACATGCTTATGATCAAAATATCGAGGCTATTAAACATAAATCATGCTTTACCAATGTAAATCATGCATAATATCATGAATCTATGACATAAAACTTGCCTGTGGGCTAGAGTTTTAATTCAATTAGATTCATTTAATTGTATGATAAAACTATCAAATTATGTTCCCTTTTCTAATCCCTGTGGGTAAATCAGAAAATATAATTTGATATTTTATCCTAATCAGTTATATCAATATAATAAAAATTCCTGTGGGATAAAATTTATTATATTAAGTACAACTAATTATAATAAATGTCCTTTACCCAAATGTGATCCTAAACAAATTAATATATAATTTTACATAATTAGAGTTGCTGTGGCTAAGCTCCAATTATTAAAAAATTATATGGATCACTTAGACATTTTATTTTGTTCACAATTATTCATGAAAATTGCATGTTCTCTAGGCAATATAATAATTATGAACGAAATCATAATTTGTGCTAAAGGAGTTAATTAACTTAATAACATGCATAGTATAACTCAAAACAATGCATATAACAAATACTTGGCACATAATGCTTAAATTAAATTTCCCATGAAATTATTACAAGAATTATGTGCATATCCAAAAACCAAAATTAAAATTTTTTTTTATTTTATTTTCGGATTTTTTTTTTTTTTCGCCAAAACGGCGTCGTTTCATTTGAGGCGGGGGGGGGGGGGGGGGGGGGGGGTCCCTTAAACGGCGTCGTTTCGCTGAAGAGGGGGGGGGGGGGTCCTCAAAAACGGCGTCGTTTCGCTGAAGGAGATTCTCGCGCCCGCTAAAAACGACGGGTCATTTTGCTGCCGAATGCAAAACGACATGTCGTATGGGTCGTCTTCAACCTCCAGCCGGGTCGTTCTGACCCGGCTGCGACCCGCGGACCCGTAGGAAAACCCGACGGTTTCTCTCCCCTCCGACGTCAATTTCAGGCGTTCCAAATCCCAAAATGCTCAGAAATCAATAATACAATGATTTATGAATTCAAAATACATAATTAACCAAGTATTCAAATTAATCAATATATGCTTTTCACGGCCAAAAATCCGGCATGCACAGACCGGAAAAACATGTCGAATTTCTCGGTTTTTTATCATGAAGCATCAATAAAACATTAACCCAATGGTTTTATAGCAATAACATTGAAAAAATATCAAGAAAAAACAAAGTCCAATTCACGGTACAAAAACCGTGGGAAAACAGAATTTTCGTTGAAAATTTGAACATCAAGGCAGAGGTTTAAATGCTCTGATACCAAATGTTAGTTGGTTGGGCAATTAATAACAACCATAAAATATTGAAAACGGAAGCGTATTGGATCGAATTCAATACCTCCAGCCATTGTATTTAATGCTCTGTTTTCCACCGAATTTGCACACTGTGTTCCTCCGTGAAAATGTTGTTTTCTGGGCACTCACAATTCTCACTTGATGGTGTAATTTTTGTTGTTCTGAAAAGTATGCCCAGGGACCAGAGAATTTAATACCGTGACCATCACACGGGTGTAACGGTTACCAACCGTTACAAGAGACAGTTGAATCTCACGTGGGCCAAATCCGTATCACGTGGGCAGCACATATCACGTGGGCAACACGAATTTTTTAACATGATCTACAACCTTGGCACTAGCAGCTTGACTGCCAACAAGTTTCCTAAAAGCTTTCGTCAAATCTTTGGAATAAAACTTAACACTATAGTTACCAACCTCCAACTTCATCAACTGATCATAAAGATGAAGTTTTCGTATACTTTAGATGATTTAGGAACCCTACTCGACAAACTAATCGACGCCATTGTCATAACCCACTCAATATGCCTTAGCCATCTCAATCTCGATGTGATGTTGACACAGCCACTTCAAGCATAGTTGAGCCTCCTTTGTGTGCATGCTCTTAACCTCCAAATCCTAGATCCTGTCTTTTAGAGTTAACATATTGGCCTTGTAATCTTTGTTCTCTACCTCACAATTTCACACTCCTTCACTTGCGTCAACTCGACCTTATGTTTTTCATTCTCAATCCTTTACCTCTCGACCTGATTTTTTTGGCGTAGATGACAGAGAATCTGGAGCTCAAATCCCCATGGCTATAAACAAAACCATTTAACTCCACGAATCACTCAATTCTTCATTATTGAAAGCTTTAAATTGAAAAATTGATATCGGAGTGAAACGCTCCTTTTTTAATGTCAGCAAAGCATCTAAATTCTCAAGACCATCGCTTGTCATAACCTCCTTAATCTCCCTGAGATTTTGCTCATCGGCTATTATGAACAATGGGTGATGAGGACCGATCTAAAGTTTGCCCTAAGCAAACTCCCTCTTTTTCAAAAACTAGAATAAATTGGATGAAGATTTCGTCAACTGAGAAGAAGCTTGCCTGGATGAATCATCTTCAACAACCCGCTTGCCTCTATCACCGGCAACTTGTTCTTCTTCGACTGCACTTCCAGTGACGGGATGGTGTAAGGGCTGCTAAAAACTTGGTGTAGGAAGCACTTCTTGCTTAATGTTCAAACCCTCACCTCCACTAGAATGAGCATTAGGCACAAAAACCAGCTTTGGAATCCTAACTTCAAAAGATACATCAAGGGTGAGATCTTCCATGTCCAAGTCCTTGAAGTGACTCGGGATAGGCAAAAGCCCTTCTGTTGGCGATTAATTGAAAACCCTAATATATTAACAACAGGGGCCACTTGCTTAGAGGACCCACTAACATAATCTGTAACTTGTCCTAAGTTTGATTGAGTCACAACGACTCGATCAAAGGCAAAACTCAAAGTGCCTCCTTGGTCGAGAGAAGCTTGGCCTGAAGGAACATAATCTTGTTGGCACCTCATTTGCCTAAGTAGAACTTCCTCTAGCTTTTTGCTCTCAATCTCATGGCTTCGCCTTTAAATAGGAAATTGAGGAACCGTAGTTGAGCCTCCCATAGGATACAAATGACCTAAAACATCATAAGGCAGAGGTATGATACTCTCCTCGAGAGAAGGGAGCAAATTTCTTAGAGCTATGGCCTAGTTTGATTTAAGGATTTCCTTCACATTGAAAGGATCACGTTCAGTGAGCAAAGTATCAACCACGTACTGACCATGATCGGCACCAAGGAAAAATGGATCAATATTCTTACCAGCTACACATGCAAAAAAAAAAAAAAAAAAAAAAAATCAATCAAATCAACATGAAAGCAAAACTCCAAAGGAAATGTGAACACAATCTACGCACCATATGTTTAAACCACCCTTGGAAAATCAAACTAAAGATCGACATTGGGATTTTGCCAACCCCTAACTGTATGAAGATGCCTATCTTGCCTAGACTAATTATTGTCATTTGAAGACAGCTGACCCAGTAGTTTCCTCAAAGTAATTGATTTCAGATGGTAGGTACCCTCTTAAGCATCCTTATAAGTTATTGGACGTACATCAAAGCAACTCAAAACATTAAAGGGCCAAAATGCTTTCCTCAATGATGATTGAGGATGCAAAAAGACATCAAATACCTCATCTCATTCAAATTTAGTTGCATAGGTGCAAGATTAACCACCCGGAAGAAAAAGTGAATCAACAGGTACATAGGAAGACGAGGAACTAAGAGATGATACCTAGAGAGGACAATCTCATCATCGACAAACCTAACTTCATCCGTTCAATCGGTATGGTAGTCAAGTTTTTGAAGACCTGCACTTCGAGCAAGTTGAAAATTGGCCTCATTGAGGAGTAAGAGTAGGGTCTGAAGCAAATTCCCCTCGAGCAAGATGTCCCCTAGATGGCCCTGTAGGTCTACCTGGAGCTTCTACCATAAGAACTCGACCTAATCAAACCATCTAGGATTAGAAAGGATATCAATATTTAAACAAAAAAGAAAAGGGAGAACACGGGCCTACAAATCAGGAGAAATAAAAAGACATAGATACCTTTATAGAGTAAGAAAAGGTATCTAAAAATTGAAAAAAAACATGTCTATACCAAGTCGATGACTCCTACCATGACACGTGGCCTACTGTGTATCTAAGTCACAAAGGGATCGTGAAGGTGCGTAAGTCCCAAAGAAAAGACAAAAAATAAGAATGATGAATATTCTCCTTGGGCCCCTTCTAAGAGAGAAAAAAATACAAGGCCTAAAATCTCAAAAGAAAATGTGATATGTTAAAGAATAATTGTTAAAAAAAATCATTAGATTTTGACAACTTAACTATAAATAGACCTTTTGTCATTGAAGAAAGGATCTTTTCTAGCTTATTTGAGAATTTTCTTTATACTTTCTTCCTCTCTACTCTTTTATGTAGATAATTTTATTATTATTTGGTTAAGTGTCAAAGTATCTCTTAGACTTACCAACTATAAATCAAATGCGGCAGAGCTACAACCATTTCACGAGAGATCATCGGAGCAGGTATGAGGGGACCGATGTTTGGGAATCCGCACAAACATATAAATTAACCTTTGAGTTATATAAAAAAAAAAAAGTTTTTTTTTCCTTGAGAAGATCTTAGCGGGTGAGACTGTAGCCCTTACAGTGCCAGAGCACGTGCGAGACAAGCTCCTTATGGTGTCATGAAGAGCTCTAATTGTTGTGGCAAGATTTGCAGCACCCACATCTACACTATTACTAACCTATACGAAGGGAACAATTGCAAGGGGATCTGCTCGCCTTTGATGGTGCTATGACTTTCGCCATTTCTTTAGTTTCTTTTGCATTCATTCCATAGCATTTCCATAAGAAAAATTGTGGTAGGCTCCTATTGGCTGCAATAATATCTAGTATCACATCGGACTACCTTCAGTATTAACGTAAGATACCGTTGGTCATCAATGAACTATTAGCAAAATCCTAGTAGGATTATTAGAAATCTCAGTCCTTGAACTAAAGATTGAACTATAGATATTCACTTTGGTCCCATAACTTTTTATTCTAATAGAGTTTTACTGGAACAATCGTTTTTATGACAGTTTTTGTCCCTAAGACTCAAATTGGCGTCGTATTTCTAAAATTTTGCAGAAAACATGTTCCAATACCATATCTGCCCTTTTGCTTTTCCGTATTTACTATTTGAAATAACAAAATTGCCCTCATTATATATCTTTTTACGGCCTAACTTAAACCCTCTTGTTTACAATGTTTTCATATCTCTCTCTCCCTCTCTTTCTCTCTCTCTCTCTCTCATTTCCTCTTTTTTTCTCTACCCCTCTGCCTCTCTCTCTCCATCAATGCTCACGTAGACAGTCTCACTTGAGTTCATACCACTATTGCCAGAGATTGTACAGAGGCGGTGCGGTCTTGGAGCTAGCGGTGAAAAGGAATTCCCTGGAGGTCGTGCTAGCTAAGGTTCTTTTTTCAACAGAGGGGGAATCTGTGAGAACATACAGTGAAGATTTAGGGAAAGTTTGTACCTTGCGCTCTAGTTTACACTTTACTTCTCCTCCACTTCCATCTATTAATTATTGTTCTGCACCCCAAAAATGTGTCAATTTTTCTTTTGCCAACCAATTTTCTGTTTCATATGATTTTGTAGAGCATTTATAGTTATTGAACATAACATGTTATGAGAATTGGGAGGTCAAGGATATACAAAGGAATTATGTCTATTTTGCTATTGTTGTTTTATCTTATTCTCTTGATTTATTGTTGTTGTATATGCGTTATATTTTTTTTTTACTAGTTCGTCTTATAATTCAAATTTGTTGTTGGCTCAGCAGAAGTCAATTCTCCTACCATAACCGGTCGTCGGTCTTAATAAATTGAATTTCAAATATGAATTTTTAGCGCAAAAAATAATTGTTCGACAATAACATGTCTGTTTAATTGTTTTGAATAGAAAACTGAATGAGCCATTTTCTTACAAACTGGGCTCCAAATTTAAATAAATGAATAGAAAACTGAATGAGCCATTTACTGAGAAACTGGGCTCCAAATTTAAATAAATAATTAGAGGAAGGATAGAAATAGCAAATTAAGAAGAGAGAATAAGAGCCCGTTTGTTTCGATACTCGAATCACGGTTTGAATCATTTTGCTACAGTATTTTCTCTTACAAAAATTTAAATCTTCATTCAAATACTTTATTTAAATACTCGAACCAAACGAGCCCTGAAATCAAATAGCATATTTTTTAGAGAAACAAAATTTATAGCATAATTAATGTTCAAAAGTTCAGTATTGCAAAAATATCCTCGCCTGCCACCTACGAGCTTTGGTCACTATTGTTAGACTAGACAACACCAAAGTTAACCTACGAGCTTTGGTCAAAGTTAACCCTATCTCCATGGGGAAGATGAGAAGCCTTGTTAGAGGTTCAATGCTTTGTGGTTGCAAAGACCATAGCAAAGACGAATGGCCCCCACCAGAGAAGGGGCCAGAGAAGACAATCCGTCACATGCATCGAAGGACCCATTGTCGTTGTCGTCACTCATGCCAGAGAAGGCCAAAGAAGACGATGTTCAAGACGATGTCATCTCCCTTCGCCCCTTACCACGTTGAAGAAGACAATGTCAAGGACGCCGTCGGTTGTGAGGGAGAGAGAGAGAGAGAACAGTGAGGGAAAGAGAGAGAGAGCAGTGTAGAGAGAGACTACGGGGGAGAAAATTATTACTACCAAGTGCAGTGTGATTACAAAAATTATTACTACCATTTCACAGGCATTATTATACACCCTTCGAAAGGTTTACTTAATAGATTGGCAAGTCCATTATACATATTATGCATAACCCTTTGAAAGATTTACCTAGTAGATTGGTATGTCCATTATACTATTCTACAAATACACCCTTTGAAAGTTTACCTAGTAGATTGGCATGTCCATTTTATATATTCTGTCAAAAGGTTACCCAGTAGATTGACATGTTCATATTATTATTCCTGCACATATATATGTATATATTTCTTAACTCTCTATTGTTTATCTTAAATTTTAGAGTTGATTATTGCTTATGTATTTGTTTATATATTATTGTTACCATATACGATTTTGTATTTCTGTTAAAATACCAATCAAGGGCAATACTGTCTTTATACTATTTCAATGGTCATAACATTATCCAACAGTAATTAGTGGCTAAATAATGGCTAGTTTTTGTCTTATAAATTGGTAAACTCTTAATTTTTACATATGACTTCTTATCTCCTCAATATCTTATCTTCTCTCTAAAAATTATCTATAATTAGAGTTTTCGCAAAATGTTTAATATAGTTATAATATTTCTTATAGCTACTGTTATTATGTAAATTATTATTCTTCTTATTTTCGATTTATCTCTAGTCGAATTTCAACTTTTTACTGTAGCATTAATGTTTATAGTTATTTCTTTTTTAATGATTGCTATTTACTTCAATAACATGTAATGCTTGTACTACTTATGCTTTGAATAAATAGCCATGATTCTAGTTATATTTCTTATAGTTATCACCATGTCAAACCTTGCAAAGCTTGAATTCATTATAGTGGATATCACGAGAAAGAATTATATGCCTTGGATTCTTGATGTAGAAAGGCATCTTGAGTCAGTGAGTCTCTCGGGGACAATCAAAGAAGGCAATACCATATCATTGCAAGATAAAAAGAAAACAATGATTTTCCTTCATAGACACCTTGATGAAGGTTTAGAATGTGAATTTCTCACTACGAAAGTTCCAAGTCATTATGAAGGGATCTTAAAGAAAGATTTGATCATCAAAAGGAAGTTATACTTCCTACAACCTGTAATGAATGGAACACTCTATGATCCTAAGACTTTAAAAAAAGAGTGATTATAACTCTACAATGTTTAGAATAGTTTCACAATTGAAATTTTGCGGGAAAAAATTACTGATGAGGAAATGTTAGAAAAGACTTGCTCCATATTTCATGCATCCCACATAACCTTACAACAACAATATTGGTTGCATGGTTTTAAAAAGTACTCTAAACTAATTTCTTCACTTCTGGTAGCAGAAAAAAAAAAGAGCTTTTGATAAAAAATCACTGGTCTTGTCGTACAGGTTCAGCAGCATTTCCAGAAGCAAATGCTGCAAGTATTGAAAATTTTAGACGATGACATAATCACAGTCGCAATCGTGGCCATGGACGTGGTTGTGGTCATGGCCATGGAAGTGGGCGTGGTTGTGGTCGTGGTCGTGGCCATGGTCAGGAACGTAGTCAAAGCAATTTTTACCTTGCACAAAACCATACAATCTATAAGAACCATCATGAAGGAAGACATGTAAAGGGCAAAATGTTTGTGAAAATTCTTCCAAGAATCTTGAAGATTCATGCTATAGATGTGGAAGGGAATTGGTCCCGAGTTTATCAAACACCAGAGAATCTATGTAAGCTTTATAAGGCATCCCTAATAGGGAAAGAAAAGGAAGTAAATTTTGTTGAATATTTAGATCCTATAAATGATTCAACACAACTTGATGCTTCAAATTTTACTAATGATTTTGTTGACAAGGATCTTGATGACAACTAATTATTAAATTTAAAACTATGTTTTTATTTGTTATATTTTTCTTGTAATTTTTAGACATATTAGTATTTTGTTTTATTGAATAAAATATTCCTTAAATAATGCGTTTAAAAATTCATTTTTATTAAATTATCTATTTTACGTGAAACTTAACATGGATTACACTAATGAAGGAGCAAATTTCAATGTTAATGTTGGGGACATTTGTATGCTAAATAGTGGTACAACGCACATTATCCTTGAAACTGAAAAGTACTTCTCAGATTTAAAACCAACAACAGTAATTGTAAATACAATATCCTACAGATTTGATTAAAGGAAATGGTAAAGCCAGCTCATATTGCCAAATGGAACAAAGTTTTTCATAAATGATGCTTTGTTTTCACCAAAATCCAAAAAGAATTTATTGAGTTTTAATAACATATACCTTCATGGATATAATACTCAGTTTGAGACTGATGATAATAAAAGGTATATATATATTACTAATGAAATTTATGAAAAGAAGTACATATTAGAAAAACTACCAAGGCTTTCCTCGGGATTACATTACATATATTTAATTGTGATTGAATCACATGTGGTAGTCAAGGAAGATCCTCAAATATTAATCTTATGGCATGGCCGATTAGGTTATCCTAGTTCATCAATAATGCAAAAAATTATTGAAAACTCACATGGACATCCATTAAAGGGCCAAAAGTTCCTTCAAACAAATAAAACTTTATGTGCAGCTTGTTCTTTGGGAAAGCTGATTTGGAAACTATCACTAGTTAAAATTAAGAGTGAATCACCAATGTTTCTTGAACATATTCAATGTGATTTATGCAGGCCTATTCACCCACCGTGTGGACCATTCAGATATTGTATAGTATTGATAGATACCTTTAGCAGATGGTTACACGTTTGCTTATTATCAACTTATAATGTGGTCTTGGCAAGATTCCTAGCCCAAATAATCAGGTTAAGAGCACAATTTTCTGATTATAGAATCAAGAAAGTTAGACTTGATAATGCTAGTGAATTTGCATCCTAAACTTTTAATGATTATTGTATATCAGTTAGGATTACTGTTGAGCATCTTGTTGCTCATGTGCGTACACAAAATGATTTAGCTGAATCATTGATTAAGCACCTCTAGCTTATTGCTAGACCATTAATAATGAGAGTGAAGCTTCCTATTTCTATATGGGGTCATGCAATCTTACATATTGTGGCATTAATTTGCATCAGGCTAAGTGCTTATCATAAATACTTCCCATTACAACTAGCATTTAGCCAAGAACCAAATATTTCCCATCTAAGGATTTTTGGTTGTGCAGTATATGTACCAATTGTTCCACCACAACGCACAAATTTGGGTCCCTAGAGAAGACTAGGAATATATGTCGGTTACGAATCATCTTCCATCATCAGATATCTTGAGCCTCAAATTGGTGATGTTTTTATGACACATTTTGCTGATTGTCATTTTAATGAGGCAATTTTCTCAATATTAGGGGAGATAAGAAACCATTGGAAAAAGAAATTATATAGTGTGAACCATCTCTATTGCACCTTGATCTTTACATAAAACAATGTGAGTTAAAAGTACAAAAGATTATGCACTTACAAAACATAGCAAATCGAATATCAGATGTATTCACAAATACAAAACGAGTGACTAAATTACATATACCTACTGCTAATGCTCCTGCTTGAATTGAAGTCCTAAAAGGACAATTGAAAATGTAGTCACTCATGAGTCTATGGTATGCTTGAATCGTGGTAGGCCAATCAGTTCCAAAGATAAAAATCCATGAAAAAAGAAAGGAGCTAAAAAGCATAATGACCCTAATATGCAGGAATGTGTTCAAGAAGAAACACGAAATGAGGCAAATCAAGAGACTTTTGATGTTGACCAAAACCTAGAAAGTTTAGAAAATATTGAGATCTTTATTGATAACGTAAATACAAGAGGATTGTGGAATCAGAATAAAATGACAGAAATTAATTAAATATTTTCTTACTCAGTGGCATATATCATTGAAAGTGGGGATCTTGAACCAAGATTCATTACTGAGTGTAAAAATAGCCACGATTAGGTTAAATGTAAAGATGCTATGCAGGCTGAATTAAATTTGCTTAGTAAGCATAAAGTTTTTGGACTTGTTGTTCTCACACCTAAAGGTATGAGACCTATTGGATATAAATAGGAGTTTATGCAAAAGCGCAAAGAGAAAATTGAGATTGTGTGGTATAAAGCTCGACTTGTTGCACAAGATTTTTCGTAAAGACCTAGAATTGATTATGAAGAAACGTATTCTCTAGTAATGGATGCAATTATGTTTACATATCTAATCAGCCTAGCATTTTCTGAAAATTTAGAAATGCATCTTATGAATGTTGTTACAGTTTTCTTATACGGATCACTTGATAGTGATATTTATATAAAAATCTTGAAGGATTTAAAAAAACTAAAGCATCAAGTCTAAAACCAAAAAAAAAAATGTATTCAATCAAGATACAGAGATCGTTGTATAGGTTGAAGCAATCCAAATGCATGTGGTATAATCGTTTAAGCGAATATTTATTAAAGAAATGATGTGAAAATAATCCTATATGCCCATATGTTTTTTATTAAGAAAATAACATCTAGATATGTGATTATTGCTATCTATGTTGATGATTTAAACATCATTGGGACTCATAAAAAAATTCTTGAGGTAGTGACATACTTAAAGGAGGAATTTAAAAGGAAAGACCTTAGAAAAACTAAATATTGTCTTGGTTTATAGACTGAGCATTTACAAAGTGGAATACTTTTGCATCAATTAAATTATATTAAAAAGGTCTTAAAACGCTTTGGTATTGACAATGTGAATACTTTAAGTACCCAAATGGCAAACAGATCACTCAATGTGGAAATAGATCCATTCCATCCTTGTAAAGATAATGAAGAGGTTTTTGGTCCTGAAATACCACACAATTGGAGCTCTTATATTTCTTGCTAATTTTATAAGACTAGATGTTGCTTTCACTGTTAACTTATTAGCAAGATTTAGATCAGCTCCTACATGGAGACATTGGAATGGAATTAAACACATATTTCATTATCTTCAAGGAACAATTAACTTGGATTTATTTTATCCCAAAGGATCAAAACAAAGACTAATTAGTTATACAGACGCAGATTATTTGTCAAATAAACGTAAAGCTAGATCTCAAACTAGATATGTATCCATAAGTGGAGGTACTATGATTTCTTGGCGTTCACAAAAGCAAACATTGGTTACTACTTCATCAAATCATGTTGAAGTTATCGCACTCCATGAAGCGAGTTGAGAATATATATGGTTGAGGTCCATGACTCAACATATCTAAGCCACTTGTAGCTTACCACTCAATAATGATCCAACAGTATTGTTTAAAGACAACAATGGATATAACTCTAATAAAGGAGGATACATCAAGAATGACAGAATGAAACACATACCTCCAAAATTCTTTTTTATCCAAGAGCTTGAAACGAATAAAGATATTGATGTTTAATACACTCGCTCAAGAGACAATGCTGTAGATCTTTTCACAAAGGCACTTCCTATATTAACTTTTAGACGACATGTACACAATATCGGGATGCGTCATCTTAGAGATTTGTAAAAAACAACTAATGTCAACTTGAGGGGGAGTCTACACTAGTTGTACTCTTTTTCCCTTGCTATAGTTTTGTCCTATAGGGTTTTCCTAGTAAGGCTTTTTACGAGGCAATATGAAGCATCTTTACAGGAATAATGTACTCTTTTTCCCTTCGTTATAGTTTTTTTCCCAATGGATTTTTCCTAGCTAAAGTTTTTAATGTGGCATCATAAATGGTGAACATCCAAGGGAAAGTATTATGAATAATCAACTATGTCTGTCCACTAAGAATCAGTATCTAATGCTAGATTTGTATATCTCTTGCTAGAGTAAATGTTGACATGCAAAAATAGTAAAGTCAAATCCGGCAAGAGTTACTATAGTAATAGTTAACCGTAATTACGGTAGCAGTCTATAGTACTATAGCAATTACAACTACTGTAGGAAGCATTGTAGCACATGAAAATTTCCCTATAAATACCCCATTCTCTTACCCATTTTTGGATAACTGAAATTAAGATACTAATATACTTTCTTTCTCTACTTTCTCTTTCTAAATTCTTTTACTTTGCCTTTATAGCTCTAGGTTTTTATAACACATAGGTCGTTTTAGACATTATTTTCTTTTTTTTTAGAGTTTTCATTAAAGCCCATGATGTTCTAATTATGGATGTATTTCTTGTGTTAGATATAGTTACGTGGGTTTCCTCATTAACTATTTTTGTCATAGGCTTGATTGTGTGACATGTTATTACTTATAGATTTAATTGAACTATGATTTTTCTAAATAATATGTATTAGTCTTGTTTTGGTAAAGGTTTCACATAAGTGAGTTTTCTATCTTTTTAACTAGATGACCTATAAAATGAAATCTTGCTCTCTTAATGTACATGCATAAGCTATAAGAATTATTTGAGCGTATACACTCTTGTATATAATGATTTTAGAAATTAGATACCATATTCAAGAACTTGTGTTTTCCACATATAATGAATTTTTTTAGTTAGGTCTTAAGCTAGTGAACAATATAGTAGGTTCATAAAACCTTGTAGGTGGATGTCCTAGAAAAACCAAAAAACTGCATTTATCTACTTATAGAACCTTATACTATACATCCTATGCTTTGTGTAGCTATAAGAACCGTGTCAATCAAATACACATAGCCTAAGATAATCCTCAATGACTAGGTATTTGATGTAGTAAAGTCTGCAGAAATCCCCCAGCGACCCTTCTGATTTTATATGTTTTTGGAAGCATTAGAAGAGTTAAAACTAAGCTTATGATAGCTCTTTAGAAGCTCTAAATATTAGCTTTAATTAGGCATTGATTTTATAATTTTCAAAAGTGCATAGAATGTTTTATAATAGCAGTCAATTAGCTTGGGTTTATTTTTATTTTGTAATTTTTGGAGACTCAAGGAATATTTTATGAATTCTTCCGTCCAAACCAACGAATCTATTCAAGTATTGACAATACTTTTTTTCTTTTTCTTTTTTTTTTTTTAACAAACATTGAACTGAGCATTTCTATTTTTTGAATTTTATATTATTTAGCATAAGTTTTCGTTTGTTTCCCATTTTTCATACACATTTTAGAGATGTCATCATTCAATTCAAAACTTGTTTTCATCGACGTTAAAATTTTGAGAATGAGCATTTATATACATATATATATATATATAGATTATATATATTTATATATACACAAAGACAATCCCAAAAGCCTAAGTTCATGAATTTTGGTTTTTCGAAAAAAGGTTTTAGAAATGAATTTAGACTCAAAATAGGAAATTATGAGCACAAAGTGGTTTTCAAATGCCACCAAAAATGTGTATGGCTCTCAGCAGTGAGTTTTGCGAATAGCCTTAAAGATCATGTTAATAAAGAGCAATCTTGAGAGCAAGATCCTAAAATTCGACTAAGTACACTCTACAGCATGTGTGATTAGCTAGCACTATAGGTATATTTAAATTTAAATGTATACCATTCAGAGAAATAGGCATTGGATAATAATTTTTATGAGTCTTACTATTCATTTATTATTATTATTATTTTTATATAAATTGTGCTATATTGAGCTTTTTCAAGTATTCTTTGAGTTGTGCTTGAGATGATACCGCATTTACTATATTGTTATTCCATTTTGCATTGGGTTGCATCATTTGAGGTTTGACAGTCGCACGTATTTCAATTGCCTATGCTTTGTGATTGATGTCGGAGTCTCTGGATTTAGTACTTTTATTGTTTAATTGTCAGTAACTGTATTTCCCTCTTGCTTGGCATTTGACTTGCCCTTATTTAAAATGTCGTCCTTTCTCCCAAAAATTAGCAGTTAGAGTTGTTGCCAGTTTTTTGATGGCAGCAGTATGAAGGCTCGAGAAATTTTCTGGGTTTCGATCCTTGGTTGTATCGTGTCATGCGTATAACTTTATCATTCAACATTGTGACTGAGTTTTACTTTTTGAAAAAGTATTTGTTGAAATGTTATATATTAATAAGGTGTTTGACTGTTGTTCTAGTTGTAATCAATGGACAGTAAAAAGCTCTTATATGTTATAATAAAAAGCTCTTATATGTTGTCAGTTTTTTGATGGCAGCAGTATGAAGGCTCGAGAAATTTTCTGTGTTTCGATCCTCGGTTGTATCGGGTCATGTGTATAACTTTATCATTCAACATTGTGACTGAGTTTTACTTTTTGAAAAAGTATTTGTTGAAATGTTATATATTAATAAGGTGTTTGGCTGTTGTTCTAGTTGTAATCAATAGACAGTAAAAAGCTCTTATATGTTATAATAAAAAGCTCTTATATGTTGCCAGTTTTTTTATGGCAGCAGTATGAAGGCTCGAGAAATTTTCTGGGTTTCGATCCTTGGTTGTATCGTGTCATGCGTATAACTTTATCATTCAACATTGTGACTGAGTTTTACTTTTTGAAAAAGTATTTGTTGAAATGTTATATATTAATAAGGTGTTTGACTGTTGTTCTAGTTGTAATCAATGGACAGTAAAAAGCTCTTATATGTTATAATAAAAAGCTCTTATATGTTGCCAGTTTTTTGATGGCAGCAGTATGAAGGCTCGAGAAATTTTCTGTGTTTCGATCCTCGGTTGTATCGTGTCATGCGTATAACTTTATCATTCAACATTGTGACTGAGTTTTACTCTTTGAAAAAGTATTTGTTGAAATGTTATATATTAATAAGGTGTTTGGCTGTTGTTCTAGTTGTAATCAATAGACAGTAAAAAGCTCTTATATGTTATAATAAAAAGCTCTTATATGTTGCCAGTTTTTTGATGGCAGCAGTATGAAGGCTCGAGAAATTTTCTGGGTTTCGATCCTTGGTTGTATCGTGTCATGCGTATAACTTTATCATTCAACATTGTGACTGAGTTTTACTTTTTGAAAAAGTATTTGTTGAAATGTTATATATTAATAAGGTGTTTGACTGTTGTTCTAGTTGTAATCAATGGACAGTAAAAAGCTCTTATATGTTATAATAAAAAGCTCTTATATGTTGTCAGTTTTTTGATGGCAGCAGTATGAAGGCTCGAGAAATTTTCTGTGTTTCGATCCTCGGTTGTATCGGGTCATGTGTATAACTTTATCATTCAACATTGTGACTGAGTTTTACTCTTTGAAAAAGTATTTGTTGAAATGTTATATATTAATAAGGTGTTTGGCTGTTGTTCTAGTTGTAATCAATAGACAGTAAAAAGCTCTTATATGTTATAATAAAAAGCTCTTATATGTTGCCAGTTTTTTTATGGCAGCAGTATGAAGGCTCGAGAAATTTTCTGTGTTTCGATCCTCGGTTGTATCGGGTCATGTGTATAACTTTATCATTCAACATTGTGACTGAGTTTTACTTTTTGAAAAAGTATTTGTTGAAATGTTATATATTAATAAGGTGTTTGGCTGTTGTTCTAGTTGTAATCAATGGACAGTAAAAAGCTCTTATATGTTATAATAAAAAGTAAAAAATTGTTGCAATGTAACGCTACCACATGTTATAGTATTTTTAATTAAAATTAATTCTAACTATAATTAATTTTGTAAAGACTTTAGAGCAAATATGCTTATAATTATTTTTGATTAAGTACGTGTTTTCTAGTTTAAGCTAATCACTTCATTTTATTTACTTTTAGTTGTATTTAACTACTAACCCTAATTTAAGGTATTACACCTACAGACGATCTAAAAGAAGAGAAGCCCCTAACTTTGTGGAAAAATGACAAATCTATACATGATGTGAAAAGGCTAACTAACGTTTAATGAATAGTCTAATGTGTTTACTATTGTGCTCTAGCAGAAGTTCCAGTAAATTATTTAAAACGAAAATCGCACGACGTAGTTAGAAAACCCTGTCATTGGACTTTCGTTTAAGTTGAACTTGGAGACGCTGAAACATGGTGTATAGAGGAGATCTGTTTTTTTTTTTTTTAGTTAATAATAATTTTTATGGAATAATATTAAGGATATACCAACTTTAATATCAAATTTCGAAGTTGACATTCTTTTCCTTAGAAGGTACAAGTTAGTTAAAAGATTGCCACATTAATTATCAATTAATAAAAAGTAACATTTGCGATAAAACTATCACATCTGAAAGTAATACAATAAGTTGGAATTACCGTCACTAAAAGTTGTTCTTTTCATTCTTTTTCATCTTCTTCTACGAAATTGATATTTGATCTCTGTTTGTGAGTTCTTGTTTTTAGTTTCTAAGGCAATATATTATTTCATATTAATTATGAGAATTAATTTGGTAAATTAATGATGTTAATTGACCAAAATGTTCTAGCGACAGGCAACTGGCGACGAGAGCTAATGTTAATCTAGATTACTAATGTTAATCTAGATGACTAATTGTGCTGAAAAAAGGTTAGACAATCTGATAGATTACTGATATTAATATAGTAGATTACTCCGATGACTGATGTCAGTAGGTTGCTGACAGTAGTCGTCCTGGTTTCATATGACATGTGTTAATCTGGGTAGTTTACATCTGGCAGATTACCCAGGCGATGGCTAATAGTCATTGTTCATTTTGGCAACATCAGGTAGTTTACAAGTTATAATCTATAAGATTTCCCTCCAACTGGTGACCAATGTTGGCAATGATAACCTGAATATGTTACCACGATACTCGGTGATAATTGTTAATTCTGTCGACATCTGGCAGATTACCAGTGATAATATAGTAGATTATTATTGAATGACGGGGCAAATTCGACAAATATATTTTGTTTGATTTTTTATTATTGTTTGAGTGGGAGAAACCTCTTATTGGAAGGATGGAATTTCTGAAAAGCCTCATTCTTTTGCATTCTTTTAGCCCCATCTAGTATGCAGGTACAAAATGTGTGGTTTTGAGCCTTTTGTTTGTTACGAAAAAGGGGAGAAACGTCAGATTTTTTAAAGTTTTTGAAGTAAATATCTAATTTTAAAAATAATTATAGTAAATGTCAGATTTATAATATAAACAACTTTGTACTATATAAATAAGAAATATTTTTATTGTAAACAATAAGATAAATATATTATTTGCAGCATAAATTCATTTATTATGTAAATAAGAATTATTTACCCTATAAACAAAATGGTAAATTATTTACATCATAAATTTAACATTTACTATAAGCAGTTTCAAAACTTAACATTTATTATAATTAGTTTTAAAAAAATAACATTTCTTATGATTTCTTTTTTAACAAAAAATTTCAAACTTTTATAGTTTAAACTATAATCCCAACTTCTGTTTGAAGTATAATATCTCAACAATGAAAAAAATAAAACATTGAAAATTGTGAGTAAATTAATAATGACGTTATGATTTTAATATAGCAAGTAGATTATCCAGAAATCGTGGTCCTGGTATTTGTGCAAGGCTTCGACTCGTTTTATCAAAAGAGTACTTTGAAATTTCCAAAAATATTAATTTCGTACCTTGAGTATGCTTTACGTCAAATTTTCAACTTACCATTTTATTATTGAACACTAAATTAATTAATTAAAGATATAAAAGAAAATAAATACAAACAACATCAACAAAACAAATAAATTCACATATATGTTTTTCTTTGATGAGTTTAGTGTAATCTTTTGTTTTCATGTCTATTACAACTTTACAAAATTAATTTGGCGCTCATTAATAAAATGGTAAAAAGAAATTTCATGTCAAAAATTATAAATTTAAGGTACTAAAAATATTTTTCAAACAGCAAGTATCAACATGATGTTTCTACCAAAATGATAATAACCCTTTTGTCAATCGATCAAGTGAAAAATTCCACAAATGTCGCGCTATACGAATTACAAAACTACAGCGGTTGGGTCAGTTTTGGCTGGGCCACAGAGTGCTTTGCTCAACCTGCTTCAAAAAGTTAGATTCTTGGAAGAATGCATTTAGCAAGTGACTTGGAATTACGAAACTATATAGAAGTTGGGTTTATTTTGTCTTAGACGTGGGCCAACAAGTCATGTTTTACGTATTCAACAGATATGTCGTTTTATAGGTCGAGCACTTGGCCCTATGGGTTTAGGTTTGGCAGGAGAGAAGGGGAAAAAAAAAAGGGAAGGATGAACATGGGCAACAAGAAAAAGAGCATATGAAGGAAGAGAACGACAGTAGGGCTTCATAAAATTTTTCTTTAGTATTAGAAAGAACATAGAAAGGAAGGATTAACTACTACTTTTTTAAATAAGTATGTGGATGAAGTTTTGTTTAGTAATTAACTTAATATAGAATTTGATTCATTCATCATGAGCCCCTAATAGTAAAGCTCTTTTGCGCTATGAGCCCGTTTGACATTGTTTTTAGTGGATGATTTTAACTTTTATAACCACCTATAGCAGGTCAACATGTTTGGTAAGCCCCGGTAGGGGTTTCTTGTTTCAATAACTTCTGTTGTTTTAGTTCAAATTCACAAAACTAATTTTAATAATAAAACATAATTCTCTATCCACCCATTTTTTTCCTAACGGATTAAAATTTATATATTCTAAAATGTATTTTTTAAAAATTTACAAAATTCAATTTAATATAAATTATAAATTTTGTTTAAATATTTTTAACAATTTTTAAATGTTTCAAAATGACATCAGTAAATAAGAAATTAGGAATTTATTTTTATTATAATTTTTCTATTTGAGCATTTTACTATGTAAATAAAGGATAATATTGCAACGAGTTTGATAAAAGATAAATTGTTGCAAGTTTGATAGAGGCTTGTATCAAAAATTTATTCTTAGTTTTTTATATTATTCAATTTTTACGTAGATGTATTATTTTATCTTGTTGAATAAAAGTAATTATCTTCTTAAAAATATTATCAATAATACATTAAAATTATATTTTTTTAGTATTTTAATGTAAAAATATTACAAATATTGACCTAAATGTTAAATATAAAAACTAAAACTGAAAATATATATGTAGTAAAGTATGTATATATTTGTCACTATATATGTTTATATAATTTTATACATAGTTTAACAAACATCTAGAATTCTGCTTCTAGAATTCAAACCATGCATACCTGCTTATAGTCGCATTAAAATCTGACTAACAACACAATACAGCACAGCTACAACAGTTAAATATCAATGCCCAACTGGCCGATATATGTAAATTTTTCCTATTTAGCTTTATTACTGGCCGATATATGTAAATTTTTCCTATTTAGCTTTATTGCCACCTTGACCATAAAAGCTTAACTAAATACTCCAATTAAACAGAAATACCACATTAGGGATCACTACACTAGCAACAACTTCTTGCTTTGTGTTTGAGGAATGAGGACGTAGTCCATATATATGGGTAGTCATTAGTGTAAACATTAAAAAAATCACACAAAATTATAGCAAGTGGGCTTCTACCTAACAGAAAATTAGCACATATGCCAGGCAAATATATAATAAAATGAGTTAGTTAGGTTTGTTAGTGATATATTGACTAATTTGTGAGGAAAAAAAAAAAGGACTAAATAATAGCCTCTTCTTGACTTCTTAAAAAATTGCGTTTAATATTTAAGTTGTGGGATTGCTTGATGTTGAGAAGTTGATAAGGATGATGAAGTGCTTAAGCTTTAGGGGACAATATTTAAGCAACAAAGTGTTATGGTATGCCCTATTAAAATTTTCTAAGGAACCAAAGGGATGACCCCTAAATGTCTATTAGCCCATCCAACAATCCCAAAAAAAAAAAAAAAATCCAAGATTAAGAAATTCAAGAAAGCATGAGGAGAAACGTTCTTTTATGCTATTTGTGTCCATAACCTATAGAATAAAGTCTCTAACATTATCAAAGAAGGCAACCTCCTCAAAAGAGGATTTGCCCACATGAGGGATGAAGAGAGAGTGAGAGAGGAAAGGCAAAGATTAGAATAAAAGTTAGCCTATTGTTTGAACAAAGCATATGCAATTAGATAAGAATATTCTTATAGAGGGATGATTTACAATGTCATCGTGGTGCTATATGCCCAACACAAAAGATAGCAATGGCTGTCCCCTGTGGCTTTTGCTATTGGCCAAACTTTGTGTGTCATTCTTCACTTTGGCCCAACCAAACTTCCGCAAATCCCTCAACCATGGTCTTTTCTAGACCAAACCACAAAATGTGCTCATAATTAATACCTTAATTATCCTTTGACACGGCCAAAAAAATTTCATTATGCTTAATGCATTAGTTAAATAGTAATATGGAACCTTATTGGTGCTCACATCTTTTGTCCACACTGCCATTTCTCAGCCACGTTGCCCACTATACCGACCAGTAAAAGTGTTGCTTTTCAAGGTGTCAACCTTGAGGGACGCCCTTTTTGTACTAACCAAGTGGGTCTAACCTCATCTTTCCTTCCATAACCACCAGCATATGGATATGAGCTTTTTGAGAGCAAGTTTTGACCTCTTTCACAAGATAAAACTTAGAATTCACAAAAAAAAAAAAAAGAGAAAAGAAAAGAAAAAGAGAAGTTTAAATACACAAGAAGCTTAAGACTTTAATCCAAAGAAAGTGTGTGAGAACTCATGCTATAGTAAAAAGTTTTTTATGCTATAATAAATAATGAAAAGTTGTTACACGATAAAACTCTCACATGTTACGATATAACCAAAATTAATTTTAATCATGGTTCTAACTCATTTTACCAAACACCTTATAATATGTGTTTTCTTGATGTCAATCTACTTTATTTATTTGCGGAGAGCAAAGGAGGTTACTTATTATTTGTTGACACTTGGCCTAAATATTCCATTATTGGTAGCTCCCAGCATACACTAATCCTTTAGAGGAACATGACCTCCACTCCTTGATTTTAAAGCCATTCCCCAGAATAACATCACAACAATATATCATTTGCACTTGCCAAATTTTTTGCCTTTGTTTTCTTGCTACTTTCTTCTTTAAACATTTTTATGTCAGAAATTAGGGAGACTTTTACTTTGAAATTTTCAAAAGATAGTTCTTTTATAAAATGTCGTTTGGTATAATTTAATCTCATGGAGCCCAAAATATTGTTCATAGACTAGTTTAAGGACTCGAACATTAAGCGAACAGCTAATACGTCAAATGACATTAGTAAAGTACGCTTTATATTGCGAAGAGTGCCAAAATGATCCTCCATTATATGAAAAAGAATATTGAATTGAACCAGTGATAAACTTTTGAATAATGTTTTTAAATTTTAATGACTCAAAATATTCCGGCTGTGAAAGAATCATGCAAATATATTTCTTTTAATGTTTTTTAAACTTTCAAAAAACACTTATTAATAGCAGCAATTGTACTAGCTAAAGCAGCTCTGTTGGTTAATTTCAATACAAGCAAGCGCACGTGGTTGCTTACAAGTAGTATAGTAAATGAGTCCAATTATTGTCCCACAGAAATTGTAAAATTACCAATAATTACTAAAATTGATTAAATTATAATATATTTGAATTGTGAACAATGAATTTTATGAATAAAAATTAAAGTTAAGATCAGGCAACAAACTAACTTAGAAAAGAATTAGGGCAAATTAAACAATTAGGATAATTCAAACAACTAAAATACTACATTATTAGATTTTACCACAATTATTCCAATTTAATTCTCCTCTACCTTATCAAGTAAGATGCTGATTTTTTTTTGGTTCGCCTATTTGGCTGTTGAGCAAAAAATAGGTTTCTTGCTTGTTTTCTCTCTCTAGTTATGTAAAATGTTCTTTGGTTTTTGAAAATTTCAACAAAACCCAAGTCCCTTCTCTCTCCATGAATCCCACAAAACCCCAGCTTATATCTGCTCCAAAAATTGAGGTTGGTGTATATTCCCTTTCATCGGCAATTCCCCACACCAACAAAATGGCATTTAGACCTTTATAATGCAACCGGATAGCTGGCAAAAAACCATTGGGAGCTGGTCAGACAGCGAAGTGTGGCGCGAAGCTATTGGAGGAGAAACACACGAGCATGGAGAAAGCACGGGAGGCTAGCAGGAGAGGCGTTTTGAAGGACGAGTGGCGAGCTGCCATTGGACGAAGTGCTGAAACACACTGAAAAACACTCGATCTGGTCAGTGTTCTCCGCACGCTCGCATCTGGGCCGCTCGTGGAGTTGATCCCATGGCTAGTTGCACAAATTACGTTCTTTTTCTGCAGGTTCGCATCTGGTTGAGTGTTAACTTTTTTTTTCTTTAGGGCTTTGAAGCTCCTTTTGACCCTTTTATTCCCCCATTAATTTTAATTTTCCGTAATTGCTCTTTTCATCTAGTTTGCCTACGTAAGAGAACAAAATAAATAATTAGAGGGATAATTAAAATAACTACTCAAGCAAAAGAAAGTGAGAGGTGCGGAGCAGCTCAAGCATAGCGAGAGGAGCATGAAGGCATTTGAACAGGGGCTGCCATCACTAAGGCTGTCTATATCAAAGGCTCGATTAACTAAAATAAAAAATAAAATTGAATAAAAATAAAACAAAATAAAATAAAATTAAAATGCCTAGAAATAATAAAAAATATATATTAAATTAAGTACAAAATGACTCTAGTTTTTTTTATAGAATTATCACATTTTGACTGTTTTATTTTTGCTTTGTCGTAAAGCCATTTGCTTTGACAATTTTATTTTTAAAGCTTTCTTGTTCCAAAACAATCCTTTGATCTAGACTATAATACTCTTCCTAATTTTCTTAAATACCTTTTTTAATCAAATTAGAGAACTGGAACTTTTTTTTTCTTATTATAGTGTTATAAGTACCGTTAGCCTTTGAAATATGAGTATTGTGTCACTTTGATCATTTAATTTTTAATTTTGAAAAATTAGTACTTAAATTTTTATTTTTTTGGTTTTAATCTCTGACAGTCTAATTGGCAAAGAATTTTTAAAAATTTCACACACATAATCACTCCCAATCACATGATAATAACTGAAATTTTAGCATTGCTACTACTATTTTTTTCTATTAAAGTAATCACCCCTCCCCCCAACAAAAAAAAAAAAAGGGAGAGGACCATAGTCACTTCATTAACATGAAATCATTTTTTTTTTTCAAAAGAAAATTGCATCTTTAATCACTTCATTAACACCAAATCATTTTTTTTCAAAAGAAAATTGCTTCTATAACAATATGTGATACCGGACAGTACGTAATGTCCAGTGTATATCTGTGTGCTATAAACTAATATAGGCACGTACGACGACCATACGTACACATACGTAGACATCTACAGGAAATAAGCTACATACTTTTTTTTGCTTTTTTCTTTTTTCTTTTTGCTAATCAAGATACATACATACATACATACATACATACAGACTATAGTTGTCATTTTTCTCCCGAGTGGACATCCGCATTACAACATTAGCCACCATACATGCATTTATCAAAATAAATGAAAGAAACACGCGCATGAACGACCCTACAGCTAAAAGATAAGGAATTACCAACTTATCAACTCTTTGAAATATCTACTACTCAACTCCTATATTACTTATCATAGGTTATTGAAAATAACCGAAATTAAATCTTTGATTCCACTTTTTTTTTTTTTTCCTAAATGATAACAAAGCAGTGATCCACTTTCATTTTGTTTTCATGGTTAAATAACATGTATAAAAATAGTTAGTTGACTTATTTTGATGAGTTACTAACTTTCCATCTGCCCTTTTTTCTCTTGCAAGAAAAGAATATGATGTAAAATTAAAATGTGTTGCATTTTTAAATGATTGGCTGAGAAGTGAACAAGTTTTGCCAGCTCTAATTAACACTGTTAAGTTGTGGAGTCTAATTTAACATCAAAACAAATTATTATCCTATGCAGAAGATTACAAGGATCGATCTATTTTTTTGGGTCATGTAGTTCTATATATAGGAGATGTTAAGGTTTATTTGTATAACTCAAAATAAATATATATATAGAGAGAGAGAAACTTAAAGGGTGTGTAATTTTTACTTGTAAACTTTTTCTTCATCATATAGTAAATTTTTGCAGTAGTTGAAAGCTAACGTAACTTTTACATCGAGGGCAAACCATTATCAATTCTGTGTATATTCTTATTTATATTTTGTTTCATCCGTTTTGCTATGAGTAGAATTAAGGTGTCTAATTCATGACAAAAACGACTTTGAAAAACAAAATCTAGAGAATCAAACATCAGAACATTCATGCTAAGTGAGAGTTTCTTTCAACTTTATTAATATTTATGCACATCCCATTATGGATTCCATTCCTATGTAATGATGTCCAAATCATAGCTATTCCTATGCCTACAAACTAGGGCTCAACAATTATTGGCTTTGTTTAAATAATAAGACGTTGGTGCTAAATGATTCTCCTATCTTAACCACTAAATTGCACTTCAAACTTTAATGCATTTGATTCTAAGTTGGGATGCGGTCCTGTCCAATTTATCAACGAATATTATACGAAAGCAAAAGGACTCCTAATATATTGGATAAAAAGGTGTTATTTTAATTAAAAATTTTCGGAAAAAAAAAAGAATTATCAAATTAATTCAATATCAAGCATGTTGAGATAAATAAGTGTATATGATATATTTTTCTAAAATGATGACATGAAATAATTAGCATCATGTACAAAATTCAAATATATATGTGTAAAACAATTTTTAATTCCATTTTATTTGGGGAAAAATGTTCTTTCCTTCACAGAAAAATACAAAAAACAATAAATTAATTACGAAAATCAAGAACACCTTAACCTCAATAAATCTCTACCAATAACAACCCAGCACGATGATCATAACCCAAAAGAAGAGGCTAGTATACATTTTTTCAAACTGATTATCAACAAGAAAATGATAAGATCAATTTAACTCCTTAAATAATTAGTGAGACGTGGTCCTGATGTTCATCAACTAAATCACATTGTCTTGGAGGTCAAGTTCTATTTTAAAAAGCCTAGACTCTAGCAAAACCCCACTTTTGTTTTTCCTCGAACAATTATTGAAGTTGGTATGCCGTATGTGAGTTCGATACACACACACACACACATATATATATATAGACATATATATTGATTATCATCACCTATTATTGGCAAAATGGCAAGTCCTTTTCAACATAAAGCAAAGCATGATGCATGTTGATGGATGGAGTGTTTGGAGTTGTCAAAAACCAACATTAAATCCATTAATTTTGAGAGTCGACAATGGAAAGCTTCTAGCACCAATCTGCAATATTGCCTATCATTAATGATTTCATGAGAGATGTAGAGAGAGAGAGATGGACCACCAACCCCTCTTCAACGCAACTGATTCACATTTTTTCTTTAATAGTGTAAGGTCCCGAAATTTATTTAGTGTTAATGTAATGTAAATGATGAATTAGTGTGCCATAATTAAAGTTTTAACTTTAATTAGAGTATTTGGTTGGATTTTGAGTTTTTGGTTGTTTTGTTAAATTGATGTGTTCAAAAGATTTCTTATTGTTTTAAAATGATGTTTTGAGTTTTAAAACACAACAATTTGTAAAATGTTAAAAATACTCTGTTTTGCAAAACCGTGGGCGGCATATGGTTTTCGCACAGTAAAACCGCCCACCGATTTTCTCTATTTATTTCCTTCCTCTCTCTCTCCTCTCATTCTCTCCCGGTTTCACTCTCTCTCTCTCTCTTCTCTCTCTCTCGGCAGCTCCCTCTCTCTCAATCGCTTTCAAAAATTTTTGAACTCCATTTCGAATCCAAGCTTCGGGATAGCTAGGAGGAAGCTCGGGGACGTGATTCGGCAACCGAGAACACGAATTGAAGCTTCGATTCGAGGTTAGATTCAAAATTTCTAAACTTTTTACAAAATTTTTAATTTTGTGCATTTTTGAAATCTAGGTTTGATTAAGCTTAGAAAACCTTGTATTTGAGTTAAATGAACTTAGAACAACTAGAATCTAAGCTTAGATTGAAGAAAAACGGATTGAATTCAAGATTTTTCATTTTTCCCCTCATTTTCTCATTTTCGGATTTTTGAGGATTTTGAGTTCAAATCTTGTTTTAAATGAGACCAAACATGTTTTAGAATGTTTTTCTATCAACTATGATTGTTTTTCATGCCTGGGATTTGAGAAAAACAGGTTGGAAACAAGATTTGGATTTTGGGGATCGAGAAACCCGTGGCTAGGATTTCTGGATTTTCCCAGTTCGGCAGGCCGAACTGTGTGTTCGGCAGGCCGGAGTGATGATCGGCAGGCCGGTGTTCTTCCGACCGGCAGGCCGAATCTGGGGAAATGTTCGGCAGGCCGAACCTTGCTTCCGGCAGGCCGAACTGTGCAGTTCGGCAGGCCGAAGCAGGGCGTCCGGCAGGCCAAAGCAGGGCGTCCGGCGGGCCGACCGAGGCATGGAAAACTTTGTGATTTTTACCCGTTTTCACTGTTTTGAACCCAGATTTAAATCCCAACCTTATAGAATGATTTTAAAGGTACAAATGGCACACTAGGACATCATGAAATGATTTAGTAACATAGAATGTTTCGAACTAGATATTGATCGACTTAGTTTGTATCTAGGATCGTTCGTGGTTTCGTGGAGCTAACGTATAGCGGACCGGGATTGCGGTGTGGGGTACCGGCACTAGTATTGAGGTAGGACTTCTATCCTATTTCTTTGGTAGCCTGGTTTTGAAATGATTTGGCTTTGAAAAGGATTTCTATCAAATGTTTTCAACGATTGTTTGAAAATGGTTTTATCGGTTATATTTTAATATACCGTGATCTGAAATGAATTTCATAATAAATGTAATTGACAACACTCGGTAATTGGGTTTTGAATGATAATGATAATAAACACAAAGGCATGATGCCATATCAGAGATCGGGTCGTGTAGCGATCGACCTTGGGGGCAGGTCCCGAAACCCAGCTGGGCCACTACGGTGGTGATATCATGGTTTGCCTAGGTAAAAGTAAATTGGTGTTTTGATTTGACGAGTAGACTGTTCTGTGTCAGGAGGGTTTTACTCAAATTGTTTATTTATTTATTTATTTAAGTTTCCTTTGAATAACTTCTAATAATGCTGTGTTCCTTTGCGTTAAACTATTTTTATAAAACATAGTCCTATTGAGCCTTTCGCTCACGTTTTATTGTTTTAAATTTCCCCCATCTAGGTGGTCTTTCATTTAGGTTTGGAGAAGATTCTTCGGATCGAACTCAGGAGCAATAGGAGAGTTTATTTATATTCTGTAGTATTAATCAAGGCATGTAAGACTTAACTTTATTTGTACCTGGACTGTAATTGTATTTATGATATTGTCAGAACCATGTGTGTGCACAAGTTGTGGGTTGTGGAACCCATATTCGCGGTTTTTATTTAATTTTTATTACCTGCTTAATATTTATAAATTCTTTTATAAAATGTGGTGGAAAATCTTCTTAATTTTTATTTAATTTGATTCTCAAACTCTTGATTTTTAATTAAATTCTCTTTTAATTAATCTAAATATTCCGCCACGTCACCTCCCGTACTCCGGGGCGTGACAAATAGCTACCTAAATTTTTACTCATTTTCTACACTTTTATTAATTCTTTTCCAAATTGGACATCTTTTGGTCATAAAGAAAAGTGTATGCCGTTATTCTTTTACTTTACGTAAAGATAATGTAATAATATAAGAGTTCTTTGATAATTGTAAGAACAATATATTTTGTTGTTGTCCTAATATGCAGGAACAGTTATTCAACAATGAGTTAGATAAAGTTCTCAAGTGGAATTCTAAACAATGATCTTTCAAAAAAGTAATCTAATTTACTGACTTTTAGGGTAGTTTAGACACTTGTGCATAAATCATCATCTTTTTTAACTCACTCCTTAGCATGTGAGATAATTATAAATACGCCTTTTTTATGGGAACATTAAAAAACCTAATGATCTTTAAGGTAGCCTCATGTTATTGTTATTAAAATTGTATAGTATTTATATGCTACTTCGAGTCTAATACGTTGGTTTAAATCAAAATTTTTAATTTAAATATTGTGATATGTGAAAACTTTGTATCATACTTATTTTTACTTTATGTTATAACATCTGAGCTTTTATATCTTTTTTTTGTTCCAATCAATTAATTTGAGCTAATAAGCTAAACATCCTAATTATTCTTTTTTTTTTCTTCGTTCTTCTCGAAAAGATAACTTAAAAAGAAGGCCAAGTGTCGAAAGAAGCTTAATAGGAAACATGGTTTAGAGACTTGTAACCTTTGCTTTTAAAGATGGTTAAGACATTTGCACTCTTACCAAGTTATCCTCGCTCTGAAACGTCAACACGGATGTTACAAAGTACTTCTGTTCTTCGAAAATAATTATAAACAAGTAGTTTGTACGACTTACTTTTAAGTTTTGACCTTTATTTGTCCCTCGAATTTCTCTTGTTTTCCCATTAATCTATAAAGTACCCCATTAATACACAACATGTTGTTTTCATGGGTTTAAGGCAACAAATTTTAGAGGGCAAACTAAAAAAAAATCCTAGCTTTGTTCTAATTTTTTCACCTTGTCTTTTAAATTTTAAATCTTGTCGTCATTCAATCACTTCTTAAAAATGGAACGTAAAAAAGTAGATGTGATATGATAAATTATGTTTAAATCATCAAAACACTCTTGTAATCGATCTTGAATGGGTACCTAAAGGTTAAGAATTAAAATTAGGAAGAATTTGAAGAAAGGGCCAAAAAAAAATTTAAATTGAGGAAATGACCTCTTTTTTTTTTGAACCAAAAAACCCGCTTTTTTGTGCAGGTAAATTGCTCTAGTTTTTTTTTCAAAAAAAATAAGGAAAATGACTGTAATAAGATAAGGAACCTCAACAGCATAAAAAAAAATGAAATCGTTTTGATGTCTAAAAAGCTTTTTTTTTGCCAAAAACTGACCAAAAAAAAAGGTCATTGACCAAAAATTTTTTTCCCAAAAAGTCATTTTTACAAATCCCCCATTAAAATTATCTTGTTTAGTAGTGTTTTTATTTTGATTTTTGTTTTAAAAATCTGAAAATAAAAATATTTTAAAAAATATACAAAGATTGTTTTTAAAATTGTGTTTGGTTGTATAAAATGGTATGTTTTTTAACATAAATATATTTTAATAAAACATTATTAATGTTAATAAATCCCAAATTTAATATTAAAAAATGATTACAGATATATTAATAATTTTTTTAAACTATTATCTGCAAAACGAAGAGGAAATTCCTCTTCTTCTTCCTCTGCTCCGGTGAGGAAAGTCGCCGGCGATGGTCCTCTCACCTAGTTGCAGCAACAAGGATGACGAGGGCCCTCTCTCCCAGATGTAGCGACGACGACGGCAGCGTTCTCTCGCCCAACTGCTGCAACAACGATGGTGGCCTTTTTGTCCAGCTACATCGACGACGATAGCGACCTTCTCGCCTAGTTGTAGCGATGGTCGTTGCAGAGCTCGCCCCATCCCCGACCAACCCAACCCCACTAGATGGAACCTCACCCCGCCTCGCTACAAATGGAGCTGGACTGCCACTCATCCCCCCAGAGCTCGACGGCCATTGCCCAGCTACCATACTCGCTTCCTCCAGCCATGGCAGGCTTCAGCAGACATGGGATCTCTATTGGGACGACATCGAGATCCGGCGATGGGTGGTAGGGTTTCGATGGATATGGTATCTCAGTTATGACGACGTCGAGATCCATGATGGGTGGCTGGGCATTCAACTAGTTTTCTTGGAGAGAGAGAGAGGATGGGTTGAAGAGAAAGAGAGACTGGAAATACAGAAAACAGGTTTTTTTTATTTTTTATTTTTTTATTTTTGCGCACTTATTCTCAAATTTTCAAAATGCTTTGGGCCCAAAACATTACCAAACATGCTTTAAAAATCATTTTCATTTTTCATATTTTTGAAGATGGGAAAAAATATTTCAAAAAGGAACCAAACAACCCATTAATTTGGGTTAAAATTTTGTATGAGAAAATAATTAAAAAGTTTCAATTATCATTAATACTCAATTAAAAAGAACAAACAAAATATAAGAATCCTTTGTTGCATTCTTTTGGGAGGGCTTTTAAAAGCTATTTTTAGCTTTTTGAGTCTAAAAACTGCTTTTGGTCCAAAAACAGCTTCTCAAAATGTTTAGATAATCTCTTAAAAGTTCTTTTATTCTCCAAAAGTGCTTTCTGTTAAAGCCATTAAATGCGACTTCTCAAAAAAGTACTTCTAAAATAGACTTTGAAACTTATAACAGAGTGTTAATAATACATTATAAACTTAATATAACATTTTTGTAACTTTTTAAGAAAATTAGAGTTATTAAAACTAATAGTTTCTAAACTTTAGAGTCTCTCTTATTTTCCTTCATGAACTTTAAAAATCACTACTTTGTTCCTAAAATTTTAAAACTCTTCACTTTACCTCATGAATTTTAAAAATCACCATTTTGGCCCTAAACTTTCAAAGCTCCTCACTTTGTCTCTTAAATTTTCAATTTTTAGTTCAAATAGACAGAATTAAACATACGTGATTGCACATGGGTTACCTAGAAGGACAAAAATGAGATTTTATTACTCCTAAGTTTTTCTTTTCATGTTTATACTCTCAGTTGACATCTTTATTTATTTATCTGAACTCTTATTTAAAAAGGGTTTGCTTGAACACTTCTTCTCATTAATAATGCTAACTCATTTAATAAGTCGATATTATTTACCGATATTTGAATTTTTAATATTAAAGAAGACGATTTACGCACTAAAGATAAAGAGACATTGATGAACAATATCGAGAAAAATATATATTCAAACCCTTCTTAAATGAGAGCAAATTAAGAAAAACGTCAAATGAGAATGTAAATGTAAAACAAAATCTGAAAGTGATAAAATCTTATTTTTGCCTTTACATGTGACCCATATGCTAATCATGTGGCTTTATTCCATTTATTTGAACTGAAAATTAGAAAATATGAGACAAAATGAGGATGTTTGAAATAAAGACAAAATAGTAATTTTAAAATTCAGCGGATAAAGTGTGAAGTTTTGAAAGTTCATAAGGTACAGTAGTGATTTTTAAACTTCATGGGCAAAGTGAGTAGGGCTCTAAAATTTAGAAGCCATTAATGTTAACAACCTAAAAAAAATAAAATAATTTTGACTCATTAAAGCTTTTTTAAAAATATGATTATAAGTAATTATTGAAATGATATAACCTCTATTTCTCTTATTTTATTAACTAAAAGACAAGAAAAAGTTGTTCAAAGCGTGTGCCCTGTACATGCTCATTAGGACTTATGAGCCTTTAAAAATAATAATAAAGAAAAAAGAAAAGTCAAAAAAAAAAAAAAAAACTTGTGAGCCAAAGCCGAAGTGTTCGGAAAAAAGTGAAGTAAAAGGCCGGCAAAATGCACGTGGAAATCACGTGAAAGTTATCCAAAAACCATGGGCGTGTGGAGAGTTGATCAAATTGGTCATTGGTGGCCCAAATGCACTACGATGACAGACAGGGTTGGCAGCGTCACCGTCCTTGTGGCGGCACCTTATTGGGCGGCCACAGACAATTGCTGCTTTTAAGGCGAGATTATGAAATAATCGCCACCACGCAAGTAGATTAGCTGTGGCCTTTTCCCCTTCAACCCCGGACTTTTAGGCTTTTAGCCACATTTTCCTCCCTTTTGTTTTGTAGTTATCGGCGATTGAAACTAGTTGGCAGCCCCATCATTTTCCGAGTCCCATACAAAATTATTGATATGCGATGGTAAGACGTTCACAACCTTGTATGAGATGATACGAGTTCAAGTTGTCTTATCCGTTCAATGATCAACTTAAATTAACTTTATGTGATAATAAATCTAGGTTCAACTTTCTGTCCAACATCAATTAGGGAGGTAAGTAATTAATTAACTGTTGGTTAATTTGAGTGTATAGAGAGAAAATAGAGGGTTAAATTTCTGAAAATAAAAATATATTTGAGGCTTTTAGGAATACTTTTTTTTTAAGTTTTGTTTGCCCTCACTTCCTAAAGTTTGCTAACGAGATTTTCAACAAATTACTCTCAATATACAACAAACTTTTGAAACAAATGAATAAAATTTATAGATTTTCTAGAGTTTATATAATGAAAGATATGTCATTTCATAAATAGACATAACTGGTTCAACCCATACAACTATTTACATAAAGGTACTAATGAGTGAGTTTTACTCATGAATTATATATCGTTCAAGCTTAATGTTTCATTTCTTTTTGAAGGTTTTTGTGAATTTTATGTGTGTCCTTTATGTTTTGTTTGCAGGAGAGTCCATTTGAAGTAAGGATGGTTTGGAACGGCATAGAGAAGCTAAAAGGAGCTTTTGAACATTTTGTTGGAGCAAGCAGGAAGCACTTAGGCACAATAAATGGGCGTTGCAGCGCTTAAGAAGCATTTTGAAAAATATGGTAGAACACGAAGCGCTTAGGCGCTAGGAGCTAGGTTTATAGCGACGGAGAAGGTGTACAGTGTTTAGGTGCTGATTACATAGCATTGCAATGCTACTTCGTGCACAATGACACGTTTTAAGCTTTAAACGCACCAAAACATACCTTTTTTCTAGTCTCCACGCTTATCAATCTATAAATAGGCATTCTTAGGGTTTTTCAAGGGATTTTTAGTCCACTTTTAAGAGTTCTTGGAGAGCACACTAGAGAGAAGCTTGAAGATGGATCAAGAGCAACCACATTCAAGATTTATCCATTCTTTTTCTTCTCTCAATCTTTTAATTTAGTTTTGTAATTGAACATGAATATTATGTCGGAGATGATTTTTATGCTTTCAATTATGAACTAATTTTATTTTACTAGGGCTACAAGTGTAGCCAAGACAATGATGTTTGATTTCCAACTTATTTTCTTTCAAAGAAATTGAATTCCTCTAAGAGTTTATTATTCATGCTTGTTGTTAGTTTTACAATTCGTAATACTTTTGAATATTTAGCCAATATTGGAATTGATTAGAAGACCTAAATTAAAACCCTAGAAGGACTGTTTAGGAATAGCTTCTAGTAAAATTAACCGTAAGATGCATGCGACATCGAGCTATAATAGTATGATTTACATGAACAATTGAGAGAACCATTAATCGTAATGAGTCTTTGGAGTGATGGAATTCACATCAAGTGATAGTGGGCTTACACACAAGAGATATTTTTATTATCATCCCCAGAAGGAATAATAAATAAAATAAAGTCTCTCATTCTAACATATGAATAGTAGGCAATGTTAGTTAATAATTGGAATCGAATTGAATTTGTCTTGGTAAACTTGTTTGCTCTAGTGCTTCCATATTATATTAATTTTCAATAATTGAAATTGAATTTTGTTTATTTTTATTTTTATTAGTTTAATTTATGTTCACTATTACAACTTAATATATTTTGTCTAAATAAAGTTAAGAATATTATAGTTTCAGTAATTGCTGAATTAATCCTCGTGGGGCAATGCCCTTTCACTAGTATATTACTTGAGTCGATTACTGCACTTCAAAAAATACACATTTGGTACCTCTTCATTTGTAAAGGCATCTCTTCATTTATAAGGGTATCTATTAATATATGAACACAACTATCACAACAGATATGTTCGTTCCTAATAGGTGTTTATATATGTATGAAAACATACAACTAATAAATGCACTAGTTTGGATTGAACGAGCGCCTCAACGTCGCGACACGATTTCATTTTTCTAGCGCTAAGGCTTTAAAAAATCAATGCCATGGTGCTACATGCTGATTTCAAACACATTATAAAATGTGTATTTTATAATCACATATGTGTCTTTGATCTTATAACATATAGGAGATATATAACAATCTCTCTTACAATCTCCTCCTAGATTGTAATATTTCTCATATCAAACAATGATCAACTCGTACATACAAGAAAGTATCTTTCGATTTTAACCTTCAATTAGTGAATATACTTCAAAGTATTCATAAGATAATAGTGTGCTTTGTATTGAACTTTGTCTCTTAAGTAAATACAAGAAATTTATCATATATAAGCTATCTCATATTTCAATTTATGTTTCGATCATTTAGCACTATTATGGCCTTGTGCTATATCTTAGATTCGTGAACATTTACAAGACTAAACTACGATCTTGTTAGAAACAACACCATTTCTTATGTTCACTTAGGTGAAGTTTCAAATCATGTCTCTAGCTACTGTGAGACTTGAACTTCACTAAAAGTATGCGCTCAACCTCAACTACATAACTAATTGCACCAAACATGCAAAAAAGACAATCAAATTTTTGATCCTAATTTGATCACATAACGATGACTTGTTCTTACCATTTAACGATAAAAAAGCGGTACAACTATTACATAGTTGGGTTTCCATCACTAGTGACTCTTTCAAAGAAAGGTTTCAGTCCTAATCTATTAGATGTGTCCTTGATTAAGTCTCTTGAAAAACCTTTTGTTAAAGGATCTACTAGGTTCTTATTCGTCCTAACATAAACAACATTAATAACGTCATTAGTTATTAATTTTTTCATATTTTCATGTCTCAAGCTAATATGTCTATACTTTCCATTATAAACTTTGTTATAAGCTCTAGACAATGTAGTTGCACTACTGCACTATAAAGAAATAGATGGCATCAATTATGGCTACAACTAAGTATTAACCAATAAATTTCTCAACTGTTTCGTTTCTTTGCCTGCAGCCGCAAGTGCAATAAACTTACTTTCCATTGTTGAGTGATGTATGCACATTTGTTTCTTAAAAACCCAAGACACAACTCCTTCTACAATTGTGAACATCCAAGGCAGATGTAGATTTATTAGCACTTACATTAAAAATCTGACTAGCATCTGAATACCTTTTTAGTACCACCAGATAATTATTATAAAACAACCCAAATTAAAGGCCCTTTTAAGACAACCAAGTATCCTTCCAATTGCATTCCAATGTTCAACACTAGGGTTACTTGTGAACCTTGACATTTTTCTCATCGTAAAAGCAATATCTGGCCTTGTACAATGTATAGTATATACCAAGCTACCAATCACACTAGCAAAGCTATGTTACTGCTCAACCATCATTTTTCTAGTAATATAATATTAGAATCATATGCAGTAATAGCTTCCTTAAACTTCAAAATATTGAATTTAAGAAGCCCCTTCTCAATATAATGAGATTGACACAACAAGTAACCCCCATTATGCTTCTTCACTTTCACACCTAAGATGGCATCTACCTCTCCAAGATATTTAATCTTAAATCATGAAATTAGATACTTTTTAGTATCATTCATATTTATTCCAAAGATAAGTATGTCATCCACATACAAAGATATAATCACACCAAAATGTTTCATAAATCTAGAATATATACATTTATCTACATTATTGTGCTTAAAACCATGAGACAATATAATCAAATCAAATTTCTCATGTCATTATTTTGGTGCTTTCTTTAATCCATAAAGTGACTTAACTAACTTACAAACCTTATTCTCATTTCCAGGCAATACAAACTCCTTGGGTTGTTCCATGTAGATTTCCTCATCAAGGTCACCATTAAGAAAATTTGTCTTGACACCCATTTAGTGCACATACAAATTATATATCAAAGCAATTGTAAATTGCATTTTAATAGATTCAATCTAGTTACTAGGGCATATGTATCGAAGTAGTCCTTACCATGCTTATGTTTAAAGTTCTTGGCTACCAATCTAGTCTTGAAAGTTTGCATAGATCCATCAATGCTGTACTTTCTTCTAAACACCCACTTGTTGCTTATCGATTTCAATCCCAAAGGGAGATTAATAAAAGCCCAAGTTTGATTACACGTTATTAAATCCATTTCATCATTTACAACCTTTCTCTAAAAGGAGGCATCTCTAGATGACATGGCTTTATTAAATGTCTTAATATCTTTCTCAATATTTAACAATATTTTGTTAAGTACATTATTTCTATCTCTTTCAACCGAGAAGGTTAAAACTTGAGATGAAATAAAATCCGATGCTTAATTCTTTTCTTGTCATTCACGTTGACTTCTCCTCGGTTCAAAAGATATCATAGACTCTTCCCTTTTGTTAGTGGAGGTACCGGGAGTATAGTTACATGGTTGATCAACATTAGATTTCAATTCAGTGTTAGAATCAATATTAAATATATTATTAATAAATTAAACATCTCTTAATTCTACAATCACATTAGAATATCGATTCAATAATCTATATGCCTTGGAATTTTCAACATACCCTACAAAAACACATTTAGTTCCTCTTGTACCTAACTTTAATGATTTAGGGTTGTGCACTTCATAGAAGACTAAACAGCCCCACACTCTTAAATACATCAAGTTTGGTTTCCTTCCTTTGCATGTTTCATATGGAGAAGCATGTGTTTTTATAGATGTAATCCTATTATGAACATGACATGCAATAAGTAAAGCTTCTCCTATAAATTATTAGGCAATCTAGCATTAAGAAGCATAGAGTTAATCATATCCATAAAGATCCTATACTTTCTTTTAGCCAGACCATTTTATTAAGGAGTAAAAGGGGCTAACTATTGGTGAATAATACTATGCTCTTCAAAGAAGGCATCAAACTTATTTGAAAAATATTCACTATCCATCACTTTAAATCATTTTGATCCTTCTATCTTTTTGGTTCTCAACTTCAGCCTTGAAAATTTTAAACTTGTTAAAGGTTTCATCTTTTGTTCTAATCAAGTACATATATATGTATCTAGAACAAGCATCAATGAAAGTGATAAAGTATCTTCTTTCTCCTCTTGTCAAAATTTCATTATACTCACAAATATCGATATTAATTAAATCTAATATTTGAGTATTTCGTTCAGCATTAGGAAAAGGGTTTCTTAATCTTCTTTGCTTGATGTAAATCTCACACTTATCATATTTTTCATCTTCACAATTAATTAGACTATGTTTAGACATCTATTTCAAAGATCTAAAATTTAAGTGTGCTAAATGTGCATGCCAAACATCAAAAGAATGAACTATATAAGTAGAATTCATAACTTTATTATTATTGCTACTTAGTTTGTACATGCCATGACAAGAATATCCATTTCCTACAAATGACCCATTCGTAGATACAATAAAAGGATTGTCCTCAAGTACAGTCTTAAGCCCATTCTTACATATTAGACTTGCAGATAGAAGACTCTTTCTAATTTTGGGAACATTGAAGACATTGTTCAAGATTAATTTCTTCCGAGTAGTAAAGTTAATCTGCACCACACCTTTCTTGGTAACCACTATTGCTTCATGATTCCCCATAAGAACTGTTTGCCCTTCCTTTTCCACTACATATGACAAGAACAAGTTCTTGTCATTGCAAAAATGAGTGGTGGTACCAAAGTCAAGCCACCAATAAGATGACTTCATTACAACCATGTTCGTTTCAGTAATCATGTCAATTTCCATTTCTGAGACTATAGCAGAAATCTCTTTCGATTACTCTTCAACAACATTAGCTTTATTGGAGTTTACCTCTTCCTCTTTCTTTTTGTACTTGCAGTCATTTTAGCGATGACTCTTTTTCCCACAAAAGAAGCAACTACTAAAAAATTTCTTCGGGCTATTACCAGAGTTTTTGAACTTCTTGTCATTGTTCACTTTGAAGTTCTTTGAAAATTTACTAGCCTTAGCGACATTAACTTTAGAGGAATCCATTTTCCCTTGGTATCATCAGACTTAGTTTCCTTCTCAATCCTTAAGTGTTTTTGAAGTTCCTCTAAGGTTATGTCACATCTTCAATATAGGAGTTATAATTGTTCCAACTTTAACTAATTTACCTATAACAGTCCCAATTTGAAACGATTCAGAAATCTCAACTTTCAATTCACAAAGCTTAGTAACAATGTCTTGCAATTCATGTATTTGATCAAGAATGAACTTTGAATTAGCAATAATAAATTCCAAAAATTTTAGAATTTGGAATTTGTTTGTACATTCCATCTCGGTTTTATATTTGCATTCAAGATCATTTCATATCTCTACTGATGATTCCATTGAGTTGTAGAGATCATAGAGTCTATTGGAGAGAGTGTTGAGTATGTGTCCCTAGCATATGACTTCATCATCTTCTCATTTCTTCCTAACGGCTTTGATTTTGTCGAAATCATCCTCCTTCAGTTCCAGAAGTGGCTCCAACTTGGGATCCAAGACATAGGCGATCTTGAAGACAGTAAGTAGGAATAACAACTTTCCCACATAAAAAGTGAAAGTCGTGCCATCAAAACTATCGAGTTACCTATTCGAATCAAGGAAAGAAGCCATATCCTTTTCAACCTGGATCGTAGTAGATTAGAGCCTTTAACATTGTTAGTGTTTTTGAGTGCATAGAAAGAAAATAGAGGTTTAAATTTCTGGAAGTAAAGATGAGTTTGAGGTGTGTAGAAATATACTTTTCTTATTGGTTTTTTGGCCCTCAGTTCTCAAAGTTTGCTCATGAGCTTTCATCAAATTACCCCTTAGATATAATAAATCCATGAAAACAATATTTACCAATAATATTATGTTCTAGAATAAATGAGCATAACCAGTTCAATTCATACAACTCTTTACATAAAGGTACCTCTTCATTTGTAAAGGCATCGCTTCATTTGTAAAGGTATCTATTCACGTATCAATATAATTATTATAATGAATATGTCTGTTACAAGTAGGTGTTCAGGTTTATATGAAAGCATATAACCAATAAATGCACCGATTCAAAACAACTCAAAGAACATGTTATTTCAACATGCATCAGCTTGGACGAGTGTCATGGTGCCAACTTGTTGCACTACACTAATTATGGTGCAAAACCTAACTGGACGTCGTGGCACCGGTGTGTGGCCAACCCAATGCCCAAGTGTTGGGTATACTATCCCAAAAATGCTAATTTATTTTTTCTAGCACCATGGAAAAAAAATTCGCCGCTACAGCGCTACATGTTGATTTCAAACATATTAAAAAATGTGTATTTTTACAATCATATGTGTGTCTTTGATTTTATAACATATATGAGATGCATTACAATCTCTCTTACATTAACATGTAACATATGATACACTATTAATATCTTTAAAAATATAACATGTGGCTTAGATGGAGAACAGACAATTCTAATAGGTCGTTTGGCTTGAAACTAAAGTTTTATGTTTGAAGTGTTTGAAACTTTAGTTCCAACCCATCAGTTACAACTATAAGTAGTACAAAGCTCTCAGTAGCTACAATAAAAGCAGAAAGTTGCTACAAAGTAAAGCTCTTACATGCTACAATTATTAAACTTAAAACATCGGATACAACTGAAGTTCTAAACAGAAGCCAAGAACTATAACAAATAAGAGCTTTACATTGGAGTAACTTTTTGCTTTTTATTATAACTGTTGAGAGTTTTACACTATATTTAGTTAGAATTAATTAGTTCCCTACTAAAGTTCCAAACAATTAGTAAATTGATGTGATCATAGTAATTGGCAATGCCCAAAAAATCTTAAAATTACTAATGACAAAAAATCTTACTATTACAACCTTTTCTTAATTTTATTTTTATCGTTGTTGTTGTTGTTTTACCTTTACATCCCTTAGGTGTGGAAAAAAATGTGCATAAAACCCTTTGTCTTGTAGCGTAATCTATATCATTATATTACACTATGTCAACTTTGTAGAATCATATACCAAAAGGTTGCATTTCGACCGATGTTTACATGAGCAGACAATTTCATCATGACAACTAAGCACTCCTTAAATAGCCTTTTAACACAACCTTATTTTTTGTTAACGTGTTTAATTACAAGGGACTCGGTTATATAGTGATAAAATCTCTCGAATCAAATCTCCCAAAAATAAGCCCTATATCTCTGAGTGAAAGCATGTCGAGAGCATATCTTCAACTGACAGCAAGATAATTGATAGGAAAAAACCAAAACAGGTAAACATGATTATAGGGCCAAAATATTTGATAAATCTCAACACTCCCCCTCAAGTTGGTGCATAGTAACTTGAAAAAGAGTGATCTTCAATGACATTATTCTATGGGATCAATAGACTTCTTCAACCGAATCAACAAGATCAATAATATCACTGATCAAGTGGATCAAGGATCAAGAGAATAAGATCAAGTAGATCAAATGGGATAAGCCGTCAATTTTTTTTTTTTTCAGTGGGATCAAGAGAAATCAAAGAGATCAATAATATCAAGGAAACTGGTGATGGTTGAAAGGATCGTATTGGATTAAAAGATTAAAATACCAAGCTCAAGTTCATAAAAGCTTCACTAGCTTCTTTTTTTAATTCTTTTCTCTCTCTTTTTTTTTTAACATTCCTCTTTTTTTTTTCTTTTTTTTCTTTATTTTTTCTTCCACTTTTTTTTTTTCAAATGTCCTCCTTTTTTACTCCATCTTTTCTCTCTCTCTCTCTCTTTTAATGACTAACACCACAAAAATCATCACTACCTGCCATCAATGTCGAGGCACTTTCAGTGACATTATCATATTGTGTCTTCGTTTCAACAATTGCAGTTGTAGAAGTCACTTTAGAATTTTTCTTCGGTGGATCACGATTATTGTTCCACCACTTTGGATAGCCGACAAACTCAAAACACTGGCTTTTGATATGACCAGTTTTGTTGCAGTGACTATATTTGTACATGGACTTGTTAGATCTTGCTTGATCACGCTGAGCTTGAGAAGGCCATTTTTTATTTTGTCGGTTCCAATCCACCATGGCTGAAGATTTCGAGTTTTATCTCTCCTCATTCAAAGTGGTATGACGAACTTCTTCACATCGAACCAAAAAATAACATTCTTGTAAATTCAGGATTGGCTCTTTGCACAGAGTTTCTCCACAAATTTGGTTAAAAAAATTTGTCTAATCCTGCGAGAAAAATATGAACCCATAGCCATTCCATGGACTTCTGGTGTGCTTCAATATCTTCGAGATTCTTCATAATCACTTTATCGCAATGATCTAATCCACGGAAAATTTCAATCAATTCTCCATAATAAACAGAGAGTGCTCTTCCATATTGTTTAGCAATGAAAGCATTTTTATTTAGGGCAAAAACCTGCAATTGGTTACTTCCATCATAGAAAGCCTTCGCCAAGGCATTCCAAATTTCATGAGCAATGGGTAAGTGTAGATAGCGCTTGATAATATAGGGAGTCATAGACATTAACATCCACTTTTGACTTTCTGATTTTCTATATATGACTTCTTATATCCTTCTTCTGATTCAGTAGTTAGCTTTAGCTTGCCATGAATGTAGGAGAGATTTTCCCTCTGAGCAATACGTATCTCCATCATCTAGGACCACACATCATAATTGGATTCGGTTAGGACAATCCCTGCATTTAGAGGAACTGCAGAGTGAACAATAAAAAGAAGGAAAAATTCTGTAACACCCCTATGTGGGGGTTAACAGTTTTAAATAAATAAAAATAATTTTAAATTTTATATTATTTAAATCAATTAAACAATGCCCATGGGTCTTTAAACAACAAGAAAAATAAAAATAAACGTTTTAAATACAAACCACAGTTTTTAGTGTAGCACCAAATATATATAATTACAGTCATCATCACCATAGTACAATTCCCAAATAACTTAACACAGCCATAAAAAAAAATAATACAACTCTTACATGTTGTAGATAAGTTGTAATTAAACAGGGTCTTCTAACACGAAAACAGCAGGATTGTTTTCGCTTATTCCTCTTCAAATATGTTGCACTGAGTTCCACCTGAGATATGAAGATATGATAGGGATGAGCATCAACATGCCCAGTAGGGAAATCATGACTCACCTTATGGTTTATCCATTACCACATTAAAAACTGCATGGTTAGTAGGTTACATCATATTCCAGATTATGAGGTTTATTATGATCACATCTTATGGATACCGTAGTTAATCATTACCAAGTGTCATAATTACACATTTATACAAATATTACCAATCATCATTGTTCCTAGGTATCCATGTTAAATTGAGTATCACTCAACTCATCGAAACCCAAATGGGCGCACTTGATCACCCTATAAACATTCCAAGGGTGTTCCGGTGAGGGGACATCAAGCCCCGAGTCCTCACCAAATCAATTCCTGTACAGTGTGTTCTGGGACTTTCAACCCAAGGAAGTGTCATCACCTTCCCCCTATTTTACCTTTTTGGGTATTCATGCCCAAGGACGTAACCGCTGCCCTCTTCATGTCTCACCATTTCTCTATATTAAATCATTATTAATAGAGTCAGTTTTCCTAACCATGCTTCTCAATTTATAACATGTGTCAATTCATTATGTTCCTCGCCGTACAATACAAGACGAGTCCATGTCATAGTTTCATATGTGATACTCATATAATATCAGTTCAACATAGATATATATATATTGCGGCAAAACAATCAATTTTAATTCTATAAAAACCTCACAAAAATGAGTAATAGAATCCCTACCTTTCAAGCTTATCAACAATCTTTTAATCCTGGAATCAATTAACGTTAGCTCCACACATCCTTGACCCTAAGGCATGCATAAGGACAATTAAAACTAAAGCACAACGTATAATCACATTCATAAGTGAGTTATGTGTAAACCCGTCTACTAGTGCCATTAAAGTATTTTTATGCATTAAACATGGAGAAAATGCATACTAAAAACTAAGTTTAGATTAAAGAAAACCTACCTCAAAACTTCTTTGAAAAGCACCAAAGTTTGGGTTATCAATCAAGCTTGAATTAACTTTAAAACCGCCTCGATCATCGTTGGGAATTATAATTGTCTTGGCCACAAAGAGAGCTTTGTGCTCTATGTCTTTAGTTAGAAATTTGAAGTGAGAAGGGAGAGAATGAGAACTAGAGAAGAAGGTGGTGATAGTTAAATAAAAAGATATCAAAATGCTTAAGAGGAATGAGATGTTTACGGGAAAAAGTTGTAAGAAGAAACAAAAGAGTCTTAAAGGAAAATATCATCTTGTCTCCCATGAAGACTTTTAGCAAATAATGCCAACATAATTGAGGGGATAATTGGAGTGAATTATAGAAGAAGATAAGGAAATAATTAATTAGGTGGTTGAGAAATATCTCCATGTCTTCTATGAATTGACGGAAAATAATTCAATGTCCCCTTCGGATACCTTTAGCAAAATGAGAAGAAGTCTATATAATTGAGCAATAATTTAGGGAGACAAGATTGGTAGAAGTAAGTGTTGGTAAGTTTTGAATGTTTCTTAGGAAGACTTGGTAAGAAAATACTAAAATGGTATTTTTTTTAAATGATCATAAACAACTTAGTAATTTTAAATAGTCACATTTTATTTATTAAATTTTACAAAATTATGCCCGTTAAAAATACGGGTGTTACAGCTCTCCCCTCCTATAAAAATTTCGTCCTCGCAATTTCGTACACTGATTACAATGTTAAAACAAATGTGGGTACTTTTCTCTCATTTCAGATTCAAGTTCCCATGTGGCTTCCTCCACATCATGGTGTTGCCACATCACTTTCACCAGAGGAATTCCACGACGACGTAATAATTTTATTTCATGATCCAGTATTTGAACTGGAATTTCTTCATAATTCGTATCTCCTTGAATTGGCACATCTGTCCACATGATCACATGTGAAGGGTCGGGTTCATACTTTCTCAACATCGATACATGAAACACATTATGTACATGAGACAATTGTGGTGGTAGGTCTAAACGGTATGCCAACGTTCCAATGCGTTCCACAATCTCAAACGGTCCTGTATACCTTGGTGCTAACTTTCCTTTAACACCAAATCAAGATACACCTCGTTTTGGTTTCACTTTTAAGAACACAAAGTCTCCGATCATGAACTCTAAAGGTCGCCTCCTCTTATCTGCATAACTCTTTTGTCGACTTTGAGCTGTCTGAAGACGTTCGCGAATAATCTGGATCTTGTCCGTTGTTTCTCTGATAAACTGAGGCCCAAGTTCAAGACGCTCTTCCTTTTCAGCCCAACACAATGGAGATCTACAAGGTCTACCATATAAGGCCTCATATGGAGCCATTCTAATACTTGCTTGGTAACTGTTGTTATATGCGAATTCAACATATGGCAGCTGTGCAGCCCAATTTGTTCCAAAGTCCAGCACACAAGCCCGAAGCATATCCTCGAGAATCTGAATGACATGTTCAGATTGTCCATCTGTTTGAGGATGAAAAGCTGTACTAAAATTCAATTGAGTTCCCAAGGCCCTCTGCAATCCTCTCCAAAATTTCGACGTGAAACGTGTATCTCTATCGGAAACTATTGACATTGGCACTCCATGCAATGTCACTACCTTTTCCACGTACAATTGACATAATTTTGAGACACTATAATTAGTTCTGATTGGGATGAAGTGGGCTGTCTTAGTTAAACGATCTACAATTACCCAAACGGCGTCATGCCCTATTTGAGTCTTAGGAAATCCAGTAACAAAGTCCATTGTCACATGATCCCACTTCCATTCTGGAATAGGTAAGCTCCTCAACTCGCCTCCAGGCTTTTGATGTTCCGCTTTAACCTGTTGGCACGTCATGCACTTAGAGACAAAGGTTGCTACATCTCGTTTCATTCCTCGCCACCAGTATTGTCGTTTTAGATCCATATACATTTTTGTGCTTCCAGGATGAATAGCAAACTTTGAACGATGAGCCTCATCTAGCACCGCATGCCTGAGATATAGATCCTCTGGAACAACTAATCTTCCTTTGTAAAGTAAAAATCCTTCTGGCTCAATCTGCCATCCATCCAGTTGTTCTCCATTTTGTATTTGTTTCCAAACCCTACGTAATCCTTCATCGTGCCATTGTCCTTGTTTTACTTTCTGAATTAACGTAGGAGTTGCTATCACATTGAATAAGAAAGCTCTCTCGTTATCTTCATAATATTGCAAGTTGAAGTCGGCGATGGTGACTCGTCTCCAATCTTCCAATGCTAAACTGGCTATACGTCCGTTGTTCTTACGACTTAGAGCATCTGCCACGGTATTTGCTTTTCCAGGATGATATTGGATACTAAAGTCATAGTCCACCATGTACTCAGTCCATCTTCGTTGCCTTAGATTGAGATCCTTTTGAGTAAACAAATATTTCAGACTTTGATGATCTGAATATAGCTCGAACTTTGCACCATATAGATAACATCTCCAAATTTTGAGTGCGAAAACCACAGCAGCTAACTCAAGATCATGTGTGGGGTAGTTCCTCTCATGGGGTTTCAACTGGCGTGAGGCGTAGGCAACTACTCGTCCATGCTGCATTAACACACAACCCAAACCGTTTCCTGAGGCATCAGTGTATACTGTGTAAGGCTCCTCGTTGTTAGGTATGATCAGCACAGGTGCACTAGTGAGTCTTTGTTTCAGTTCCTCAAATGCTTCTTCACATTTATCATCCCACACGAACTTGACATTCTTCCTTGTGAGTTTTGTTAATGGAGAAGCAATCTTTGAAAAATTCTCTACGAAGCGTCGATAGTATCCAGCTAGTCCGAGGAAACTTCGAATCTCTGACACGTTCTTTGGTCGTTCCCAATTTAGCACTGCTTCAATTTTGGAGGGGTCCACTGAGATGCCTTCTTCAGAGACAACGTGTCCAAGGAACTTGACCTTCGTCATCCAGAAATCACATTTTTCTCTTTTTGCATAAAGACCATGTTCTCTCAACGTTTGTAGAGCGATCCTCAAATGCTCAGCATGTTCTTCTTCGTTTTTAGAATAGATCAAGATATCATCTATGAAAACAATGATAAATTGATCTAAGTACGGTCGAAAGACACGGTTCATCAAGTCCATGAAAGCCGCTGGTGCATTAGTCAACCCGAAAGGCATGACAAGAAACTCAAAATGACCGTAGCGAGTCCGAAAAGCTGTCTTTGGAATGTCCTCTTCTCTTATCTTCAGTTGGTGATATCCGGATCGTAAGTCAATCTTTGAGAAATAGCAAGATCCTCCTAACTGATCGAACAACTCATCAATTCGGGGTAGAGGGTACTTGTTCTTGATAGTCAATCGATTAAGCTGGCGATAATCGACACAGAGCCTCAACGATCCGTCATGTTTCTTCACAAAAAGTACTGGAGCTCCCCAAGGTGATGTACTTGGTCGAATAAATCCTTTTTCCAGTAATTCGTCCAACTGCTTCCTCAATTCCACTTTCTCAGCAGGTGCCATTCGATACGGGGCAATAGAAACAGGCGCTGCTCCTTGAGTTAAGTCGATGACAAACTCAATTTCTCTGTCAGGCGGAAGTCCGGGCAATTCATCTGGAAAAACATCTGAAAATTCGTCCACCACAGGAGTGTGAGAGGATAGGTCACTCTTCTTTAGTTCTCCATCTGAAGCAAAGATCGTCCCAAGATTGGTGAAATTCCTTCGTCCTCCAATACAAGCCTTTAGCACCGGGGCTGGCGTCACTGTTCCTGTTTTTGCTTGAAATTCGATGACTTGTCCATTCTTGGTGAATAAAGAGACACGTTTCCTATGACAATCTACTATTGCCTGGTATTTAGTTAGCCAATCCATTCCTAAGATTACATCAAACTCTGTCATAGTTATTACATATAGGTCAGCCGATAGTTTATGTTCTCCTATAACAATACACACTGATTTACAAATTATGGATACTTCAGCTATCCCGCCCATTGGTGTACTAAGGGTTAATGATGAACTACATGTCTCAGTTTCTAATTGTAGTACGGAAGCAAATAACATAGATATAAATGAATGAGTGGCACCAGTGTCAAATAATACATGAGCCCAAGAATGAGACACGTGAATCATACCGTCTACAACTGAGTGATCAGCCTGTTTTCCTTGTCCAGTTGTAGCCGTAATTGCATAAGCTTGTGCTGGTGCTTTTCCTTTATCACTTTTTCCTCGGTTTCCTTGGCTACTACTAGCCTTATTATTATTTCTCCCAGAAAAATATGGCCTTTGATTCACTGAGCCTTGTGGAGTCGGTTGGAAGTTCTGATTAGCATAAAAATTGGAACCCTGTGGCCGCTGTTGATAGTTGTACTGAGGCTGGAACCCTCGAGGTTGAGTTACTGAGACTTGGGAAGCTGGAGTGTTTTGCTGAGGCGCTCCACGATTTTGACTCCCTCCCCAAACAGTGGAGCCAAAATGACTTCCTTGTGGCCTTGGTGCAAAGGATGATTGTGTAGGGCGGTTAGGGCAATTTCTCCTCAGATGTCCCACTTGTCCACAGTTATGACAAGCATACGGTTGGAAACGACCACTGCCAGAAGATCCACCACCAATAGTCACTCCACTATGCTGAATGACTTGCCCTTGTGACTTCTCTTTCTTACTTATTTTCCTTTGACGCCCACCAGAACCCTTATACTCTCCATAGGAGTTATTTAGTTCTGTCTCTGCCCGCTGTGCCGCAGCTACAAGATCAAGAAAATCTGTTGATGGAACAGCAGCTATCATTTGTCTGATTTTCGGCCTCAGGTTATTTCTAAATTTTTCGCATCTCGCCATTGGATCCGATACAGCCCCGGGATTGTAGCGAGACAATTCTATAAATCGAGCATGGTATTCAGCAACTGTTGTATCTCCCTGCACCAGGTTTTCAAATTCTCGCATCATTGCTTGCCTATGGCTCTGAGGAATATAGGTGTTGCGAAAAATGGTTTCGAACTGCTCCCATGTAAGATTCGGCACATCATAGTCGTCTTTCTGAAGATCCCACCATTCTTCGGCTTTACCCTCAAATATATATGTTGAAAAGCTAACCCAATACTCCCGTGGAATCCTCAAGGTGTCCAACTTCTTTTTGACTGCCTTTAGCCATTGTTCTGCTATGACCGGGTTAGGTTCTCCACTAAATGTGGGTGGTTTCTGCTTCATAAACTCCTTCAACAGAGTTAGATGTCGTTGTTCGGGATCACGAACCTCCACAGGTCTTTGCACATTTTGTAATGCTTGAAGAATTTGTCCTAAATTATTTACTTCTGGTGCAGCTGGCGGGGATTGTGTTGCATGTCGTAGTTGCTCATCTTCTTGAGCTTGTTCCATCGGTTCCGGTTGCTCAACTTCTTGAGCATGTTCAACCGGTTGTGACAGCTCAGACGATTGCATTTGACGTCTTGGTGGCATAGTTTCTACTGGCTGCGAAAATTTAACTAGGATCAGTACCAAATGATGATGACATTAACACCTAACTTTAAAACCATTCCCAAAGATTAATTTTTAAGGTGGTGCTATACCCCCTAGGTTAATCGAACCTAGGCTCTGATACCAAAAATTCTGTAACACCCCTATGTGGGGGTTAACAGTTTTAAATAAATAAAAATAATTTTAAATTTTATATTATTTAAATCAATTAAACAATGCCCATGGGTCTTTAAACAACAAGAAAAATAAAAATAAACGTTTTAAATACAAACCACAGTTTTTAGTGTAGCACCAAATATATATAATTACAGTCATCATCACCATAGTACAATTCCCAAATAACTTAACACAGCCATAAAAAAAAATAATACAACTCTTACATGTTGTAGATAAGTTGTAATTAAACAGGGTCTTCTAACACGAAAACAGCAGGATTGTTTTCGCTTATTCCTTTTCAAATATGTTGCACTGAGTTCCACCTGAGATTCGAAGATATGGTAGGGATGAGCATCGACATGCCCAGTAGGGAAATCATGACTCACCTTATGGTTTATCCATTACCACATTAAAAACTGCATGGTTAGTAGGTTACATCATATTCCAGATTATGAGGTTTATTATGATCACATCTTATGGATACCGTAGTTAATCATTACCAAGTGTCATAATTACACATTTATACAAATATTACCAATCATCATTGTTCCTAGGTATCCATGTTAAATTGAGTATCACTCAACTCATCGAAACCCAAATGGGCGCACTTGATCACCCTATAAACATTCCAAGGGTGTTCCGGTGAGGGGACATCAAGCCCCGAGTCCTCACCAAATCAATTCCTGTACAGTGTGTTCTGGGACTTTCAACCCAAGGAAGTGTCATCACCTTCCCCCTATTTTACCTTTTTGGGTATTCATGCCCAAGGACGTAACCGCCGCCCTCTTCATGTCTCACCATTTCTCTATATTAAATCATTATTAATAGAGTCAGTTTTCCTAACCATGCTTCTCAATTTATAACATGTGTCAATTCATTATGTTCCTCGCCGTACAATACAAGACGAGTCCATGTCATAGTTTCATATGTGATACTCATATAATATCAGTTCAACATAGATATATATATATTGCGGCAAAACAATCAATTTTAATTCTATAAAAACCTCACAAAAATGAGTAATAGAATCCTTACCTTTCAAGCTTATCAACAATCTTTTAATCCTGGAATCAATTAACGTTAGCTCCACACATCCTTGACCCTAAGGCATGCATAAGGACAATTAAAACTAAAGCACAACGTATAATCACATTCATAAGTGAGTTATGTGTAAACCCGTCTACTAGTGCCATTAAAGTATTTTTATGCATTAAACATGGAGAAAATGCATACTAAAAACTAAGTTTAGATTAAAGAAAACCTACCTCAAAACTTCTTTGAAAAGCACCAAAGTTTGGGTTATCAATCAAGCTTGAATTAACTTTAAAACCGCCTCGATCATCGTTGGGAATTATAATTGTCTTGGCCACAAAGAGAGCTTTGTGCTCTATGTCTTTAGTTAGAAATTTGAAGTGAGAAGGGAGAGAATGAGAACTAGAGAAGAAGGTGGTGATAGTTAAATAAAAAGATATCAAAATGCTTAAGAGGAATGAGATGTTTACGGGAAAAAGTTGTAAGAAGAAACAAAAGAGTCTTAAAGGAAAATATCATCTTGTCTCCCATGAAGACTTTTAGCAAATAATGCCAACATAATTGAGGGGATAATTGGAGTGAATTATAGAAGAAGATAAGGAAATAATTAATTAGGTGGTTGAGAAATATCTCCATGTCTTCTATGAATTGACGGAAAATAATTCAATGTCCCCTTCGGATACCTTTAGCAAAATGAGAAGAAGTCTATATAATTGAGCAATAATTTAGGGAGACAAGATTGGTAGAAGTAAGTGTTGGTAAGTTTTGAATGTTTCTTAGGAAGACTTGGTAAGAAAATACTAAAATGGTATTTTTTTTAAATGATCATAAACAACTTAGTAATTTTAAATAGTCACATTTTATTTATTAAATTTTACAAAATTATGCCCGTAAAAAATACGGGTGTTACAAATTTCATATTAGTACCCTGTATTATATCGAAATATGTATTTGATACCCTCAATTTTAGAATCTTTTATATTAGTACATCGACCTTTTATAAAATCTTTTTTTAATACTTTTGAACCCTTTTTTAGGACACCAAAAAACAAAATTACCTTTCTTATATTTGACTAAAATTTTGAGTAAAAAAATCCCAAAAACTTTTAAATAAACAAAAGAAAAAACATTTGAGTTTGTTTTAATTCTTTTTTTCTCTTACTTTTCTCTAGTTGAATCTAGAGTAATCTCTCTTCTTCCTCCTTTAAAAAACAAAAACCCCAAATCTCAGCTCTCTTCCATTTCTTTCTCTCCCTATGTGAAGGAACACTATTAATGCCCAAAATTTCTTTGAATGCCCCTCCTCCAATGCGACAGATTTGCACAATAATGGTATGAAGGATCTAAAGAGTTAGCCACTGCAGGGGTCGCAAGATGCGCACTCCATCGTGAAATTTGGCCGAGACCCATGCTAGATCTCGTTAAATTGATGAAATACCATCGCTATAAAATCAGTACCTCGAGACATTTTCTAACCTATCGCTGCAAAACATTTTCTAGCCTATTCCACTACAAACTTAGTAAAAGTATGACTTTTGAAAACCTTGAGACAACATTCAGCAACAAAGCAACAGAGGAAAAAAAAAAAGCATCATCAAATAAAATAGGATAGTTCTACAGAGGAGAAAAAAATATACCTAGAACAAGCGCTTTTGCATTTTTTGACTAGGAAGAGAAGTGCTTTCTCTTTAGCGAAAATCATATTTTTTCTCTTTTTTTGTTTTTTACTTTTTCACTTGGATTTTGTAAAAGTTTTGTTGTTGCAATTCTGGCTTTTGCTTCCTCAACTTCTATAGTTGAGGAACAAAAATGGTTGAAGGTTAGAAAGAGAAGTGAGGAAGTATAGTGAGAAAGCCAAGAGGGGATGGGACGGAGTGGGAATTTGTAACGCCCCTATATGGGGGTTAATAAATTTTAATGAATTAAAATAAAGATCAGAAATAAAAGTAAAATTAAAAAAATAAAGTTGTCCGGGACTTAAATGAAAACTCTCAAATCAAAACAAAAATATAAACAATAATTAAACTACAGTTTAATTTAGCACATTAAATTTAATAATATAAAATTGTCATCATCATTATTTCAACATTCAACACATCTTAATATAGTCACAGAAAGTAACAATCGATGCTTACATTATCATGAAGAACATTCTTAACAATTGAAGCAATCCCAACGTAATATAGCTGCATAGCTTCCTCAACTATTTTTTTCGTAACCATCTCACACTTAGTGAGTCTTGAAAAGATGAAAAGATAAGGGAATGAGCAACAACATGCTCAGTAGAAAAAACCATTATTCATCTTTAGGTTGTTAACCTTACTATATTAAAACCTATATGGTTAGTTAGTTCTCATCATTATTCATCAATTTTATCATGTTCAATTCTAGTGGATATCTTATGATCATTCTTACCAAGTTTCATACATACATATATATATATATATATATATATATATTAATTCATGATTCAATTATGCTCATCTGTATCACCCGTGCAATAGAATATCACTCAACTCAGTGAAACCCAAATGGGCGCGTTTGAACCCTCCAAACATTCCAAGGGTGTTTCGGTGAAGGGACATCAAGCCCCTAAGTCCTCACTAAGTCGATTTTTGTATAGTGCGCTCTGGGACTTTCGATCAAAAGGAGCGTCATCACCTCCCTATTTTACCTATTAGGGTATTTATGCCCAAGTACGTAACCGTCGCCCTCTTCAGGTCTCACCATTCCTCTATAATCAATATTTATTTATAGAGTTTGTTTTTCTAACCATGCTTCTCAATTTGCAACAACAGGTGTCAAATCATTATATTTTCTCACTATACAATACAAGATAAGTTCCACATTATCATGTTATGTTATGATCATATACATTCAAAATATCATACATATCTTGCAATGCAAAAAATTAAATTTTAATTCATTAAAATCTCACAAAAGATGAGTAATAAAATCCTTACCTTTTAGAGAATACCATGTTGATAACTTCCAGCTCACAATACCAAGTTTACCACATAAGCTCCAAGTACTTCGTTGTCTTACAACGTATAAAATAACCATATTTTAACTAAATTACTAATCCCTAATCATACCAATTTATCATCTATTCTTATTAGTGTGTCATAATCATTTTTATGAAATCCTTGGAACATTTTGTGACACAAAATAAAGAAAAACATGTGAGTTTAGATTGCCCGATCAGTTTACCGATCAACATTTTTGGCCTTCTGAATAAAAATGCTATTTTTGGACCCTCAACCGGCTTGTCGATCTCCAAGGTTTGGCCTGCCGGTCTTGTGTAGACTTCAGCCTGCCGAACTACCGGGTTCACCTGCCGACAAAGCACTTTCTAGAAAACCAGTTTCTCATTTTCAAGGGTTTCAAACTTTAAAACTCAATCCGATTCTTTTTATCAATTTCTAAGGTCTAGAAAATGTATAAAAACCATGAACTATTACACATAAACACATGTAGATCTTTCTTCTCAAAATTTTCATGCTTAATAAACAAATCTAAACCAAAAAATCAAAACTTTTTAAAACTTCCTCAAAAACTCATTTTAAACAAAGATCTATGTAAATCAAGCTTCAAAAACGTTATATAATTACCCACAAACATCAAGAATACATTTCTCACAATTCTCATACCAAAACGCAGATTTAAATCAAGGTTTTTAGCTTAGAAAACTTTACCTCAAGCTTGAAGAAAAATAATAATTTTGTTTACAAAAATCCTTGATCTTGTTTTGTGATTTTGGAAGATTTACGAAAATAACTTTGGATTTTTCTCTTGATTACCTTGAAACTAGGTTGATGATCTTTAATTTTGAAGAAATCAAAGAGAAAAAAGAAGAGAGAAAACAGAGAGGAAAATAGAGAGAAAGAAAAAGTCTTGTGAGAGGAGAGAAGAAAGAAAAGAAAAAGAAAGGAAGTGAGAAGACAATGGGGGTATGACACGTAAAAATCAAGTCTCCATCAGAGACTTTGGAGCAATAATGCCAAACGGTAGTTTTGTGATTAAATTAAAGTTACGAGTACATTTTGGTTAATATACTAAATAAGTATGAAAATTTTTTTGAAACTTTAAAATTAGATAGAAATAGGTAATATGAATTAGATTTTAAATGAAATAAATTTTAATTGGCACACTAATAATTAATATAATTACCATAATATTCATTAGGAAAATAACGAGTGTCACAGAATTAGGTGAATACGACGGTATTTTTGGTTCTTTGCTCTTATTCTAATAGCCATCACGATGAGCTATTGTTATTCATGACGAAGGCAACAGTGGCATAGAAATCAAGAAGACCACTGCCGCCTTCGATAAAGGTGGATTAGGCATTTTGGCTTTTTCAAGTTCGCCAATCAACAGAGAGGAAGAAGAATTGTTATGGGTTTCTCAAATTTTTTCATTTTTTAGATATTTCTGTAAAAAAAAAAGAAGGAAAAATTTTTCGTCAACTCTTTATATTTTATAACAAGGATAATTTTATCTTTTTCATATCTCAAAAAAAAGCTTTCAAGTATAAAATATTTTAAAACTGAAAGTATCAAATACATATTTTTATATAGCACAGAATACTAATATGAAATTTTTCTTATAATAAACTAGTTTTGCCTCCGATAATTCAAAATTTTTTGCTCATTTTAAAAATTTTTTTAAATACATATTTTTTTCAACTTTTTTTGTCCCTTTTTTTTTTTTTTTTTTTTTTCCTTTTTAACGGTATCTTCCATGCTGCTCTGATGGCACGTGATATTGATATTAATGGTAAACAACAAACGGGCTCGACCAGCGAGCGACCCGGCAGCGAGCGGAGAGCGACGGCGCGAGGGAGCGGAGTGGTGACGCAGCGAGCAGTGATCGGTGAGATACCCAACGAGCAATCGGAGAGCGACGACGCGAGGGAGCGGCGACCAGCAAGAGACCCAGCTAGCGATGGAGGCCAGCGGGCGAGCGGAGGTCCAGCGGCAACCCCTTGGTGTCTAGGGGCGACGACGGTGATGTGATTTGCAGTGACTGAACGGTGGCTGTGGATTTGTGGGTTTGTGGGTTTCGTGGATGATTTGGGTTTTTTGTACTTTTTTTTTTTTTTTAGGGGAATGGTTTCACTAAAGAGGACAATTTTATTTATTTATTTATTTTTTTTCAAAAAGAAGAATCTGATATCAACTCAAAAATAAGAGAAAAATAATTCAATTTCAATTCTTTCATTCAAAGTACTCGGTTATATAGTGATAAAATCTCTCGAATCAAATCCTTTAAAAATAAGCCCTACATCTCTAATTGAGAGCATATCGCGAGCATATTTGATTGGCATCTTTAATTGAGATCATATCTTCAATTGACATCAAGATAATTGATAGGTAAAAAACAAAACGGGTAAACATAATTATAGGACCAAAATATTTGACAAATCTCAACAGAGGACGCTATATTTAACGAAATTTTAAGTCAATTAATCAATTGTGGACCTAAACATAATTATGGCTAATATCACCCGCTGTGACTACGTGACACGAAATGTTGTTATCATAAGGAGTGCATGGACACTAAACGTTTGTACGTTATTATCAAATTAAATTAAAGCATGGGCATAACTATGACTTCTAAATATTTATGATTGTGTGAGATAATTGTTATAGGAAATTAAAAAATATATATGTGATTTTTTTTGAAGGGTATATATGTGTAATTAAGGACAAGAATGTTTTGAAATTATAAAAATATGACATGGAAAAAATTATAAAAATATGATATGGAACACTCAGTGAGAGGTCACCACATAGAAAGAACAGGGTTTACTAGAAATTATAATTTCAAGCATTTATCCTTTTCAAAGATGAAGATTCATATTATTCTCCCTAAAATTATAGTGCAGAAAATATTCTTGAGAAAATATATAGGAATTAACATAAACTTTTTTTTATGTAAAGAACGACAAAAAAGATACAGATAAAAATGTTCTATTAAGTCCGACCAATAAATTATACCCTTAAAAAAATAAAATCGACCTCCCATCAAAATATATTACCAATAGTTTTCTTATTTATATTATGTTTTATATTGTATAGTGCTCTGTGTAGAAAATTGAATTGAGGAAGAAAAAAGAACAAGGAAAATCGTATATATTTTGAAATTAAGATATAGATATATTTACAAAACTCATGATTGATATGAGCGTACATTAATTAATAATCAAGAATATCACACGTGATATGCTACCATTAATATACTCTATTTGTTATATCTATATTTTTATATATGTGTGTGTAGGTATGTATGTATGTCTGCAGAACAGCAACCACCAACCGATCATGAGCTTCGTCAATTATTTCTCTTTGATCACATTGACATATATATTGTTATATATATATATATATATATATTCTCTCGATTCGAACCCGTACGTGTATCACCGCCACCCCACTAACCAATATTTCACATATATATGATATGATCAAATATCAATCAATCATTTATCTTCGATCACATTCGCCAGTCATCGATCTGAAAAATACATCCCACCTACTACTTCTTTATCGCCTATCGCCTACCATAAATGACCAGAGGGTGTTTGGCAGTAGTTTTCACCACTCAGTTCTCATCACAAACTCAGTTATAAATAGTATAAAGCTTTCACATGCTACAATAACAATAAGAAAAGATGCTACAGTATAAAACTCTCACATGCTACGGTAAAAATGGTTCCTACCATTGATTCCCACCTCCAAACACCCTACAAATTTCCTTATTCCCTCGATGCTAGCACACATATTACGCACGATTTCAATGTAATCCACATCATAAGAGTTAATTTGTTACTTCTCTTATGTATGTTGATACTGTATACGATGTTTGGCAAATGAGTTGAGTTTAAACTTAAATAGTGTAAAGTTCTCATATACTACAGTATAAAGTAAAATAATATTACAGTATAAAGACCTCACATGTTATTATCGAATAAAATATATAACAATCAGCTCTATGAAATTAAGATGCATATGCATGTATATGTACGTCATACAAAGGCAAAGGTATTATTTCAAATTTAAGGGTGAATTGCTACATTAGTCTCCAACCTTTCAGAAAGTGTTATTTTAGTCTCCAAATTTGTTTATTTAATTAACCACATCTTTCATTTTAGTTACTAAAAGACTATTTTAACGGTCAAATCATAAGTTTAGACGAAAAAATTGTTGCAGATCATTTTTCAATTAAAATTAGATATTTCCCTTCAAAATAATTGATACATTGAAAAATTAAGGGTAAATCACAAATATTGATTTAAAAAATCAAATCACAGCTATTATTTGATTTTGACTCAAAAAAATTCAAAATTAACAAAAGAAAAAAAACAACAAAAAAACCCAAAACCCAATAGTTCCCTCCCTCATCGTATCACGAACCTAAAACTGTGAAGTGACGTAGCGGTTTAATTAAATTAATTAAGCAAACTTTAACTAAGCTTGTCAATTAATTAATTGAGTTATTTATAAAAATGTGATAAATTTAAAACTTTAGATAATTACCTCTAAGCTAAAGTAACTCAAAATAGTAAAAACTAGTGAGAACGAGTCAGGCCATACCGGACCCACATTTGCGCACACATATAGTATTGACATAAATAAAATACAACCATAATCCAATCCAAATAAAGAATGATTAAATAATATATGCCTTAATTGAATAAGTAAATAGCTTAATTAAAACTCCTATGGTCCACGCGTTCGATCAGTAGTGTCACAGTCAGTAGTATACTGTGAACCACCTGGAGGGGGAAAATTTTTAAAACAAGTAAAAACTATGAGCGAATGGCTTAGTAGGACTTAGGTTTTGAAAACATGTCTTAAATAAGAGAAATTGTGTTAATACAAAAAGAACTATAAAAAGACAGTAAATAGAACTAGTTGTTCACATGCTTACCTTTTCGGTCCAATGATCATCTGATATCTAATTTATCATTTTACCGTGTGCAAGCCATGAAAAATCATCACCGTAGTGGCTTAGTTGGGTTTCGAAACCTGCTTCCAAGATTGCTCTTTGCACGACCCGATCTCTAAATATGGCATCATGCATTGATGTCTCATTCCGAAGAGAGTTCTCAACTCGTTTGGCACACTTGTATCATTACTAGAGTCTATGTTACCAAGTTTTCTCGTTTACATTCATTATTCAGTTCATTATGATCATTTCATCATTCAACAGTTTCTGAAAATAACTGAATAAATATATCGCAATCATTTCTAAACAACCATTTTTAGGAAAATACTTTATGGCCAAAACCTTTTCAAAATCATGGCTGACAAACAAAGAGAGTCTAGAGTCCTACCTCATTATCCAACACAATAGCACATATACCGTAGTCTCGGCCCGCTATACATCAGCTTCTTGGAACTGCGAACAACCATAAATGTGAACTAGATTCGTCAATACCAAACTTAGTGTTGGAAAAAGAGTATGCAATGGAATTTTAAAAATTTTATATCAGAGTAATTTCCAAAACACAAGTTTGACATGTTATATACATAAATTAACCAAATCTTACAAACCTTTGTGTGCCGAAGAACCCTCGCAAAACGTGAAGAGAAGTAACATTCTAGAAGTGCCTCAACCAACTGGTCTTCTTTGCTATTCTCTATCCACGACCGGAGTAAGTGTGGGCTCACACATATAGCTCTTCCACCAGGTGACCCTCCTTCTAACCAATCGAGAGAACCCAAAGCAAGTGTTTGTGATTTGTGAACAAAAGCTCTCACGGAGTTTTCAGATTCTCAATAGCAGAGTATCACTCTTAATCTCTCAATTAATCTAAGTAACTCTTAAGACCTACTCCCTTTATATTGAGATTGGTCTTGTGGTCAGTCCTTATCAGATTAGGTCTCTAAAACTCGAAACAGAATCAAGTTCTAATCAATATCTGATAAGATTCGTGTGGAAATACGTGATCTTATCCTTCGCTAATCGGCAGGCCGAACAGCCTGATCGGCAAGCCAAACTGGCCCCATCGATAGGCCGAGCACGTCCATCGGTAGGCCGAACTGCCAAATAAAAAATCTCATGAATCTTTTATTTTTCACCCGAGATTCTATAGGATAAAGTCTCAGTTTTAATTCAAATAACCCAATAGAGAAGTTATCTGATTAAAACAACTTTATCTAGATAATCTCTAAGAAAATAAATCAATTTCCAATAATTCTATAAGTTTATCTTGATCTAATTTATCTAAAATTAAATCAACCAATAAACAGACAAGAATTATCCGATCCTTATAATTCAACAAGTTTATCTTGAATTAATTTTTTATCACAAAATTAATTCAACCAATAAATAGACATGAATTATTTGATTCTTTCAAATTTCAAACCAATATGATAAATCTGACATAAGTTACCAATAATTAGAAAAGAACTCCGTGTCGTTATAGGATGTTGTGAGCTAGCAAAGGGGACCAAATGGACCTATATAGTTCAAGCTCCCGATAATTACGAAACTCAATATCCCAGATATACATTTCATAATTATCAACTCCACCGCTACTCCACTAAAAGCTTGGAGCTGCACTCTCGAACTACATAAAATTATGAAGCTCATATAGCTAAGTCTCCATGACATATCATAGTGTATCGTATCCCCATATGATAATCCATAATCGGCTTGAGCATAAGTTCTATCTTACCTTCCCAATTATTTTTACCTTATGTTCCATTATCTCACCATCAGAAAACTTACCATCCAAAGACAGTATACCATTCGGTTACACCTATGTATTCAAATGGTTGAGAGCTCCAGTTTTTCAATTACAGGATAATGCATATAAGAGGATATCATTACTCCTAAAGAGGAGCTATGGATTCCATATCTATGAATAATAGGTCTACGCCATCAAGGGTCATGCCTCTAACATACCGACATACATACCACTATTAAGATGTAGGTGTCGCCCTTTGGTACATCAAAAGACACAAGCCAAGACAACGGGCCCACTTGCATCTCAGGATTAAGATACAATACAAATGATTGTTTAAAGTGAATCGATTTGCCAAGACAAAATTATTAATCCAAATCAATTCACTTTATGTCTCGATCCAACACATTGTCACCTATGACAACGTGCCAATGTTTCTATTTACGGAGTCCACCTCCGACAGTCAAGACAAACTATCTCCCAAAAAGGATATAGACAACATAACAATCTTTGCATGAATAAAGCGCCCAACTTTATTTCCTCGATTGTGGATCATATGATTTAGACCATCACCTTAAGATCGTGTCTTCCGTATAATCCGTCCATCATATGCCCAATTTTTAAGGTTTAGACCAACAGTCTCAGACTTTTGTTTGCTTAACATACATTCAACAAATATGAACGTATAGAGGACAAAATTTGGTATATAAAAATAAATAAATTCTTTATTGATAAAAATGTCTCGAAAAAATTATTGCATTTTTACTCCTTAGGGCATGCATGTCTAACAATCTCCCACTTGCACTAAGTGAGTAAATATGACAAATCTCGCATCCTTATAGCTTCCACATGCCTCTCGAAGACTCTCCCGGTAAGTGTCTTCGTAAATGGATCAGCAAAATTGTCCTTTGACGTGATTTTGTACACCTTGACATGCCTGCCCCAACGAAGTCCTTTATCACATGATACTTCCGATCAATATGCTTACTATTCTTATGAAATCTTGGTTCCTTAGCATTAGCTACCACTGCACTGTTATCACAGTACAGTGATACCGCCTTATCCATACAAGAAACTACCTCAAGATCTCCAAGGAACTTGTGGAGCTACACTACTTTTTTCGAAGCATCACTAGTTGCCACATACTCGGCCTCCATCGTTGAATTTGAAGTGCAATCTTGCTTAGCACTTCTCCAACTAATGGCACCACTGCCCAGAGTAAACACAAAACCCGAAGTAGATTTCCTAGAATCCACACAGGATTGAAAATCTGAGTCAATATATCCTAAAGGAGTCAGGTCCTCACCTGAATATACAAGCATATACCCTCGAGTCCTTTTCAGGTACTTGAAAATATGCTTTACTACAACCCAATTGTTTGGTCTTGGATCCGCCTGAAATGGAATTACAATCCCGACTGCATAACTAATATCCGGTCATGTGCAAAGCATGGCATACATGAGACTACCCACTACCGAAGCATAAGGCACCTTCTTCATGTATTCTCTTTCTTCATAAGACTTTGGAGAGTCTTTCTTAGAAAGAGTCATTCCAGACCTAGATGGTTGCCCACCTTTCTTGGAATCCTACATTGCAAACCTCTTGAGAATTTTATCTATGTAGCCGGCTTGGGACAAAGCTATCATTTTGTTCTTCATATCCCGAAAGATCTGGATACCGAGAAAAAAATTAGCCTCACTTAAGTCATTCAGGTCAAACTGCTTGGTCAACCATAATTTGACTAATGACAATGCCTTAACGTCATTGCCAAGTAGCAGTATGTCATCTACATAGAGCAGTAGAAAAACCACCTTCCCATCCTTAATGTGTTTATAAACACATGGTTCATCCACATTTTGTGAGAACCCATAAGTTTTGATCACCTGATCAAATCTTATGTTCTAAGAACGAGAAGCCTGCTAAAGTCCATAAATTGACTTCAGCAGCCTACAAACCTTACCCTCTTGACCCGTGACCTTGAACCCGTCTGGTTGTTTCATATAAGTGGACTCATCAAGATAGCCATTCAGAAAAGCCATCTTGACATCCATCTGCCAAATCTCATAGTCGAGAGCGGCAGCTATGGACAAGAGAATACGGATGGACTTAAGCATGGCTACAGGCGAAAAGGTTTCCTCATAATCAATTCCTTCCTTTTGCGTATAACCCTTAGCTACCAGTCTAGCCTTAAAGGTTTCGATCTTTCCATCCACTCCTCTTTTCCTCTTGTAGATCCACATACACCCTATGGGTTTTACCCTTTTGGGAAGATCCACAAGCTTCTAGACCTGATTAGTCTCCATAGACTTTATCTCTATGTTCATGGCCTCTGTCTAGAGTTTTGAATCAACATCCTCCATAGCTTCTGCATAAGTATAAGGATCCCTATCATGTTCATTTGGTTCAGCCAAGAAGACCTCCCCGTTGAACATATACCTCTCAGGTTGACGCCTGATCCTCCCACTACGCCGAAGCCCCTGAGGTTGTTGTTCAGGTTTGTTTGGTTTTTCTACACTGATCGAAATGGTTTCATTCGAAACCTCCGGAGTGATTAGATCACTCCTTAACTCCTCAAACACCACCTTTGCTTCGAGGTTTAAAGTCGTCCATGTAACTGTCCTTAAGGAAAGTTGCATTAGTTGAAACCATGACTTTATTTTCCTTTGGGTTATAAAAATAACCCCCTTTAGTCCCTTTTGGATATCCTACAAACACACAAACTTTCGAACTGTGCTTCCAACTTATTCGGAATCCTTAAACAGGACATGAGCTAGACATCCACATAAGCGAATATGGTTTAAGGATGTATTCCTACCTGTCCACAACTCGTGAGGAGTTTTAAGGACCAATTTTGAAGGCACATTGTTCAAAAGATAACATGTGGTTTGTAGTGTATATCCCCAAAAGGATAAAGGCAATGATGAATAACTCATCATGAACCTAATTATGTCCAACAAAGTCCTATTTCTTCTCTCTGCTACGCCATTCTGCCGCAGAGTGCTCGGCGCAGTCAAATGGGATAAAATCTCATTCTCTAATAAGTGTTCTAAGAACTCATCAAAAAGGTATTCGCTACCTCGATCGTATTGAAGTGACTTTATGGGTCTACCCAATTGCTTTTCCACTTCAGCCCGAAACTCCTTAAACTTATCAAAAGTTTTGCTTTTGTGGTGCATCAGGTACACATACCCATATCTTGAGTAATCGTCAATAAAAGTGACGAAGTATTCATACCCTCCTCGTGCCCGGATGTTCATCGGTCCGTAAACATCACTATGCACAAGTTCTAGAACCCCTTCAGCCCTATTGTCCTTAGACCCAAATGGTCTTTTGATCATTTTACCCTCTAAACAAGATTCACATTGAGTTATAGATTCCACCTTTAAGTCCATCCCTTACCAACCTTTGACTCCTATGCAGGTTAATATGACCAAGGCACAAATGCCAAAGATAAGACTTATTAGAGTGAGAAGTTTTAAGTCTTTTAGAGTTATTATCATTCATCTCAGCATTAAGCAATAAGTCCATCTTAGGTTTGATAAAATATAGATTATTTTGCATCCATCCAGAACAGATAAAAGATTTGTTTTTACGAATCACCACTTTATCATTAAAAGAAACCAAGTAGGAGTCTTTAAATAAACAAGATACAGAAATTAAATTCCTTTTAAATTTAAGAACATAAAAATAATCTTGCAAAAATAAATTCCTATAATTATCAAAATAAAGATGGACGTTTCCCACTGCTTCCACTGAGACCAAGGATCCATCGCCCATCCGAAGCGTGAAGTCTTCATGTAGCAGACTTCTCGTTTCTTTGAACCCCTGTAGAGAAACACAAACATGATTAGTTGCACCGGAATCTATGACCCAAATGTCACTGGATTCCTCAACCAAACAAGTTTCTAAATACAGAAGATCACACCTACCTCCTTTGGAAAGGAAATCCTTGTAATGCTTCTTGATATACCCGACCTTCCCACAGAAGAAGCACTTAAGCTTCTTTGGGTTTTTCTTCTTCTTTTTCTTCTTCTTGCTCATGGCAGTAGTAGGAATAGAAGACTTGTCATTCTTGGCCCGTTGCTTCTTTCCATTCCCAAAGTTAGGATTGGAACCAGAAGCAGCTACCATGTTGGCCTCACCACCCATAGGAGACTCCCTGTTCAACAGTTTGAACTCCTGTAACTGTTTCATCAGTTCTGTTAAGGTCATATCCTGTCTATTGCTTAAAATAAATGTAGCTCTAAACGGAATAAATTCCTTTGATAGAGTCTTAAAGACCATAGTCGTCTGAGTTTCAGCATCGATGTCAGCTCCATTGGTTTGAGCCTCAACGAGGTAACCCATGACCAACATCATATGCTCCTTTATAGATGTCCCCGGCCCTTGTCTACAGCTTAGAAGTTTTTGAAGCACCCTCTGCCGCTTTGTTATGGCCTGACCTCCAAACATATCCTCAAGATTATCCAAGATCTGCTTCGTAGTCTCATAATCCTGATGTTGAGCCTGCAGCACGTTATTCATGCTAGCCATAACATAGCAGCGGGCCTAATCATTAGCATCTTTCCAACGATCATACGCTTAGAATTGCTCATTAGTTGAGTCTCTCGTAGGCTCAGAGGGACAAGGGGTTGTCAGTATATATTTCAGTTTCTCAAAGGACAGGACGATATCCAGGTTTCGTTTCCAATCATAACAATTCTCACCGGTTAATATGTTTTTGTCAAGTATCGATGATAAAGCATTTTCAGCATTTTTAATCTACAATAAAGAATCATATACCAAACATAAGCAAACACATGATAATAATTTAGTAAGATAACACAATCATGTAAAAAATACAAATGTGTTTATGTGTCAAAATCTTGAAAATATCACAACCTTACAACGATAATTCCTAACTCAGAATTCAACAAGCTCCTAGGGGAGTCATGCCAAATTCAATTAGGAACATGGATCCTCTCTTAATTAACCTATGCCATCCAGGACCCGTATGATCCAGCATACATTAATAATTGTTTCTTTGGCCATTAATTTTATTAACAGAGCTCATAGGGAAGGTTAATAATAAAATTAACGTGAGTGTATAACCATCGTTTCAATATTTTGTCCATGATTTATAATCACCACCTAGGGGTGTGCAACCATAAATCATGCTAAAATACCTTATCCTCTCAAAGATCTAATCTGGTACATGATAGAAATCCCTTCCTAGGGGCCTATGGACCAATGATGGAGGCCTTAGGTTCTTTCTTCGAAAACCTTCTCCCACTCAATCTTTTGAAATCAAGGTTTTATTTTAAGGATATGCATGAATAATTTTAATATGAGCGGCACTTCCTATTCTATATGACATGTTATGAATATACATGGCAAATCATATTATAATGCAGACAAGCAAAGCAGTCAAGCAAAGCTACAAGCAAAATAATAAATAACCGTAATATTATGGCTCCACCTTATAGAATAGAAAACTAAGATTACAAGAGAATAATCGAGACATATAATCGATTCTTCATCCTTGAATCCTAAAGTTGTATCCATCTTTATGTAATTCCTATTTTAAAGTCTTCAATCCCGTATGAATCGAATACTTCATATTTCAGGTCATATCCAAATTTAATGTTTCTCAGAATTGTCCTAGAAATAAAATTAAAACTACATCCGAAAAACTGTACCTTTTTTGAAATTTTTTCAGCTCTCAGTTGGCAGGCCGATCTGGGTGATCGGCTTGCCGGTCATGCTCCATCTGCCTGCCGACTCATGAAAGTTTGGCCTGCCGCCAGAGCCACCTGATTTCTGCCCCATTGATGGCCTACCAAACCATAAGTCTGGCCTGTCGATTTGCAACCATCGGCCTACCGAACTGTGAGGTTCGGCATGCCGACCGAGCAGAAATCTCCATTCTAGAAAATACAATTTTTAATGCAATTCATCAATTTTATTTTCAATAATTCAAAAACATAAAATTAGAGACTCAGGAAATACCTGGGAGCATCATCATCAATCTTCTAAATCCGTCTTCTAGGTCTGTTATCTCCGAATAATTATTTAATTACAAAATTCTTACAAATTTAAAATTAAATAATAATTCCTAGATGGAGATAATAGTCTGCCATCTAATTACATGAAAAACCTAGATACACATTCTAACCTCAAGGAACCATAACCGGCATAAATAAATAAATTAATTAATAATTAAATAACGATTTAATCAACCATAATTAATTAATGAATATTCACCACATAATCAATGACAACGTATATAATATATAGAAACCTAGAGTGCCAACTCTCTATAAAATTAAATTAAAGCATATGAGAGATTAATATCATAAAATTTATATATATAACATGATCACAAACTCGTAAATTTATGTAAAAACTATGGCTCTGATACCAATTGTTGGAAAAAGAGTGCGCAGTGAAATTTTAAAAATTTTATATCAGAGTAATTTCTAAAACACATGTTTGACATGCTATCTACATAAATTAACCAGATCTTACTAACCTTTGTGTGCCGAAGAACCCTCACAAAACGTAAAGAAAAGTAATGTTTCAGAAAAGCCTCAACCAACTGGTCTTCTTTGCTATTCTCTATCCATGATCAGAGTGAGTATGGGCTCACACGTACAGCTCTTCCACCATGTGACTCTCCTTCTAACCAATCGAGAGAACCCAAAGCAAGTGTTCGTGATTTGTAAACAAAAGCTCTCACGGAGTTTTCAAATTCTCACTAGCAGAGTATCACTCTTAATCTCTCAATTGATCTAAGTAACTCTTAAGACTTACTCCCTTTATATAGAAATTGGTTCAGCGGTCAGTCCTTATCAGATTAGGTCTCTAAAACTTGAAATAGAATCAAGTTTAGATCAATATCTGATAAGATCCGTGTGGAAACGCGTGATCTTATCCTTCGCTAATCGGCAGGCCGAACTGGCCCTATCGGCAGGCCGAGCACGTCCATCGACAGGCCGAACTGCCGAATAAAAAATCTCACGAATCTTTTATTTTCCACCCGAGATTCTATAGGATAAAGTCTCAGTTTTAATTCAAATAACCCAATAAATAAGTTATCTGATCAAAACAACTTTATCTAGATAATCTCTAAGAAAATAAATCAATTTCTAATAATTCTACAAGTTTATCTTGATCTAATTTATCTAAAATTAAATCAACTGATAAATAAACAAGAATTATCCGATTCTTATAATTTACCAAGTTTATCTTTAATTAATTTTTGATCACAAAATTAATTCTACCAATAAATAGACATGAATTATTTGATTCTTTTATATTTCAAACTAATTTGATAAATCTGACATAAGTTACCAATAATTAGAAAAGCACGCCGTGCCGTTGCAGGATGTTGTGAGCTAGTAAATGGGACTAAATGGACCTATATAGTTCAAGCTTCTGATAATTACGAAACCCAATATCCCAGATATACATTTCATAATTATATCAACTCCAACGCTACTCCACTAAAAGCTTGGAGCTACACTCTTGAACTACATAGAATTGCGAAGCTCGTATAGCTAAGTCTCCATGACATATCATAGTGTATTGTATCCCCATATGATAATCCATAATTGGCTTAAAGACAAGTTTTGTCTTACCTTTTCGATTATTTTTATCTTACGTTCCATTATCTCACCTATCAGAAAACTTACCATCCAAAGATAGTATACCATTCAGTTACACCTATGTATCCAAATGGTTGAGTGCTCTAGTTTTTCAATTATAAGATAACGCATATAAGAGGATATCATTACTCCTAAAGAGGAGCTATGAATTCCATATCTATGAATAATAAGTCTACGCCATCAAGAGTCATGCCTCCAACGTACCGGCATGCATACCACTATTAAGATGTGGGTGTCATCCTTTGGTACATCAAAAGATACAAGCCTAAGACAATGGATCCACTATGCATCTCAAGATTAAGATACAATACAAATGGATTGTCTAAAGTGAATCAATTTGCCGAGATAGAATTATTAATCCAAATCAATTCACTTTGTGTCCCGATCCAACACATCGTCACCTATGACAACGTGCCAATGTTTCTATTCACGGAGTCCACCTCCGATGGTTAAGACAAACCATCTCCCAAAAGGGATATAGATAACATAACAATCTTTGCATGAATAAAGCGCTCCGACTTTATTCCTCGATTGCAGATCACATGATTTAGACCAACACCTTAAGAATCATGTCTTCCACATAGTCTGTCCATCATATGCCCAATTCTTAAGGTTTAGACTGACAGTCTCAAACTTTTATTTACTTAACATACATTCAACAAATATGAACGTATAGAGGACAAGATTTGGTATATAAATAATAAATAAATTCTTTATTGATAAAAATGTCTTCAAAAACTTATTATATTTTTACTCCTTAGGGCATACATGTCTAACACTTAGAGCATACTACCTTATTATGTTATTTAATGGTGTCTTAGTGTGCCTTTAAGGTCCAAATATTTATGTCACAAGGTCAAAACCTCTTTTCTATCAGTAACAATAAAAAATAGTGAAAAACTACCATTTTCATATAGCCTAGTCGGCCTGCCAATTTCCTTGATCTGGTTTGCTGAGCTATTGATGTTCGACCTACGGGCCTCCTAAGTCCAGCTTACCGAACCGCTTGAATCTGGCTTGCCGAAGGATAAATGTCAGCCTGTCAAACTTTTGAATTTGGCATGCCGAACGATGAGTTTGGCCTACCAATTTGTCAAAATCTAGAAAATTTCAGGTTTCAAGTCTCGGCCCTTTGAGCTTTCCAAGCTCGATTAAACCTATTTTTGACAACTCCAACCCAAAAAACATGCAGAAAATACTTGGAAACAACTCTAAACCTTTTAGAAACAAATTCGCCAAATTTAAACACAATTTCACAATTTATTTGAAAATTAGAGAAAAATGTAAAAACTTAGTTAAGTTGGTTTTGGCTTAAATAAAGTTGTGATTAATAGTAAAACACATTCTACAACTCGAATTAAATGTTATTCAAGCTCAAGGAAGCTTGGATTACAACAAACATAAAGATTTGACAAATTCAAAGTGAAGAAAGGAAACTTTGAAGGGAGAGAGAGAGAGAGAGAGAGCTAACCTCAAGTTTGATCTTTGAGATTATTTGAGTTGGTTTGAACTTTGTTTCTTGTCCCAAATCAGCGGAAATAGAGATCAAAGAAGTGGGATTTGGCTAAGAGAAAGAGAGAGGCGAGTGATGGGAAGAGAGGGGAAAAAAAGAGGAAGAGGGAAAGAAGAGAGACTAGCGAGAGAGTGAGGGAAAGTGAGAGATTAATAGAGGGAGAAAAGAGAAAGTGGTGGGCTGAATGCAACTCTACATTCCTGAATTAGTTTTGAGAAAACCATGGGCAACATATTGTTTTTGGTGAGACAGTTTCAAGTTTGTCTAAGTTTTTGGCACGAGGAGACCTATTTGAAATTTGACAAATTATCTTGTTCCAAAATTTAAGATAATTAATAGAAATAATTAAAAGTGAAATTAATTAGAAAATACCTCAAAATAATTAGATTAAGTTTAAATTGTAATAAGGCACACTAATTCACTATTTTACATACTAATTATATTTTATAAATCTTTAGCATTACACATCGACTACCCCTGTCCACCGCCACCCCTCCGGCCGCTGGCAACCCCACCTCCTCGCTCAACCACACCAACCCTACTCTCCTCCACTATTGCTACTGCTGTGAAGAGCCTCCTCACTCTACTCCACCAATTTCTCCTTCAGCTTCTCCTTCACCTTCAATGTCCTTTTCTCTCCCTCGATGGTATGTGTTCTTGTCAGCCTTGCCAAAACGACATCCCTCTGAGCATGTTGTTCAAGCACCTTAATACCACCACTGATGATGAACACCAACGGCGGGAGCCCTTTGGCCAACATGAACTCGATCTCGTTCAATGTCTACTCAGCCATGTCACGGCGTTCAGCAATGTCGCCAATGGCTTGCTTGGTGTCTTGAATTCAAGATCCATCCTTTTCCTCATTTTGATTAGCCCGTTCGAGATCATAGTTTCGACCAGCCCTGCCGCAAATCTGACGGCGGCAAAGACTGTCCCTTTGTAGATCAGAGTCCTCAATCTGTGCCCTAGAGTGAAAGCGCCTGGCTCGAACATTTGGCTCTTGGGGCCATTGGTGAAAATGGTGAAAAGGGTAGGGTCTAATTCAACTTGGGCCTGAAATCCAAGAGGAAGCCCAAAGCCAGGGAGTGTCTATACAATTTGTGGGCATTGTTGGGAAGTGTCCAAATTCAAGGCCTTTTTTTACATTTTAATTTTAATTTTTTTAAAAAATATGTTTTAATTTTAATTTCTTAATAAATGTTAAGTATTATACTAAAATGCCCTTACTAAAGTGCTCATGTGTAATTCACGTGACACAAAAGTTGGTGGCTGTCAGTTAAAATAGCCTTTCAGCAACTAAAATAAAAGGTTAGGGTCAGTCAAATAAAAAAGTTTGGGAACCAAAATAACATTTTTATGAAAAGTTGGGGACTAATGTGGCATTTTACCTCAAATTTAAATACTCAAATTAGCAACCAAATAGCAACTCTATATACTACTACTCAAATTTCTGTTAATAGTTTCTTCAACTTAAAAAGTGAATGAAACTACCTAATCATATATAGGCGTAGTTTCAACAAATAAAATTATCTATGTTCTTGATAATGCACTCTTTTTACCTGTCTCAAGTTTCAACAAAGTGTAAAGGGTTTCAAGTTTCCTAAATAAGACTAAATTTGATCACACACTCTTTTTACCCGTCTCAAGTTTTTCTGTCTTGAGTTTTATTGGTAGAGGGTTTTTATAATGCCTCTCTTAACTTTTTATTAGGAAATCAGAATCTTTTTTTTTTTTCATTATGGTTTCTATTTTTCAAGATTTTTACTATGCACTTTGGGCTTTTTTGTTTCTTTAATTGTTTTTTAATTAATTAATGCATGTAAGTAAATGAGTTTATTAGAAGGTGCTAACTTATATAGGATGTCTAAGATATTTCTGCTGTCAGTTGTCTCCTCTACATATATATATACATACACACATATATATAACCAAATACGAATTTCATGGTTGATTGAAAACGGATATGGTAGTTTTGGTTATGTCATCAATAAGATTGGAATCCAATTTGATCAGCTCCAATAAATATTGATTCTCCTAACTTTATGAGAGAGACGTATAAGGAGAATTGTTGTATTCTTGATTTTAATTGGTGAACTATATGCATGCGATGTTGTACATAACATCTCAATTAAATTGGCACCTGTGAAGAATTAATCCTATACCAACTCCCGCCTCAAATCCAGTAATATTTTTTGTTACATTAAGAAAAGTCTATCCAAATTATGACAATAGTAAATGAAACAATCAGAAATAAACAATTAATCCTAATAAAAAGTTAGAGCTGTAGATCACAATATTAAACAATTTTGGTAATAAATCAAGCCAAGACTAACCTTATGCATAGAAGTAAGCCTCATTAAATCCTTCCAAGTAAAACTAGTTGAGGTACAATTTGGTTAAGCCCAAATTTTCTGCAGGCCCAGACCGTCCATGGTGGTAATATGGATTGGATAGATCAAGTTGAGTCAATCGACATGAGAAGTGCGAATCAAATTCATTTCATTCAATCGGCTCGATCTTGCTTATACCCATATTGGATCGATTGTTGAAGGTAAATCAGACTTCTATGCGTCCGACCGGATCGATTGTAACGATTTGACAGTTATCAGCATGAACTAGTGGTTACTTACACGTCTGGCCATGAACCAAAACGTGGGGAAAGCACGATTCTTGTAGTATATTACAGGTCGCCACGTGTCCCACTATTGCGGTTACCAACAATGCACCACTCCACTCCATCAAACTGTTGGAGATAGCGTCTCACCCTAGCTTCATATAAAGGGATAGCTTCCTTCTTGTGGGATATATAGAAAAAAGTATACAGAAACTCTGCTGAAATCATTTCTCTTGTAATTTGTACTTAAAATTCATATTCTAGTGAAATACAGTGGACGTGGCTCTTTTAACAAGGTGAACCATTATAAATCCTGCATGTGACATTCTTATTTTTACAGCATTATTTTATTCTATTTACTACACTTTCATCTTGCACATTTACTTAGGAGCTAATAGGTCCAATTAACGGTGATTTGAGGGCCCAAGTTCCTTGAACAGAGTTCTAACAATCCAAATCAACATTTTCATATTTGATTATAGATCCTCCGTCTAAAAACCCAAAGGGAAAAATTAAGGAAGGAAAAATAGTACTCAACCCTAGTTTAAGATAATTTATAACAAAAGAGTCTCGTCATATCTTAGTTAAAGGGATTGCAGTAATCCAAAGTCGAGCACCATTATTTTGCTGCTTGAAAATGCACCTCCTTACCTTCAAGTTTATCTACAATTTAGTTATATTCCTTGTGGATATGCAACATGACAAACTGCATGTTGATAACTCTACAAAATAGAGTTATTTTAGTGCTTTTTGACATTCAAATTAGCTATATTTTTTAGATTTTAATTTCATTTTATTCAATTTTGTTTTTATTTTTATCATATTATATTTTTATTTTAGTTTAGTTTATTTTATTTTTAATTTAATGTAATTTAATTTTAGTTTCTTATCTATCCTCTTCGTAGGTTAAATAGGCAAAAAGGAGAAATATGGGCCTCGTTTATTTTTGTTCTTAAAATTTTTGAAAATATTTTTGTGTATTTTTTGAGATAAAAATTTTAAAAACACTTTTAGTATAATTTTTTTAAAAAAATTATTTTTTAAAATAAAAATATTTTTACTTATTTTAAAAATAATATCAAATGGTCCTATGAAAATCAAGAGCTTAAATGTGGTCTAAAATGTAAATAAAATTCAAAAATTGGAACAAACGAGTACAACGCTTGGCCAGGGAGCGATCCACATCGTCGGATCAACTTAAGGAAAGCCCAAAGCACGCGTGGATTCCATTCAAGACCAAAGCGTGTATTTCAGCCCCTACAACCTTGTCCAGCCATTCGCCACACGCCATGTAGCCTCACGTCAACGGCACACTTCAATCGTGCCTGATCCAATGCGTCACGGCTCTCCTCACGTGTGACCTTGGGTGCCAGCCAACAGCGAATAGCCATGCCGCCTAGCAGCTTTGCCTCGGCCTCAACGTCAGAGGCCCTAAAGGAGCTACCTCTCATTTGGCTTATGTGTATAATCTCACCCTTAATTAATAGAGCCGCCATTCGCAAAGGAAAAGTAGTATCACCTGCAATGTAAATGTAAATGTGAATCCCATCAAAAAGTATGAAAACAACATATTTTAATGTGATGTTTAATTTTATGCTTTAATATATAATGCTATTAAAAATATTATATTTATCTTTTGTCAAACTTATAAAAATAAACTTTTGTTAATTATTAAAATAAAAAGTTAATCTATCAATCAATAGGAATCAAATACTAAATTTGTTATATGCTAAATTTGTTGGCAAATTTGCCACAATGTTTAACATATAGCAAGTTTAGCATTAAAAATAGCATTACATTAGAGAGTTTTTTATGCTTAAATATCAAATTTATTATTGGTATATCAATTTAGTATGCGGTGGAGATGCTCTATGAAGAAGAAAAATCAGAACTGTTTGGAACAAAGCATAGAGGCTCCAAAGAGCAAAAGAGAAAATTGAGGGAGGAAAAAATTATAGTTTAAATTTTAAGATTTATTTTTAGTTTTAGATTTTAGTTTTTACGAGACCCAAAAGAGAGGGCATTTCAACATTTCAATGCAACAAGGAGAAAGCTTGAAAAAGTGTTTTCAAAAATTTGCATGTGAGATCTTCAATGAGTTTTTCTTATCTCCTTTTTCTGTTTGAGAATGCATGAGCATTGGTTTTGTTTTTATTTATTTTTATATGGATTAATTTTCTTGTTCTATGGTTCCAATGTAGTTTAATTATGGAGCTTTGCTTATTCATTTTAATTTAATTTGTGTTTGTCTAAATATGTTTAGTGGTTGTTTTATACATGCATGCTTAATACTTCTAAGTTATTAATCGCCACTTAGTTGATTAAGAAATCATTATGAATTTGGAAGAGGGAATCATGTGTTAGGCCAAGCATAGGACAACATTATGTGTTAGCCATTTGAGGAAACCTAGAGCTTAATGAATCCTAATTAATTGGCAATCATAGTTTTTAATAATGTAGTTTGTTGTTTAATTAAGGATTTTTTACTTGACTTTTGGGAGGAGCTTGTGGATAGGTTAAAGATATCCTGGCTATCACTTAACCGAGCAGCTAAATTACAAAGAAAATGAAAGGCTTTGACAATTGATTAGCTGAAATAATAGCTAAGAAATTTTATTTTTATAGGTTAGTTAGTCTATTTAATTTCTTTGAATTAGCTTTTTTGTTTTATTTTCTTTTAATCGGTTGTTCAAAATATTTTAGGGTTAACAATTTCGGTACTTAATTCAATTAAACGTAATTTTTATGAGAACAATATTATTATTCACTCTTTATTATTTGTATGTGAGCATGTATACTTGCCTATATACATGTTATAAAAGAAAGTAATGCTGATATGGACCAAAAAAAAAGTAATGCTGAGATCCATCTGCCTTTAAAACACCAACTAACCTCCAAAATTATATATATATATATATATATATGTCATATTTATTAAGTATGAGTATTATAATTTCCTTTTTTTCTTTGCAGAACTTTGTATGAATGCTATGCTTGTTGATAACACTAACGTGTAAAATATGAAACCAAAAAGATATAAACGAACCATTATCTTATATTGTTCTGATAGATGCCATCATGGTCAAACATTACACAAGGCAAATTATATATTCAATTGATTAATATGCCGATTTTGCTATTGGCATATAAGATGCGTATCACCTTAATATAATAAACTTTAGGCATGATCTATTGATCACGACATATATCTAGTTGCATTAAATGGCATCGGAGGTAATATATACTGCATAAATTTTATATGCTATGATTGTGTCCAAGTGTCCCCAAAAAAAAAAAAAAAAAAACGAAAAAACAAAAAAAAAAGAAAAGAAAAAATTCTACACAATTGGGGTGCTCACGTGACCTTTTCCATTTCCAGGGAAAGTATTGACGCATATATAACAATAAAATAATTGATTAATGGCTTTTTTTTTTTTTTAAAGATTAGCTCCCTAGATTTCAAGGTTTTATTCCGTATAAACTAGTGTTATGATTCTGTCTCTGAATTCGTTATTTCGTATATTTGTATATCACTCTAACTCTGACTTCTAATTACTATTATCATGCAACATTATAAAAATTTTTAATATCTAGAAACGGACCCTATCACATATATAATAAGCTTCTTATTCAAATTTCATTAATAAAATTTTGTCGACAAATAGTCTTACTAATAGAAAATTAAATATACAAATTTCAGAAAATAGTAAGGATAGTGGGAAACCTATACAGGCATAAAACAACCTTGAAGGCAAGAGAAAACCCTAAAGACAAATAGAGGCCGTAAGTCGTTGCTCTCATAAGATTAAGCCTATATTTGCATTTTGAAAGGCAACTCTAAAGATGCCTTGTAAAAACCTTAGTTACAACTTAGTGTGTAAATGATAATAGGGGAAAAGAATACATTAGAAATAGGCAATTTTCCTCATAAAAATTGGAAAAAAAAAACCATTAGTGAATATTCGTCTTTCAGTCATCAAATCAGTTAAAAAAAGTGATTTTGACTAGACCTAACAGTTTTAAAACATATATCATGGGTAGGGTTTCCACTAAAGAAGTCTCCTTAGAGATATTTTGAAAGACATGGTTATTTCAAAATTTTCAAAGCACCCATAATGTGGATATATCAAGTGTTTACATTTAGGAAGCTAATACATGTCTCAAAACAGCTTTGAATGAGGTGAGACACATGCAAAGAAGTGTCAATTTTCTTTAAAAAACATGCTCGATGAGATTCCAAATTGTGAACATGTAGGGCTAATAGGTAAAAAAAAGATCTAAACAAATTATGATCCACAAACTAACGCATGGGACTTACCCTTTATTTGGGAATGAGAAGGGGAAACATAGCATGTCACGAGTGAGGCAAGGTTTGGAACCCTACTACGAGAGGGACGCCTAACGAGCTGGGCCTATGAATTGGATATTTAGGTAATGCCAAGGTTGATTCACCAAACAGAAGGAAAAGGGTGCTAAAAGCCCCAATTGCCTATGTCTACGGGTCAAGAAAAACCTTTTGAGGTCAGCCATGGTGGCTTTTTGCCCTAAATCAATCAGCTTTACGACTATTTTTTACTTTGTTGAGAATGACAAGCTAGTCAGTACCCCATCCCGGAGTTTCCTTATATTAGCTTAGTTCTATAGCTGCTCAGTGGGAAGGCATAAGAAAAACCGACGCTCAAGAATATCTTCCTACGCCACTTGGCCATGCAATAGTTCTTAACCAAAATAGAAAACGTCTAAGTTGGATACTTTTATCTGAAATTTCTCACCCTAATGTACCATTTGTGAGAATATTTTTGTTTATTTCGCAAATGAAACCGTACTTCTGCATATATAATAGTACCAAAAGTGATTGAGAAAAAACGTTAATCCACAGAGAAATCTTGAAGTGACAAAAAGACCATTAATGGACAGCTCTTTAGGGAAAACTATGTTTCCATTAGGTTTACTGTTATACGTGTTCTTGATTAAACAGAATGTACGGAAGAGAGGATCAGTTTTCTAAATAGATATCGTTTACATTTTGCTTCACAATGTCATTTATCTTTAGACATTATTCCAAAAAATCCAAGACTTTAGCATTGAGCTCTTTGGCTAAATTCTTCAAGTCCAAGAGATTAATAGGGCATTTATAAATCTTGAAGCTGTGATCTTGAGAACTTACTATCACCGAATTGTTTATTCAAAAAGAGTCTAAATCGCCTATTAATTTATCTAGTGTATATAGTGTACTGCAATAAAAAAAAAAAGAGAATTATTTTCTTTTAAGGATATTAAGTTATATAACTCTCCCACAATGAAAAGTCAGTGCTAGTAATAACACCTTGTCAAACAGATTTTAACTAAATTACTCCAAAAAAAAAAAAAAGGCATGATAGAAGTTGTAGACGGTGGATCTACAATCAAATGCGAAAATGTTAATTTAGCTAGTTTGTGATTTATTCAAGGAACTTTGGGCCCTCAAATCACCATTTTTTAGATCTTCTAGCTCTTAAGTGAATGTTTAAAATCAAATTGCAATATGAGAAAAATAAAACTGCAAAAATAAAAATACCACACGTAGAATTTATAGTAGTTCACTCTGTTAAGAAGAGCTACGTCCACTGTAATACACTAAAATAAAGATTCTGGATACAAATTACAAGAGAGCAGAAAGAAGAGATGAGAAAACAACTGGGCAAAGTTTCTGTATGTTTTTCTGTATATATTGCACACTAAAGCAACCATCTCCTTATATAGAGAATAAGGACAAGTCGTGGCTCCCAACTGTCTGGCGGAGTGGGATAATGCACTAAAAGCAACTGCAGTAGTGGGACATGTGTCAATCCGCAATAGGCTACAAGAATCATGCCTCCCCCACGTTTCGGTCCATGATCAGACGTGTTAGTAACCGTCAGTTCGTGCTGATAACCGTCAACTCATGGCGATCGATCCGGCCAAACGAACACTTAGAGATGAATTTGAATTACCTTGAGCAGCCGATGTAACCCAAATGCTTCAACGCACTAAGAATCGAACCAATCGAACTAAACAAAACGTCAATTCGATTAGCCTTCCTCACATCGATTGATTCACTTCGATCTATTCGACTCGTTTTAACACTAGGCCGTCTGGGCCTGTAGACAATTTGGGCCTGCCTGAATTGTACCCCAATAGTTAGCCCCCCACTCCTTAGTCGATGTAATCGACTACAGGAGTGATCATGGGTCAAGCTGTAGTCCGACGACACGTCACCTTGATTGAAATCGCGCACCCGTACTAGAATCATTACCCTTCCTTGAGAAATCGCGATACTCAATTACCTGTAACACATGTCACAACATGATTGGAAGGCTCTAAAATATTTCTGCAATGCTGACGTATGCACCTAATTCGAAAAGACACCGCCTCGGTTTGAGCGAGAATTCAAAAAGACGTGAAATCCTAGCACTTGGATCAGATGGTTTTGAATTCATCTCAACCATCGATCAAACACCTTCGGACATTATATAACATACATTTTCTCTCTCCTCTTCATTTTGCTTTTCCCTCTTCGAACTAAGGCGATTTTCTCTTAGTTTTTCAAAGTTTCTCAGTGATTTCCAAGCAAGATTTCTCTCTTTCTTTTGATTTTCTTACAATTTTCTTTTCATAACCTTATTTCCCTTCCGATTTTGAGCATTTTGATACCAAATCTACCTCATTTTTTGAGAAAATCAGCGATTTCTAGACTTGTTTGGCTATCGCGAGTTTAGAACTTGCATAAACTTCCAAAGTTCTTCAGATTTTAGGATTCCTTAGTCTTTCGATCTTCGAAACCCTAGATCCCTCTACAAAAACCTGTTTCTGTGAAAATGTCAAAGGCAGTTATTATCAATTCGAGCTCAAGCAGTGGTGAGGACCCTTGGTCGAGCAACGACAAAAGGGAAATTGATGAAATGATTCATCAACAACCCATAATCAAATCGAGTTTGAGAATTGGTGGCGCCGCAACAAGCACAACAACAACGATCCCAGAGGGAGAAAGAAATAAGCCAGCGGGACACTCTACCCGAGTCGATGAAATCGAGTCGTTCAAAAAGAAGAAGGACATCTCCCCTACTAAAGGAGTATCCTATTTTGTGAAAAATCCCAAGTCCATCTTAACTGAAGGGGACTTATCAACTATAAGATTGAAGTTTGGGATTCCATCTTTGGTAGAAATTTGACTCCCTTACACAAGGAACGAGCTAACACACAAAATGATAACTTGTTTTTGTGTACACTAAATAGTTCGAGCTCGGTCTTGGACTATCGATCCCCGAGTTCATGATGGAGATTGTTAGTCACTTCTATATCTCCATGACCCAACTCATGCCGAACAGAATTCGCCTGTTGATTGCTTTAATGGTACTCATTAAAGAGGGGGGAATAGACTTCGACATCTACGACTTCCTTCGATGCTACTACTTGAAGCCGAACAGCAAAAGCTCGGGTCGCTTTTACTTTGTGTACCGGCAGTCAAAGTAACTCATCATCGAATTTGTAAACATGAACAAACATTGGGAAGAGATACTTCTTTATGTCAATCAACCACGATTCTTTCAAACTAACTACTCGATTCCCTTTTCCATTTGCTTTTGGTCACCTTAGTAAGCATCAATACTCACGTTTATTTCAAGCAGTAATTCCAACTAATATCAAGTGTTGTCTTTCTTTGCAGATTATGAGCTAAATCATCCAGCTCCTACCGGCGAGAGGTTCCAAGTGAGGTTAGATGCATTGCTTGCACTAAAAGGACGAACTTGGGCTAAAATCTCACAACCCAATCAACTCGAGAAGTCGTCAATTTGGAAGCACTTTAAAGAAATCCCAACAGGTATTCTTATTCGATTTCCAAAATAAGTCAAATGGGTCTTTGTATGCCGTAGTGCACTTCAACGGCTATATGGTCCATCCAAATATATTACTCCTCTATCTGATGAAGACGATCATCTTGCAGAAGTTGCACTATCAGCCATGAGGGTAAGATTGCCTTCAATTGGATAGATTAGGAGGAAGAAAGCTGTAGACAAAGTAGCAAAGAAGACGACCGATATTGGTGAACCTTCGATATCTTCCTCCACCTCCTCCCTTTGACATACAGCCTCCACCATTGAAGAAAAGGAAAAGGACACAGCCTTCTGCTTTAACCAGGGACGTCGAAACAAGGGTTCCAGAGAAAACCCTTGACATCCTAGAGGACGTCAACATCATTCAAGACAAGGAGGATGCAACAAGAGCAGTCGTAAATTTTTACTTTAACAAGGATGAAGAACTTTTTGATGGGAAGCCATTTTCTTGGCTTAATAATGAATCGGCCGCGGCTATGGGACAAGAAAATTGCCAAATCATTTTCAATCTGGTTGGCTTCATTTATATCGATTTATACTAAATTTTTTGTCATATAGGCTCTTTTGCTCCACAATCTCTTTGCGAACAAAGCTGCCCATAAATATGAACAGGAACTTTTGAAAAACAAGGAGCTTGGAGAAGAGCTTAGGAAGGTAAAAGCTAAGAGAGATGACAAGAACAAGGAACTCATTGATGCGGCTAATGGACTGAACAAGTTGAACAACAGGGTGTTGAGCCTGGCCAGTAGCCTTCGACTTTCCAAGGAGAAAGTTGACAATTTGAAGAAAACAGTGGATGCCAAGGACAAAGACATCGAAGAAATCAAGGAGCAGCTGCTCGAGGTCCATAGCACTTCCTCCTTCAAGGCACGACTCGAGGCTTTATTAGAGTTCAAGTCAGGCAAACTCAGCGCTGAAGCAATTGATGAGGAGATAAAGGAATTGCAAGAATTGTTGTCATCGGATGACTCGGATGTTCAAGTCATTGACAAAAGCGAATCGGCCTGCCAGGATGTTCCTGTCGATCCTCCTACACCTAAACCAAGAAGTACCATTCCGACAATAAGTGGCGAAGTGGCGGAGCCCCCCATTGTCGAGCTGACCAAGGGCAACAATGTTAAACCTGCGGAGGGAGGAGATTCTTAAGAAAAACTTGTTTTTGTTTATATTTGAACAATTTGTAACTCTATTTGTTCAATTTGCATCAAACAGCTTTATTTCACTTCATCAATTCAACTTCAGATTACTCGTGCCTTTATATGTTGCATTTGGCGATCAAGCATTTGGCCAATTTTGACAAAGAAATTAAGAAGCCATCAAACTAATAGATTGATTAGCATGCTTGAGAGATGCCATGAAATGATAAAATCATTACGACAGTTTTAAGTGAATCCAAGAGGTTCAATGTAGATCGACTGAGCCATTATGATGGTGTATATCAAACCCTTAAAGAGTTGATCGAGCCATGTATTGGCATGGACAATGGAGATAGCGATTTGAGATCAAACTCAAAAGGTGTTGATCGAATTCAGTGCCATGATGATAGGGAGATGAGATCAAACTCTGGGAGAGTTGATCGAATTCAGTGCCATGAAGATGGCGATATGAGGTCGAACTTTGGGAGAGTTGATGAGTTGATCGAATTCATTTTGGTGTTTAAGCCCTGATAACGGCACTAGTTTGTTCAATGAGGACGGGTTTGGATTGAATTGGTTAAGTCCAAAAGCCAGCTGGCTATGGTGTCATGTATAAGTTGGACCGATTTGATCGAGTCTGAAGAGCCATGAAGATGGTGATGCGAGACTGTTCAGATCAAGCAGGTCGAGTTCAGAGTTGAGCCATAAAGATGGTGATGCGAGTGTTCGGATTGAACTGGTTGAGTTTGAAGAGCCATGAAGATGGCGATGCAAGAGTGATGGGATTGAGCTAGTCGAGTTTGAAGTTGAGCCATGATGGCAATATGAAAGTGTTTGGATCGAGCTGGTCAAGTCCGAAGTTGAGCTGTGATGATGGCACAAATTAGTGACTTGACCTGAGAACAACTTGTTGGTAATCTTGGGAAAATAAAATAAAATTAATAAAGCGGCTGAACTCGTTAATAGCACACGAGCTGCCTACATACCCATGTGTAGGGATCAAGCTGAATGTAGTTCAATTACACAAGCAATAATAAAGAAAACGAAATCTGGGAGTGTTACACGTAATACTTCCTTACATGATTTGCATTCCAGCTCTTGCTAATGACCAATCCATCTAGCTTCCAACTTGTATACCCCATCTCAAACGACAAACCGAACTCGATAAGGACCTTCCTAGTTATCCGCCAATTTTTCTAGTGTAAGCTTCCTTTGTATTTTGAAAAACTTTTTAGAGCATGAGTTCGCCCTTATGGAACCTCCTAACTTTCACTTTCTGCTTGTAATACCTAGCGGCTGCTTGCTGATAACATCTGAGGCGATAAAAGGCATTATCCCTCTTCTCGTCTATCAAATCCAATGTATCCTATAGCATTTCATCATTCTTCACTTCGTTCAGGAGAAATAGTCAACTCGAAGATCTCGAGTGACTATCTCGGTAAGGATGATTGCTTATGTTCCATACACGAGTGAAAAAGGGGATTTGCCAGTCACCCTTATCGGAGTCGTTCGATAGGCCCAAAGCACCATAGGGAGCTCCTTGACCCAACCCCCTTTCCTAGCTTCTAGTTTCTTCTTCAGGTTCTTCACGATCATTTTATTCGTCGCTTCTGTTTACTCATTTCCTTGCAGGTACCTCAGTGTGTAGAAGCTTAGAATAATGCCCTGATCATGACAAAACTTCTTGAAGGATGAGGAGATGAATTGGGAGCCATTATCGATGACGATCTCCCTTGGCACTTTGAACCAATAGATAATGTTCCTCCAAATGAATCTTTCGACATCTCACTCTTTATCATCCGCAAATGCTTCGATTTCAACCAGTTTGGAGAAATAATCTACAAGGACGAGGAGATACTTGACTTGCCTAGGAGCAGAAGGGAACGGTCCAACTATGTCCATTGAGTACTTCATGAACGAGTCTAGCAAACTAATCAAAGAAAGTTCTTCAACAGGTTGGTGAATGGTAGGCACATGTCTCTAGCAGCTGTCACATTTCCGAGCGAAGTTCTCACAATCACTCTGCATTGTTGGCCAGTAGAATCCTTGCCTCTTAACTTTGTTGCACAGTGATCTACCCCGTGAATGGTTGCCACACGATCCCTGATGGACTTCTTGAATGACCTTCTCAATCTCATTTTCCTCAAGACAACAAAGATAAAGTTCTGTGAAAGAACGCGTATAAAGTTTCTCATCAATCAGGCAGTACCTTGCAGCTTGAAGTTTGATCTTTCTTGCCATTTGCTTGTCTTTAGGTAGCCACTCGTCGCGTAAATACATCTCAATGGGCATCCTTCAATCATCCCTTAGGTCGACATAGTTTGCCTTCTCGACCAATTCAATGCTCGGGTTGTCAATTCGTTCCAAGGGAATTACTCTCCTCTCACTAACTTCAACTGAAGATCCCAAATTGGCGAGTGCATCAGCTCTTGAGTTCTGTTCTCGTGGGACATTCTTCACTTCCAAATGGTTGAACTGGGCTTTGCACTTGGTAAACAGCCTCAAGTATGAAAGCATCTTCTCATCTTGGGCCTCATATTCTCCTTTTATCTAGTTAATGACTAAAGTGGAGTCGCTCTCCAAAACAAGTTCGGTAGCTCCCAGTGAGACAGCAAGCCTTATACCAACAATCATAGCCTCATATTTAGCTTTGTTGTTAGTGGCCTTAAATCCTAGTCAAAAACTCTGCTTGATTTCTTCGCCAGTTGGTGATTTTAGTAGCATTCCTACTCCTGACTCCTTCTCGTTGCTGAACCTATCAACTTACACAATCCATGTCTTCGATCCATGCCCTTTAGTCCTATATGTCAATTCGGTGACAAAATCCACAAGCACTTGAGCTTTTAGCGTTGTACGAGGTCTGTACTCGATGTCGAACTCTATCAACTCAACAGCCGATTTCGTCATTCTTTTGGAGATGTCTGGTTTGTGTAAAATAGCTCACATCGATAAGACGACAACACCACAATAGTGTCCTTGAAAATATGGACGGAGCTTTTGAGCTAACATAAGGAGTGCAACGGCTACATTTTCAATAAGAAAGTACCTCGTTTCAACATCCAGCATGGTGTGACTTATGAAGAAAACTGGTTTTTGGATCGTATCTTCCTACAGACTAGGACCGAACTCACTATAGTTTCTAAAATCGCTAAGTACAAATAAAGTAGTTCCCCATCTTTGGGTTTCGATAGGATCGGGGGACTAGTCAAATATCTCTTCAATTCCTAGAACGCTTCCTCGCATCATTCGTTCCATTTGAACTTTTTTATTTTTCTTAAGCAACTTGAAGAAAGGAAGACATCGATCCGCGGACCGGGCTATGAATCGACTGAGCGCGGTGACTCGACTAGTTAGTTTCTATATCTCCCGCTTGGTTCTCGGTGATGGCATCAAGTGAAAGGCTTTTATCTGGTCTGGGTTCACTTCGATTCCTCGCTTCGTGATGAGGTAACCAAGGAACATACCGCTCACCACTCCAAAAGTGCACTTCTCTAGATTCAGCTTCATGCCATATTTTCAAAAGACGTCGAAGCAAGCTTGTAGATGTTGAACATGGAGATAAGTCTGCAAAGACTTAACCAACATGTCATTAATATACACTTCCATATTCTTACCGATTTTTTGTTCGAATATTATATTGACCAACCTCTGGTAAGTGGCTCCTGCATTCTTTAACCCAAAGAGCATGACCTTAAAATAGAAAATCCCTTACTCAGCGGTTTTCTCCTGGTTGTTTGGATGCAGAAGGATTTGATGGACAGATTATGCGGAAGACACGATTCTTAAGGTGAAGGTCTAAAACATAAGATCCGCAATTGAATGAATAAAGTTGGGCACTTTATTCATGTAAAGATTTTTATGTTGTCTATATCCCTATTGGGAGATGGTTTGTCTTGACCATCAGAGGTAGACTCCGTGAATAGAAACATTGGCACGTTGTCATAAGTAACGATGTGTTAGATCAAGACATAAAATGAATTGATTTGGATTAACAATTTTGTCTCAGAAAATCAATTCACTTTAGATAATCAATTTTGTATTATATCCCTATTGGGAGATGGTTTGTCTTGACCATCAGAGGTAGACTCCGTGAATAGAAACATTGGCACGTTGTCATAAGTAACGATGTGTTAGATCAAGACATAAAATGAATTGATTTGGATTAACAATTTTGTCTCAGAAAATCAATTCACTTTAGATAATCATTTGTATTATATCTTAATCCTAAGATGAATAGAGGGCCCGTTGTCTTGACTTGTGTCTTTTGATATACCAAAGGGTGACACCCACATCTTAATAGTGGTATGTATACCGGTACGTTGGAGGCATGACTCTTGATAGCGTAGATTTGTTATTCATAGATATGGAATCCATAGCTCCTCTTTAGGAGTAGTAATATCCTCTTATATGTGTTATCCTGTAATTGAAAAACTGGAGCATTTAACCATTTGGATACATAGGTGTAACCAAATGGTATACTGTCTTTGGATAGTAAGTTTTCCGATGGTGAGATAATGGAATGTAAGATAAAAATAATCGGGAAGGTAAGACAGAACTTGTCCTTAAGCCGATTATGGATTATCATATGGAGATACGATACACTATGATATGTCATGGAGACTTAGCTATACGGGCTTCGTAATTCTATGTAGTTCGAGAGTGCAGCTCCAAGCTTTTAGTGGAGTAGCGTTGGAGTTGATAATTATGAAATGTATATCTGGGATATTGGGTTTCGTAATTATCAGAAGCTTGAACTATATAGGTCCATTTGATCCCCTTTGCTAGCTCACAAAATCCTGTAATGATACCGCGTGCTTTTCTAATAATTGGTAACTTATATTGGATTTATTAGATTTGTTGAAATTTGAAAGAATCAAATAATTTATGTCTGTTTTTCAATTTTGTGATAAAAAAATAATTCAAGATAAACTTGTTGAATTATTAGGATCGGATAATTCTTGTTTGTTTATCGTTTGATTTAATTTTTAGATAAATTAGATCAAGATAAACTTGTAGAATTATTGGGAATTCATTTATTTTCTTAGAGATTATCTAGATAAAGTTGTTTTAATCAGATATCTTCTCTATTAGATTATTTGAATTAAAACTGAGACTTTATCCTATAGAATCTCGGGTGGAAAATAAAAGATTCGAAGAGATATTTATTCGACAGTTCAGCCTGTCGATCTACGTGTTCGGCTTGCCGATGGGACTGTTCGGCCTACCGATGGGCGAAGGATAAGATCACATGTTTTTACGCGGATCTTATCAGATATTGTTCCGAACTTGATTCTGATTCAAATTTTTGAGACCTAATCTGATAAGGACTGACCCTAGGACCAACCACTATAAATAGGGAATAAGTAGATCAATTGAGAGATTAAAAGTGATACTCTACTGGTGAGAATTTGAAAACTCCCTGAGAGCTTTTGTTCACAAATCACGAACACTTGCTTTGGGTTCTCTCAATTGGTTAGAAGGGGAGTCACCTGGTGGAAGAGCTGTACGTATGTGCCCACACTCACTCTAGTCGTGGATAGAGAATAGCTAAGAAGACCAGTTGGTTGAGGCTCTTCTGGAACGTTACTTCTCTTCACGTTTTGCGAGGGTTCTTCGACAATCAAAGGTTAGTAAAATCTGTTTAATTTATGCATATAGCATGTCAAACTTGTGTTTTGGGAAATACTCTGATATAAAATTTTAAAATTCCACTACGTACTATTTTCTCAACAATTGGTATCAGAGCCATGGTTTTTGCATAAATTTACGAGTTTGTGATCATGTTATATGTATAAATTTTGTGATCTTAATCTCTCCTATGCTTGAATTGAATTTCATAGAGAGTTGGCACTCTAGGTTTCCATATATTTTATATGTTGTCATGGACTATGTGGTGAATATTCATTAATTAATTATGGTTAATTAAATTATTATTTAATTATTTATTAATTAATTAATTTATGCCGGTTATGGTTCCTTAGAGGTTAGAATGTGTATCTAGGTTTTTCATGTAATTAGATGACGAACAATCATCTCCGTCTAGAAATTATTATTTAATTTTAAATTTGTAAGAATTTTTAATTAAATAATCATTTGGAGAAGACGGATCTAGAAGATTGATGATGGCGTTCCCAGGTATTTCCTGAGTCTCTAATTTTATGTTTTTGAATTGTTGAAAATAAAATTGATGAATTGCATTAAAAATTGTATTTTCTGGAATGGGAGATTTTTGCTCGGTCGACATGCCGAACCTCACAGTTCGACAAGCCGATGGTCATAGATCGGCAAGCCAGACATGAAGTTCGGCAGGCCGTCAGTGGGGTAGAAATCATGAGGCTCTGGCGGCAGGTCAAACTTCCAATTCAGTAGGTCAAACTTTCATGAGTCGGCAGGCTGATCTTTTTGATCGGCAGGTCGATCACCTAGATCGCCCTGCTGACCGAGAGCTGAAAAATTTTCAAAAAAGGTGCAGTTTTAATTTTATTTTTGGGACAATTTTGAGAAACATTAAATTTGGATAAGACCGAAAGTATGAAGTATTCGATTCATACGAGATTGAAGACTTGAAGATGGGCATTACATGAAGAAGGATACAGCTTGAGGATTCAAGGATGAAGAATCGATAATATGTCTCGATTATTCTCTTGTAATCTTAGTTTTTTATTCTCTAGGATGGAGCCATAATATTATGGTTATTGTTATTTTGCTTGTAGCTTTGCTTGAATGATTTGCTTGTCTGCATTATAATATGATTTGCCATGTATATTGATAACATATCATATAGAATAGGGAGTGCCGCTCATATTAAAATTGTTCATGCATATTCTTAAAATAAAACCTTGATTTCAAAAGATTGAGTGGGAGAAGGTTTTCGAATAGAGAACCTAAGGCCTCCATCGTTGGTCCATAGGCAGAACATGGTGGTCCCGACCCCTAGGAAGGGATTTCTATCATGTACCATATTGTATCTCTGAGAGGATAAGGTATTTTAGCATAATTTATGGTTGCGCACCCCTAGGTAGTGATTATAAATCATGGATAAAATATTAAAATGATGGTTATACACTCACGTTAATTTTATTATTAACCTCCCCTAAGAGCTCTATTAATAAAATTAATGGCCAAAGAAACGATTATTAGTATATGTTAGATCATACGGGTCCTAGATGGCATATATTAATTAGGAGGGGATCTGTGTTCCTGATTGAATTTAGCATGACTCCCCTAGGAGCTTGTTGAATTATGAGTTGGGAATTATCATTGTAAGGTTGTGATATTTTCAAGGTTTTGATACATAAACACATTTATATGTTTTTACATGATTGTGTTATCTTACTAAATTATTAGTATATGTTTGGTAAATGATTCTTTATTGTAGATTAAAAATGTCTAAAAATGTTTTATCATCAATACTTGACAAAAACCTATTAACTGGAGAGAATTATAATGATTAGACCCGAAACCTGGATATCATCCTGTCTTTGGATATCATACTCCAAGCGTATGATCGCTAGAAGGATACTAATGATCAAGCCTGCTGCTATGTTATGGCTAGCATGAATAACGTGTTGCAGGCTCAACATTAGGATTATAAGACTGCGAAGCAGATCTTGGATAATCTTGAGGATATGTTTGGAGGCCAAGCCATAACAAAGCCGCAAGGGGCGCTTCGAAAACTCTTAAGCTGTAACCACAGGTCGGGGACATCTATAAAGGAGCACATGATGTTGGTCAAGGGTTACCTCGCTGAGGCTCAAACCAATTGAGCCGACATCGATGCTGAAACTCAGATGACTATGGTCTTTGAGACTCTGTCAAAGGAATTTATTCTATTTAGAGCTACTTTAAATTTAAGCAATAGACGGGATATGACTTTGACAGAATTAATGGAACAGTTACATGAGTTCGAACGGCTGATCAGGGAGTCTTCTGCGGGTGGTGAGGCCAACATGGTAGCTGCTTCGGTTCCAATCCTAACTCTGGGAATGGAAAGAAGCAATGGGCCAAGAACGGGAAGTCTTCTATTCTTGCTACCACCAAGAGCAAGAAGAAGAACCCGAAGAGGCTTAAGTGCTTCTTCTGTGGGAAGGTCAGGCATATCAAGAAGCATTGTAAGGATTTCTTTTCCAAAGGAGATAGGTGTGATCTTCTATATTTAGAAACTTGTTTAGTTAAGGAATCCAGTGACATTTGGGTCACAGATTCTAGTGCAACTAATCATGTTTGTGTTTCTCTATAGGGGTTCAAAGAAATGAGAAATCTGTTGCATGAAGACTTCACGCTTTGGATGGGCGATGGATCCTTGGTCTCAACAAAAGCAATGGGAGGCGTCCATCTTTATTTTGATAATTATAGGAATTTATTTTTGCAAGATTGTTTTTATGTTCCTAAATTTAAAAGGAATTTAATTTCTATGGCTTGTTTATTTAAAGACTCCTATTTGGTTTCTTTTAATGATAAAGTGGTGATTCGTAAAAACAAATCTTTTATCTGTTATGGATGGATGCAAAATAATCTATATTTTATCAAACCTAAGATAGACTTATTGCATAATGCTGAGATGAATGATAATGACTCTAAAAGACTTAAAACTTCTCACTCTAATAAGACTTATCTTTGGCATTGCGCCTTGGTCATATTAACCTGAATAGGATTCAAAGGTTGGTAAGGGATGGACCTTTAAGTCAATTAAAGGTGAAATCTATACCTCAATGTGAATCTTGTTTAGAGGGTAAAATGACCAAAAGACCATTCGGGTCCAAGGGCAATAGGGCCGAAGGGGTTCTAGAACTTGTGCATAGTGATGTTTGCGGACCGATGAACATCCGGGCACGAGGAGGGTATGAGTACTTCGTCACTTTTATTCATGATTACTCAAGATATAGGTATGTGTACCTGATGCACCACAAAAGTGAAACTTTTGACAAGTTTAGGGAGTTTCGGGCTGAAGTGGAAAAACAATTGGGTAGACCATAAAGGCACTTCGATCCGATCGAGGTGGGGAATACCTTTCTGATGAGTTCTTGGGACACTTATTAGCGAATAGGATTTTATCCCATTTGACTGTGCCGGGCACTTCGTAGCAGAATGGCGTAGCGGAGAGAAGAAATAGAATCATGTTGGACATGATTAGGTCCATGATGAGTTATTCATCATTGCCTTTATCCTTTTGGGGATATGCACTACAAAACGCATGTTATCTTTTGAACAATGTGCCTTCAAAATCGATCCCTAAAACTCCTCACGAGTTACGGACGGGAAAGAAGACATCCTTAAACCATATTTGCATATGGGGATGTCCGGCTCATATCTTGTTTAAGGATCTAAATTAGTTGGAAGCACGTTCGAAAGTTTGCGTATTTGTAGGATATCCAAAAGGGACTAAAGGGGGTTATTTTTATAACCCAAAGGAAAATAAAGTCATAGTTTCAACTAATGCAACTTTCATTGAGGAGAGTTACATGGACGACTTTAAACCTCGAAGCAAAGTGGTGCTTGAGGAGTTAAGGAGTGATCCGATCACTCTGGAGGTTCCGAATGAAACCGTTCCGATCAGTGTAGAAAAACCAAACAAACCTAAACAACAACCTCTGGGGCTTCGGCATAGTGGGAGGATCGGGCGTCAACCTGAGAGGTATATGTTCAATAGGGAGGTCTTTTTGGCTGAACCGGATGAACATGACAGGGATCCTTACACTTACGCAGAAGCTATGGAGGATGTTGATTCAAAACTCTGGACAGAGGCCATGAACATTGAGATGAAGTCTATAGAGACTAATCAGGTCTAGGAGCTTGTGGATCTTCCTAAAGGGGTAAAACCCATCGAGTGTAAGTGGATCTACAAGAGGAAAAGAGGAGTGGATGGAAAGGTCAAAACCTTTAAGGCTAGACTGGTAGCTAAGGTTTATACGCAAAAGGAAGGAATCGATTATGAGGAAACCTTTTTGCCTGTAGCCATGCTTAAGTCCATCTAGCCATGCTTATGAGGAATCGATTATGAGGAAGGATGTTGTCCATAGCTGCCGCTCTCAATTACGAGATTGGTAGATGGATGTCAAGACGGCTTTTATGAATGGCTATAAAGGTGGCTTTTCTAAATGGCTATCTTGATAAGCCCATTATATAGAGAAACCAGACGAGTTCAAAGTCACGGGTCAAGAGGGGAAGGTTTGTAGGCTGCTAAAGTCAATTTATGGACTTAAGCAGGTTTCTCGTTCTTGGAACATAAGATTTGATCAAGTGATCAAGACTTATGGGTTCTCACAAAATGTGGATGAACCATGTGTTTACAAACACATTAAGAATGGGAAGGTGGTTTTTCTACTGCTCTATGTAGATGACATTTTGCTAATTGGCAATGACATTGGGGCATTGTCATTGGTCAAATTATGGTTGACCAAGCAGTTTGACATGAAGGACTTAGGTGAGGCTAATTTTGTTCTCAGTATCCAGATCTTTCAGGATAGGAAGAACAAAATGATGGCTTTGTCCTCGGCTGGCTACATAGATAAAATTCTCAGGAGGTTTGCAATACAGGATTCCAAGAAAGGTGGGCAACCCTCTAGGTCTGGAATCACTCTTTCTAAGAAAGACTCTCCAAAGTCTTATGAAGAAAGAGAATACATGAAGAAGGTGCCTTATGCTTCGACAGTGGGTAGTCTCATGTATGCCATGCTTTGCACACGACCAGATATTAGTTATGCGGTCGGGATTGTAAGTCAATTTCAGGCGGATCCAAGACCGAACCATTGGGTTGCAGTTAAGCATATTTTCAAGTACCTGAGAAGGACTCGAGGGTATATGATTATGTATTCGAGTGAGGACTTGACTCCTCTAGGATACATTGACTCAGATTTTTAATCCTATCTGGATTCTAGGAAATCGACTTTGGGTTTTGTGTTTACTCTAGGCAGCGGTGCCATCAGTTGGAGAAGTGTGAAGCAAGATTGTACTTCAGATTCAATGATGAAGGCCGAGTATGTGGCAACTACTTCAAAAGAAGCAGTATGGCTCCGCAAGTTCCTTGGGGATCTTGAGGTAGTTCCTGGTATGGATAAGGCGGTATCACTGTACTGTGATAACAGTGCGACGGTAGCTAATGTAAGGAACCAATATTTTACAAGAAGAGTAAGCATATTGATTAGAAGTATCATGTGATAAAGGACTTCGTTGAGGGCGGGCATATCACGGTGTGCAAGATCACGTCAGAGGACAATTTAGCTGATCTATTTACCAAGACACTTATTGGGAGAGTCTTTGAGAGACATGTGGAAGCTATGGGGATGCGAGATTTGTCATATTTACTCACTTTGTGCATATGGGAGATTATTAGACATGTATGCCCTAAGGAGTAGAAATGTAATAAGTTTTTGGAGAATTTTTTATCAATAAAGAATTTATTTATTGTTTATATACCAAATCTTGTCCTTTTTACGTTCATATTTGTTGAATGTATGTTAAGCAAATAATAGTCTGAGATTATCGATCGAAACCTTAAGAATTTGACATATGATGGACAGATTATGCGGAAGACACAATTCTTAAATTGATGGTCTAAAACATAAGATCCGCAATCGAGAGAATAAAGTTGGGCACTTTATTCATATAAAGATTATTATGTTGTCTATATCTCTATTGGGAGATAATTTGTCTTGACCATCGGAGGTAGACTCCATGAATAGAAATATTGGCACGTTGTCATAGGTGACGATGTGTTAGATCGAGACATAAAGTGAATTGATTTAGATTAACAATTCTGTCTTGGCAAATCGATTCACTTTAGACAATCATTTGTATTGTATCTTAATCCTAAGATGAAAAAAGGGCCCGTTATCTTGACTTGTGTCTTTTGATGTACCAAAAGGTGACACCCACATCTTAATAGTGGTATGCATGCCGGTATGTTGGAGGCATGACTCTTGATACTTTAGACTTGTTATTCATAGATATGGAATCCATAGCTCCTCTTTAGGAGTAGTGATATACTCTTATATGCGTTATCCTATAATTGGAAAATTAGAGCACTCAACTATTTGGATACATAGGTGTAACCGAATGGTATACTGTCTTTGGATGGTAAGTTTTTTTATGGTGAGATAATGAAACGTAAGATAAAAATAATCGAGAAGGTAAGACAGAACTTCTCCTTAAGCCGATTATGGATTATCATATGGGGATACGATACACTATGATATGTCATGGAGACTTAGCTATACGGGCTTTGTAATTCTATGTAGTTCGAGAGTACAGCTCCAAGCTTTTAGTGGAGTAGCGTTGGAGTTGATAATTATGAAATGTATATCTGGGATATTGGGTTTCGTAATTATCAAAAGCTTGAACTATATAGGTCCATTTGGTCCCCTTTGCTAGCTCACAAAATCCTGTAACGATACGGCGTGCTTTCCAATAATTGGTAACTTATATTGGATTTATTAGATTGGTTGAAATTTGAAAGAATCAAATAATTCATGTCTGTTTATTGGTTGAATTAATTTTGTGATAAAAAATTAATTCAAGATAAACTTGTTGAATTATTAGGATCGGATAATTCTTGTCTGTTTATCAGTTGATTTAATTTTTGGATAAATTAGATCAAGATAAACTTGTAGAATTATTGGGAATTCATTTATTTTCTTAGAGATTATCTAGATAAAGTTGTTTTAATCAGATAGCTTCTCTATTGGGTTATTTGAATTAAAACTGAGACTTTATCCTATAGAATCTCAGGTGAAAAATAAAAGATTCGCGGAGATATTTATTCAATAGTTTGGCCTGTCGATCTACGTGTTTGGCCTACCAATGGGACTGTTCGGCCTGCCGATCATCCTGATCGTCCTGCTGATGAGCGAAGGATAAGATCACGCGTTTTTACGCGGATCTTATCAGATATTGTTTCGAACTTGATTCTGATTCAAATTTTTGAGACCTAATCTGATAAGGACTGACCCTAGGACCAACCTTTAAAAATAGGGAGTAAGTCACATGAGTTATTTAGATCAATTGAGAGATTAAGAGTGATACTCTGTTGGTGAGAATTTGAAAACTCCCTGAGAGCTTTTGTTCACAAATCACGAACACTTGCTTTGGGTTCTCTTGATTGGATGGAAGGAGAGTCACATGGTGGAAGAGCTGTACGTGTGAGCCCACACTCACTCCGTTCGTGCATAGAGAATAGTAAAGAAGACCAGTTGGTTGAAGCTCTTCTAGAACGTTACTTCTCTTCACATTTTGCAAGGGTTCTTCGGCAATCAAAGGTTGTAAGATCTATTTAATTTATGCATATAGCATGTCAAACTTGTGTTTTAGAAAATACTCTGATATAAAATTTTAAAATTCCGCTGCGTACTATTTTTCTAACAGTCTTTTGGGCAGGCTTTATTTAAATCTGTGAAATCAATGGACATCTCCCATTTCCCATTTTTCTTCTTCACAATCACTATGTTGGCAAGCCAATCCGGGTACTATATACAGGACAAATAAACCCAACCTCAAGCAGTCTTTTCACTTTGTCCTTCACGATGTTGTTTTGCTCAATCCTGAGTTTTTTTCTTTTCTACCGTACAGGTCTATGGTCAAGATCGACGTTGAGCCAATGTGAGATTATGTTTGGATCAATTCTTGGTATATCTGCATAGGACCATGCAAAGCAATCGTTGTTAGCCTTGAGGAAATCTACAATTTGGGACTTTACCTAAGGGTGAAGTTGTGACCCAATTTTCTCTGTGCGTCTTTCGTCTTTCAGTTCGATTTGAACTTTGTCAAGTTGCTCCAGAACCAATTTGATGCAGTCTTGATCGCTCGATATGTTCTGTCGGATCGTCTATAATTGCTATAAAGCCTTTTTTTGCTTCATAACCATGACATAACAGCTCCGCGATGCCTCCTGACTTCCTTGAATCTCTCTGATTCCCTGCTTCGTTAGGAACCTGATCATCTAATGGTATGTTGACGGGACGGCCTTCAAAGAGTGTATCCAAGGCCGCCCGAGAATGATGTTATACTCCGAAGGGCAATTCATAACAAGGAAAATGGTCATCTTGTTTTCTTCTGCTGCATACACTAGAAGTTTGATTCTCCCAATGGCTGTTGTTGCTTCGCCATTGAAACCTACCAATGATGTGGGTGATTTCTCAATCTCCTCTCCCCTGATTTCCACCTTCTTCAGCATTGAAAGGAACAAGATGTTAGCAGAACTTTCATTATCAACTAGTATCTTGTCGATCTCATAATTTGCAATGTTTAGTTTAATAACCAGAGCATCGTCATGTGGAGTATCGAGCCCGAATGCCTCGTTATTGCAAAATGAAACAGTGTGATCATCGTAATCATCAATAATCAAACTGATTGTTGGTTGACTCGCTCTACGCTAGTGAGCCTTCATCTGGTTGGCAGAATCGCCATTAAGAACAAAGCCTCCATAAATGGCTCCTATTATCTTCTTGATTGGTGGTGGTGACGGTGTCTTCTCTTGGGCTCGATGGTCCTTTCGTTCTCCTCGTTCTTTATTGAGTCCATATATTTTCCTTTCTTGTTCAGAGATGTACTCCCTTAAATGCCCTTTCTTGAGCAGTTCTACTATCTTAGATCGCAAGGCTTTGCAATCGATCGTCAAATGGCCCGTATCTCGATAGAACTTTTAGTATTTTGACTGGTTGCAGGAACAGCTTGGGGCCATCTTATTTGGCTACCTAATGTAATCTTTGCCTTCGAGCTAAGCGACCAGTTCGGACAGTGATATCCTGAGGGCGTACTTTGGAGGCGACAGTGGTCTTGTCACAGATCGTGACTTGTCTTCTTTCCTCCTCCACTCCCTCTTTAGGGTGTCCTTATCCATCCTTTTCGATCCGGCTACTACCATTGCTTCTAACTCCACCTATTCTGGTCTCTAGTTCTCACAAGCTCTCATTCACATCTCTTGTTTTCCTCTTCCAACTCGATTCATCCTTTAGCTCTGTTCAAGGCTTCCTGGATGATAGTCATAGCAAATGCTGTTCTTGAAAGAAGACTTGCATAGAAGTCCTTTCTTCAGTGCTTCTCGAGTTGTTCCATCCTCTAAATTAGAAATCTTTAAGAGTGCTTTGCTAAAATTTTGATATAAGCCCGCAGCGACTCGCTTGGGCTCTGAACGATCGACCACAAATCTTTGGTCTTCTTTCCAGTTTTGATGTTGTACCGAATATGCTTTAACGAACGAATCTGTTAAATCTTCAAAGCTGTCGATCGATCCAGTAGGCAGGTTACTGAACCATTGAAGCGCTGGACCTTTGAGTGATTGTGCAAACAGCTTGCACATCATCTCATCAAGAATCAAATCTAAGATATTTGTAGCGCTGACCATGTTCCTATACTGTAACAAATGGTCCTTTGGATTGGAAGTTCCATCGAATCAAGCGAATACAAGGTTTTCGTACTTCGGTGGTACAACTAAAGTGATCCTCCTTATGAATGGGGTATCTCAAATGTTTTTCGAGATGTCATCCAATTCTGGGGTCTTGCTCATGCTTTCGAAACCTTCTGGTCAATCTTTTCCTCTACAAGTATAGTGTTCTGTTCTAGCATCTCCTTCATCATCTAATGAATTGACTTAGGAGTTAAAGTCTGTGTTGGAATTTTTTCAAATTGAATAGCTAGTTCGACTGTCCTCTCTGCCTCATTTGCTACATCATCTCGTCTATTGAATTTCACACAAGCGTTTGTTGTCGTCGTAGTCGTTGTCGGAGCAGGCATTGCTATAGCTGTTGAAGCTATTGGTGTTGTTGTTGGTGCTGAGGTGTTGCTGGTGCTGGAGTCGAGCGAGTATACAATGGCTACATCCTCCTAAGTGGGCTATGGGACTGCTGTCTTCTTGGTTGTGGCGTTTGAAACTGCCATTGTGCTGTTGTGCTGTTGTCGATATTGGAAATGTGGAATACCCATCGTATGGGCAGTAATAGGATTGTGAAGCCATCTGCGAGTCTTGATAACTGATTTGGCTCCTCAAAGCCAAATTCTCACTGTTGAGTTGCTCTAGTCTTCTATCGTGTTCTTGGGAACAAGTTGCCTGCTCCTGGAGCATTTTCTTCAAAGCCTCCACCTCAACTGTAAGGGCTTCTATCTGCTGGTTGCCCTAAAAAGTCGTTTCATTCTCTTCAATTGGAACGTCTAGAGGGTGCTGGTTATCAAAGTTGTCCTCCATTTGCGGTTGAGCTAAAGATCCTAGAGTTGATGATCTGAAGGCCCCACGGTGGGCGCCAAACTGTAGACGGTAAAACTACAATCAAATGCGAAAATGTTAATTTGGATAGTTTGTGATTTATTTAGGGAACTTTAGGCCCTCAAACCAACATTTATTGGACCTTCTAGCTCTTAAGCAAATGTTTAAGATCAAGTTGCAATATGAGAAAAATAAAACTACAGAAATTAAAATACCACATGCAGAATTTATAGTAGTTCACTCTGTTAAAAAGAGCTACATTCACTATAATGCACTAAAATAAAAAATTCTGGGTACAAATTACAAGAAAGTAGAAAGAAGAGATGAGAAAACAACTGAGCAGAGTTTCTATATGTTTTTCTATGTATATTGCACACTGAAGCAACCATATCCTTATATAGAGAATAAGGACAAGTCGTGGCTCCCAATTGTCTGACAGAGTGGGATAATGCACTGAAAGCAACTGTAGTAGTGGGACACATGTCGATCCATGATAGGCTACAAGAATCATGCCTCCCCTACATTTTGGTCTATGATCAGACGTGTTAGTAACCGTCAGTTCATGCTGATAACTATCAACTCGTGGCGATCAATCCGGCCGAACGAACACTTGGAGACGAATTTGAATTACCTTGAGTAGCCGATGTAACCCAAATGCTTACAACGCACCAAGAATCGAACCAATCGAACTAAATGAAACATCAATTCGATTAGCCTTCCTCACATTAATTGATTCACTTTGATCTATTTGACTCGTTTTAACACTAGGCCGTTTAGGCCTACCTGAATTGTACCCCAACAGAAGTCATGAGAGTTATTTTCTTTTTAATGATCTTAAGTTTTTAAAAACTATCGCCACGTATTAAAGTGCAGTATAAAAATTTGAAACACGGAAGTTTTTGTGCTGTGTTATTTATGACGAGAGTATACTAGGAACTGTTGTCTAATAGCTAATGTCTAAAGTAATAATTGCAGCAGTGTCAACGTACTATGGATTTAGAAGTTTAAGACTTTTTCTAATAGCATCATTAATGCACGTCAAATTATCGTGTCAATATCAAATTTTAGGACTTGAGTAAGAAAATCACTTTATAATACAATGTTATCTTTGGTATTAAATTTGGCATTTACTAAATTTGATGAAAAATTTAGTTAAATTTAGTTTCAAGTAAAGCATATATCGAATTTTGACATTTGATTACTATAAGTCAATGTATTGACTTTTTCATTTAATAATCACTACAATATTGATAATGTTTAAATTATTGTACAATAAAAAGTCCACTTTTATAACTTTGAAAGCTTAATGATTATGACAAAAAAAATAGATATAACATTTTGAAAGAGCTTAGGCACAAGAACACAAATTAAAATAATATATCAAATATATTGGGGCCATTTGGTATTGTTTTTAAAATAGGTGAAAATATTTTTGTTTTGTAAAATAAGAATTTTTTGGATTTTAAAAATTTTTGCCTCAAAAAATATGCGAAAACATTTTTAAAAATTCTAAGACAAAAACAAACGGGTTGATTATTTCCTACTTTTGATGGAAAATATTATATCTATATTATTATTTACATATGATGGTTTAACCCTAAACCTATAATTCTTTTAGTTGTGATTGTTGTTGCTGCAGCTGTGATAAGCTCTAAGAAAAGGAAATAATAGTTTGGTATATTTGTGAAAGATAATTATACTTTATGCCACAAATTCCACCCTTCGATCGATATATTTTACAGCTAGCCAAACTAATATCGTATTTTATGCGACAACGAAAATCAACCAAAAAAAAATGTAGAACTTTTTACCCTTCAGCATTTAATTCATTTATTTTCTCCCATTAGTTCACAATTTCCTCACCTTGCCCTTGGAGAAACGTTTTGACACAATAGAATTATCATTGTTTCAACTGCTACAGTGTAAAACTCTTACAGGTATAACATAAAACAAAAACATGCTACATGTAAAGCTCTCATATGCTATAATATTTTACTTTCAATTATATAATTTTAACCATGTTTCCAAACATACTCCTATTATATTTTAGGTTTAAAATACTAAGAATTCATAATTTTATGTATCATAAATTTTAAAAATTGAATTGAACTCTATTAAAATATTAATAAGATGTTTTAGTTAAAAAATTTGATTTAATTTATGCTCTTGTTGAAAAAAAATATTCGTGGCTCCAACAACCCTGATATCAATTGACAATCCCAATGAATGATACATGACATTTGGTACTCTAATAATGTCATATGTCATTCTTTGTTAGTGTTTGTGTTTTCAGTGGTGGTAATCCAAGCCATGAATTTATTTCATTCATGTAGGGAGCCTATTACTGAAGGCCTCGTGTAAGTGAACCATTGGTGAGAAAGCCAGGGATTAAAGGTTTAGAGTGCGTTTGGTACAAATATTTAAGTAAAGTATTTAAATAAAAATTTAAATTTTTATTAAAAAAAATACTATAACAAAATAATTTAAATTGTGATTTAAAAATTGAAACAAACACGCTTTTTTTTAAAAAGACCAAACTCCGGAGGTCTGTTAGCCACCTAACAATAATGTTTAACGTTGTCGATACTACTGTACGTCATTTTGCCTTTTTCTGGAATTTTGGAGTTTGGACTACTCTGATTTATCTTTTAAATTGAAACGAATTTATTTGTTTATATTGTTCCAAAAAATGAAAAAAAGAAAAGAAAATATTAATAATATTTTCCAGAAAAAAAAAAAAAAATCGGATTTCAACCGTGGCCTCTCGTTAAAATCTGATAAATAACAACTCTTCACTTTTCTTTTCTTTTCTTTTCTTTTTATATAACTTCCTCTCTTTATCTCTCATTTGCCCGCTACTTGTTCGTGAATTTGCCTGAGAGAAAGACAAGGAAAGGATAGAGAAGGATTGAGAGGCCTGTGGGTGGAGGAGGAGGATTTGCACAGTTTTGTGATGAAGAATATGATGGACTTGAGGTGAAAGAGGGACCCACGCTTCGCTTCACTTCACGTTCATCATCTTCCTCATCATCAGTCTCTCCTCTTTCTTTCTTTTCTTCTTTTTTTTTTTTTCTTCTTTTTATGAAAAAAAAGAAATGACCCCATTACCTTAAAATCATCATTCACATCTTATCTTTGTCTTTTTTCAGCAATTTATACAAATCTAGGGGGTGTATTGTTGGGTTCACCTAATTTTGCTTCAATTCAAACTATCTGGATCTGTTTTGCCCCCCTTATTATTGCCAAAAAAAAAAAAGGAGAGGAACTTGTTTGTTTCAAAAGAAATTCAAGAGAGATCTTGACAAAGATAAGGGTCTATGTATCTAGACTTATCTTCAATACATCTCATTTTATTGGAAACTCCAGATGTCAGAGGCCCATATCAGATCTGAGTGTCCCACCTCTCTCCATTAAGCTTCCTTGGTTCATTCATCCATTTGAACCCCATTTACTTCTTTTCTTTTCTTTCATTTTCCCATTTTTTTCCTTCTTTGTTCATCCTCTCGTTGAATGCGGTGTCTGTACGATTTGGTTCTTAAAGGATAGGCATAATAATATCATAAAGAGGAGGAAAAAGGATGTTTAAGTTCCTTTAAGTTCCAGATTGGTTAAGGTGACTGCCCACCAAGATTGTCTGCAAATTACCCTTTTCTCTCTTCTGAATTTTGATTAGAGTTTGAAGAAGGGGCCCACCTTTGGGTTTGGTGGGCTTCTTAAAAAAATAAAAATAATAAAATTAATAAAAAGCTATTGAAAATTCAAGTGGGGTTGTGTTTTCCTCAAGATCCCACATTTGCCTTTCATCTTTTTTATTTTATTATTTAAGGAGAGGGGTTGGGGTGACTTGTGATGTGAGAAAAAGAAGAAAGAAACTTCAACTACAAGCTTTCATCTTTATTTTACCTGCTTTTTTCTTTTTTTGAAAGTTTATTTTACCTGCTTTTCCAACAACTGGTTTTTGGTCATTTATGCCAACTTGTTTGAATTTGACCAACCCTTGGAGAAAAGAAGGAGAGAAAAAATACCGAACAATTTTTTTAAATTTCTTTCTTTTATCTCCCTTCTCTCATGCTTCTCTACTTATTTATCACTTGTGTCCCCTTCTTCCTCTTTTTAAAGTCTCTCCTCTCTCTCAACAAGCCACTCCATCCATGGGCTATAGCTGAGGTTAGATTGTTGTCGTTCAAAGATCTCTCCTTTTTAGCCAAATTCCACCTGAAAAAAACAGCAAACAACAACAAAAGCAACACTTGTTCATTAGCAAAATCCTTCCCCTCTTCTCCACCAATCCCCTCAAAGATGTCTCTCAAGAGAAAAGCTCTCACTTCCAAGGTTGAGAATGTGGAAGATAACGTGGCAGAAACGACATCGTTTTTGGACTTGCCTGAATTGGCTTTGGACTGCATTCTTGAGAGGCTCCCACCGGATGCTTTGTGCAGCATGGCTGGTGTTTGCACTTCTTTAAGAGAGAGGTGTATGAGCGACCGTCTTTGGGAAAAGCACATGAAGCAAAAATGGGGTAAGGTCGTTGGGCAAGCTGCTTACAGAGAGTGGCAATGGCATATTGCCTCAAGACCTGATTTGGGCAATCTCAAGAAAGGCAAACAAAACGGCATCTGCAGAATTCTCTCTCTTGGTTGGCCCTTTTCTTGGATTAAATCAAAGGTTGATGATTTTAATAACAATAGTACTACTAAGCAGAGGAGTCCTTTGCCTGTTGATTCCATCATGGCTTGGTCCCTTGCTCTTGAAACTGGCAAGTTCGGTTTCCCAGCCCAGGTCTATAACCGAGAGGTATATTATTGACTGTTAAATCATTTCCTTGTTTTCTCATTAGGTGAACTTATGGCTCGTTTAGTTGCTGGGTTTGAACGGAAATTCAAATACTATAGCAAAAAGGTTTGAATTGTAGTTCAAACCTGCAAAATGAATGGGTTTTTAATTTTATTATTCATGTTAAGGCCATTATTTATTCTTCCTTGTAAGTTTTCTAGTTTTAGGCTTGTCTGCTTTGGTTTTGTGTTAAGTCAGAGGATTTCTTCGATAGTTATTTGGTTTTAATCTTGTTTCTTACATTTTTTGCAGAATGGGCATGTTGGTTTTATGTTGTCATGCTATGATGCACAGCTTAGCTACGACCCTAGAACTGACACCTTCCAAGCCAGGTAATTTACAAGCCTTTTTTATTTTCTTCCCTCACTTTCCTTGGATAAACCTTTTTTTAAGATAAAATTTGATATTGATAATGTTATTAATATTATTATTGGTAGTTTCTCTTTATATATTTGCTTTACAATTTACATGATGGTTTTTGCTTAACTTTTAGGCGGTTTTGTTTATTGAAGGTACCCACCACATGGAAGAAGGGCAGTTGCTGTAGAGTGTGGAGTGCCATGGGAGAGACTTAGAGCTCCACCTGTTGATACTCCTCCTCATGATCTTCATATCTCTGATTGTTTGCACGAATTACGCCCCGGAGATCATATTGAGATTCAGTGGAGAAGAAACAAAGAGTTCCCTTACGGTTGGTGTCTCATATCAAGACCCTTTTTGTTTTTCTCAAGTTTAAAAAGGATTTGGTGTTCCAAATCTTATCTGGATTTGAACTATTTGTTATTCTCTTTCTCTCATGATTTTGATTTGCTGGATGGTGGTAGAAGCAAAACAAAACGAGATGGAGACTAGGATTGGATACATAGAGTGTCAAGAAAGATGATTCCACACGTCACATGTATGGTTGTTGGAAAGAAGAAAGGGGAAAAAAATAGTTCAACCTAATTTCTATCAGAAAATGCCTATGCAGATTTGGTTATTGCATTATTGACTTTTAAAGATATGGTGCTATATTTGGTAATAATTGTCATGAGAATGCCCTGCATCAAAATATTCATCAGTATGGATGTAAAATAGTCGGCAGCTAAATCATGTACAAGTGATTGTTGATTTGGATTTTGATTAAACATGATTAACAGACACATCTTGACCACATTAATGTACCTAACATTATATGCGTCAATAAACCAATTTACAATGATTGATTTAATATCATGATGTGTTATGCATGTTGCAGGTTGGTGGTATGGAGTTGTTGGTCACTTTGAATCGTGTGATGGGAATGAAAATTACTGCCGTTGTCATGATAGTGGTGAGTTTGTTTTATCTTTATCTTCAGGAAGATTTTATCTTTGAAATTTGAATTATTGAATTTTATTGACAAGAAATTAGTCTTTTGGGAATCTAACAACTAAATATAGCTGGAGGAAAACTGTGTGAGATTCCATAGCCTTTTTTCATGTCCTTCCTTGCTCTCCACCATTTGACAGATGTGTTTTTAAGATAGCAAATTTCTCTCTCTCTCTCTCTCTCTAGGTGTTTGTACCATCGCCCACTTACAACATAAAGACAGAGGCTGCTCAAAATCAAATTTGTACTGTTCTAGATTTTTTTAATTGGGTTTTTTTTTTTAAATGATGATAGAGTCACGTCAATTCTAGAGTCTACATATTCATAGTTTCTAAACAACATAGTTGGAAACTTGTGATGATAATCAGTATTGAGATATCCAACCTTTTCTTCGTTTTGTTTTCTTTTTGAGAAAAAATTTCATATTGTTAAAAGAAGCCATGAGGGCCTCTCAAAATGGGGATGACGTGAATGTAAAGTTTTATTTTTCATGGGGAAGACCTATTTCTTTTTGGCCTGGTCCTTTTCTGGAGACCCCCATTTTTCAATAGGTGGACCCCTTTTTTGTGCTATTTCATTGGACCCCTAGACATATCATTGTCAGTATGTCGTATTTTCCACCAACATTGTGATAAGTTCTGTCTCGGCAGAATATTATGGCCAACCACACTGCTAGAACTTGGAGTTCCTTCAATTTTTCAATTTTTTTAGGGGAAAAAGGTCATATTTTTAACTTTTTAAAGCAAATATTAAAGTTTTTTAAATATTTATAGTAAATATTAAATTTATAAAATAAACACTTTATTTACTCTGTAAATATGTAATATTTATATTGTAAACAACGAGGTAAAATTATTATTGATACCATAAATTTATTTATTGTGAAAAAAATTATTCACTATAAATAAAGAGATAGATAAATTATTTAAATTATAAATATGATATTTACTACAAATATTTTTAAAATTTGACATTTGTTGTTAGTTTTTAAAAAATAAAGTCTCATGCAATTCCTTTTTATTTTTTATTTTTTTGGGGAATCTTCATGTTATGTGGGGATGAAGTGGTTATCATCATAATAAGCATCTCAAGAACTAATGTTTCATCATATCTCTCTCTATCTTCTTAGCAAACCAAGTACAGCTTACTTGTTTCTGACTAACTGGTTTTCCAAAAGAAGCAACAGCTTTTGAACAAGCGATACCAAAAAGTTATTTTGCTGAAAATTTGCGTTCTCCTTTATAACTAGCGAACTTGCTTTCTTAGTTAAAAAAAAAAAAAAAACTCTTAATGGGTTGTTTTACCTGCTAATTTTCTTAACAATTATCCACTTCCTTGTAATGTTCCAAATTTACGTAAGTTTTTTATGTGTTTGTGGATGGACTAAGTTTACAGCAGCTACAGATACCGTTTTGCATTGTTTGGGTTCAACCACCTTTTGTTTAAATATGGTGTATTTCCACCAGTTCTTTTAATACCTTTCTTTTCATGGCATTTTTTCCCTTTCTGTTAGCGTGTCCGGATAGGAATAGAAATGTTGGTTGTGCTAAACCTGGCTATAATGGAAGACACTATTTATGGTTCCATTTTTAGTGGTCATAATATCTTTTTTTTTCTTTTCCACTTATTTTTTTTTTCCCTATATTTACCTCTTCTTTTCCTGGAAAATTTTTCTTTTCCTTCTAATGATTGCAGTCTAAAAGAAAATTATTTGGTTTTGTCCCCTAAAAAAAACTGAAGCAGAATTAGGTAAGTTAAAGGGAACTTCAATTTTGTACCCCTAAATGTTTGGACAATTTCCGTACTGACATAGTAAAGAAATATGTCAAGAAGGTTGAACTTCTTTTTAGGGCTCGTTTGTTTCGATACTCGAATCACGGTTCGAATCATTTTGCTACAGTATTTTCTCTCATAAAAATTTAAATCTTTATTCAAATACTCTATTCAAATACTCGAACCAAACGGGCCCCAAAAATTACCAAATATTGCTAAAACTTAATAGGGAAGTTCTGTTTACCATTATATTAAGGTTTTGATGGTTCACATATTTTTCTATCGTCATATTTAGATATCAAAATTTCAATCCATATCAAAGTTTCTGAGGTTGAACATCTTATTGCAGACACTGTGGTGCTGGAATTCAGTCAGTACACACCCGGATCACGGTGGAGGCACACGACAGTCAATAGGAAAGACCATAGGGAGGAAGGAAACGAAGCGGACGGGTTTTATGGAGGAATCAGGAAGCTGAACACTGAGGAAGAGATTTCGACGTGGAGGCAGCTTTGGCCAACTGAAGCCTTGGATTAGGCTTTGGCAACTAAGGAATTAGGTGAAGAAAAGGATTACTACACTTACCACGCTCTGATCATATAAAAGCCTGAATTTCCTTCTGATCGAAGCGAATTAGAAGAATTCAGAAGTTGAAACCGAGACTTCGCGGAGGCCGCTTTTTTTTCTTTCTTTTTCCTTGGGATTTCTCGGCGATTTCATGCAATTCAGATCCATGTAAACGTCTTCAGATTGGTGTTACATTAATTATTGGATGTGCCATATTTTACAGCCACGATATATATAAAGTTGTAGTTCATATTTTTCTGCACTATATGTGAGAACATTGCATGTAACAACTTGCAGCCATTTCTATCTTATTGCCTGTAAGATAAAATTTCGTTGCCGTATTTTATGGATGAACAGTGTGAAAATATAAAGCAGTGAAAAAGTGACGAGTTTCAGTCTTATAGACCCTCATATATGTATTGATTTTTCTTTTTATGAATGTTTTGATACATTGATCTGGGAAGCAATTATGATTAAGGAACTAAAACCTCAGTTAATTTTTTCTTGCAGTTAATTTTGGACTTATTTAGGTGCTATAAGTGGACAAGAGTGTGTAAGCTTCTTTAGTTAGGCATATGTTTGTCAATTGTCATTTCCAACTTCTTTTCAATTCAAGGGGTACAAAGAAAAGGTGACCAAAAAAAAAAAAAAGGAAATGAAGAAAAGGGGGGAAAAATATTCCAACATAAAATTGTGACAGCTATACATTACAATTCACATATGGAATATTCCTTATTTTTGTTGATTTGTCATGAAGGAAGCGTTAGAAAATGGAGTATTTTGTTGTGGAAAAAAAAAAGGAAAAAAAAACAACTCCACGGGCATGTTTGGTGCATAAATTAAAGAGGATAAAAGGGGGTGGGTAGGAATAAACTTTAGTACTTTTAGGTGCAAAATATAAAAGTTTATTCAGCCCATGCCAAAAGCAATCTATTCCTTGCTGAAGCATGTGATTAAACAGGGTACATTGTCGGCACACTGAAAATCTTATAGACCTATTTGTAAAGATTTAAAAATCTGGTCAAATTTGCCATTTTCTAAAAATGAGGATCAAAGTGCAAATTTTATGTTACTTTTTTAAAAATATTACTTTTAACCCTCAATTTTTTTTAAAAAAAAATAGAACTTGACCTCAAATTTTTAAAATTTATGCAGAAAGGCCCATGTCCTAACAACACAACACCAAATGTACGATTTGATTAACTAAAATTTATTTTATTTTTTCCTCCAATCCAATTTATTAAGACTATTCCATTTAGTACTGTCTTCTTCTTCGCACCAAACAGAAGCTACTTGTAGGACACAATTTTATACCATTCCTACAAAATTTTATACCATCAAATTTCTATCGAGTTTGGAAGTCCTACAAAATTTTATACCATCAAATTTCTATCGAGTTTGGAAGTTCTGCTAAATTGTTGTATTGTTTTTAATCTGGCACGATTCTAAATTATTATTATTATTTTTTTTTTTTGCCTACATGCTATGTGAATTTTACAATTGAAAACTACATCCCACAGGGCAGAACTCTTCCAAAAAAAAAAAAAAAAAAGAGGACACAATTTTGTACCATCAAATTTCTCTCAAGTTTCGAAGTTGTGCTAAATTGCTGTATTGTTTGTAATCTGACGCAGTTCTAAATTTTATTTTTTTTTTAATTTTTCGCTACATGCTATGTGAATTTTACAATTGAAAACCTAATCCAACGGGCAGAACTCTTCTGAAAAAAAGGGGGCAGTGTCCGCAATATCATGAAGAAGACATGCCCTGGTTCAATTGACTTGGACTATTTTAGGCCCTCCACTTCTTGGACCATATTTTTTTGCATGAAATAAGCGTTCATAGCGTTTAAAAAAGTAGATAAAGGAGATCCCATAACCATTCAATGTGGGTCTCTCTCAATCAGTATTTTAAAAAACGTTTTCCATATGCAGCCCAAGAATTTCTAGCTTTAACAGTTTCGAACAAACGTAAAGGAATTAAAAAAAACAAAAAAACAAAACAAAAACGTGCTTCAAAGAATATGAATAATCCCATTTGTTTTTCGTTTTCTTTTTTCCGAAGAAAACTAACACACGCCACTGTCTCATGTCACTAATGGAAAACAAATTGGAGGATGATATTCGTTGGGAAAAAGAATAATATTAATAAGAATGGTGTGACAATTAAAGGCAGCGGTGCGGTGCACGTTAAATGAATTGTAAGAACAAAGTTTCTCAAGGGATTGTAAAGAAAAAGCTACTAGAGATGTTACATATAGATTCTAAAATTAGGTAAAAAAAAAAATTATTATCCTCGTATCTTTTTTCAAAGATATGTGACTTTTGTGTGTTACAATTTTGATTCCACAATTCCATATTTTAAATGAAAAAAATACTCAGAATATATCTTAATTTCATTCTAAATTCATATTTGTCGCTTTTATTATTATAAATGTTATAATAGAAAAATATTGCTTATACTTCGAGACATGAAAAAAAAATGATTGGTCAAATTTGTGAATGGAATGTTATGGTCCCGGGGCTGACAAGAACCATTTTACAAATACACTTGTCGAACTTGATCACGAATGTTAGGATGATACTCTAATATTAGAGTTCGCAAACCAGGATCAATTGGCTGTTTTTCATGATTAAATTCCACTTTATTTGACTTAGTATGATTTTCATTTTCCCCATGGTAATTTAAGAGTCTTCTTTTGAAAGATATATGGTCCTAGGGGTTGATTGGTTGGATGTATTGGGCTTGCTTTTGGTCATTGGGTTTCTTTCAAATTGACATCAGGCGATATAAAAGAAGGTTTTAGGAGAGGTTTTTGGGGTCAATTAGAGAAAAACATCTTTGTGGCATTAGTTCTTAATCTTTCCATTTCTGCGAGAAAATTTAACACATACTACTTTTAAAGAGTATTAAAGTATAATTAATTACAAATATTTTAAATTAGAGTTAGACAAACGAAATGTTATCTAAAAATATTTTAGTTTTTTTAACTATGAGAAATGATAGTATGAATCGAAGTTTTACGAAGCTCTTTAATAATAGTAGGGACGAGAGTTCATGCAATGATAACTTTCCAATGCTCAAGTCAAAATAATGATGAAATCATAAAAATAATTATGATTTCAAAGATCAAGAAAAACATAACCTTTCTCTTACACTCCTTCCTATATATAGGATTGATTGGTCATTGATTCACATCGGCCTCATTTGAATTCTTAGTTTAGATTTTTGTCACTTGTTTTCTATAAAACTGGTCTTTTTTGTGTTTACAAGGAACTCCGCCTTTCATATGTTTTACGATCTGTTTATTTGCTTTTGCATTAGGCCTTATGCATTGTGATCATATCAATTCTTACATTCTGCACTACAGCCTAAAACACATTATGACTATTTTCTTGATTCGAATGTCGTCATTTTCTTCACCTGTAATTTGATACGCTTGGCCCTTTTATAAACCTTGCATTCTCTTATGCATCATTATCAAAACGAGATCGTTTTATAAGAGAATTATTTTAACTCCTACACTACATATTTTGTGTGATTTCTATGGTTCCGCCTCTAATAGTTACGGTTATATTAACGATTCGATATAAATTTTACGATTGTAACAAAGTGAATAGTCCACCAAAAAAATAATATGACAATTAATAAGAATTTAATTTAGGAATGTTTTTAAATATGACTTGGTTGGTTAACTTGTTTGTGACTCAGTGACATGGTTTTTAACTTTTAAAAAAAAGTATTAATAAAATGTAAATTAAAGATTTATTATATGATTCTTTATAAGTTGGTGAAAAAAGTTAATTTCTTAATAGATTACTGTTGTAATTTTAATTATTTAATTAAAATTTTCAAATATTTTGGGATCTTTTCATATCCTCCATCTCAGCTAGGCATAAATCCTATGGGCCAAAAGATTTTCAAGAACACATAATATTATTTAATCTATGTTATTTAACAAATTATTGTTATGAAATTAAAATTGAACACAAAATTTAAATTATCTTAAAAATATCCTCAATGATATAGTAATTATTTTAATAATATCATATTTTGTACAATATAATTATATAGCAATTACTTTAATGATATCATTTTAGGACATACATAGACCATTTACAAACTAAAATCATGTAACGTCCCGAAATTTATTTAATATTAATGTAATGTAAATGATGAATTAGTGTGCCATAATTAAAGTTTTAACTTTAATTAGATTATTTGGTTGGATTTTTAGTTTTTGGTTGTTTTGTTAAATTGATATGTTCAAAAGATTCCTTGTTGATTTAAAATGATGTTTTGAGTTTTAAAACACAACAATTTGTAAAATGTTAAAAATACTCTGTTTTACAAAACCGTGGGCGGCACATGGTTTTCGCACAGTAAAACCGCCCACCGATTTTCTCTATTTATTTTCCTTTCCTCTCTCTCTCTCCTCACTTCCACGCCCATCTCTCTCTCTTCCCTCTCTCTCTCGGCAGCTCACTCTCTCTCAATCTCTCTCAAATTTTTGAAAACCGCATTCGAATCCAAGCTTCGGAACAGCAAGGAGGAAGCTCGGGGACGTGATTCGGCGACCGAGAACGCGGATTGAAGCTTCGATTCGAGGTTAGATTCGAAATTTCTAAACTTTTTACAAAATTTTCGATTTTGTGTGTTTTTGAAATCTAAGCTTGTTTAAGCTTAGAAAACCATGGATTTGTGTTAAATGAGCTTAGAACAACTAGAATCTAAACCTAGATTGAAGAAAAACGGATTGGATTCAAGATTTTCATTTTTCTCCTCTTTTTCTCATTTTCGGATTTTTGAGGATTTCGAGTTCAAATGTTGTTTAAATGATTCCAAACATGTTTTAGAATGTTTTTCTATCAACTATAGTTGTTTTTCATGCCTGGGATTTGAGAAAAACAGGTTGGAATTCAGATTTGGATTTTGGGGATCGAGAAACCCGTGGCTGGGATTTCTGGATTTTCCCAGTTCGGCAGGCCGAAGTTCATGTTCGGCAGGCCGAAGTGATGATCGGCAGGCCGGTGTTCTTCCGACCGGCAGGCCGAATCTGGGGACATGTTCGGCAGGCCGAACTTTGCTTCCGGCAGGCCGAACTGTACAGTTCGGCAGGCCGAAGCAGGGCGTCCGGCAGGCCGACCGAGGCATGGAAAATTTTGTGATTTTTACCCGATTTCATTGTTTTGAACCCTAATTTAAATCCCAACCTTATAGGATGATTTTAATGATACAAATGGCACACTAGGACATCATGAAATGATTTAGTAACATAGAATGTTTCGAACTAGATATTGATCGACTTAGTTTGTATCTAGGACTGTTCGTGGTTCCGTGGAGCTAACGTATAGCGGATCGGGATTACGGTGTGGGGTACCGGCACGAGTACTGAGGTAGGACTTCTATCCTATTTCTTTGGTAGCCTGGTTTTGAAATGATTTGGCTTTGAAAAGGATTTCTATCAAAATGTTTTCAACGGTTGTTTGAAAATGATTTTATCGGTTATATTTTTATATACCGTGACATGAAATGAATTTCATAATGAATGTAATTGACAATACTCGGTAATTGGGTTTTGAATGATAATGATAATAAACACATGGGCATGATGCCATATCAGAGATCGGGTCGTGATCGACCTTGGGGGCAGGTCCCGAAACCCAGCTGGGCCACTACGGTGGTGATATCATGGTTTGCCTAGGTAAATGTAAACTGGTGTTTTGATTTGACGAGTAGACTGTTCTGTGTCAGAACGGTTCTACTCAATTTATTTATTTATTTATTCAAGTTTCTTTCTGTATAACTCCTGATAATGTTATGTTTCTTTGCATTAAATTATTTTATAAAACTTAGTCCTACTGAGCCTTTCGCTCATGTTTTATCTGTTTTAAATTCCCCCCCCTCTAGGTGGTTTCCCATTTAGGTTTGGAGAAGATTCTTCGGACCGAACTCAGGAGCAATAGGAGAATTTGTTTACATTCCGTATTTGTTAATCAAGGCATGTAAGACTTAACTTTATTTGTACTTGGACTGTAATTGTATTTGTGATATTGTCAGATTCATGTGTGTGCACAAGTTGTGGGTTGTGGAACCCATATTCGCGGTTTTTATTCAATTATTGTTATCTATTTAATGATTTTAAATTCTTCTTTATTTCTTGCTTAATTGGATTTTTAAACCCTTAATTTCAATTAAACTTTCCTTTAATTAACCTAAATATTCCGCCACGTCACCTCCCGTACTCCGAGGCGTGACAAATCATATTTTAATTCAATAAACATAATTGGACCATTTATCTCATTAACCCTTTTTATGAGATTTTTGGGTTTACTGAAGTGAATATATGGTTAGCCTTTCATAGTGTCGAGCAAGTGTTGGAAACCTCCTTGAAGTTTTGCTGATCATGTCAAGATAATTGCATGCAATGTGTGACAAATGCCCAAGTGCCGTAAGACTTTAGCGTGAGATAACCATATATTTATTTGTTCCTTCCCTCAAGTATCTCTCGATTATAAGCCTTCAAAAGTTTGTTCCATCATTAAAGATTGGTGAAATATTCATAATTTTGTTCACTAAGAAAGAACACTTTTCATTCGAAGATAAAATCAATACAATTAATAATTAACCATGTAAAGGAGCAAAATCCCATAACGAATAAGCTATATTAATTCTCATATGTGAATGATGCCATGGGCATAAAAAGCTGTGAGAATAAATCTTTGTTCTATTTCTCTATTAGATATCAAAAAAATTGTTTCTAAAAATTTTAAACCATGAAGATTACAATAATTTTTGTTAGTAATATCAATTGTTGACACATATGTATTAGTAATGAAAAAATTAAGAGAATAAAAAAATATTTTAATTAATGTTTAAGGTTACAGGTTGCTTAACATGTTTAACAAGTTATATAAACACAATATCATAAGTTAATAAAGGTATTGAAATTATTACAACAATTTGATCGGTAATCATCAGTGGAGATGTAGGACGTGGTTTCAATAGTTGCATTTCCAATGATACTATTATTGTTAATAGTGTATATGAATTCAATAGTTATAATGAATTGCATGGTTGACCAAACAAAATTTAGAGCACTTAATGAGAATTAATTTAGAGATTTCATTAAATGTGATTTAGATGGGCAACTTATTTGTGACCTGTTGTTATGATTTTTTAAAATTTTTTTATTTAAATAGGATGTTGATTGAAGATTTACTGCCTAATTCTGAACAATTCTATATTCATTCTTTATTATTTGTAAATGAAAAACTTGAACACTTTTCCTAAGAAATTTAGTAGATAAACCCATGGTTATTGATTGTGAATTATATAACATATTACAAATGTCTGTTATGAGAATGAAACTTTATGGTCCATTTTCCATACATGATTATGGCAAGAAATTAGTATATACGCATGCATACGGTGTACATGGTTTAATAAATAATAGGGTTGAAAGTTTTAAAGATCCTAAGCTTTTAATATTGTGACAATTTGGTTCTTGAATTATTTTAATATGTCAAAATAATCTTAAACTTTTAACATTGTGAAAAATTGGTTCTTGAATTATTTTAATAGACTAAAATAGTGATAACCGACGAGGTGGCACTATGACAGCGTAATGTCGCAATGTGGCTAGTCAGGTGAGGTCACTGGTGGAGTAGTTACAAGGCAGTTTTGTTGCGAAAAGAATGTACCGAGGGGGTAACGCGAGGCTAGTGCTGTGGAGAGAAGTGTTAGACATGTATGCTCTAAGGAGTAAAAATGTAATACGTTTTTGGAGACATTTTTATCAATAAAGAATTTATTCATTTATATATACCAAATATTGTCCTCTTTACGTTCATATTCGTTGAATGTATGATAAGCAAACAGTAGTCTGAGACTGTCAGTCTAAACCTTAAGAGTTGGGCATATGATGGGATGATTATGCGGTAGACACGACTCTTAAGGTGATGGTCTAAAATATATGATCCGCAATCGAGGGAATAAAGTTGGGCGCTTTATTCATGTAAAGATTGTTATGTTGTCTATATCCCTTTTGGGAGATGGTTTGTCTTGGCCATCGGAGTTGGACTCCGTGAATAGAAACATTGGCGCGTTGTCATAGGTGACGATGTGTTGGATCGGGACATAAAGTGAATTGATTTGGATTAATAATTCTGTCTTGGCAAATCGATTCACTTTAGACAGTCGTTTGTATTGTATCTTAATCCTGAGATGAATAATGGGCCCGTTGTCTCGACTTGTGTCTTTTGATGTACCAATGGGTGACTCCCACATCTCTATAGTGGCATGCATGCCGGTACGTTGGAGGCATGACTCTTGGTAGCGTAGACTTGTTATTCATAGATATGGAATCCATAGCTCCTCTTTAGGAGTAATGATATCCTCTTATATGCGTTGTCCTGTAATTGGAAAACTGGAGCGCTCAACCATTTGGATACATAGGTGTAACCGAATGGTATACTATCTTTGGATGGTAAGTTTTCTAATGGTGAGACAATGGAACGTAAGATAAAAATAATCGGGAAGGTAAGACAGAACTTGTCCTTAAGCCGATTATGGATGATCATATGGGGATGCGATACACTATGATATGTCATGGAGACTTAGCTACATGAGCTTCGTAATTCTGTAAAGTTCGAGAGTGCAGCTCCAAGCTTTTAGTGGAGTAGCGTTGGAGTTGATAATTGTGAAATGTATATCTGGGATATTGGGTTTCATAATTATCATGAGCTTGAACTTTATAGGTCCATTTTGGTCCCCTTTGCTAGCTCACAAAGTCCTGTAACGACACGGCGTGCTTTTCCAATAATTGGTGACTTATGTCGGATTTATCATATTGGTTTAAAATTTATAAGAATCAAATAATTCATGTCTGTTTATCGGTTGAATTAATTTTGTAAGAAATTAGTTCAAGATGAACTTGTTGAATTATGGCGTTCGGATAGTTCTTGTCTGTTTATCGGTTGTTTTAATTTTGGACAATTAGAACAAGATAAACTTGTAGAATTATTTGAATTGATTTATTTTCTTAGAGATTATCTTGATAGAGTTTGTTTTGATCAGATATCTTTTCTATTGGGCTATTTGAATCAAAACTGAGACTTTATCCTTTAGAATCTCGGGTGGAAAATAAAAGATTCGCGGAGATTTTTTCTCGGCAGTTCGGCCTGCCGATCATAAAGTTCGGCCTGCCGAACTGGCAAGTTCGGCCTGCCTATCTCACAGTTCGGCATGCCGACCGCGACAGCTAAGATTACGCGTTTTTCACGCGTATCTTATCAGATATTGATTCGAACTTGATTCTGTTTCGATTTTTGAGACCTAATCTGATATGGACTGACCCCAAGGACCAATAGGTATAAAAAGGGAGTGAGTCTAATGATTTACTCAGATCAATTTGAGAGATTAAGAGTGATACTCTTCTAGTGAGCATCTGAAAACTCCCTGAGAGCTTTTGTTCACAAATCACGAACACTAGCTTTGGGTTCTCTCTATTGGTTGGAAGGAGAGTCACCGGTGGAAGAGCTGTACGTGTGAGCCCACACTCACTCCGGTTGTGGATAGAGAATAGCAAAGAAGACCAGTTGGTTGAGGCTCTTCTGGAACGTTACTTCTCTACACAGGTCGCGGAGGTTCTTCGGCACACTGAGGTTAGTAAGATCTGTTTAATTTATACATATAACATGTCATACTTGTATTTTGGAAAATACTCTGATGAAAATTTTTTTTTAAATTCCGCTGCGCACTTTGTTTCCAACAATTGGTATCAGAGCCGAAGTTTTTTACATAAATTTGCAAGTTTGTGATCATGTTATATGCATAAATTTTGTGATCTTAATCTCTCCAATGCTTGAATTGAATTTTATAGAGAGATGGCACTCTAGGTTTCTATATAATATATATGTTGTCATGGATTATGTGGTGAATGTTTATTAATTAATTATGGTTGATTAAATTGTTGTTTAATTATTTATTAATTAATTAATACCGGTTATGGTTCCTTAGAGGTTAGAATGTGTATCTAGGTTTTTCATGTAATTAGATGGCGGACTATCATCTCCGTCTAGGAATTATTATTTAATTTGTAAGAATTTTGTAATTAAATAATTATTCGGAGAAGACGGAACGAGAAGTCGGATCTTAAAGATTGATGATGGCGCCTCCAGGTATTTCCTGAGTCTCTAATTTTATGTTTTTTAATTGTTGAAAATAAAATTGATGAATTGCATTAAAATTGTATTTTCTGGATTGAGTGTTTTCTGCTCGGTCGGCATGTCGGACGTCACAGTTCGGCAGGCCGAAGGTCACAGATCGGCAGGCCGGACGTGTGGTCCGACAGGCGGACAGTGGGGCAGAAAATTTGGTGCTCTGACGGTAGGTCGAACCTTCATGTTCGGCAGGCCGAACCACCATGATCGGCAGACCGATCACCTAGATCGGCCTGCCGACAGAGAGCATCCAGGTGTCCAGAAAAGGTGCAATTTTTGGTGCAGTTTTAATTTTATTTTTGGGACGATTCTGAGAAACATTAAATTTGGATATGACCGGAAATATGAAGTGTTCGATTCATACGGGATTGAGGACTTGAAGATGGATATTACATGAAGAAGGATACAGCTTGAGGATTCAAGGATGAAGAATCGATAAATGTCTCGATTATTCTCTTGTAATCTTAGTTTTTCTATTCTCTAGGGTGGAACCATAATATTACGGTTATTATTATTATGCTTGTAGCTTTGCTTGATTGCTTTGCTTGTCTGCATTATAATATGATTTACCATGTATATTGATAACATGTCATATAGAATAGGGAGTGCCGCTCATATTAAAATTGTTCATGCATAATTTTAAAATAAAACCTTGACTTCAAAAGATTGAGTGGGAGAAGGTTTTCGAAGAGAGAACCTAAGGCCTCCATCGTTGGTCCATAGGAAGAACATGATGGTCCCAACCCCTAGGAAGGGATTTGTATTATGTACCAGATTAGATCTCTAAAAGGATAAGGTATTTTAGTATGATTTATGGTTGCACACCCCTAGGTGGTGATTATAAATCATGGATAAAATATTGAAACGGTGGTTATACACTCACGTTAATCTTATTATTAACCTCCCCTAGGAGCTCTGTTAATAAAATTAATGGCCAAAGAAACGATTATTAGTATATGCTGGATCATACGGGTCCTGGATGGCATATATTAATCAGGAGGGGATCCGTGTTCCTGATTGAATTTGGCATGACTCCCCTAGGAGCTTGTTGAATTCTGAGTTGGGAATTATCGTTGTAAGGTTGTGATATTTTCAAGGTTTTGACACATAAACACATTTGTATAATTTACATGATTGTGTTATCTTACTAAATTATTAAATATGTTTGCTTATGTTTGGTATATGATTCTTTATTGTAGATTGAAAATGTCTAAAAACGCTTTATCATCGATACTTGACAAAAACCAATTAACCGGTGAGAATTATAACGATTGGAAACGGAACCTGGACATCGTCCTATCCTTTGAGAAACTGAAATATGTACTGACAACTCCTTGTCCTCCCGAGCCTACGGGAGACTCAAGTAATGAGCAATTCCAAGCGTACGAACGCTGGAAAGATGCTAATGATCAGGCCCGCTGCTATGTTATGGCTAGCATGAATAACGTGCTGCAGGCTCAACATCAGGATTATGAGACTGCGAAGCAGATCTTGGATAATCTTGAGGACATGTTTGGAGGCCAGGCCATAACAAAGCGGCAAGGGGCGCTTCGGAAACTCTTAAACTGTAGACAGAGACCGGGGACATCTGTAAAGGAGCACATGATGTTGGTCATGGGTTACCTCGCTGAGGCTCAAACCAATGGAGCCGACATCGATGCTGAAACTCAGATGACTATGGTCTTTGAGACTCTGTCTAAGGAATTTATTCCGTTTAGAGCTACTTTTAATTTGAGCAATAGACGGGATATGACCTTAACAGAATTGATGAAACAGTTACAGGAGTTTGAACTGCTGATCAGGGAGTCTCCTGCTGGTGGAGAGGCCAATATGGTAGCTGCTTCTGGTTCCAATCCTAACTCTGGGAATGGAAAGAAGCAACGGGCCAAGAGTGGTAAGTCTTCTATTCCTATTGCTACCAAGAGCAAGAAGAAAAAGAAGAAGAACCCAAAGAAGCTTAAGTGCTTCTTCTGTGGTAAGGTCGGGCATATAAAGAAGCATTGCAAGGACTTCCTTTCCAAGGGAGGTAGGTGTGATCTTCTATATTTAGAAACTTGTTTGGTTGAGGAATCCAGTGACATTTGGGTCATAGATTCTGGTGCAACTAATCATGTTTGTGTTTCTCTGCAGGGATTCAAAGAAACGAGAAGTCTACTTCGTGAAGACTTAACGCTTCGGATGGGCGATGGATCCTTGGTCTCAGCGGAAGCAGTGGGAGATGTCCATCTTTGTTTTGATAATTTTAGGAGTTTAATTTTGCGAGATTGTTTTTATGTTCCTAAATTTAAAAGGAATTTAATTTCTGTATCTTCTTTATTTAAAGACTCCTACGTGGTATCTTTTAATGAAAAAGTGGTGATTCGTAAAAACAAATCTTTTATCTGTTCTGGATGGATGCAAAATAATCTATATTTTATCAAACCTAAGATGGACTTATTGCTTAATGCTGAGATAAATGATAATGACTCAAAAAGACTTAAAACTTCTCACTCTAATAAGACTTATCTTTGGCATTTGCGCCTTGGCCATATTAACCTGAATAGGATTCAAAGGTTGGTAAGGGATGGACCTTTAAGTCACTTAAAGGTGGAATCTATACCTCAATGTGAGTCTTGTTTGGAGGGTAAAATGACCAAAAGACCATACGGGTCTAAGGGCAATAGGGCCGAAGGGGTTCTAGAACTTGTGCATAGTGATGTTTGCGGACCGATGAACATCCGGGCACGAGGAGGGTATGAGTACTTCGTCACTTTTATTGACGATTACTCAAGATATGGGTATGTGTACCTAATGCACCACAAAAGCGAAACTTATGATAAGTTCAGGGAGTTTCGGGCTGAAGTGGAAAAGCAATTGGGTAGACCCATAAAGGCACTTCGATCTGATCGAGGTGGGGAATACCTTTCTGATGAGTTCTTGGGACACTTGTTAGAGAATGGGATTTTATCCCATTTGACTGCGCCGGGCACTCCGCAGCAGAATGGCGTAGCGGAGAGAAGGAATAGGACTTTGTTGGACATGATTCGGTCCATGATGAGTTATTCATCATTGCCTTTATCCTTTTGGGGATATGCACTACAAACCGCATGTTATCTTTTGAACAATGTGCCTTCAAAATCGGTCCCTAAAACTCCTCACGAGTTGTGGACAAGACGGAAGACATCCTTAAACCATATTCGCATATGGGGATGTCCAGCTCATGTCCTGTTTAAGGATCCGAATAAGTTGGAAGCACGTTCAGAAGTTTGCGTGTTTGTAGGATATCCAAAAGGGACTAAAGGGGGTTATTTTTATAACCCAAAGGAAAATAAAGTCGTGGTTTCAACTAATGCAACTTTCCTTGAGGAGAGTTACATGAACGACTTTAAACCTCAAAGCAAAGTGGTGCTTGAGGAGTTGAGGGGTAATCCGTTTACTCCGGAGGTTCCGAACGAAACCATTCCGATCGGTGTAGAAAAACCAAACAAACCTGAACAACAACCTCAGGGGCTTCGGCATAGTGGGAGGATCGGGCGTCAACCTGAGAGGTATATGTTCAATGGGGAGGTCTTTTTGGCTGAACCGGATGAACATGACAGGGATCCTTATACTTACGCAGAAGCTATGGAGGATGTTGATTCAAGACTCTGGACAGAGGCCATGAACATTGAGATGAAGTCTATGGAGACTAATCGGGTCTGGGAGCTTGTGGATCTTCCCGAAGGGGTAAAACCCATAGGGTGTAAGTGGATCTACAAGAGGAAAAGAGGAGTGGATGGAAAGGTCGAAACCTTTAAGGCTAGACTGGTAGCTAAGGGTTATACGCAAAAGGAAGGAATCGATTATGAGGAAACCTTTTCGCCTGTAGCCATGCTTAAGTCCATCCGGATTCTCTTGTCCATAGCTGCCGCTCTCGACTACGAGATTTGGCAGATGGATGTCAAGACGGCTTTTCTAAATGGCTATCTTGATGAGTCCATTTATATGGAACAACCAGACGGGTTCAAGGTCGCGGGTCAAGAGGGTAAGGTTTGTAAGTTGCTAAAGTCTATTTATGGACTTAAGCAGGCTTCTCGTTCTTGGAACATAAGATTTGATCAAGTGATCAAGACTTATGGGTTCTCACAAAATGTGGATGAACCATGTGTTTACAAACACATTAAGAATGGGAAGGTGGTTTTTCTACTACTCTATGTAGATGACATTCTGCTAATTGGCAATGACGTTGGGGCATTGTCATCGGTCAAATTATGGTTGACCAAGCAGTTTGACATGAAGGACTTGGGTGAGGCTAATTTTGTTCTCGGTATCCAGATCTTGCGGGATAGGAAGAACAAAATGATAGCTTTGTCACAGGCCGGCTACATAGATAAAATTCTCAGGAGGTTTGCAATGCAGGATTCCAAGAAAGGTGGGCAACCATCTAGGTCTGGAATTACTCTTTCTAAGAAAGACTCTCCAAAGTCTTATGAAGAAAGAGAATACATGAAGAAGGTGCCTTATGCTTCGGCAGTGGGTAGTCTCATGTATGCCATGCTTTGCACTCGACCGGATATTAGCTATGCGGTCGGGATTGTGAGTCGATTTCAGGCGGATCCAGGACCGAACCATTGGGTTGCGGTAAAGCATATTTTCAAGTACCTGAGAAGGACTCGAGGGTATATGCTTGTGTATTCGGGTGAGGATTTAACTCCTCTAGGATACACTGATTCGGATTTTCAATCCTGCCTGGATTCTAGGAAATCGACTTCAGGGTTTGTGTTTACTCTGGGTGGCGGTGCCATCAGTTGGAGAAGTGCGAAGCAAGATTGCACTTCGGATTCAACGATGGAGGCCGAGTATGTGGCGGCTAGTGATGCTTCGAAAGAAGCAGTGTGGCTCCGCAAGTTCCTTGGGGATCTTGAGGTAGTTCCTGGTATGGATAAAGCGGTATCACTGTACTGTGATAACAGTGCGGCGGTAGCTAATGCTAAGGAACCAAGATTTCACAAGAAGAGTAAGCATATTGATCGGAAGTATCATGTGATAAAGGACTTCGTTGAGAGCGGGCATGTCACGGTGTGCAAGATCGCGTCAGAGGACAATTTAGCTGATCCATTTACGAAGACACTTTCTGGGAGAGTCTTCGAAAGGCATGTGGAAGCTATGGGGATGCGAAATTTGCAGTATTTACTCACTTAGTGCAAGTGGGAGATTGTTAGACATGTATGCTCTAAGGAGTAAAAATGTAATACGTTTTTGGAGACATTTTTATCAATAAAGAATTTATTCATTTATATATACCAAATATTGTCCTCTTTACGTTCATATTCGTTGAATGTATGATAAGCAAACAGTAGTCTGAGACTGTCAGTCTAAACCTTAAGAGTTGGGCATATGATGGGATGATTATGCGGTAGACACGACTCTTAAGGTGATGGTCTAAAATATATGATCCGCAATCGAGGGAATAAAGTTGGGCGCTTTATTCATGTAAAGATTGTTATGTTGTCTATATCCCTTTTGGGAGATGGTTTGTCTTGGCCATCGGAGTTGGACTCCGTGAATAGAAACATTGGCGCGTTGTCATAGGTGACGATGTGTTGGATCGGGACATAAAGTGAATTGATTTGGATTAATAATTCTGTCTTGGCAAATCGATTCACTTTAGACAGTCGTTTGTATTGTATCTTAATCCTGAGATGAATAATGGGCCCGTTGTCTCGACTTGTGTCTTTTGATGTACCAATGGGTGACTCCCACATCTCTATAGTGGCATGCATGCCGGTACGTTGGAGGCATGACTCTTGGTAGCGTAGACTTGTTATTCATAGATATGGAATCCATAGCTCCTCTTTAGGAGTAATGATATCCTCTTATATGCGTTGTCCTGTAATTGGAAAACTGGAGCGCTCAACCATTTGGATACATAGGTGTAACCGAATGGTATACTATCTTTGGATGGTAAGTTTTCTAATGGTGAGACAATGGAACGTAAGATAAAAATAATCGGGAAGGTAAGACAGAACTTGTCCTTAAGCCGATTATGGATGATCATATGGGGATGCGATACACTATGATACGTCATGGAGACTTAGCTACAGTTCGGCCTGCCTATCTCACAGTTCGGCATGCCGACCGCGACAGCTAAGATTACGCGTTTTTCACGCGTATCTTATCAGATATTGATTCGAACTTGATTCTGTTTCGATTTTTGAGACCTAATCTGATATGGACTGACCCCAAGGACCAATAGGTATAAAAAGGGAGTGAGTCTAATGATTTACTCAGATCAATTTGAGAGATTAAGAGTGATACTCTTCTAGTGAGCATCTGAAAACTCCCTGAGAGCTTTTGTTCACAAATCACGAACACTAGCTTTGGGTTCTCTCTATTGGTTGGAAGGAGAGTCACCGGTGGAAGAGCTGTACGTGTGAGCCCACACTCACTCCGGTTGTGGATAGAGAATAGCAAAGAAGACCAGTTGGTTGAGGCTCTTCTGGAACGTTACTTCTCTACACAGGTCGCGGAGGTTCTTCGGCACACTGAGGTTAGTAAGATCTGTTTAATTTATACATATAACATGTCATACTTGTATTTTGGAAAATACTCTGATGAAAATTTTTTTTTAAAATTCCGCTGCGCACTTTGTTTCCAACAAGAAGTGCCTCAAGGTGAAGGCCACATGATGTTTTCCATTGAAGTTTCAGTGATGACTAATAGATAAGACTTATTTCGTTATTAAAAATTAATTCATGAACTATTTTATCATATTAAATTAATTTAAGGACCAAATTATCACAATATTAAAAATTCATGGACTATTTTAGCCTAGTAATTTAATTTAAGAATTAAAATGTCACGATGTTAAAAGTTCAAGGAGTATTGTAGCCTATTAAATTAATTTAAGAACCAAAATGTCTCAATATTAAAAGTTCAGTAACCTTTAGAGTTGGAATCCCTAAGTAATAACTATTGATTATTTTTCTTGAACAACAAGTATTTTTTTTCTTTAACCTTTTTTTTGCTTTATCCTTTGAGTATGCATTGCACCTTAATTTGAATTCCTTTCTTCCAGTGGTGGTATATCTGTAGCAATCTTTTTTTTTTCTTTCTTTTGTTTTTTTTAAATTTATTAGTAGTAGTCTTTATTTAGGCATTAAAATGTAATTAAGATAATACTGACGATAATAAAAAGCCAAAAAAATAAAGAGTGAGTCTATTGACACTTATTATTTTATTTTTTTCACGTTTTATCTTAAACCACACATGAATTAAATTTAAAATTTTAATTATTACTTGTTACACCTCTCTTAAAATTCAAAAATATCCTTACATCTAATTGTATTATTTTTCCTTCTTCCACCAACAAACGAACTAAAATTACCATTTTTTAGGGGAAAAACTTTACCATTTTTTCCAACCGTACGTTTTTCCTTCTTCAAGCATGTCTGAGCTCTTATATTGATTTACGTGTTTTTTTTCTTCTAGAAAACTTGTAAAAGAAAATTGTAAAAGACAAATCCAACAAAAAAATTGTAAAAAAACACAAATCATCAAAAGAAAATTATGATAATCCTCTGAAAGAATCGTCAAAAGTTATATGATACATACACGGATGGTAATAAGAAAATTGTTAAAAAAAGCCTTAGAAGGAATCGTAAAATGAAAAAGTCAGTATTATTATCAACAACTCGAAAACAATGAGACGTAGTATTGTGGAAAGATTTTTACTATTATTATTTGTTTGTATGATATTTCTTCTTTCTGTTTTGCTGGTTGATTTTTTCTTAGTGATGTCTTAAGTTTTTCGTTGGTCTATAGAATGTAAATCGTAGATATTGAATCTACAATCAAATGTAAAAAAGTGTAAAAGTGTTAATCTAGATTATTGCATTTGTATCATTGAATTTAAGCCCTCAAATCACTGTTATTTGGATCTATTAGCTTCAAAATAAACTTGTTAGATTACTACTAGAAAATGAATAAACAAATTGAGATCATATGAACTAAAGATAATGTAGAAGAAATAAGAAATACCACACACAGATTTTACAGTGGCTCACTCTGTTAAAAGAGCTACGTCCAATAATCTCCACTATTGTATGAATACTGAGTACAAATTACAAGAATGCAAAATGAAGAATAATTTCGATAGAGTTTCTGTATCTTGTATTTCTCGTATATACAACTGAAGATGCTATCTCGTTATATAGAAAATAAGGGAAGTCATGGCTTCTAACCGTCTAGCAGAGTGGAGTAAGAGCATTGGAGATAACCGCAACAGTGTGACACGTGTCAGCTCGTGATAGGCTGCAAGGATCATGCTCTCCCTATGTTTTAGTTCATGGTGAGGCGTACTAATAACCGTCAGTTCATGCTGATTGATCCTATCGAACTACTACTTGAGGAACAGACCTTAACACAACATCAAAATGTGATCGGAATACACATATATTATGTTCAGGGTCAAGCAGATTGATCCAGCTGAATATGAACAGATCGATCTAATTGAATATAATTCACTTCGTTCTATTCGATTCGCTCTAATCGTAATCATTGGCTGTCACTTCGGGCCCTTAGACAATTTGGGCCTGACCAAAACCACTCCTTAGTCAATTTAATCGACTACAGGAGTGATCAGATTTCAAACTTTAATTCGACGAAATGTCACCTTGTTCAAAATTTTGCGTCCACACTTCAATCATCACCCTTCCTTAGGAAATCATGATACTCAACTACTTGTAACATGTGTCGCAACATGATTAGAAGGCTCTAAAATATCTCTGTAGCATTGACGTATGCGCTTGATTTGAAAGGACACCGCCTCAGTTTGAGCAAGAACTCAAAAAGATGCAAAATCTTGGCGCTCGAATCAACTGGTTCTAAATCAATCTTGACCGTTGATCAGACTCCTTCAAACATTATATACCATGTATTTTCTCTCTCCTCTTCATTTCATTTCTTCTCCTTCGAACCCAAGGTGATTTTCCTCCATTTTCTTCAGCTTTTTGACAATTTTTAGGCAAGATTTCTTTCTTTTCTTCTGATTTTCTTGTGATTGTTCTTTCCATAGGCTTGCTTGCCTTTTGATTTCGAGCATTTTGATACCATTTCCATCTCATTTTCTGAGAAAATCCGTAATTCCTCTCCTGTTTGGCTTTTTTAGGTTTAGAACTATTTAGAACTTTCAGATTTCAGGAACTTTTAGCCTTTAGATCTTTAAAATCCTAGATTTCCCTCTGAGAATCTATTTTTAGGAAAGATGTCGAAAGCAATTGCTATTGATTCAAGTACAAGTAGTGGTGAGGATCCCTCAAAAGCGAAGTTGACAAATGGATTCGAGAGCAATCCATAATCAAATCGAGCTCTAGAGTTGGAGGCATTGGGACCAATAGAGAAGTAGCAAACATAGCAAAACAAAGAAACAAGCCTACAGGGCCTTTAACTAGAGTCAATCAAATCGAACAACTCGAATAGAAGAAGTACGTTTCCCCCATAAAAGGAGTATCATTCTTTTTAAAAAATCCTGAGTCGGTTTTGACCGAGGGGGACTTACTAACAATCAGGTCCAAGTACGGAATCCCATCTTTGTTAGAAATACGATTGCCATATCTGGAGGAATAAGCAAATATGCAAAACGACAACTGGTTTTGTCTAGCTCAGGCTTCGACTGCCAATCCTAGAATTCATGTTAGAGATCGTCAGTCACTTCGATATTACCATAACTCAGCTTATACTAAATGGAATTCAGTTATTGATCGCTCTGATGATGCTTATCAAAAAAGCCGGTATTGACTTTGATATCCATAATTTCCTTTAATGCTACTTCTTAAAGCTGAACAACAAAAACAGGGGCCGCTTCTACTTTGTATATCGGCAATCGAAGTAGCTCATTTCATATTTTGTTAATGTGAATAGGCATTGGGAGGAAAGATATTTCTTTATGTCGATTAATCGCAACTCGATCGAGCTGACTACTCGATTTCCCTTTCCATTCGCATTTGGTCATATTGGTAAGGACCGACACTTGTGTTTATTTCAAGCAATAAATCCGACTAATCCTCAACATTGTCTTTTTGCAGATTATGAGTTGAATCATCTAGCGCCCATTAGGGAGAGGTTTCGTGCGAGGTTCGATGCACTGCTTGCTCTAACAGGACGTACTTGGACTGAAATCTCCAACCCTAATCAACTCAGAAAGTCATCAATCTGGAAAAGGTTTAGAGAAATCCCAACAAGTATTCCTCCTCGATTTCCAAAATGAGTTGATTGGGTTTTTGTATGTCGCGATACACTTCAGCGGCTATACTGTCAGTCAAAATTCATTACTCCTCTCTCTAACGAAGACGCTCTTCTTACAGATGCCACACTATCAACAATGACAGTTACGTTGCGTTCAGTCGATGACATGAGGAAGAGGAAAGTTGCAGATAGAACAACAAAGAAGAAAAAAAAAGGCTGATGCACGCGAGTCTTCGATCTGAGATGAATCGTCTCCTCCAGTCGATACATCCAACCTTCCTCCGCCACTTCCATTCAACATCTAGCCCCTAGTGTTGAAGAAGAGCAAAGAGGCCTAGTCTTCTACTCCCCTCGAGGATGTCGAAGCGAGGATTGCTGATAAGACCCTCGATGTCCTAGAAAACATCAGCATCCTCTAAGACAGAGAGGCTACATTGAGGGCGTCAAGAAGTTTCAACTTCACACCTGATAAAGACACTTTCGATAGGAAGCCATTTACATGGCTGGGCAATGAATCAACTCTAGCCCTTGGACAGGTAAAAGATGCTACTTCTTGAAGCCGAACAACAAAAATAGGGGCCACTTCTACTCAGTATATTGGCAGTCGAAACAGCTCATTTTGGATTTTGTTAATGTGCATAGGCATTAGGAGGAAAGATATTTCTTTATGTTGATTAATCGCAACTCGGTCGAGCTGACTACTCAATTTCCCTTTCCGTTCGCATTTGGTCATATTGGTAAGGACCGACACTTGTGTTTATTTCAAGTAGTAAATCCAACTAATCCTTAACATTGTCTTTTTGCAGATTATGAGTTGAATCATCCAGCCCCCGTCGAGGAGAGGTTTTGTGCGAGGCTCGACGCACTGCTTGCTCTAACAAGACGTACTTAGATTGAAATCTCCAACCCTGATCGACTCAAAAAGTCATCAATTTGGAAAAGGTTTAGAGAAATCCCAACAAGTATTCCTCCTCAATTTTCAAAATGAGTCGATTGGCTTTTTGTATGCCACGATGCACTTCAGCGACTGCACTGTCAGTCAAAATTCATTACTCCTCTCTTTGACGAAGATGCTCTTCTTGCAGATGGCACACTATCAACAATGACAATTTTGTTGCGTTCAATCGACGACATCAGGAAGAGGAAAGCTGCAGATAGAATAGCGAAGAAGAAACAAATGACTGATGCAGTGAGTCTTTGATCCGAGATGAATCGTCTCCTCCAGTCGATACATCTGACCTTCCTCCGCCACTTCCATTCGACATCTAGCCCCTAGTGTCAAAGAAGAGCAAAAAGGCCTAGTCTTCTACTCCCGTCGAGGATGTTGAGCGAGGATTGCTAATAAGACCCTCGATGTCCTAGAAAACATCAGCATCCTCTAAGACAAAGAGGCTACATTGAGGGTGTTAAGAAGTTTCAACCTCATGCTTGATGAAGACACTTTTGGCAAGAAGCCATTTACATGGCCGGGCAACGAATCAACTCTAGCCCTTAGACAAGTAAAAACATTAAAACTCAAGCCTAAAATTTAACTAAAGTTACTTCATCGATTCATATTAAATCATTTCACCATACAGGCCCTTTAGCTTCACAACATATTTGTGAATAAGGCTGCTTATAAATATGAGCAAACGGTCCTCAAAAATAGAGAGCTTGAGGAAAAGCTTGGAAAGGCTGAGTCCAAGAGGGATGACGAGAAGCGAAAGCTAAATGATGCCATCGATGCTCTAACGAGGTCAAATGAGAAGGTTCTCAACTTGAGTAGCAGCCGTCGTTTACAAGACGAGAAGGTTGCTAATTTAACCAAAGTAGTGGAGGCTAAAGTCCTAGACATCGAGGAGATTAAGGAACAGCTGCTTGACGTCCATGGCACTTTTTTCCTTAAAGCAAGACTTAAGGCCATAAAGGATTTTAAGTCGGGTAAACTTGATGCCTCGGCTATTGATAAGGAAATTACAGAGTTGGAGGAATTACTATCTCCTGACAAGTCCGACGTTGAGGTGGTCGATGCAAATGAGGCAATTCGTGAAAACGTTGGGACTGAGCCATCTACACCCAAATCGGGAATCAATGCACTAGAGGCAAATAAACAAGCTGTTGAGCCCCTAGCTACGCAAGTCGCAAAAAGGGAAAACGATCTAATTAAAGAAAGAGAAATCTAAGAATTCTCTGTTTTCTAATATTTGAACAATTTGTATTTTGATTTGAATAATTTGTATTGAACAACATTTACAAATATCAAATCTCATTTAATTTTGCACGTCCAAATTTGAATAAGTCAAATTCATAGTATAAATGAAAATCTAGTGATAACCATTAAATTTAAACTTAAAAAAGAATTTGGCATAAAATTAAAACTAGTAAGATGGTTTAACGAGCCGAAGTTATAGCATGCGTTAAGCAAATGTGAATTCGAGAGTAAGATTAGATACTGACAAATCGATTCAACAAAACAAAGCATGAAGTCAATGGACAAATCATTCAGCGTATAAATGGGAAGCCATGAAGATGGTGAACCATGGTGACAGTATATGATCGAACTTGGAATAGTTGATCATGCTACGAAATAGGTGCTATAGAGTTGAGCCATGATGATGCCATTGTGATATCGAACCCAGGGCGAATTGACCTATTTTGGAATCAAACTAGGCCATGAAAATAGCAATAGAAGATCAAAATCGAGGCGAGTTCATCGAGCCCAGAGTTAGGGCTGAGTTATGTTGACGGCAGTAAATGATCGAACTCAGGGCGAGTTAATCGATCCCGGTGTTTAGGGTTGAGCCATGAAGATGGCGATCAGAGATTGAACTCAGGATGAGTTGATTGAGTCTAGCAGGCCATGAAAATGGTGGCCAAGGATCAAACTCAAAGTGAGTTGATAGAGTGCTGATATATGATGATGCAGTGCTTAATCGAATTCGAATGCATTGATCAGGAAACTGAAAGCAAACTTGAGAAAATAATATTTAAGATAATAAAGCTGTTGTACTAGTTTATAATTCATGAGCTGCCTACATACCCATGTGTAGGGATCAAGCCGAATGTAGTTCAATTACATCAAATCAAACAGAACCATACATTTTTAAAGGGAATAAGTTAGACATAGTACTTCCATAGATAGTGTGCATTCCAGCTTTTGCTTATGATCGAGCCATTAGGTTTCTCCAGCTTGTAGACCCCATCTCAAACGACAGCCCAAATTCGGTAAGGACCTTCCCAATTGGCTGCCAGTTTCCCAGCATAAGCTTCCTTAGTATTCTAAAAGACTTTTCTGAGTACGATCTTGCCCTCATGGAACTTCCTGACTTTCACTTTCTAGTTTTAGTACCTGATGGCTGCTTGTTGATAACGTCTGAGGCGATAAAATGCATTGTCGTTCTTTTCATCTATCAGATCCAACACGTCCCACATCATCTCTTCATTTTTTGCCTCATTTAGAGTGAATAGTCAACTCGAAGATCACGAACGACTACTTCTGCAAGAATGACCTCCTCTGTTCCATACACAAGGGAAAATGGTGATTCGCTAGTCGCCTTTCTTAGAGTCGTTTGATAGGTCCATAGCACCATGGGAAGTTCCTCAACCCAACACCCTTTCCTAGTCTCAAATTTCTTCTTTAGGTTCTTCACAATCGTCTTGTTCGTCGCTTCTACCTGCCTATTCCCCTGCAGGTATCTCAGTGTGAAGAAGCTTAAAACAATATCCCAGTCATAGCAGAACTTCTTGAACGATGCAGAAATTAATTGCGAGCCATTGTCGCTGACGATCTCCCTTGGCACTCCAAATCGACAGATAATATTCCTCTAAATGAATCTTTTGATATCTCGCTCTTTAACATCCGCAAAAGCTTCGACTTCGACCCATTTACAAAAGTAATCTGTAAAGACCAAAAGATACTTGACATGTCCAGGAGCTGGAGGGAATGGTCCAACGACATCCATCGAGTACTTCATAAAAGGATATGGCGAGCTGACCAAAGAGAGTTCCTTAGTTGGTTGATGGATGGTATGCTCATGTCTTTGGTAGCTATCATACTTACTAGTGAAATTTTCATAGTCGCTCTGCATGGTCGGTGAGTAGAAGCCTTGCCTTTTGACCTTGTTACACAAGGACCTCCCCCTTGAGTGGTTGACACATGAACCCTCATGTACCTCCTAGATAACCTTCTCGACCTCATCTTCCCCTAGACAACGGAGATAGGGACCTATGAAGGAACGCCTTTAGAGCCTCTCATCAATCAAGCAGTACCTTGCAGCTTGAACTTGGATTTTCCCAACAACCTGCTTATCCTCAGGTACCCATCCATCATGTCTGTACATCTCGATGGGAGTTTGCCAAACGTCCCTCTAGTCCATGTAGTTTGTTTCTTCGACCAACTTGGTGCTAGCCTAGCTGATGCACTCCAAGGGTATAATTCTTCTCTCGTTAACTTCGATCGAAGATCCCAAACTAGCGAATGTGTCTGCTCTGTAGTTTTGTTCTCGCGGGACGTGCTTCACCTCAAAATGATCAAACTGGGCCTTGAGCTTATTTACCAGCTTCAAGTAAGAGAGCATCTTCTTATCATGCACTTGTAGTCGCTAGTTATCTGATTAACGATTGAGGTAGAATCGCTCCCCACGATAAGCTCTATAGCTCCAAGCGTCGCAGCTAGCCTCAAGCCGGTGATCATTGCTTCGTACTCAACGTCATTATTCATAGCTCTAAACCCCAGTCGAAAACTCTGCTCGATCTCTTCACCAATTGGTGATTTTAGCAACATTCCTACTCTTGATCCTTTTTCATTGTTGGACCCATCAACCTACATGATCCATTTCTTCGATCCCTCATCGTTTGGCCTGTACGTCAACTCGGTGATGAAATCTGCAGCACCTGTGCCTTTAATGTTGTCCTAGGTCTGTACTCAATGTCGAACTCTATTAGCTCAATGGCTTATTTTGTCAATCTTCCAGAGTAGTCAGGTTTATGAAGAATGGCTTGCATTGGGTACGTCGATAGCATCATTATTGTATGACCTTGGAAATATGGACGGAGCTTTTGAGCCAACATGATGAGTGCTAAGGTGAGCTCTTCAACAACAAAATACCTCATTTTAACATCCAATATAGTGTGGCTGATGAAGAAGACGGGCTTCTGAATTGCATCCTCTTCACTAACCAATGCCGAACTTGCTGCGATTTTTGAAACTACCAAGTATAGATAGAGTGGCTCTCTGTCTTTCAATTTTGAAAGGATCGGCGGCATGGAAGTATTTCTTCAATTCCAAGAACGTTTCCTCTCATTGTTCATTCTACTCAAATTTTGTATTTTTCTTAAGCAGCTAGAAAAATGGAAGGCATTTATCTAAGGACAGAGATATGAATCGACTTAGTGCAGCGACTCGTCCAATGAGGTTTTGGATCTCACACTTGCTTCTTGGGGATGGCATCAAATGAAAAGCTTTGATTTGGTTGGGTTCTCTTTGATTCCCTGCTTCGTAACGAGGTAGCCCAGGAACATTCTGCTTGCCACTCCAAATGTGCATTTCTTTAGGTTCAACTTCATGTCGTTCTTTCGGAGAGCGTCAAAGCATTCTTGTAGATGTTGAACATGGAGGTTGGCCTGCAAAGATTCACCAACATGTCGTCAATATAAACTTCCATGCTTTTATCGATCTGCTGTTTGAACATCATGTTGACCAACCTTTGGTAAGTGGCTCCTACTTCTTCAAACCAAAAGGCATAACTTTGAAACAAAAAATCCCTTGCGCGGTAAGGAAAGCGGTCTTCTCTTAGTCTTCTAGATGTAGAAGAATTTGGTTGTAGTCAGAGAATGCATTGAGAAAGCTCAAGACTTCATGACCAGCTGTTGTATCAACGAGTTGATCAATATAAGGCAGCGGGTAGCTATCCTTTGGGCAGGCTTTGTTCATGTTCATGAAATCCATGCACATTTGCCACTTCCCGTTTTTCTTCTTGATGATCACTACATTCGTAAGCCAATCTGGGTATTGTATAGGACGACCAAACCCGGCTTCAAGTAGTCTTCTCACTTCGTCCTTCGCAATGATATTTCGCTCGATTCCAAGCTGCCTTCTTTTTTGTCGCACAAGTCGATAGTCAGGATCGACATTGAGTCGATGAGAGATTATGCTTAGATCGATTAAAGGCATATATGCATGAGACCATGTGAAACAATCATTTTTAGCTTTCAAGAAATCAATTATTGCAAATTTTACCTATGTCGCTTATCTTCTGGATTGATTTAGACTTTATCAAGTTGTTCCAACATTGATTCGATGCAATCCTGATTACTCGATCTATTCATTGGTTGAGTCTATAATTGCTATAAAGTCACCTTTTGCTTTATAGCCGTAACATAGCAGTTCCTTGCTGCTTCTTGACTTCTAATAATTCCCCTGACTCCTCGCTTTGTTGGGAACCAGATCTGTTGGTTGTAGGCTAATGGGACTGCCCTCATCACGTGTATCCAAGGTCACCCAAGGATAATGTTGGTCCCCTAAAGGCAATCCATGACGAGAAAACTCATCATCTTGTTCTCCCCCGTGGTGTAGATAGGAAGCTTTATCTCTCCAATAGTTGTGCTTGCTTCGCTGTTGAATCCTACCAAAGTTGTTGCTGACTTCTCAATCTCCTCTTCACTGATTTCCATCTCTTTCAGCGTTGAGATGAACAAAATGTTGGTAGAACTTCCGTTGTCAACTAATATTCTGCTTATTTCATAGTTTGCGATGTTCAGTTTGATTACTAAGGCATCATCATATGGACTATCGAGTCTAAATGCCTTGTCACTTTTGAATGAGATTGTGTGCATGCCATATTCATCAGTAATGGTACTAGCACTCGCTTGACACTCTTTTCTCTAGTGAGCCTTCATTTGATTAGCGGAATCTCCGCTGAAAATCGAGCCCTTGCAAATGGCTCCAATCACCTTCCTTACTGGTGGCGGTGAAGGGGTCTTCTCTTGAGCCTGACGATCCTTCCGTCTGCCTTGCTCTCGATCAAGCCCATAAACTTTTCTTCCTCGTTCCAACAGGTATTCCCTCAAATGCCTTTCTTGAGCAGCTCTACAATCTCATACTACAAAGCCTTGTAGTCCATCGTTAGATGTCCTGTATCCCTACGGGACCGACTTGGAGCCATTTTGCTTGGCCATCTTACATAGTCTTTCCCTTCTAACTGCACGACCAGTTCCGTTGGGGATATGTTCAGCGCATATTTCAATGGCAAGAGTGGCTTGTTGCACATCGTGACTTATTCTCTTTCTTCCTTCACTCCCTTTTCGGTGGCGTCCTTATGCGTCCTCTTTGATCCAATAGCTATTTTTGTTGCCTCTCGCCCTACCTGGTCTGGTCTCAACTTCTGGTGAGCTCTTACTCGCATCTCTTATTCTTTTCTTCTAGATTGATCCATCCCTTTGCTCTATTCAATGCTTCCTAGATGGTCTGAGGCTAGTAGGAGCATATACTGTTCTTACAAGAGGACTTGTGTAAGAGTCTTTTCTTTAAAGCTTCTTAAGCTGTTCTATCTTCCAAATCTGAAATCTCAAAAAGTGTCTTGCTGAATCTCTTAATGTACGCTCGAAAAGATTCTCTTATGTTCTATACGACTGACCACAGGTCCTTAGTCGTCTTGCCGGTTTTAATGTGCATGGAGTAAGCTTTGATGAACAAATCTGCCAAATCCTCAAAGCTGTCGATCAATCCGGTAGGCAGGTTATTGAACCATCGAAGCGCCAGGCCTTTGAGACTCTGTGCAAATAGCTTGCACATCATCTCGTCTAGAATCGAATCAGGTATGCTTGTCACGCTGACTATGTTCTTACACTACAGTAGGTGATCCTTGGGATCAGATGTCCCATCGAATCAAGCGAACACAAGATTTTCGTACTTTAGATCGACTACCAAAGTAATTCTTCTTGTGAATAGGGTTTCTCAAATTTTTTTGAGATGTCTTCTAGTGCTGGGGTTTTACTCATTGCTTTGGAAACTTTATGGTCAATATTCTCTTCCACAAGCTTCGTGTTTTGTTCTAACATCTCCCTCATCATCTGCTAAATTGACTTGGGAGTTAAAAGAGTTGATGTTGGAGCAACTTCAAAAAGAATGATCGATTCGACCATTCCTTCTTGTTCTTCATTCGCCTCTTCATCCTGTCGGCTTGATTGTGGATAAGTATCTGCCATTGTTGTCATCATTGTCGTAGCGGGCGTCGCTGGGTTTGCTGTTGTGGTGATCGGAGTTACTGTGGTCATTGTTGCTAGCGCTGGAGTTGAGTGGGTGTATAGCGGCTGCATCTCCCAATGGGGCTATAGGAGGATTGTTGTCTGCTTGGTTGTGGCGTCTAAAACTGCCATGGTGTTGCCTTCGTTACTAGGAGTACCGAATACCCATAATACTGGTGGTAGTACGACAACGAGGCCATTTACGAATTTTGGTAACTGATCTGGCTCCTTAGGGCTGAGTTTTTGTTGCTTGCTCCTGGAGCATTTTCTTCAAAGCCTCCACTTCAACCATGGGGGCTTCCATTTGCTGATTCACTAGAGTTGTTTTGGTCTCTTCACTTGGAATTTCTGAAGCGTGCTGGTTGTCGAAGTCAACCATTTGTGGTCGAGCTTAAAGATCCTAGAGTTGGCAATCTGAAGGCCCCTTGGTGGGCACCAAACTGTAAACGTTGGATCTACAATCAAATATAAAAAGTGTTAATCTAGATTATTGTGTTTTTTTTATTGAATTTGGGCCGTCAAATCATCGTTATTTGGATCTGTTAGCTTCAAAACAAACTTGTCAAAATTTTTTGTAGAAAATGAATCAACAAATTGATATCATATGAACTATAGATAATGTAGAAGAAATAAGAAATACCACATGCAAATTTTATAGTTGTTCACTCTGTTAAAAGAGTTAGGTCCACTATTCTTTACTATTGTATGAATACTAAGTACAAATTACAATGATGCAAAATGAAGAATGATTTCAATAGAGTTTATGTATCTTGTATTTCTCAGTTGTATGTATCTTGTATTTCTCATATATACAACTGAAGACGTTATCTCCTTATATAGAAAATAAGGGAAGTCATGGCTTCTAACCATCTAGTAGAGTCAAATAAGAGCATTGGAGATAACCGCAATAGTGGGACATGTGTCAGTCTGTGATAGGCTGTAAGGATCATGCTCTTCCCACGTTTCAGTTCATGGTAGGGCGTGCTAATAACTGTCAGTTCATGCTAATCGATCCTATCAAACTAGTAGTTGAGGAACAGACCTTAACAGAACATTAGAATGTGATCCGAATAAACATATATTACGTTCAGGGTAGAGCCGATCGATCCAATAGAATATAATTCGCTTCGTTCTATTCAATTCCCTCTAATTGTAATCATGGGCCATCACTTCGAGCCTTTAGATAATTTGGGCCTAACCAAATTATACCCTAACATAAATTAGTGTTGGTACATTTACTGAAGGTAGTCTAACTATGTATAAAGTTTTGAAAAAAGTTCTCTTAAAAAAAAAACTTTTATAAAAAAAAAAAAATCACTTTGTGTAAAGTGAGTGTGTAATGAGTATTTTTACAAAAAAAAAACAATTTTATTGATGGGTAAATCGTTATAAAAATTTTATTAAAAATGATGTTGGAAAAGTAAAATAAAGAGTGTCAATAGATCCACCCTTCTATAAAGCACTTTTATCCTTAAAAATAATTTTACCAATGGATAATATCTTAATAAGAAATTTTATTAAAAAAATGTGTGTGAAAAGTAGAATAAAATGCGTCTATAAACATCCCAAAAATAAAACTTAGCCATCTAGTGGTGAAAATGATACGAAAATCATCAGCATAAAATCATTAGTATTACATCTAACGCAAGGAATTTCCTTTATTTTAATATAAGGTACAGAAGTTAATTAACTTTTCGTTAAAATTGCAAACCAGATTAAAACATCCAAACAATTAAAACCACACTTATTTGAAGAACATGCATGTGACATATCGATATATGTTTACCTTTAGCGGTTCTGACGTCATTTCCTAAATCAATTCAAATCTATGAGAAAATTATTATTTTGAAAAAAAAAATTTAACTAAATTAATTGAAACAACTTTACATCAAGAGTTAGAAACCGGTTGCTTAATAAGTAATGTAATTATTGCTATATTTAGATCGGTAACACTGATGGAGACATAACTATTATAAATTTGTTCATATATATATATATATATATATATATATAGATATCTTTATGTTACTAGGTAATCTCTGCTGTATACTACAGTATATAAAATGGGAAAAACTGCACACAAATTAAACAAATAAAAAATGATGACGAGGATTTGCGCCAAAAAAACAAAGAAATTAAAAAGATAATGATGATGGGAGAAATCTGAATCATTAAAGCAAACATCTAAAGTTCATTGTTCTTACAATTTATGCATTTATAATTGGAATATACAATTAAGCTCACTAGCTAATAAACAACCTTCACTTCAGCCTACGTCCTGCTCGTACAACGCTACCCCTTTTTACATGCAACGAAATATCACCACATAATAAAGAATCTTTCACAAAAGACAGTACCCTTCCACATATTTTCCCCTACAATTCCAAGATTGCCCCTACACATGGTGCTGCAAATTTAAAACCGACACGAAAAGTTGGGAAGCTTTTTCCAGAGCCATAAAATTGGGCCTTCATTTAGCATGCTTTGTCCCATAGCCCATGCAAAGGAACAATCTAGGCCTGTATTGTATAATTGTCATCTTAGCAACTTCAGACGCTATCCTTTGATCCCTATTATATTGGGTTTGCCTCATGGACTTAAAGCTCAATTGTCTCATGGACTTGAAGCTCAATCTCCTCAAAAAGGTTGGTTTCCGCAAGCCTGAATTATCATCTTTTAGCTTGTTTTCATCACTTTCTTTCCCATTGGATGAAACCCTAAATAGAAGCCTCATAATTTTCCGCCTCTTATTTTCCCTTGTAGAGGACCCTCCACTTGCCCTCGACATCTTACCTGTCTCCGATTCGGACTTTTGGGCCGATGTTGTACCAGGCCCACTGGGCTTCTCTTGAACCTGCCTCACTCGTCTCGCGAAAACGATTCCTTTGGGCTCAGCCAGCCTTTTTGAGCATTTTCCATCTTGTGTGCTCGCGGTCAATCCATTACTCTTGCACCTTAGCCCGTTTGACTCGGACCCGATATCTTCTATTGGGCCTTTTACTTCTTCAACATCTTGTGGGCCGGCCGATCTTGCAGAAGCCGTTCCACTAGGCTCACTTAGCCCATTCGAGCCGAAATGCTTCTTTGAGTTCTCTTCTATCTTCCCATGAGGCCTGAGCAAGCCCATAGAGTACTCATCGGGCCTGGACCTTAATGGAGACAGCGACCGAGCCCGTCTACCATTCTTTCCCTCCATTTTCTTCCCTCTTTTTTCTTCCTCCCTAACGTTCTCAAGTGCCACCATGAACGGATCAAAATCATCATTCCACAAGCACTGCCGAGAAAAAGGCAGCTTGACAACGGAACGAGGCGACCTCGGCTCAGCCGCGACACTGATTCGGCCACCAAACTTGTCGTTTCCGCCGCAAAAACCCGGTGGAAGTTTAAGCTGAGGAGCAGCCAGAGGCACCACTTTGCCATCACAAAACAACTCATCAGCAAAGGCCATGGGCGGAAGAGAATCCGCTCGGTCTCGAATTTCCCCTGGCTTCTCATGATCCGTCGGGTTTTCCAACTCTTGCCCGGACTCAAAATCAGCAGAATGATAGAAGTGGCGACTTGTCTCGAATTCAAAGTCAAGATGATCATCAAAGTTAGAGTAGTTGGTGTGGTCTTGATCATATGATCTTGTTGGAGTTGTTGGCTCTGTTAGGCTTCCAAAAAGGGCTGTTGACACTTCCGATGTTGGACTAGCTGGTGCACTATAGAAGTTCATGCTGTCTTCTGGGCTGCTTGCACTAATTGGACTCGTGGCTGCACTTAGATAGGAGAAAAATTCATTTGGGGTTTCCATTTTCGTTTGCAAGTTGAGGACTAATTGTGTTCAGAGAGCTTTCTTTCTTTCTTTTTTGTTTTTTTGCTCTGCCGAATTGAAGGGAAAGATTTGTGATTATTGTATATATGTAGAGCCGTGTTTGGATCTTCTTCCAAAACTATCTTCAAAGCATTTCAACAACGTTGTTTTCAAAATAAATAAATAAATAATGGGTAAACAACATTACAAGTGAAAGAAAATTGATCCTTGTTCCTGTCATTTTCTTGTTTCAGTGCTGGCCAAATCAGCAGCTTAATCATGACATGATTTGATAATCTTACTTTATTGCATGATTTGAATAGTCTTTGTTTTGGGAATCTCATGTTCGTGAGTTATATTTGCAAAATTTTGTTGCCTTGCTGGTAATCTGAGGACCAATTATTTGTCCTTTTTATGTTTATGATTTATGAAATTGGGCCCATATGATCACAAGATTCCTAGCATTGTTCTTTGTTCTTAGAAGTCGAAGTCACGTCGGAGTGAAGCAAGCTCTTTACCCACTTTTTTAGTTTCTTATTTTCAGAAGATATATATATATATATATAGACTAATATATGTAATATATGTGCGTCTATACATAAACAATTTTTTTTTTTTTTTGTGCCAGAAAATGAAAAGGAGTCTCAAACACCCCAAACTTGATCCTGAGCAAAATTATTTCCAAATGAACAGACTACTTGGAGTCACGGAGCCAACTAGTAGGTCAAATAATGATCTAGTGAACATCTTTTTTATTAGAATAGAATAATATTCATATAAAGAAACTAATGAAATCGGTTGCCTACCGTAGACCCGTGAATAAAACAAGGAAATTGTTACAAAGCTTGCAAAAGAGGAACCAAAGACCTATAACCCATTAATTATTTTATGATCATTTTATATAAGATTTTTTTGGCATCTAACATAAACTACATGAAGTTGAAGTCAACTTCAGGCTCGTTTAAGGACGTAGTTTAAACAAAAAAGTTTTAGTTTAAATTAGTTTTTAAATTTCAATCTTAGATTTGAACTATGTTTACAAACGGATTATTCAACTTTATATGAGTAACGGTGCTTTCCGTAAATTTATGCGTTAATTTGCTGTAGAGTTCTAAACAATATTAACTAAAACACTTTCCGAAGATCATTTTAAAGGTCCTGCCCTTTATGTATAGGTTTTAAAGACGTGTGTAAGAGATCAGACATTTTTTTCCCATTATAATTCGGTAATCGGAGCTTTACTTAAGCGTAAAGGAATTGATGCTTTTCTACTTTTGTGTAAAAACAATTATATCCTCTACCAAGTTCGTTAAGCAAAAAAAAGAAGTTGCGATTTGCACACTAATTAGAGAGTCAATTTCACCGTGCCTTCAAAAACAATGATTTTATGAAAAAGTGGTCTCCTTTAATTTATAGCTTTTCACCAAGAAGCAATTGATGTGTATTTCATGGATTTTCCATGTGGCCCATCTTACTTATCTTCCCCTTAACAAACTGGTCTTGTAAGAAGGGCAAATTGGCACTTCAGTCCTCAACTTAAAAAAAAAAGTGTGATTTTGGTCGCTCAATCTCTTTTTTTTTTTTTAAATTTTTCAATCTTCATCCTTTTATTTTAGTTATTGAGTGATCATTTTAACTAACCTACGTTAATTTTTTTGTCACATGAGCTACATATAATGTCCTTATTAAGGGCATTATAGTAAAATAAAATATTTTTAAAGAAATTAAAATTAAAAGTATTTCTTTAAATTAAAATATAAAAAAACAACAACAAAGCATGGTCTGTCTCTCTACAGGGAAGCTCTCGATAGGGAAGGGGGGCCAACGGTGGTGGGGACGATGGGGTGGGGGAACGCGACAGGGGTGACGGTGATTAGGTGGAGGATGCGACAGGAATGGGTGCGAAGGGAGAGGGGTTGCAGGGGCTCTAGTGGATGCATCAGGTCCAATGGTCGTGTCGCGAGTCGCATAGATGTCGTACGGCTACAGGTGGGTAGGATGCGACAAAGAGGGGGCTTGAAAGCAATGGGGGTGGCAGGTGGGTTGGGCTAGACATCAACATTCACAGTGGGGGGGGCGATGGAATCTGGGGCTCCAGGAGGGGCGATGGCATGTGGGGAGTCACCAACTAAAGTTGGAGTGGTTGGGCGCTTCGATAGGGTCACTGGCATGGGAGGGAGGCAGGGAGCAAGGGTGGACTTGACAGGAGAAGAGAGAGAAAGGAAGAAGAGAAAAGGAGAGAGAAAGAAAACGGGGAAAATTTGGAAAAATTGATTGTTTGTTTTTTTGTTTTTTATTTTTGCTTATTTTGAATTATTTTGAGGTAAAAATAAGACCAATGGTTATGATTTGGTGTTTTTAAATCAATGGTTATGATTTACTCTTAATTTTTAATGTATCTATTATTTTGAAAGATAAATTAGTAATTTTAATTAAAAAATAATATCCAACCATTTCAACAATCAAACTTAACAGTTTAACTATTAAAATGGTCATTCAGCAATTAAAATGAAAGGTTAGGAGACTAAAAAAAAGTTAAGGACCAAAATTACACTTAATAAAAACTAGGAGACTAACGTGGCAATTTACCTTTATAAGAATTGATATAGTATGAGGACAAAGTTCAAATTACATGTCAAAGACTTCTGATCTATTTGGCTACACTGTTAAAAAAATTCGTGTTGCCCACGTGATATGTGCTGCCCACGTGATACGGATTTGGCCCACGTGATATTCAACTGTCTCTTGTAACGGTTGGTAATCGTTACACCCGTGTGATGGTCACGGTATTAAATTCTCTGGTCCCTGGGCATACTTTTTTTTTAACAAAAAAAATTACACCATCAAGTGAGAATTGTGAGTGCCCAGAAAACAACATTTTCACGGAGGAACACAGTGTGCAAATTCGGTGGAAAACAGAGCATCAAACACAATGGCTGGAGGTATTTATCGATCCAATACGCTTCCGTTTTCTGTATTTTATGGTTGTTATTAATTGCACAAACAACTAACATTTGGTATCAGAGCCTTATACCTCTGCCTTGGTGTTCAAATTTTGAACGAAAATTCTGTTTTCCCACGGTTTTTGTACCGTGAATTGGACTTTGTTTTTCCTTGATATTTTTTCAATGTTACTGCTATAAAACCATTGGGTTAATGTTTTCTTGATGTTTTATGATGAAAAACCGAGGAATTCTACATGTTTTTTCGGTCTGTGCATGCCGGATTTTTGGCCGTGAAAAGCATATATTGATCAATATGAATACTTGGTTAATTATGTATTTTGAATTCATAAATCATCATATTATTGATTTCTGAGCATTTTGGGATTTGGAACGCCTGAAATTGACGTCGGAGGGGAGAGAAACCGTCGGGTTTTTCGACGGGTCCGTGGGTCGCAGCCGGGTCAGAACGACCCGGCTGGAGGTTGAAGACGACCCATACGACATGTCGTTTTGCATTCGGCAGCAAAACGACCCGTCGTTTTTAGCGGGGGCGAGAATCTCCTTCAGCGAAACGACGCCGTTTTTGGGGACCCCCCCTCTTCAGCGAAACGACGCCGTTTAAAGGACCCCCCCCCCCCCCCCCCCTTAAATGAAACGACGCCGTTTTGGCAAAAAAAAAAAAAAAAAAAAATCCGAAAATCAAAAAAAAAAAAAAAAATTTAATTTTGGTTTTTAGATATGCACATAATTCTTGCAATAATTTCATGGGAAATTTAATTTAAGCATTATGTGCCAAGTATTTGTTATATGCATTGTTTTGAGTTATATTATGCATGTTATTAAGTTAATTAACTCATTTAGCACAAATTATGATTTCGTTCATAATTATTATATTGCCTAGAGAACATGCAATTTTCATGAATAATTGTGAACAAAATAAAATGTCTAAGTGATCCATATAATTTTTTAATAATTGGAGCTTAGCCACAGCAACTCTAATTATGTAAAATTATATATTAATTTGTTTAGGATCACATTTGGGTAAAGGACATTTATTGTAATTAGTTGTACTTAATATAATAAATTTTATCCCACAGGAATTTTTATTATATTGATATAACTGATTAGGATAAAATATCAAATTATATTTTCTGATTTACCCACAGGGATTAGAAAAGGGAACATAATTTGATAGTTTTATCATACAATTAAATGAATCTAATTGAATTAAAACTCTAGCCCACAGGCAAGTTTTATGTCATAGATTCATGATATTATGCATGATTTACATTGGTAAAGCATGATTTATGTTTATTAGCCTCAATATTTTGATCATAAGCATGCTTATTTTAATTATGCAGTCATACAACCTGTGAATTTCTCTGATGTACGATGTGATATCCCTGAGCTGAAAGGGGATAACTACAAGGTCTGGAAGGAGAGAATACTCCTTCACTTAGGGTGGATGGACATTGATTATGCTATAAGGAAAGACGAGCCCGTAATTACTGATACCAGCACTCAGGATGAGATTGCTCTTTATGAACGTTGGGAGCGATCTAATCGCCTTAGCGTCATGTTCATAAAGACCAAAATCTCTGCTGGTATACGTGGTTCCGTCGAACAGTATGACAAGGTCCGGGCATTACTGAAAGCCATTGATTAGCAATTTAAAACTTCAGATAAGGCACTTGCCAGCACCCTAATCATGAGGTTCTCATCCTTAAGGCTCACCAGTGTGAGAGGTGTGCGTGAGCACATCATGGAGATGAGGGACATAGCGGCTCAATTAAAGAACCTTGAGGTGGATATGTCTGAATCTTTCCTGGTGCACTACATTCTGAACACCCTACCAAAACAATATGGGCCCTTTAAGATTTCCTACAATACACATAAGGACAAATGGTCAATAAATGAACTTCTGACCATGTGTACTCAGGAAGAGGGGCGGCTTGTAATGGAAATGGGTGAAACTGCACTTACAACCACGAAAGGAAAGAATCAGAATCAAGACCAACATCAGGCCAAGGACAAAGGGAAGAGTAAAATGCCTCCCAAAGCTGTCATTAAGAAGGAATCCAAGTGTTTCTTCTGTAAAAAGAAGGGACACATGAAGAAGGATTGCACAAAATTTCAGAGTTGGCTTGAGAAGAAAGGTAATTCAATCTCATTGGTTTGTTATGAATCTAATATGATTGATGTTGTTTATAACACATGGTGGATTGATTCTGGATCTACAATCCATGTTTCGAATACCTTGCAGGGTATGCGAAAACTAAGGAAGCCACTGGGAAGTGAGCTTAGCATCTCTTCAGGAAATAAGATGCGTTCACATGTGGAAGCCATCGGAACATGCACCTTAGTTTTAAGTAGTGGTTTTACTTTGGAATTGGATAAGACATTTTATGTTCCAAACTTTTCTAGGAACTTGATTTCTGTTTCCAGACTTGTACATTTGGGATATTCCTTTACTTTTTCAGACAACTGTTTCAGTTTATTTTATAAATCTGATCTTGTTGGGAATGGTATTTTGTCTGATGGTCTTTTCTCAATTAACTTGCAAAATGAACCACATCATACTGCTATGCATGTTCAATCTGGCATTAAACGTTGTGTTATAAATGAGGATTCCTCTATGTTGTGGCATCGGAGATTAGGACATATCTCCATTGAGAGAATCAAGAGGTTAGTGACTGACGGAGTACTTAGTACTTTGGATTTTACTGACTTCGAGACTTGTGTGGGTTGCATTAAGGGAAAGCTAACCAAGAAGTCTAAGAAAGGTGCCAAGAGGAGTTCAGAAATATTAGAAATCATACATTCAGATATTTGTAGTCCAGTAATGGACTCATATGGTCCGAGATACTTCATCTCTTTCATAGATGATTACTCACGGTACATGTATCTCTACTTGCTTCATACAAAGGACGAAGCATTAGACGCCTTTAAGGTTTTCAAGGCTGAAGTAGAGAAACAATGCGAAAAGCAAATAAAGATCGTGAGGACAGATAGAGGTGGAGAATATTATGGTAGATACACTGAGGATGGACAAGCTCAAGGTCCATTTGCAAGGTTTCTTCAAGAACATGGGATAGTTGCCCAATACACCATGCCTGGTTCTCCGGATCAGAATGGTGTAGCAGAAAGAAGAAACCGAACATTAATGGACATGGTGAGGAGTATGCAGAGTAACTCCAACCTACCTAAGTCCTTGTGGACTGAAGCTCTTAAGACGGCTGTGTATATATTGAACCGGGTTCCGACTAAGGCTGTCCCAAAGACGCCATTTGAGTTATGGAAAGGTTGGAAATCGAGTTTGCGACATATACGCGTTTGGGGATGTCCGTCTGAAGTAAGAGTATACAACCCACAAGAGAAGAAGTTAGATCCGAGGACCATTAGCGGATATTTCGTTGGATATGCCGAGAGGTCCAAAGGATATAGATTCTACTGTCCAACTCATAGCATTAGATTTGTGGAATCAAGGAACGCCAAGTTTCTTGAGAATGACTTGATTAGTGGGAGCGATCAATTTCGGAACATAGTTTCTGAAGGAGAAAATACTGAAGCTCAACCATCTACATCAAGTGATAGGTTGATCATAGTTCATAGCACTCCTATAGTCCAACCGAGTGTTATGCAACCGATCATTGAGGTTCCACAAATTGTTGAAAATAATCTAGAAGGTCAAGTTGCTCAAGAACCAACGGAAACAATTGAGCAACAAGTTGGACAACAGATTCCTCAGGAAAATGTTGAACCAACATTAAGGAGATCTACTAGAGAAAGAAAATCGGCAATTTCTAGTGATTATGTTGTGTATCTACAGGAATCGGAGTACAACATTGGAGCCGAAAATGATCCCGAAACATTTTCACAAGCCATAAGTTGCCAAGAATCAAAACTTTGGTACGATGCAATGAAGGATGAGATGGATTCTATGGCATCCAATGGAGTCTGGGATCTTGTCGAGTTGCCTGATGGTGCAAAAGCCATAGGGTGTAAATGGGTCTATAAAACGAAGAAAGACTCATTAGGCAACATCGAAAGATATAAGGCAAGACTCGTGGCCAAAGGATTCACTCAGAAAGAAGGAATCGACTACAAGGAGACCTTTTCTCCTGTATCCAAGAAAGATTCTCTCCGCATCATCTTGGCACTTGTTGCTCATTTTGACTTAGAGTTACAACAGATGGATGTGAAAACGGCATTTCTCAATGGTGAACTAGAGGAAGAGGTTTATATGAAACAACCAGAAGGATTCTCCTCTAGTAATGGTGAGCAGTTAGTATGTAAGCTTAAGAAATCCATATATGGGTTAAAGCAGGCCTCCCGTCAGTGGTATTTGAAATTTCATGATGTCATCTCTTCATTTGGATTTGTAGAGAACATCATGGATCAATGTATATACCAGAAGGTCAGTGGGAGTAAAATCTGTTTCCTGGTTCTATATGTGGATGACATTTTACTTGCAACCAATGACAAGGGTATGCTACATGAGGTAAAACAATTCCTCTCTAAAAACTTTGACATGAAGGATATGGGTGATGCATCCTTCGTTATAGGCATTAAGATACACAGAGACAGATATAAAGGCACTTTGGGTCTGTCTCAAGAAGCCTATATCAACAAAGTTTTGGAGAGATTTCGGATGAAAAATTGTTCACCAAGTATAGCTCCCATTGTGAAGGGTGACAGATTCAATTTGAATCAGTGCCCGAAAAATGACCTTGAAAGAGAACAGATGCACAACATTCCATATGCTTCAGCTGTTGGAAGTCTTATGTATGCTCAGGTTTGCACAAGACCTGACATTGCATTTGCTGTAGGAATGTTGGGCAGATATCAGAGTGATCCAGGATTAGACCACTGGAAGGCTGCAAAGAAGGTGATGAGGTACCTACAAGGAACCAAAGACTACATGCTTATGTATAGACGGACTGACAACTTGGAAGTCATTGGCTACTCTGATTCTGACTTTGCTGGCTGCATTGATTCACGGAAATCAACTTCCGGATACATTTTCATGCTAGCTAGTGGAGCTGTTTCATGGAGGAGCGCCAAACAAACCTTGACTGCTACTTCCACTATGGAGGCCGAGTTTGTATCCTGTTTTGAGGCTACCTTACATGGTGTATGGATCAAGAGTTTCATTTCTGGGCTTAAGATTATGGATTCTATCTCTAGGCCGTTGAAGATATTCTGTGACAATTCAGCTGCTGTTTTCATGGCTAGAAACAACAAGAGCGGTAGTCGAAGCAAACATATTGACATTAAGTATCTGGCCATACGAGAGCGTGTTAAGAATAAAGCAGTGGTCATTGAACACATAAGCACTGAATTGATGATTGCCGATCCCTTGACTAAAGGCATGCCACCAGTAAAATTTAGGGATCATGTGGATAGAATGGGACTTGGTTCCCTTATGTAATTTTGAATTACTTGTTGTGAAACTCTATATTTATGATAATTTCTCTTTTCAGCTTCAATTAAGTGCGCAACTTTATTTATGAGAAATATCACTAAAGTTTAGGACCTGGAATAAACATGGGGTTTATTCATTAAGATAAGATAGAAAATCTAAGAAACAAGATATATTGTGATACATGGAAGATAATACTCGTTATTTAGAGGACCTGTCGCCATGATTCATGTATTTTGTTTCTCTTTATAGCAGTTGATGTAATACGTGAGCCAAGTGGGAGAATGTTAAAAAAATTCGTGTTGCCCACGTGATATGTGCTGCCCACGTGATACGGATTTGGCCCACGTGATATTCAACTGTCTCTTGTAACGGTTGGTAATCGTTACACCCGTGTGATGGTCACGGTATTAAATTCTCTGGTCCCTGGGCATACTTTTTTTTTAACAAAAAAATTACACCATCAAGTGAGAATTGTGAGTGCCCAGAAAACAACATTTTCACGGAGGAACACAGTGTGCAAATTCGGTGGAAAACAGAGCATCAAACACAATGGCTGGAGGTATTGAATTCGATCCAATACGCTTCCGTTTTCTGTATTTTATGGTTGTTATTAATTGCACAAACAACTAACATACACAACTTATTAACAGTTACAAAACAACGTGTTTTGTAGTGAGTGTGTTTGATAACGCAGTTAGAACTAATAAGATAGAACTAAAACACTATAGCTTGTGAGATCTTTACATTATATTATATTTTTTAAACAATATAGCATATAAAAATTTTATACTATAACAGTTGAAATTAATAAGTTCAAACTGTATCGTCAAAACAATGTTTCTATGTCATAGAAACATCACAAATAAAATTAAAAAAGTAGAAATTCAGAAAGCAACAAAATATTTGTTTTCATGATATGTGAATTGATTTTTAATATGAAGCATTTTTTATGCTAGTGCATATAGTATATTATGCCCAATTGAATACTCGTTCTCTCTCACCACTTTCTTTCTCTCTATTTTCTCTCATCATTATCTCTTCTTGTTACATCTCTGCTGGCTATCTTCTTATCAATTTCTCTATCCCCATCCTCTCTTCACTTTCTCACTCCTCATTTTATCTTTTCACTTCCTCTCCTCATATCCTCTCTTCACTTTCCAGGATTGAGAGTGTATTTGTTACGAGGGAGAGAGGTGGAGGAAGAGACCCAATCCTTTGTTTGGTGAGGGGAAAGATAGGAAGGAGAGGAGAGATAGAGGGATGCCCTCTCCTCCTAGACCCACAAAAATTACTCCTTTCAATGATGAAAAGTCTACTAAATCTATCATATTTACATTTTAAAAGACTATTTTACCTTTAAAAAAATTATTAAACAAACAATAAAAATAAACAATATAGTAGTTAGATAAAAAAACTATCATCAACCCTTTCAACTCTTCATTCTTCTTAACAAACAAAATTGGAGAATTGCTCTAATCCTCTCCGTCCTTTTTATTCTCTATCCATACAACTCTTACCATCATTCTTACTCTCCATTCATTCCACCAAACAGAGCCTGAGTCTCAAACTAATGCTAAATTTGATAGGAATACTTTTGCAAAGTTCTTTTTTTTTTTTAATTAGGGCCAAATTCTTTTTTTTTTTAAATGGGTCAAAATATAGTTATATTTTTTTGATAAATTATGTTTTGGCCCCTAATTTTTTGCAAAATAATATTTTAGCCTCTTAGTTTACAAAAAACGACCTAGTTTAAAAAAAAAAATTGTAAAAAGCTCAGTGTTGGGTCGGGATCAGGCCAAAGCAAGCTAGGAAGAGTTTAAGACTTGAGTTTTTTTTTTTAAAACGTTGAATATATAATACAATAAGATGATAAACAAACACAATAGAATGTAATTTAAGATTTGAATATGATACATGCTAAATATCATTTATATAAATATCATACATTGTAATATAATATTATGCATCGAACATGACCTAAAATAAATAAAAAAGAAAAATCTTTTTTGAAAATCTATCTAAACATATTTTTCCTGTTTTTATTTCTATTCTCTGAACACAGTTAACAGACTTTATTTGTTCTCTGAGAATAAGTGAGAACAATCTTTGTTCCTATTTCCGAAAACAATTCTGAGAACAGAAAATAGAGAACGTTGCCTAATAGGTTAGGGCATCGTTCAAGAAGGAAACAACGCAAGAAGAAAAGAAAGGCATATAATAATATGTGAGATTAGTAGAGGAAAGAAGTGCTCGTCTTCTTCCTCTTTTTTTTTTTTTTTTTCCCTTGAAAAATTGGTATGGATTCTCTCCCTTCATAGTAAAAGAGACTAAAATTTGATACTCTTAATCTCTTCATATTAAAAGATACTAAAATTTGAGATTCTTTTAATCTCTTTATATTAAAATTTGAGTTTCTTTGAAAGGATTTGAAATCCCTCCATCAACACTCATAGATCTAAGCGTCCTTCCATAAATCCTCGCACCTTACCTTTCCTGTTTTCTTTTCCTCCTACCAAACAAGCTCTTACACGTGGCAATGTACAGACCACTTAAAAGAGTTGGCCCAACTAGAACAAACCCCCTTCATGGTACTAATTGCCTACCCTCCTGGACGTCAGTTTGGAAGTGATGGAATATATCAATGAAACATACCTAACTTCAATAATTCAGCTCTTTACCTATCAGAATGCAACATATGAAGAGTGGACCTTGAGATTTATTAAATCTATGATCAGTTATTTCAATAAATTAGCATCATAATGTTTTAAAAGCGTTCTATAGAATCCACAAGCCAAACATATTTGTTGAAGGGTTGTATTCCATGCAAGTTTAATTATGTCTGTACCTACACTAATACACAAAAGACTAACTTTGGCGTAGATGTCTCCGATGCGTTGACCTTTTTGAACTTGGACCATTTCCGGTGAAAATGTCAATGTTATATTTGACACTAAAAATATAAAAATAACATATTTGATTGTTATTTTATTTTATGCTTCAATACATAATGCTATTTAGAATGTCATATATGCCTTTTGTTGTATAATTATTAAACCTTGAAATTTATAAAAATAAACTTTTGATATAAAAATAATTAAAAAATAAAAATGTTATAATTATTAAAATAAAAAAGTCAATCTACCAACTAATAGAAATTAATGTCAAATTTGCTATATGTTAAACTTTGTGACAAATTTTCCACAAAATTTAACATACAGCAAATGTAACATTAAAAATAATAATGTCTTGACAAGTATTTTTTTTACAATCAAATGTTATATTTGCTATGGACACGTCAATTTAGTCTTACATTGAGATGCTCTTACTGACCGCTTTATGCCTCTTTCGGATAAGAATTTTTTATTACAAAAGTAATTCACTCAATTCAAACCAATCACCAGTAATCCCCACAAGAGCAAACACCCTGATAGAAGTGGTGAAATCTGTAGTTATCCCTCATTATGATCTCCCTTTCTTCGACCTTTGATATATACTTTGCTGCACTGTGACAGTCTCCACAAATCCTCAAGTTCTTGATTATTCTCAAAGGGGTTCGGGCCGGTGTACTAATCAAGCCGAAAGCTAAAGCAAGCTTCTCGCTGTGTCCACAAAGGCTGAACTCCTTCTCACCCTCTTCAACTTTCCGCAACACAAAACCCGTGTCAGGGACATATCCCAACTTCTTTATCTTCACATACAAGCTCTCCATCTTTGATGATATGTCCTTCATCAACGGATGTGAAGCATCTCCAACAATGAAGCTGTGGACCTTTCGTTTGACCTCAATCCAGCTGCATCCTGGAGATTTTGTCACTCCCCGTTCTCTCATCAAACCACGAATCTTGGCTGCATCCTCCCATCGTCCTGCTGCAGAGTAGATGTTGGCTAGAAGGATATAGTTCCCAGAACTTTGTGGCTCAAGCACAAAAAGATGTTTGGCAGCATATTCCGCTAGGTTGGGGTTAGAGTGAATCCTACAAGCACCTAACAATGAGCCCCAAACTGCTGCATTTGGCTCAAATGGCATCTCTTTTATGAACTCCATGGATTCATCAAATTGTCCTGCTCGGGCCATTAGATCGACAATACAAGCATATTGCTCCATAGCCGGCTCCATGGCATAATCCTCTTTCATCAAGTTGAAATATTCCCATCCTTCATTTACAAAACCCGAATGAGTACAAGCAGATAATAGATTTGTGAATGTAACATAGTTTGGTTTCAGTCCCATAGTTCTCATTTGTTGAAAAAGGTTCACAGCGTCCATTCCAAAGCCATGCATCCCATACATTGATATCATCACATTCCAGGAGACAAGATCCTTATGGGGCATTGCCTCGAAAACTCTTCGACTGTTTTGGATCGATCCACATCGTCCATACATGTCGATGAGAGCATTCCATACAAAGCTACCATTATCTAATCCATGTCTTATTATGAACTGGTGAATCTCTTTACCTTGGCGCAAAGCTGCTAATCTTGAACAAGACGGAAGGACAGAAATCATCGTCACAGAGTCAGGTTTTACATCAAACAGAATCATATCTCTTAACAAATTTAAGGCACTAACCCCTTGTCTGCTCTGTGCACAAGCAGCTATAATTGAATTCCAGGCAACAACATCTTTCGTGGAAAGTTCACTGAATACAGAGTACGCAAGTTCCACAGATTCACATCTCGAGTACATCGAAATAAGAGCACTCCCCACACCTGTTGACAGTTCAGTTTGATGCCTTATTAAGTATCCATGAATCTCCTTTCCTAATCTCAAATCCCTAAGTTGAGCACAAGCAGTAAGAGCTCCTGATAGAGAAGTTGAGTTGGGCTCTATACCTGTTCTGCACATCTTAAATAAAAATTCAAGAGCAGACTTTCCGTCACCTGTTTGGGTAAAGCCTGTTATCAATCCATTCCATGTAACAATGTCGGTTTTCACTCCTCTCGCTTTCATTTCACTAAGAAGCATAACAACTTCCTCATAACGACCCCCAAAAGCATAACCAGACATCATCGAATTCCAAGATACCAAGTCCTTCCGTTTGATACTATTAAATTTTTGACGCGCAACTTCCAAGGAACAGCATTTAGCATAGAAGTTGACCAATGCGTTACTCACAAGCAAATCCGAGTCCAGATCATTTCTCTTTATACAATAGCCATGGACCTCCTTGCCATGTTGAGACAATGACAAGTTGTTACAAGATGAAACTACACCTGCAATGGTAACAGAATTCGGTCTCACTCCTTTCCTCAGCATTTTCCTAAACAAGCTCAATGCTTGAGATGAATAACCTTTCTTTTCATATCCTGATATCACTGCAGTCCAAGATACCACATCCGGTTTGTAATCTTCTAAATTACTCAACTCTGAAAGATATTTGAAAGCCACGTTTAGATGCCCATTCTGAACAAAACCCGCAATAAGGGAATTCCAAGTTACTTGGTCAGGTATTACACCATCAAGCTTCATGGCTTTTATGTACCTCAAAGCTTTTTTTAAGTCACCTTTTGTTGCATAACCCGAGACCATTATGTTCCACATGAAAACATCCTTAAATTTCGTCTCTTCAAACAACCGTCTAGCAATATCAATCCTTCCACATTTTACAAACATTTCAAGGAATGTCCTTTTAACACAAGCATTCCCCTCAAATCCAATGCTCAACATGTAATCATAAACATGTTTTCCTACCTTGTAATCCCTCAACTCAGTACAGGCTTTGAAAACCTTCGGGAAGACAAAATGATCCGGCCGTATTCCTTCATCAATCATCCCATAATACAATGCAATCACCTCTTCATAATCACCTAATCTAAAGTACATCTCCATCATAGACGTCCAGCTAAAAACATTTCTTTCAGGCATTTTCTCAAACAGGTTGCCTGCATCTTCAACACAACCAAGCTTGCAATACAACTCCAGCAACTGACCACCGAGATATTCACAAAATTCAACGCCACAAAGAATCAAATGAGCATGAACTTGAAAACCCAACTCCAAATTTCCTAGCTTTCGACATTTGCGAAGAATCGCCGCATAGGTTTCACAACACTCATCTGGGTTTGTAAAATTCATGGAGTATAGAGACCGTGAGACACTTTTCAAAACTCCCTTTTCGGGACCTGAAGTATGAGTAAAAGAACCAGACCTGACCATATGGGCCTCTGTATTTTTTAAGGAAATTTCGGACTCTCTGGCCGTTGAAGTGATTTGGCCCCATTTTCCGTCACGAAAATGAAGGGTTTGGGGTGTAGTTTGAATGCCTCCGGTTTGTTGAAATGCAAGAGCCGAGTTGTAAGCAAATGGGGTTATGGAAGTAGCCATGAAAGTTTATTCAAATAAAAAATCCATGGTTCTGTTATTAAGAGGAACTTGACTAATTTGCTTGCTCCTTTTATTTTCATTTTTTTTTTTCCAAGGAATCTCTCTCTCTCTCTCTTCCTTTTTTTTTTAATATTAAGTATTTGCTTGCTTATGCCCGTTTTGTGGTTTTTGTTTGTGCACTTAGCCAGTGAAAAAAAAAAAGCTAAAAATGTTAAAATGATCTAAAATTTTTGAACAAGCAATAGAAGAAAAAATTATAATACATGAGTAAATTATTGTTATAAAATTAAAATTTAATATAATATTTAAAATATTTAAAAATATTTTTAATTATATAATAGTTATTATAATGATATTATTAATATTTTTAAAGTAGATGAAAAAGGTTTTAATTTGAAAAATGAGAATTTTTTATTAATTAAGTTGAGAGTATTTTTAAAATTTTTGTCTAAAAAAACATATAAAAATATTTTCAAAAATTCTTAAAACAATACTAAATATGGCCTAAATTTTGTACTATAATAATATTTTTTTAGGATATATGTAGAATAATTACAAAATAGAGTCATATTTAAATTTAATAAATATAATTGGGTTATTTATCCAATTAACCTATGATAAAAATATAACAAAGTTTATAATATCTTATTAAAATTCTCGTATAAGTTTCAAAGTTTACTTCAGAAGTTTTTTTCTTGACAGGTTATATCTTGTAACTTTAATTAAAAGCATTTTTTGAAAGACAAAACACTACAAACAAAATATTTAAATACTTTTAGAAGTATCTTTTGGAGCCAAAAACCAAAAACAATTTTTTAAGAGCCTTCCCAAACAACCCCTATATTTCGTTACCACAAACTTTTTTTTCTTGTTGTTTGTCTCTGTTACCGCGAACTTATGTAACATGTTATCTGTTGTACGGCAACATTAGCCTTTTTTTTTTTTGGATAATTAAGATAAAGTTAGTTATAATTATCGGTGGATATATACTAAACAGTTTGTCTTCTACTCCAGTTGAATAATTGGCAAAGATCAATAATTACCATATGTTTCAACTCTAAGCGGTACTTTATTTGACAAAAAGATAGATATCGGGTGTTTGGCAGTGGTGGGAACCACTTAGTTCCCACCACAATCTTAGTTATAAACAGTGTAAAGCTCTCACATGCTACAGTAACAATAAAAAAAATATGCTACAGTGTAAAACTCTCACATGCTATAGTAAAAGTGGTTCTCACCACTAGTTCTCACCACTAGTTCTCACCACCTTTCCAAACACGCTAAGATATCACCACATGCCTACAAAGGATACAATAAACAGATTCTAGGAAAAAAGGATGTTACAATAAAATAGAGTTACCATATGAATAGTGTTCTATCTCAATTTGCTTTCTCTATGTTCTTTAAATTTTATCTTATATAGTCAAAATTAAGTTGATTATTTTTTTATTTGTCTCCTTTTCAGAGGGGAAAAAAAAAAACTTTCACGAGTTGTACACTTTTGAATGCTTTCATAATTCTAGCAATCTTCATTTTCTTTTTCTTTTTTTTTTCCCTAAAATTTATTATGGTAAGTCTAATATTTACGATTTATTATCTAAATCAAGTATTATTTTAAAAGTAAAACAATGAAACAAATAAAACAGCAACTATTAGATTTATTTCTTCTTCTTAACTCATGCTCACTCTTTTGCTTCTTCTTACCTTAATGGTCACTCTTTTGCTTCTTCATAGTAATACTGTAACAATTTTTGCCATTTTTTTTTTACTTCAATAACAATTATAATTGGCACATTGAGTCGTGTATGAATTATATTATCTATTGATTGCAAGATTGCAAAAAGAAATGGCAATCACATGTAATCTTTGTGCTAATTCTTATGCAATAATCAATTATATGTCTTTATTATTTTGTACCCCACTAACATAAATTTTGGATCTATCACTGGCTGATGGTAAATATTATGTCTAGGGTTCTAGGTAAATGAAAAAAGTTAGAGACCATTTCTACCAGCTTAATGCTCATTGACTCCAAGTGGGGTTTAGATGACGCTTTTTCTCCCGATACAATTCTTCAAAGTGAGGACCATTATTCAAAGTGTAGGACCCGTTTGACTTGAGAGAGGAAGATAACCACATATGGTCGTCCCTTCCCGCATTATTAACTCATAATAGACCACTAATGGATTGATGTAATGGTAGTATCTTTTTTTTTTTCTTCTTCTTATCTTAAGATGCACTTTCATTTTGATACTCCACAACGCAACTTAGAGATTCTTGCTTGCCAATGTACAGTGCACTGTTAGGTGTGTGGTGATTTGAGTGCAAATTAGGTCCATTTTTCAGTAGCATTGGATCGTGTCTTTTTTATATTGTTGGTGGGTCATGTAATTTCTAAATTAAAATGAGACGAAAAAACGCTAATAATCTTTTTTTCAACTGAGAAAAAAATCATTAAAATATAATCTTTTTATATTGTTAGTGGGTCATGTAATTTTTAAACTAGAATAAGACAAAAAGACACCATTAATCTTCTTTTCAGCTATGGAAAAAAAATAATTAAAAATAACTTAAAATACAACTGATCATACATTGGTCATTCTCCTAAATTTGGATTTCTTTCTTTATTTCTTTCTTTCTCTCCCTCTCTTTTTTTTTTTTTTGGCTAAAAGATAGGAAATATTTAAGAAAACAAACGGGAATCCGAAGAAGAAAAGGTGAAGGGCCCTTGCACAAAATAAGCCGTAGGGGTCCACTCCATGGAAACCGATTTCACCGCCAAAGGAATCACGGGGGATCTACAATACCAAAAACAGAATTCAAGTTTGCCCATAGGGCTACATTATGAGCATACCATTTTTTTATTTTTTTTTTGAAAAGGTCTGAGCATAACAATTAGCAGTTCTTTTAACAACAGAAAAGGAGACTCCCAGAAAACAGGGGCAAAGATCAGTAGCAGCAAGCACTACGTTGCAAATGGCCTACGACATTTCACCGTTCAGATTATTGAGGCAATAAGAGGCATGTTCATTATCACCTTGCAAGCAGACAAACCCAGGCGGCAGCAAGCGGCAAACTACAAAGCGAAGCAAGCCGCAAAGGCTTCTCTGCTAAGAGGAGGGAGGCAGGTGGTTTCCCAGGAAAAATGTAGCTATTATATTAACCGAACCTTCATGTGATCGAATAACCAACGCTAGAATAAGCCGGTTTTGTTGAAAATTTTCCCATGTTACTAGGAGCCCAAGACCAAGTATCACTTTTGGAGATGGGGGAAGGCCCAGTTCAGGAATAGCAGAGACATTCGCACTAGGAAAAAAGCCCTCTATCAGAAGCTGCAAGTTCCAACCTCTTGAGGGATGAAGGAGGTCCGCAACTTCCAGATTTAAGTGAGGACCAAAACGGCAGAGGATGGGTTTGAACAAAAGGACATCAGGAATCCAAGGGTCTCTCCACACCCAGGTGGATTGACCATTCCTAACTGATTTACAAGCTCCCTAAGAGATGAGATTTTTAGAAGTACATGTAGCTTTCCACAATAGGTTATCGTACCGCTTGGACTCAACTCCCAAGAACGATCCACCATGCATATATTTAGCTCTAAGAATTTGAAATGCCAGCAAGTCAGAGTCGGCTAGAATTCTTGTAATGCCCACAAATTTTATGATTTAAAAGTGAGTTAAATATGTAGAAATTGAGATTTAATTAGTGTGTCATAAATATTTATTTTCATCATGAGCATGCTTAATTGCATAGGAAAAATGAAATTCAGAATTTTTTTGGAAAGTTTTAAAAATTTTATATTTTGACCCCTCAACTTTTGAAAAATTTCACTTTTGCCTCAATTTTTGAAAATATTTGCAAAAACATCCCCAGTAATTGTTCAATCCACAAAACCCAAGTCCTTACAGGCTTTCCATCCCTATTTTCAGCTAGTGTCTCCCAAAAATGTCCTAAAGGATTATCTTATTTCCAATTATTCACCTAAAAAGCACTAGGCTCATCAACTATCCATCCTTTGTCTCCTACTCATTCTTTCCTTATCTTCCACATTCAAAGACCACTAAAGTCTGTAGAGAACACTCAAAAAAATTTCCAGCCACCTTTCATTGAGGGAAATCAAAGAAACACCAAGTGAAAACCACAACACTCTTAGAGAGAATTTACCCAATATCAATTCTAGCACTAGGATTCAAGAGTTGGCATTTTCAAGTTTTTGTCATCAAAGAGGTAGGTTTTCTTAACCCATAAATCTGTACTTGTATATTTCATAAGGTACATGTCTTGATCTTTAGGCTTGATGTTGTTGATTTTGTATGATGTATATGTTAGTGTTTTCAAAATTTTATGCTCTTGAGCTTGGTAGAACATAATCTTTATTACTGTTTTGAGTTTATGAGTATGATGAAGAATATGGCTTGATTCAAGATATGGTTTCTGTTATCATACTTGAAAAATTAGTTTTGAGATTATGTAAAAAGATAACATGATTTGGTTTAAAGAAAAACTTAGTATTCTAAAAACTTAGTAATACCTTAATGTGCAGTAACTCTTTCTCGAACTTATGGGACTAAATGAAAATGAGTTTTGTAGATTGGTTTGCATGTTTAAAAAGTTAACATCCTAAGCTTTCCAAAAAAAAGCCATCATGAGCCTAAATCAGAGTTTCGATTAGAAACTAGTAAATCTATCAGCAACAGTATACCGCCCGTTTATCGTAGTAAACTATCTGTTAACCTGAGTGTTGTTGAAAAAGTAAATATGCCTTTTTGCAAAAGTATACCATCAATAAACCATAGTATACCACCAGTTAACCTAAACCAAGAATCTAACTTTGCTCATCTCCCAACCCCTTCATGTCTTGCAACTTTTTCAACACTATCCTAAATGATTTCTAAATCTTTTTAAAGACTAAAACAGATAAATTACTTGGGTATTTTATATTGTGTCTAAGTCAAAAGTTATTCACTTTTGTATTCAAAAGGTTGCATGAATCATGGCATACTAGGAACCTCAATGATGAACATATTTAACTTGTTATAGTTTCAATTGAATTTATCTATTTACTTAAATGGTGATTTCGTTAATCTAAGGCAGTAGAACTTTTGAATTCAAGAATTTGTGGAAGTGGTGATACTAGAGTTCAAACTATCTTGTGTGCAGACAAGAGGTAGGAGATATAAACCCTTCTCTTTCATAGCTTGAGTTTTAAATGATTTTGGCCAATGTTTTTCAGTTATAATTTTGGATATAAAATTATACTTATGTTAGTTTGATAGAAAAAAAAAATTATATGTGAAGGAAAAATGTTTTATTTTGCATTATCCATGGCGTGGTGTTGTCCACAGTATTTTATACTCATGTTTTATTAATATCCATGGTGTAGTGTTGTTCACGCTATTTTATACTTACGCTCCATGGTGTAGTGTTGTCCATGACGCTTCATGTTTATACTTAAAGTTTGTAATTAGTAGTTCTAGTTAAGTACTTAGTTAAATTTAAAGCCTAGTAACCGGGTATAGTGTTAGATACTCTTATGAGGGGTGGCGTTTCTCTCCTAAACTTGAAGGGCATTATTTCGTAGCTTTTGTTACTCACGATGTAGGCTAATGTTACAGTTTGTATAAAATTGTGATTATTAAAATGTTTTGCAAATGATCAAATTTTCAAATGACTTGATGTTATTTTTATTATAAAAATGATTACTCCTATTGAGTCTTTCGCTCACTTTTTTATTTGTTTTATTCCCCTCTAGGAAGTGGGAAAAGATTAGTTAAATAGTGTCTGAGGACCTAGAGACATTGACGTGTGGTTGCCGGCGTGTTATTTTATTATCATTTTTCTATTTAAGGCATGTAATAATTATTCGAACTTAGATTTGGACTGTTGTTATCTATGGTTGATGTCATCATATTTCACCTTCATCTATGAATGTTTGCGGGTTGTCCATGAAACTCAATTAAGGATATTATAGGTTGGTTTTCAAATAAATCCTTACCAAAACCTTCCACCTATCACATACCCCGTTTTTGGGGCGTGATAATTCCTCAACCCCATTTAGCCATAAGCGCTTGTTTAAAGTCTTCACTCATGCGAATTCCTAACCTACCAAACTTTTTGGGCTTCCAAATAGAGTTCCAAGCTCAAAGAGCCATTTGATTGAGGTCCTAAGCATTGGCTCTTTACCAAAAAGAGCGGAGCAAGCGATCAAAATCAAAGCAGGGCCCCTGGGAAAGAATAAACGATTGCATTGCATAGCCCGAGACAGATTGACCTACTGCTTAGATTAAGGTCAATCTCCCCGCCTTTTAAAGGAGCTTGGATTTCCATCCAGCTAGCTGATGACGCAGCTTCTCCATAACAAAGGATCTCAGCCTAGAAAGGAACAAAGGCAGGCCTAGATATTTGGCATTTCAACTAAAAAATACTAAAGACCTTTCAAAACTTATAATTTTCCCAAACCATTTAATGAATTGGTTGAGGCATCGGAGGAAAGAGGTTGCTTCTCTTTCATCGGCATGACCAAATAGAAAGAAATCACCCGCAAATAGGATATGATGATGAAGATAGGGACCATTTCTAGAAAGCTTGATACCATACAACCTACCACTATTCTTTTCCGCCGTCAATAGCCAAGAGAGAGAGCTTTCATTCCCATCACAAAGAGATGAGAGGAAATCAGATCCCCTTGCTGAACAGCATTTGTTAGTTTGAACGCCCAAAAGGGGCTTCCATTGAGGAGGAGACTGAAATTGACGAAATACACTTTTTCATGGAATCCCATGCATCGAAAATTTTGGACTATAAACCCCTAATATAGCAGGACATAGGCTTTATCAAGATCTAGCTTGACAACCATAAGACTCCTCGAGTCATGCTTTCTTTTCAAGTGATGGACTACTTCCTGCACAATAGCCAAATTGTCAGATAATTCTGTTTCGGAGTTGCTTAAGTTGATTAGCTTAGATCTTAGAAATAATCTTATAAAGAACATTGCAAAGGGAAATTGGTCGATAATGGTTAATGGATGAGGGATTCTCCCTCATGGGGACGAGGACTATGTTTGCATTTCCTTGGCTAGGATAGAAAACATTAGTAAGGAAAGAATTCCTTCACCATTTCAATTATATCTTGGCCAACCGCCGCCCGATAGGACTTAAAGAAACCTGCTGACATCCCATCTTGCTCGGGAGCCTTGTCACGTTCAATGCTAAATAATACACTCTTAATTTCGGCATGATTAGGGATAGCATAAAGGGCTTCATTTTCAGTATCAGTGATACATAGGGGAAAGAGCTAGCTCAACGAGGGACCATCCCTATAATATCCCAAGACATTTGACCTGAGCTACCTCAAAAAATAACATTGTACTTGTCCACAAATGCATTGCCAACATCAACTCTAGACGGCAGCCAATTACCTTGGTCATTCTTCATAAAGTCAATCGCATTTCTCCGCCTTCTAATAATGGTAGTCAGGATAAAGAACTTTCAAACATCGATCACCCACTTTGACCCAATTTTTCACAGGATTTTTGTCTCCAAGGGATTTCTTTTCGAAGAAGTTGCTCCTCAAGTTCCTTCCAAAGATCTGATTCCATTAACGAGGAGGACCCGTGGCTGTCCGTATTTGAGTCTTCAAGGGCCTTTAGAATGTAGGAGATATTTGATTGGATTTTTCCAAATTGAGTCTTGCTCCACTACATGAGGGCCCGCCTAGCTGAGCCAATTCTTCAAAAAATCCTTGCCGCTGGCCCGTAATGATAGGTCTGTCGCAAAGCATTCTCAAAAACTCCAAACTTCTAGGAATATGTAGTTTAAAGTAAGCTCAACTCTAAAGGGCCTTCTTAAGTAGCCCACCTCACCAACAATCCTAATTAAGAGATGATTATGATCAGACGAGTCCATCTAGAGGGTCTTTACCACGGCTTTTAGGAATAGGGCCTCCATTAAGCATTAGCCTCCCCTTGATAAAGCCGACTCTGAATATTAGCCCTGCCCTTTCTATTACTATTCCAAGTGCATTGCACGCCTTTCTGCACGAGAGGTATCGTACCCTGACGGTCCACATACTTACGGAGGGCCATAGAAGAGGAGCCCAATTGCCGACCACCAATTTTGTCTGATTCAAACAACGTGCCATTAAAGTCCCCCACTAGAAGCTAAGGCCTTAAGACCTGCACCAGGGAATCTTGAATGCCTTCCCAGAACTGAGGTCGGTCACTAACATTGGGTGGCCTATACACCCCTGATAAAAGCCATTGTTCTCACAGAGGATCTGAGCTAATACATCCTGAGATCAAGTTTTTTGAATGGGAAGTGATACTGATGTCCACACCAAAAAACGTGGAATAAATAATGTGCGCTCCCATGACTTTAGAGCATTTGCAATGCCAAGAGCATTTGCAATACTATGCTAAATTGATGTACCAATGAAAAATTTAATATTTTAGTATAAAAAAATCTCCAATATAATGTCATTATTAATGTTAAATTTGCAATGTACCTAAATTTTGTGATTAGCATTTGATTTTTATTGTTTGGTAGTTGACTTTTTTGCTTTAATAACTACAATATTCTTCCTTTTTAATTATTTTAATAGTAAAAGTTAATTATGACAAAAGCAAATATGAATAAATAAAATAAGACTCAAATATGCTATTTTATATTTTTTTTATAGTAAATATAACACTAGTATTGACATTTGTATTGGAGATGGTCTAAATTGACGTACCAATGATAAATTTAACATTTCAAGGTAAAAAAAAAACTCTTCAATACAATGCTATTTTTAATGCTAAATTTGTATATGTAAAATTTTGTGATAAATTTTCTACCAAGTTTAGTATATAACAAATTTGTTATTTAATTTATATTGGTTGGTTGATTGACTTTTTTGCTTTGATAATTATAATATTCTTACTTTTTAATTATTTTAATATTAAGAGTTTACTTTTACATACATGTTTCAAGGTTTAATAATTATAACAAAAGGTAAATATGACATTTTAAATAGTATTATATGTTGGAGCATATTTTAAAATAGGACATAAATATGTTATTTTTACACTTTTTGATGTAAGTATAACAATAACATTCACACCCACATTTAAAATGGTCTTACTTTCTTCTTTAATGTCATTATTTTTCTTTATATTATTTTACGTTTGGTAAACATATCCAAAGTACAAAGCATCGATATATATTTTTTTTTTAAAAATAAAAGTAAATAGGGAAATGAAAAGCGATCTTCTTCAAGAAATGCTAAAAAATCTACAATTTACAAAAATATGATATGCTACGTTAATTATTTAAAAATCAATAAACTATTTTCATGCAGGAGGACAGCTTAATCATTTAAATTTGAGATAAATATTACGATATTTGCAACATATTTAAATCAAATTCTAATACCAAAAAGGAAAAGAAGGTAATTGATACATGATTATAAATTCATATAGGCTGTTTCACGTATCAATTGGAACAGTTGGTAACAAACAGTATAAAACTTTTATAACTATAATAAAAAAAATTACTACAATATAAAATTTTTATATATTATAATTTTTAAATTAATATTTTTAGTTTTAATCGCTCTTTTGAACACTCGGATTAACCTTGCGCATGTTTACAACCATTTTAAGTCACCCAAACCATGTGCTGAATTCTCGACTTAGAAAGGAAACATACATGATACATGATAATAGTACCGCCACAAGAACAAGTTTGCACACATAAGAAGTACAAAGTTGTACTCCCCTCCATTCTGTCACCATTTCTAACATGTACTGGTACAAGTAGTACAATTCACAAAAGGAACAAATGGGAAACAAGTAGTACTCACCAATTATCTTCTCCATCTCTTCTTACTTTATATATAATCATGTAATTCGCGGTTTTCCACAAAATCTTTCAACAAAAACTGCCTTGAAAAGTCCCAAAAAAAAAAAAAAAAAAAAAGAGCTGGTAGAGGAGTCTTACAGGGGCTAACTGGGAATACATGAATTAAATGTGCAATAGTATCTCACAATGTGGGTGGCGTTTTCATGTGTTCTCAGGTCGCCCCTGTATGGCTTCCCTTTACCGTCCGATTGATTGACTTTTTTATGAGATCAAGGCAATCATGCAGGTAAACGACATTTGGGTATTAGACCATTTTTTACTCTTCGTAGCTGCAGGTAGCAATTATTCAGATTTGTTGAACAAATCTGACATTACTACGAATCTTCTTTTTGTCTTTCAATTTTTTAATTTTATATTTTTTTAATTTCTTTGGTATGTCACTTTGTTCATAGATTTAAAACCTTGTAATGTTTTCTCTTTTTTGTTAGCATAAAATAATTTATCAAAAATTAAGTCTTGTTTCATCGAATTCTCGCTGGACTCGCCGGTTTTTCTCATTAAAAATAACTTCTAGGTTTTCTTTAGATCTTTCAATATAATTAATATGTATACATATATATATAATCCAAAATATTTAGGATTTTTTTCGTTTGTACGTACTTTGGGGAAATTGGGGTGATTTATGCTTTTTTTTTTTTAATCTTAACTGATTTTATTGGTGTTAATTAGGGTTACATTATGTATGAAGAGTTTTTGCCCTTTCTCTTCGTCCATCAGTTTCTCCCTATTGAGCCAACAACAAATATAATATCCATTATGATAAAGAGATGACGATATTGCAAATAAAAAATAAGAAACTTTTTCCTTTTCTTTTTCTCTCTTTTTTTAAAAAAAAAAAACTTTTCCTTAATTAAGAAGCCTCTAACTTGACAAAATAACAGAGGGCATAATATGAGCCAAGTTTGCCTCATTGTATTTGCAGTTCAAGGTCTACCTTACTCTATTTGGAATTTTCAAAATGCAGGATAATGTTCTTCAAAGAAAATGAAAAATGTGCAGCTGTATTTTTTTTTTCTTTTCCTCTGATCGTTTATTTGAAAATTGCTTTCTTTTCCATGCTTTCTACTTAAGTATACATCTTAATATTTGACTACCTCCTACACAGGAAGAACGAAAATTTAAAAAAATAAAAGAACCAATTACAATCCTCCTTTTCATTGCATGTGAGGTTCCATCTTGCAAATTAGAGAATTAAGCTCGTTATTCAGCAAAAATACATGAAGAAATAATTAAATGAAATCGAAATGGTCCCATTGAATTACGTTATGTTTACATTTTGTTTTTTGACTTATGAGAATAATACAAAAAATGTTGAGAAGCAATAATTTAAATTTAGATGTGGAATCTATGAATCCATGAAATCTGTTGTTATTTGATGTATTTGGATTTGATTGGAAGTCTCATGCATTGTTTTTAGGTTTGGATTTTCCAATTTAAAGAAACAGAATGGATTGGATTGGATTGTAGATTGACTCTTAATATATATAATCTAATCCGTGAACACTCTTAAATGAGACACTAATGTCATAATAAATCTAAATGAATCTTTTTTTTAAAATAGGACTAAAAGTCTCCTTATAGCCAGCACCATCTTTTTGAGTACCTTAACAATAAGTCAGGCCATGTGTCCTTTGATATTTCCATTTTGGCCACGTTTGGTTTTAACGAGATTCTAGCTTCATTATAATCCATTAATTTTATTTCTATTTTTACTGCGTCTAACTTTTTAGTATAATTAGTGCTTTCAATGGTTTGTGAAAATGAAATTGGATGTTCATCAATGTCAAAATCTAACTATTGTAGACAAACCATATACCATCACTAATAACAAGTCTTTTTTGCCTTTAAGATGTTCTTGATCTACTTCATTTCATCCACTACATGTTCATTCGCAACAACTTCATCACGAGATGTTTGGTTATTCATTTGTTGTTTTTGTAAGTTGTCAAACGATTCAACAACAGTAAATACTTCTTGGATTTCCACTTTTTGTGGTTACACACTCTCACTAAGTTTCAATAGTTAGAGGAATGCTAATAGCATTTTCTTTCTTACTATTTTTTAAACTCTCTTCATTCTGAATTTGACACATGAAATCTCTTAACATGATAAATTATTATCTAAACTAAAAATGAGATAGTGAATTCTATGTGTCACACAGTAAATATAAAGAATATAAAAGAGAGTGAGAAAAAGAATACTCTTGGTACTCTTCTAACAATTATCTACTCCTCCCACAATTATCATATTATGGCTAGGAAGAGAAATGCTATTATCACTCTTTTTTAAGACTCTCTTTATCACACTCTATGCTCTCCTTGTGCCATATGTCCTCCCACTTTTCAAGAAAATAAAACCTTAATTGCAGCCTTTGTTTTATTATTTATTACAGATTTGCCATTCTCGTATTTTACAACTTATTAGTGCATATTACTTTTACTCTCCTTTTGATTCTTTTCCCCCTTGCATGTATAGAATTCATTTCCTCAAATGACCTAAACATTACACTTTTTTTTTTAAACAAATGTGAGACACCAATAATCACGCCCTTATTAGTTTTTTGCTTTTATTAACCCTATGTAGTTTTGTGTTTATATACCGTTATTAAACATTGACAAATCTGTAATAAACTACCATAGAATGGTCCGTAATTATGATTTTATTTTCTTGAAAAGTAAGATGACACATGACATGAAGAGAACATAGAGAGTGAGAAAGAGAATTACCCTAGCATTTTTCGGCTAGGAAAACCAAATCTCACACCTTTTCCTTTTTTTTAGATAATCGAAGAAAGATGAACTAATTATTAAAAAAAATTTCTTTGATATGGATTATAAATTTCTACTTCCGGCAAGCAAACTCAAACATGTATGTGTCTTAAACTAGGTTTCCTATCGTCCACAGTTGAAAAAGATTTTTATAACTGGCTTACTAGAAACCCTATTTAATAAATGTAGTCTTTAAAGAATACATCCACAATAATAACAATAAAGATGAGTAGCTCAACATACTCCATACCATACCCATTAAATATAATTATATCTTTTTGTAAGACCATTTTGTTGCGGTTGCCTTTTAAGGAATTTAGAAAATGGACTAGGGCATTGTTCAGTTTTACCATACTTTCTATGATATTCACCACTTTTATCAGATCGAACAATTTTCACCTTTTTAACTAGTTGCCTTTCAACCTATTAATAAACATCTCTAAGGCATCTGCTGATTGAAATTTATCATGCAATAAATGGACATAACCATAACATGAGAAATCATTAACGAAGGTTATGAGATAGTGTTCTCCACCAAAAGTTAAAATATCAAAAGGCCCAAACATATCACCGTGTATAATTTCAGAGAGCTGTATGCTTCTTATGGTTGTTTTCTTGATTGTGTGTTTTGTATGCTTTCTCTTAAAGCAATTACCACAAATACCAAGACTAGTAATGTCACAACCCGCTTTTTCGGGCTGTGATAAAATTCTTTTTTACTTACTTTAGGGCAAAAATTTAGGAATTTTTTTTTAAAAACGAAAATAAATAATTTGCTTACATTAACTTTGATAACTCCCAAAATACTTTCACATACTTGTATTTACATAATTAATACTTTTACTTTCATAACATCTTTCTTTTAAACATTTCATATCAAAATAACTTTAAACATACATAGCGAAAAACATCACAGCAGCGGACTCCATACCCAATCTGCACACCATCCACCCCTCCGCCAGCTCACCATTTGAACTTATTCTGACCTTCTCGTCGGAATACCTACAGCATGAAATACTTAATGAGCTAACGCCCAGTAAGTCCCATAAATCCCACATGGATATTCATATGAATGCATGAATCAATTATGTTTTCTTATAAACTTTTCTTTATCCTCGTCGTTTCTTATCTTTACTAGGGCCCAAGTGTTTGTATTATTGCGCAATTTCATTTAGGTCTACGTAACACCATGACCGTAACACATCCTTTAAACTCCCCTTGAGTTAGGAGCCGGTACGACACTTTTCTTAACTTTTGGTGATTCGTTTACCAATTCACTTATTATGGTTATCATACCATGCATGAAGTGATGATCATATGTTATACATAACATAAATGCTCTTGTACGACACTGGTACACATTATTATACACACTGGTATGTAGCATAATGTACTCACAGGTACTTAACATAGAATATACACACTAGTACATATTAATATACGTACAGGTATATAGCATAATGTACTCACAGGTACTTAACATAAAATATACACACTGGTATACATTAATATACACACAGGTATATAGCATAATGTACTCATGATACTTAACATAAAATGTACACACAGATACCTACTTTATACATACTCAAGTATTTATCATTGTACACATAGGTACGAAATCTTGATATGCATGCTCATTTTTATTATTGTACACACAAGTACATAACATATTATACTCACAGGTACAAAATCGTGATACACATGCTCATTTTCATTATTGTACACACAGGTACATAACATCTTATACACACTGGTACACATTAATATGTTCACAATTATTCATACATGACTATACCCCTAAGTATTCATATCATGGCAGACATACAAGTTTACACTTAATTATACGCACAGGTATACATATACATACATTTTTTTCTAAACCTATATTTCATATTATAGGTGGAAAGGGTACTTACTTGATGCGAATGTCGTGCAACTTAACCTCGATTTTCCTTCTCCTAGACTCCTAGGATCCTGTTGGCCAATTACAAAGCCATTAACCAAATTCCACTATGTTTCGATACGAAACATCCGTTAGTTAATAAATTGAGTTGTACTACAATGTACAACTTTAAAAACCACTGGTTTTTCTTATTTCTATCTAACTTTACCCTATCGTTTCTAATGAAGGACGGGAACCTTTCTAGTCGTTTTCTTATCCCATTGGAAACATTTCAAAGCGGTTCGGGTTATTTAGACAAAAATGACGATTTTGCCCTTCGTGGGTCCACTAACCTATCCGAGCTCGATTTCGTTATTCTTATGAAAATAACCACATACTAATTTCAAATAACACCCTAGTGGGTCAAATCTCTTTATTTCTCAATTATACCCTATTTTTATAAAACTTTGCTGTTTAGTCCCTGAACTGAAAATTTTGACGATTTTACCCCAAGGACTAAAATTTACTTCTTTGCATCAAAATTTCCTATTTTTCTCAAGGATAATTTTTACTTAAGGTACTATACATTAAATCATTTTAAAAAATGACATTTTTACCATTGAACACTTTTTTCACTTTTATTATATTCTTGAAAAATCAAAAACTCACAAACGATTGAGTCTTTAGACAAACCGTCAGCATGACCTAACAGTTTCGTCAAAATCTACAACTTTTGTGTTTTAAATTTTCTCAAAATCTCACTGTACAAGGGCATTTTTTACTATTTTTCAAATCTGCCGAGAAGGAACTTTTTCTTTCAATTTAGTCCCTATGTCATTTTTACAAAAATCTATTTCAAACTTGCAATTCTACCCCTGCAGATGCCATTCCATGCCTTAATCAAAAAATTCTCATGCTCAAACATCACTTTTGCAAAGTCTAACATCAAAATTGTAAAAATAATACTTTTTGCAAAAATTACCATTTTGCACTATATACCAAAGTTTCACAACTTAAACTTTCCATTCATCACATATACATGAAATTCCATCAAATATGTGCTCAAGAACTCACATGGATTTTAAGAAATATAAATCAAAACAAAATTCAAAGCTTTGAACTTTAAAACTTACCCAAATAGCTCTTTTTTTTATTTCTAGCGTTCAAAGTTCCTTTGAACTCCCTCATAGGCTTCCTTTCCATGCAAAAATACCATGGATTAATTTTTGCCCTTTACCCATGAAAAATCCCTTGAAAACTCATTAAAAAGTTTAGGATTTTACTTTAAAACTTGTGGGAAATCCTTGTACTTGGTTGTAAAACTTGTTTGGGGGTATTTTTGTAAAGTTTGGGGGCTGAGAAATTTTTTTAGAACTCTTGGTTATGGCTGCTGGAGCTTGGAAGGAAAGGAAAGAAAAGAAAAATTGTGATAAACTTGCCATAAATGCATCCTTATCACATTTGGTGACTCATGGTAACCCATGAGTATACCACTAGGTGTCACAAGGTGATTGGGCCACTTTTCTTGACATGTGGCCCAATAGAAAATCAAGGAGTGTCCACTTTGTGGAGTTAAAAATTTATACTGTGTAATTTTTCACCACACAGTATTTTTCCTATACTGTCATGGTCAAATCAGTGTACTTTCTATCCTTAGACTGTATAAAAATATTTAACTTACTTTTCGTTTACTTTTGGAGGCCAATCATAACATTTTTTGTATCTGCGTTTTCATTTAGCAGTATTCTTATACTGCTCTGGCCTCCTTTCTACCCCCGGTTAGGGTTAGGACAACCTCTATGTCCTATTTACATTCTAATCATCCATTCGTTTATATCACAATTTAACAATTAATTGTGACATGAAATTCATTTTATGGATATTATGCACAAATCTCTGAGTCATCAAACTCATAAAATTTGTATTTTACAATATCCACCATTGCATTACATATGCCATAAAATTTGCAATCAATGCCGCTCATTCATATTTTATTGTAATTTTCACAAAAATTACTATTTTTACAAAATTTTGCATTTTTAATAATAAATTCATTAATTAAACCTAATTGAATATTAAGTTTCATTGATGACATTTTCTCGGTCATTACAAGTAAAATCCAAATCTTGAAGGATCTCATTCTTTACTAATCTTTGCATTCTTTGCCTAGACATATGATCCAAAATGTTAGGCTAGAAGTAAGTGAACTTTGGTCAAATAAACCTCCTATAGTACAAACATTATGATACATGTCAATAGAGTCTTAGTCAAGAATTATCAAGCTTAAATTTATGTAAACCATCACAAAGAAAACCGAAACCAATAAAAAGATTAAACCTAAATAAACTGAAACATTCATTCCTAAACTTAAGGGTACCTAGTTGTATCAAATTTAGACAATAAAACTAAATTTCTTGAAATAGAAGGAACATAAAAGAGTCTAGAAATAATCTAAATGATGTCTAGTGTCTAGAATTTTAATGACTTAAACTAGAGCTTTGACTTGATTCTCCATAGAAATATTTTTCGTTTGGGTTTATGGGCTGAGTCGTAAGGAATTCTTAAATTATATTTAAAACATGAGTGGTACCATGACAATAATTAATCCTTTAAAGCCAAAGGGCCAAGAATGTACGAGTCATGCAGTAAAGATTCCATCTCGCAGTTGTATGTGGTCTTTTACAATAGACTCTAAGAGCAATATTATATAAGCTTTTATCCAAAACAGATATCATACCAAGTAGATGTGCAGGTCATTACAAATTGTATCAAAACTATTACCTAACTTAAAGCATGGCCAATGAGTACATTAGGTGGTAATTATAACAGTCATCAATTCTTTTAAGGCAAAAGGGCCAATGAAGAATATGTTGTGCGGTTTCACAACAATATAAACAAATAAATAAATATATAAATATATATAAAAATGTTTAATGTGAATTGAATTGTAAGGTTAAACTTTGATGTAAATTTGCGTCCTTCTGCTTTGCGGTTTAAGGAACCCCATTACCGTATTAGAGTATTTTTTTTTTTTAAAAGCCGTGTTAATATATGCTTATATATAATATTCATATTATGTATAATATTCCTAAAATGGATATGAAATCTTATTAAAATAAACACAATTGCAAATAAAAATAAAAAAAAATTACAAAATTTTTTGGACTATAATTAAACCCCAAATTTTTTTCTTCTTTTTTCTCGTCAAAAAATAATAATATTCATCTATTAAATCAATAGGCTCGTCACTGCCACAGACGCTACTCTTCTAATGTTTCATCTCTTTCCTTATCTACGAGGTCATCTACATCAACATTAGCATGCCGTACTAGATTATCTATATCACTGGTGTAGATTTTTGGTTATGCGTCAAGAAAATGGACATCTCAGGCTCTATAAAAGTACTAAAGTGTCCATTTCATGAACCATCTCCTTGCACAAAGTCATTATTTTCAACAGTCTTTTCCACAAGAATGTCTTATTTATGCCTATAGCTAAATATTTGTATGACTTACCATTGTGTATCTTTGAGTAGGTCGATCACGTAAAATACTTGTTGAGCTTATGACGCGAATATAAATAGATCTTTTTTATCCCACTCCTTGTTAGTACACAAAGTTTAAGATTTTTGACTCATAAATGATTTTTTTTTTTTTTTTCTGTGGCAATGTATCAAACCACTTAACTGAAACAATAGGACACATTAATCTTGTTTGACATAGATAACCTCGAGCACTTGTTCTAGAACACCAAAATATTTTGGTTGTATGCTATCATCTGATTTAGGCATAGATACTATTTTGTGTTGTTCTTGCCCTTTGATAAAAAATTTTAACCCCATCGAGTTGCATCCGTTATAAGATCCATTAACAAGCTTAAGACCACAATACAAGTAATACAACTCATATGTCCCCTCTGAAGATTTAAGCATCTACAAAAACAATACAAATATATATATCGTTTCTTAAACCATGTAGAATATTATTGTCTCTGCTTTTTTTTTTTTTTGGCCCAAGCCTTCATTATATTTTTTTTTCTCTAACTCCCTTTTGTGTTCACTGTATAAATTTATTGCAAATAAACATTAGTCTAAGGGGGTGTTTGGTAGTGGTGAAAACCACTCAGTTTCTACCACAATCTCAGTTATAAACAGTGTAAAGCTCTCACATGCTACAATAACAATAAAAAAAAAAGCTACAGTATAAAACTCTCACATGTTACAATAAAAATAGTTCCCACCATTAATTCTACTACCTTTTTAAATACCCTATAAACCCAATATAAAGACGTAGAAAGCACATGGGCAGACAGGTACAATTCCTCAACATATTTGCTAACCTCTAGGCAGTTGTTCAGATCAACCAATGTAGGTCCTTCCAAAGAGTGATATCAAGTAGGATCAAGTCTTTCTTTTCCATAGGACGACCTAGATGTCAGAAAGCTGGTAAATGTAGAAGAGAACATCAAATCTTCATTCGCTATATATGCCTCTGAAAGTATTTTTATTTAGATTTTTTATTATTTTTATTTTTAATTATTTTTTTTACGTTTGGTTGCAGTCTACTCGGATGGCATTTTGAAATTAATTTGTGTTATTATTCAATCCGTGCTAATCCAATCTCAAGAGAAAGTAAGATTTGATTTGGAATCTAGTATGGCACAAAAACTGAAAGTACGAGTGCAATGCAATTCTGATCGTCGAAAACATGGCTGGAGACTGATCTAATGGCTGGGATTAGTGGGGCAAGTAGAAACCAGCCGAAGCTAACGCAAACAGAGCGATGATTCAAGGTAATCCGATGGCACGGTTGAGAAAGTAGCTTACGGTAAGTGCGCTGCATCGAATTAGGAGCTAGATCAAAGAAAGTGGTGTCCATGTGGATAGCCTGGAATGATTCGATGGCTTGATCGAATGGTTCACGATGCGCCATGTGTCATTTATTTTAATTTTGAATTTCTTATGTATTTGAGGTCTGATTTTCCTTTTCTGTGCCTTTTTCTACGCTCTCCTCAAGATTTCAAATCTAATATTAAAAAAAATTAAAATTAATTATTATACAAACAAAATATTTACAATAATTTTAAAATTATTTATTTCAAAACATGCTAAAAATAAATAAAAACTTCTAAAATTAATTGACCTTTATGGTTTCGCACAAACAAATTATTTAACACGTGAAAATATTTTTAAAAATTACTAGAAATATTATAAGATATATTACCAAACACTTTAAGACTAAGAATAAAATTTTACGGTTTTAATTAACTTCAAACAAATTAATTATTAAACATATATAAAGGATTCTAAAAACTACTAAAAATATTCTTAAAATAAAAACACACTAAAAATACATTTTTAGACACATTTTACACTAAGACCCAAAAATACTAATTAGCACAAAAATGCTATTAATTAGAGTATTTAACCAAAAATAAAAGCATATATAAATGATTTTAACCTTGTAAAATGTACACTTTTATAGTCTCATAACACATACATAGGAATATCTATCTTAAATATGAAACATGCTCTTGAAATAAATCATAAACTTGAATAATATCTGCATTTTACTTTGAGGCATGAATCTAAAACAACCTTTGAGGACAATCTGCAAGGAGTCACAAGCTACTGAGAAATCAATCATTTTATCTGTTTTCATCTTTTATCGCTTTAATTGCTTCGAACAAGCAATAAGCTGGTTGAAGGGTATGATAAGACTGTGGAAATGTATATTTCTTAAGGTTAAATATCATCATTTTGCATAAACATTTCTCGTTAAATCCCTTAATTATAGCTTTTGTATGATAAATATTATTTTAGTGTGTTTGTATGAAAATATGTTTAACTTTGTATTTTTATTTTTAGTGTGAAATGTTTAATAATATTTTTAGTAAAGTTTAGAATCATTTTTGTATGTTTAATAATTAATTAATTTGAAAATAATTAAAACCGTAAAAATAATATTTTTTTATTTATTCGTAGTCTTACTATGTTTGAAAATAAGTTTTTAGTTTATAAATATATTTTATAATATTTTTAATATTTTCTAAAAAATATTCTTGAGTCTTAAATAGTATATTTGTATGAAATTATTAAGGTTTATTAATTTTAGAAGTTTTTATTGTGTTTTGTGTGTTTTATTGCAAAATAAATATTTTTAAAATTATTGTAAATATTAAGTTTGTAAAATAATTAATTTTAGTTTGTTTACTTTATTTTAGATTTTGAAAACTAGAAGAAAAATAGAGCAAAACTACATAAAAAGGGGCAAAAAGGACCTCAAATGCACAATAAATCAAAAAAAGAAAATAAAATTCAAAGAATAACACGTGGTGCCTCTAGAGTTGTCCGATCGTGCCTCCAAACAGATCTCAATCGTCCGATTGTCTCAGTTTTCCCTCAGAATCTGTTGCAATGTGCTCCACTTGAAGTCCTTTTCTCCTCCGTCAGATAAGCATACTGTTACTAAATGTATGGCCCACATCAAGCCTTGCATCCCTTGTGAAACACCCAAGATTCTGGCCATCAAATCAAGTCTTCCTTCGCTTTTCTACACCATCCATGGCTGTCCAGCGTCTGTTTCGTATTGGCGAAGCACAGGATTATTTAGTGAAAAATGATACTCCAGGGCAGATTCACACGTAGAGAAACAAGAAAATAAATTATAAAAAAAGATAAACATGCTGATTGATTCTCAATTAGTGATGGGCAGCAAATTTTATTTTTTAAAAATTCAAAAAATTCCCAAATTGGCATCCTACTAATTTTACATATAAAAATATCTAAATAAAATAATAAAAATAATAAATAAATAAATTATATAAATAGTAAATTTTATCACCTATAATAATCCTCTCTCCCCTATGGCTTGTAATTCTCACCCCTATTCTCCATATTTTTGGAGTTGTTTCTTTTTTTGTCTCTTCCTTAGGTTAGTCTTTCTATCTAGTTTAGCTTTATGTTTTTGTAAAATATTTCTAGTTTTTATGTTATAAAATAGTTATGTTTAATAGAATTATGTGTATTTGTACTGTCCTTATGTTTTTCTAATTTTTCCTTTTAGTTGAGGAGAGAAGAGAAAATTATGATAAAATTAATTTAAATATTTTTAGTTTTTCAAAGTTTTCTAGGCAGTTATAATGTCAAATTCATTTTTAGAAAACTTATGATTTTTTTTTTTGCTAACTTAGCTAAAATTCTTACAAAATTAAATTTTGATTTTTCATAGATATAGGCTAGTATAGGTAATGCTTAGGAACACTTTGATTATCTGTAGACAGGAAATGGTATAGTAAATATTTAACTTTAATTTTGTTAGTAATTTTAGTTAGTTAATTTTGAAATCATACTTATTTGCTAAAATAAATTTTTGATGCATTTTAGACATAAATTGACATATTAAATGCTTAGTATCTCTTGATTTATTGTAGAAAAAAGATGGCATATTGCATACTTAAACCATTTTAATAAATAGTTTTAAAAAAACTAAAACTTATTTAAGTTAATTATCAAAATAAAACCTTTCATCCTCAGTATTTTCATAAATATTGTCTTCTTCAAAATTTAACCAATTCAACATGTCATAATTGTTGTTTCTTTTAAATTAAATTACACTTATTGAAGTTCCATTTGCCATTTAAATTAAACCACATTTCTTGTTGTTAAAATTCTAAAAATAAAAGAAATCTAAAAATTTAAAATGTAAAAAAAATGTGTAAATATTGTAAATACGTTGCAAATAATTAACTCTAATCCTTAACATTTTCAACTAATAAATAAAAATAATAATATAACTGATATATTAGACCTTTGCAATATATTTTCCTTGTGAGATCAACATTAGATTCACCGAGTATTATTATTTAGACAACCTTATTCTTGAGGTTATATCAAACTTATAATTTTAGACCCGAACACATTATGATAGACATTTGTACCTTTTCCAGGAGCTGTGCGTCCAAGAATTAACATTGTCATATGATGCAGAAGGGCTCATTCATACCCCTCCACAATGGCATGTTATGTGGAACCACGATCACAGGGCACATGCTATATGCATTGCTCATATTCCCTAAAAAATTAAACCCATCAGATGCTAACAAAAACCTCATGGGGCCGTTTTATATTATTTTCATAATAAGTAAAAATGTTGTTATTTTGAAAAAGAAGAATTTTTTTAAGAATTGTGCTAAGAGTGTTTTTAAAATTTTTATCTCGAAAAGCATGCAAAAATATTTTTAAAAATTTTAAGAACAAAAACAAACGGGGCTTATGTTTCTTGGCTCTTTTGCAAAATCAGGATACATCTTATCAAAATTTTTCCACTCCTCTCAGTTTAGTTACGACCAATATCAAGCCACTTCATAGTTTTTGCAATATGCCTTGACCGATACAACCATCTTAGATGGGGCTCTAACATAAAGGAATGTAATACTTTGAGAGGAACTTGTTTTTCCCTTGGTGTCTTCATCGACCCAATGACTCGTCTTGCATATAAGACATTCTTCTACTTTGTATTTTTCTTCTTATATAAGATACAATCATATTTCCAAGCATGAATAGACTCATATCCTAAGCCCAAAGCACTCAAATATGATTTCGCTTCGTAATATGAATTTGGCAAACTTGTCATCCCATCTGCAAATGGTTCAATCAACATCTTAAGTAATCCATAGACACTTTGTTACTACATTTGTTGATGACCTTCATATGCATCAATTTGACTAAAAAATGTCAACCATGAAATCTTTTCACAACCTGGAAATAAAGGTTTTTCATTTCATCAAACAGTTGATCAAACTTTTCAAAATTTGTTGATCCTTTTGGAATTTCAGGATATGCATCCATTGGATCTTCATGGTCATCATCATTTTCTAACTGAACATAACTAGGCCTATCAATATCGTACATATCATAACAATCATTAACAATCATTGGGGCTCGTTTGTTTCGATACTCGAATCATGGTTCGAATCATTTTGCTATAGTGTTTTCTTTCACAAAAATTTAAATCTTCATTCAAATACTCGAACCAAACGGGTATCTCATCATTAGGCTCAACGTGTTCAACTGCCGGAGGATCACTAACACTGTCACCATGCAAAACCCAAGTCTCTTTTTTATATATTTCTTGCATCTCTCTATCTATCAAATGAGCCATAACTATTTTTATTAGATGCCAGTATACATTATTATAATCACGACATGGGCATCAAATATGCTCCGATGCATTAGCTAAATTCCGAGCTATTTAGATAAATTCTCGAACCACAATTATGCATTTCATATAAAATCGATCAGGCAATAATATCCAACTCTTGTCTATAGACATTTCTAACGAACTAAAACAATATAACAATCATTAAAGTCGCTAAATTTATCGAAAGAAAAAATATATAAAAAAGTAGTATACACCTAAGTGACTTCTTAATTTTAATAACAATATTTTATACATAAAAAGATACTAACTTGTTTTAATTGACAAACAATAGTAAAAACTATGTAAAAAAAAAAAAAACAACATATAAATGAACCTAAGAAAGATTATCTTGATTTTTTTTCCCAATACCGATAAGTATTATAATAAATTAAAAGAAACATATAGACATAAGTTTTTATAATCAACTTCTTCAATTTTTAAATAACACGAAGAAAAAAAAATCAAACCCTTTAAAAGAAACATTATGTGTATTGGTAAAAATGGTATTAGACATTATTAAAGCTCTTAATGGACAAAAAAAAAAAAAAACTCTTAATGGACATTTAAAGGTTGTTGAATGGGAATCTCACGGTGTGGATTTTGTTAGAAATGAAAGCAATAAGCAATAAAAAATAGAGAGAAAATTGCACACAAGATTTACGTGAAAAAACCCTAATAAAGGGGTAAAAAACCATGGACAGAGGAGAAGCAATCCATTAATCACAAAACAGAAATTACAACAGTGTTTAGAGCGCTCAAATACAGAAATTCACTCACTTAATCACTTACAAACTCACAAAATTGAGTTCTCTGTATCACTCTCAACACTAGGATCTCTATGAAAATTTGTGACTCTCTAATGTGTCTCTCTAATGTGACTCTCTTATATGACTCTCTCTACGACCTATGGAGAATATGATGTATTTATATGTATGGGGACTCAAACCCTAGCCCAAAATAACCCAAAAATGCGTAAAAACGTAAAATACACAATTAGGCCGCATTGGAGTGCCGCGGCACTGCTTTTTCAAATTAGAGTGCTGCGGCGCTGCCTTACTGCCAAAGGGGTTGAGGGGTTTTGGGTCACAAAATAACAATCTCCACCTTGACACAAAATCCACCATAAAGAAATCCAACATGTGATTAACCGAATTCTCCACCTCTTCCACAAAGCCCCAATGGGCAACTAACCGACATGAGCATGAACTCCAACCAAGTTCAAGCAATGCTCAAACTTAGCTGTAGGTAACGACTTAGTCATCATATCGACAGAATTATCATGTGTACTGATTTTGCTCACAACAATATCACCACGAGCAACGATATCACGAACAAAGTGATAACGAACGTCAATGTGCTTCGTCCTTTCATGAAACATTTGATCTTTAGTGAGAAAATAGCACTCTGACTGTCATAGATCACCACAGAAGTCTTCAAATCTTCACTGAGTTCTCCAAATAGGCCTTTCAACCAAATAGTTGCTTTAAAAGCCTCTGTAATAGCCATATATTCAGCCTCAGTAGTAGACAAAGCAATAGTAGCCTGCAAGGTAGCCGTCCAACTGATAGCACAACCACCAACTGTAAACACATACCCCGTAAGTGACCTCCTCTTATCCAAGTCTCCAGCATAATCAGAATCAACATATCCCATAACACCATCTCTAGTCCTCCCAAAGTGCAAACAAACGTCAGTAGTACCACGCAAGCATCTGAGAATCCATTGCACCGCTTTCCAGTGCTCTTTACCTGGATTTGCCATGTATCCACTAACTGCATATGATAAATCTGGACGAGAACATACCATAGCATACATGAGAGAACCTACTGCACTAGAGTATGGAACACGTGACATGTACTCAATCTCATCATCTGATTGTGGAGCTAACGCTGTTGAAAGTCTGAAATGTGCTGCTAACGGAGTGCTCACTGGTTTTGCTTTCTGCATGTTGAACCTGTGCAAAACTTTTTTAATATAGCCTTTCTGACTCTGATAAAGCTTACCTGCCTTTCTATTTCTCAAAATCTCCAAGCCGAGAATCTTCTTGGCAGCTCTCAAGTCCTTCATCTCAAACTCTCTACTAAGTTGAGCCTTTAACTTCTTAATCTCTCCTTTATCCTTAGCAGCAATCAACATATCATCAACATATAAGAGCAAATAAACAAAGGACCCATCATCACCCTTCTTGAAGTAGACACAACTGTCATAGCTACTCCTCTTAAACTCATGAGAGATCATAAATGAGTCAAATCTCTTATACCACTACCTAGGAGACTGTTTCAAATCGTAAAGAGACTTTTTCAACGAGCAAACATAGTCTTCTTTACCTGTAACAATGAAACCCTCGGGTTGCTGCATGTAAATGTCTTCCTCGAGCTCTCCATGCAAAAATGCAGTCTTCACATCTAACTGATCAAGGTCAAGATCATAAGTGGCCACAATACCAAGCAAGGCTCGAATTGGGCTATGCTTAACCACAGGAGAAAATACATCTATAAAGTCAACACCTAGAACCTGACTGTATCCTTTTGCAACCAGTCTAGCCTTGTACCTAGCATCTTCAACTCCTGGTGTGCCTTCTTTTCTTTTAAATACCCATTTGCAGCGAACAACTTTCTTCCCTTTGGGTAACTTCACCAATCCCATGTGCCATTCTTATGTAGGGATTCCATCTCCTCCTGCATAGCAATCATCCACTTGGCAGAATCAACTGAATTAACCGCCTCTGAATAGGTAGAAGGTTCTTCACCAGACTCAATAACTTCTGTCATTGATAAAGCATAAGCCACCAAGTCGGCCTTAGCATATCTTTGTGGAGGCCTAACATCTCTCCTTGGCCTATCCTTAGCAATAGAGTACTGTGGTGACGACGGTGATGGAGATGGGGAAGCACTATCGCCTTGACTCTTTGAACTTGATTGAGAAGTAGAATCAGATGATGTACTTGTCTCTATTTGAAACTCCACCTGTTTGCTAGATCTATCCCGATCAACATCACTAGACTCTGTAGTAGATGTCCCACGTAACATGCAAGTCTCATCAAACACAACATCTCTACTAATAATAACTTTCTTGGTTTCCGGGCACCATAACTTATAGCCTTTAACATCAGGCTTGTAACCAAGAAATATACACTTCATGGATCTAGGCTCTAATTTTCCATTTTCAACATGAGCATAAGCTGGACAGCCAAAAATTCTTAAATTTGAGTAATCTGCAGGTTCTCCTGACCACATCTCTTATAGTGTCTTCTTGTTAATAGCGATGGAAGGAGAACGATTGACCAAATAGCAAGCTGTAGAAGCGGCTTCAGCCCAAAATGACTTAGGTAGCCTAGCATTAGAGAGTATGCAGCGCACTTTCTCCATCAACGTCTTGTTCATCCTTTTGGCCACACCATTTTGCTGCAGAGTACGTCAGACTGTTAAGTCCCTCAGAATTCCCTCTGATTTACAAAATGTATTAAATTCATTTGAACAAAACTCCAAGCCATTATCGGTGTAGAGACGTTTAACTGGCTTACCGGTCTGCTTTTCTATCATGGTCTTCCAATCTTTGAATGTAGCAAAGACATCATTCTTCTGCTTCAAAAAGAATGTCCATAACTTTCTGGAATAGTCGTCAATGATGGTAAGCATATAATTAGCACCACCATAAGAAGGAACAGTAGACAGTCCCCAAAGGTCAGAATGAACATACTTCAAAATATCTTTTGTGTTGTGAATGCCTTTGCCAAATCGAACTCTCTTCTGCTTTCCAAAAACACAGTGCTCACAGAACTCCATCTTACTTGTGCACTGTCCATTAAGGAGCCCTCGCTTACTCAACTCTGCCATCCCAAGCTCACTCGTATGCCCCAGTCGCATATGCCATAACTTAGTGAGATCATCATCAGACATAGTGGAAGTAGTAACTTTTGCATCACCAACAACTGTAGTACCTTGCAGAATATACAAACTAGCAGTCTTCTTTTGTGCTTTCATCATCACAAGAGCGCCTTTACTGACTTTCAGAACTCCATCTTCACCGGTGTACTTGTACCCTTTAGCATCAAGAGTACCTAAGGAAATTAAATTCCTCTTAAGATCGGGGACATGCCCCATATCACCTAGTGTCCTCACTATGCCATCATACATTTTAATTCTGACGGTACCAATACGAGCAACTTTGCATGGGACGTCGTTTTCCATCAAAACAGAGCCCTTATGAACCGTTTCATATGTTAAAAACTAATCCCGGTTGGGACACATATGAAATGTACATGTAGAGTCAAGAGCCCAATCCTAACAGGGTTTAGAATCACCATCAGAAATTACTAAAAGCTCACCACCAGAGCCTTCTTCAACGACACTAGCCTAACCAGCATCTAGTTTCTTCCCCTTCTGATTTTCAGCCCTCTTGTTCTTATTCTGCAGCTTATAACACTTAGTTTTAATGTGTCCTTTCTTCTTGCAATAGTTACAGTACTTCTCCTTATTTCTGGATTTAGACCTACCTCTAATCTCAATCCCAAAACTTCTCTCTTGGGTTCTACCTCTGATAACTAGACCCTCTCCTTGTGTTTCAGATCCAGTAACTAACTGCTTCATCTTTTCTTTAGAAAATAAAGCCTCATAAACCTCATCTAGGGTAAGAGTGTCTCAACTATACAAGATAGTATTCCTCAATGTGGCATATGATGAAGGCAGTGAACATAATAAAATTAACCTAAGGTCTTCTTCATCATACTTAACTTCCATAACCTCCAAATCAGACACAATCTCCTTAAACACAGTTAAGTGATCCTCAAGAGACGTACCTTCAGACATTCGGTGAGAGTATAGATGCTGCTTTAAATGAAGTTTGCTAGTAAGACTCTTGGTCATGCATAATTGCTCCAGCTTGAGCCACAAAGCAGCAGCAGTCTTCTCCTTTAGTACATCCTGTAAAATCTGATTTGACAGATGAAGGTGTATTTGGGACAGAGCCTTTCGGTCCTTACGTTCCTTTTCCTCCTTCGACCATGATGAGGGCATCTTATCGAAACTCAATAGCGCATCATCAAGGTCCATCTGCGCCAGAACAGCCCGCATCTTTACTTGCCATAGAGAAAACCTCGTTGTGCGATCCAGCAACAAAATATCAAATTTTATGGTTACCATTGCAAATCAAAGCCAAAGCTCTGATACCACTTGTTAGAAAATAAAGCCTCATAAACCTCATCTAGGGTAAGAGTGTCTCGACTATACAAGATAGTATTCCTAAATGTGGCATATGATGAAGGCAGTGAACATAATAAAATTAACCCAAGGTCTTCTTCATCATACTTAACTTTCATAGCCTCCAAATCAGACACAATCTCCTTAAACACAGTTAAGTGATCCTCAAGAGACGTACCTTCAGACATTCGGTGAGAGTATAGATTCTGCTTTAAATGAAGTTTGCTAGTAAGACTCTTGGTCATGCATAATTGCTCCAGCTTGAGCCACAAAGCAGCAGCAGTCTTCTCCTTTAGTACATCCTGTAAAATCTGATTTGACAGATGAAGGTGTATTTGGGACAGAGCCTTTTGGTCCTTACGTTCCTTTTCCTCCTTCGACCATGATGAGGGCATCTTATCGAAACTCAATAGCGTATCATCAAGGTCCATCTGCGCCAGAACAGCCCGCATCTTTACTTGCCATAGAGAAAACCTCGTTGTGCGATCCAACAACGGAATATCAAATTTCATGGTTGCCATTGCAAATCAAAGCCAAAGCTCTGATACCACTTGTCAGAAATCAAAGCAATAAGCAACAAGAAATAGAGAGAAAATTACACACAAGATTTACGTGGAAAAACCCTAATGAAGGGTGAAAAAACCACCGGCAGAGGAGAAACAATCCACTAATCACAAAACAGAAATTACAACGGTGTTTAGAGCGCTCAAATATAGAAATTCACTCACTCAATCACTCACAAACTCACAAAACTGAGTTCTTTGTATCACTCTCAACACTATGATCTCTATAAAAATTTGTGACTCTCTAATGTGTCTTTCTAATGTGACTCTCTTATATGACTCTCTCTATGAACTATAGAGAATATGATGTATTTATATGTATGGGGACTCAAACCCTAGCCCAAAATAACCCAAAAACGTGTAAAAACATAAAATACACAATTAGACCGCATTGGAGCGCCGCGGCGTTACCTTACTGCCAAAGGGGTTGAGGGATTTTGGGTAACAAAATAACAGATTTTGAGACAGTATAAATTGTTATATTTTTTTATTATACTTTTCCTATTGTGAATGATGGAATTTAGTTATTGCAACAGACTTTTTGGAAATGAATTACACTATTTCAACGATATAGGTGTAATTTCAATGGTAACATTTTCAACGGTTATCGTTACATTATGTGTTTAATATAAATCTAACGGTTATAATGAATTAGGTAGTTGACCAATAAAATATTTTGACAATTAATAAGTATTTCATTAAAGAATTTTCTCAAATATAATTTATGTGTATAACTAATTGTTTGTAACCTGACGTGGTTTTTTATTCAATAAAATTGCTATGATATGGTGAATGGAACTTTTACTCTATTTGTTCATTTTTTTAGATGGAGATGTATCACTGAAATTACTTGGCGGCCAAAACCTAATGAGCCGAGCAACAAAAAGAGGAAGCGACAATTTCCAAAAGCTACAGGAGTCAGAGGAAGAATCAAATCTAGCTAGTTCATGGCTCACCTATTAAAAATCTCTCTGAATAATACAGAATCAAGACTAGACCTAATGTTTTGAGATATAGCCGCCTTTTGAGATATAACTTCTGTAAATTTTAAAGTTTCCTAATGTTTTTACAGCATCAAAATTACTGTCGTCGGTAAATACATTTTTCTAGTAGTGATCACAAATTATCTCGCTTAATTATATGACATTCATGTACTTAAATTAATGAAGGGCATTTAAAACATACCAAACCTGAAATAAATTTTAAAATTGGAAAGAAAAGAGTCAGTTTTACACGAGCTTGTTAGTAACGACCTATGTGAGAATTAAATTTAATTAAATTCATCTCAAAAGTTTAGTTTGTTAAAAATCTATAATCTAGACATCCTAAATTCTTTAGAACCCTAGAATAGCAATAACACAATTTTAGAATCAAATCATGTTAGATTATCAAGATTGAAAATTGATAAATAAATACATGTATCCATAACAACAACAATCAATTTTTTAGTGGAACAACGATGATGATTGATAAACGAGTTATTGTTTTCCTCAATCAAATCTCCTTAATTCTTTGAGGAGTTCTTTCTCTGTAGATGAAATAGAGGAGAAAGCTATAAAATGATTCGACGTCTTAGGGACCATAACTTAAAATGCCTTTATATATTGTTATACTAGGATCCCATTAAACTTAGTTGGATCAGTATTGGATGTCCACTAATTAAACTCATATCTAGTAGAAGTCTATGGGCTTCTCCTAATTAGGCCACTTGATAAAAAAGCCTATTATAATTAAATAGCCCTAATATAATTGATGTATTATATGTTGCCCACAGAATGGAAAACATAAATTTCCCAACAATCTCTCACTGAGGCTACATATAATTCCTGAAATAATCATATCATATGTTCCTTAGTCATGCATCTGTATGCTATTTATCTTTAGTCGCCACTTTAATTTCAATTTGGTATGTCTCTCATATTAGTATGCGATCAATTTGGTATGTCTCTCATATTAGTATGCGATCAAGGCAGCTTTCATCACATATAATCGTAACTAGACCTTCAATGGTCACCATACTAATATATTCAATGACAGATCAAGTATGGATGAGTAGCATGAAAATTATATGCAATATGATCTCAAACATGCATATTTTAAACTGGTCATACTTTAGTCTTTATTGAGATCAATCTGAAACCTTTTAAACACAATGCAAAAACTGCATGTAGAAAATAAACAAATTTAGAGATAAACCATAAACCATCTACTTTATTATACAGAAAATAAAAACATATAAATATTTAAGTATAATAAAGAACATACAAAGTTAACTCCTATTGAACCAAAGTATCATCAAATAATCTAATGCCTTTATGAGTAGTGTGCTCGTGAAACACCCTAGGTGGTAAACCCCTGGTTAGTGGATCTGTAAGCATTGAGTTTGTCCCTATATGTTTTATCAAAATCTGACCACTTTGATCTCTCTCCTTAACAACCACAAACTTGATGTCAATATGCTTTGACTTTGTAGTGCTTTTGTTGTTGTTGGAATATAGCATAACTAATTTATTATCATAGTATATCTTTAGTGGTCTTTCAATACTATCTACCACACATAGCCTAGTGACAAAATTTCGCAACTATATCCTATGATTAGATGTCTCATGGCAGGCAATAAACTCTGTAGCCATAGTTGAAGAAACTATCAATATCTATTTAGCACTATTCTAGGACATAGCTCCCACATCCAACATATAAATATAGCCTGACATGGATTGCTTACTTTCTTGGCATCCAACAAAATCAAGACCAGAATACCCGATGATCTCCAAATTGGTTGATCTCTTATAGGTGAGTATAAAATCTTTTCTTCTCTACAAATAATGCATAACTTGTTTGGTTGCGTTCCAATGATTCATTCCTAGGTTGCTTAAATATCTGCTCAATACTCCCAATACTCCCATTATAAATGGTAGCTAGACGTACTTGACTATACATTAGACTTCTAACTGCCGAGGCATAAGGATTTTGTATCTCTTTCTTTTCAAGGTCATTCTTAAGGCACTGACCGAGATTGAACTTGTCTCTTTTAGCAACGGGCGTATCTCCTGATTAACAACCCTTCATGCCGAACCTAACTAAAACCTTTTTGATATAGCCCTTTCGTGATAACTCAAGGATACCTTGAGAGTGCTCTCACAGTATCTGTATGCTTAATACAAAAGAGGCATCCCTAAGATCTTTCATCTCAAAATTCTTAATGAGAAAGTTCTTAGTTTCATGCAATAAGCCTATATTGCTGCTCGCTAGCAAAATGTCATCGACATATAAAATCGAAAAGATATATTTACTTCTACTGAACTTGTAATATACATAGTCATCAACCACATTCACCTAAAACCATGTGAGGTAATTACTTAATGGAACTTATGATAACAATGATGGGAAGCCTGTTTAAGACCATTGATGGATTTCTTTAACTTACAGGCCATAGACTTTGGATCTCCAGATAACAATTTTTTTGGCTGGACCATATAAATCGTCTCATCAATGTCTTCATTGAGAAACACTATCCTAACATTCATCTGATGTAGCTCTAAATCAAAATGAGCCATGAGTGCCATTATTGTCCTAAAAGAGTCTTTCAATGAAAATGAAGAGAGTCTCTTTATAATATGTTCCTTCCTTTTGAGTGAATCCCTTGGTGATTAGATAAGCATTATATCTCTCAACATTACCCTTCAAATTCCTCTTAAATTTGAATATCCATTTGCAACCAATGAACTTTGCTCCTTTAGGCAACTTAACAAGATCCTAAATCTCATTATCTTTCATGGATGTTGTTGTAGGAAAATGACACACAATAGAATTTTAAAATTCTTAAATCAGTCTTTTCTAAATAATAAGTTTGACATACTAAGTACATAAATTAACAACAGATCTTATATACCTCTTTTATATACCGAAGCTGTAGAAAAACCGAGAAGAGAAAAATGTACCATAAGAGCTTTAACTAACTGGTCTTCTTTGCTATTCTCTATCCATGAGTAGAATGTAGGTGGTTGCATATCGTACAGCCTTCATCTAGTGACTCTTCTTCTAACTACTTGAGAAAACCAAGAGCTAAGGTTCCAAATATTGAACAATAGCTCTCTAGGAGTTCTCTCATTAGAGTACTCACTCTCTGCTTCTCAAATGATCTGAGGAACAATGAAAATAGCTCCCCTTTCATAGTGGTTGAATCTGGGGTTAGTCTTTATCATATTAGGCTTCAAAATTCGAGTCTGGATCAACTTCTAATAAAGAACGCGTAAAAAACGTGTAACTATATTATTGCAAGTTTGACATGCCAATCTAGGAGATCGGCCTACCGATCCAGCTCAATCGCCCTGCCAAACTAACTGCACTGGCCTACAAAACTGTCGGCACCAGCCTGCCAAACTTGGCCACCATACCGACCTAGCGATAATTTGAAAATCTCATAATATCTTATTTTATATGGGAATCTTAGATATAGCCTCAGTTTTAATTCAAATAACCCAATAGAGATGTGGAAAACATGCATAATCAAAGACACGATGGAAGGAATAATCAAGTAAACATTGGAAAAGTTTTTAAAATAGTGAAATGTGATTGAGAGCTTTTGTCAGCAGCCGAACAGAGGCTTGAAAGGCTTCCCACCAGAAATGAAAGGGTAAAGATGCATCAGCTAAGAGAGACAAGCCTAATTCAACTATGTGACAGTGTTTGCATTCAGGTTTACCATGGTGTTGGTGTGTAAGGGCAAGGATGTTGGAAAAGGACTCCTTGTCTTTGAGATAAGGTAAAAATGAGCAATATTCTTAATAAGTATTTAATTTCACATATTTTCTATCCTTCTTCCTTGTATTTTCTTTGTTGGTTTTTAGGTTTTCTTTTGTTTTTATGCATGCTTGCATTTTTTAGGTGTTTTGGTATTGAAGGAATGAATTGGAGATGAAAAGTACAAAATTTTGAAGAAAATAATTGTAATGACAACACAACTAGAGCTGCGACCTTGGAAATTAAAGCTATAGCCTTGGATGCTAGGGCCGTGGTGCTAGGGTGTAAAATCTGAGGTGTTGAAGTTGAAAAAGTCGTGCGGCCATGCCCAAAAAGTTGTACCCCCACGCAGCTTACTGATTTGGGTTCTGAATTTGGTCCAAGAAGGACTCAACTTGCCCCTTTTAGTCCTAAGATTGTAACTATATATATGCCATACTTTGAAACATAACTAAAGTCCTTTTTATTAATTTTTTTTAGGCTTAGGAGTGGAGAGATGAGAGAAAAGCTTCAGTGGTGGCTTAATGAATATCATCCATGTTGAGGATTCTTCGGCGCTATTATCGTTCTTTCTCTTATCTTCTCTTTATTTTCTTTTTATTTCTCTATGCTTTTATTTTAGTTTATTTTTTGTTAAAGGGTGAATTCAAAATCCTAGACATAATTATATGATTAGTTTTCAAAATTATTTTTCGATTTTCTAATTGAGATTGTTTATGTTCTTCTATTTTTATTGTTCATGATTATTTTCTTATATTGTTTGGTTGCATAAATAAATAAGAAGAAATTAATCTATTGCTATATTAGAATGTTTGATTCATAATTGTCTTATTATTCTAATCATTTGTAGCAAATTACAAGGTATGACTACAGGAGGTTATCATTAATTACAATGTGGAACATAACCTACGTTAAATAATCCGAGCTTGTATAATTTTTTCTTTGATCATCGTATCTTTCTTATCATAATACTTTCATTGAATTGAATCTGAAGAGCTTCTTCTAGGTTATTTGAAGGAAAAGGATTAAGTAAAGAGCTTATTTTATTTTGACACAGTAAGTAAAGATTAGAGTAACAGAGCTTATTGTTATCTATCGTTTGTAGTTTCAATAGAGAATTGGGAGTTCTTTTGTGATTAATTGTATAGTTATTGTTTAGTAGAGGAAAATAATCCTTTAACCAGTTTTTTTTATTATTGTTTGCGTTTATTAATTTCCTTATGTTTTCTTTAATTTGTTAAACTAGTTAATTAAATTCAAATCCCCATTTCTGTCTAGTTATATTACATCTTAGGTTTTAGTGTCAATAACTGATTAATTAAAACCCATGCTCTGCGAGAACAGTCCTTACTCATCATGACACTCAATAACGACAACGCTTTAAGTAAGGTTTAGTTCGATGCTCCCTCCAAGCCTACCAGTTGCCCACCCCAATTGGATTGTAGTTTGATTTTAGTGTCAAACTGTTTTTCTACTAATTTTTGAGAGTGTATGAAGGCTTGTAACGTATCTGATTTTAGTTTTAAACTAAAAACCCAAGTGTATCGAGTGAAGTCATCAACAAAGTGAATGTAATATTTGAATCCTTTGGGTGAGGGATAAGATTAAGCCCCCAAAATATCTGTGTGTACGAGTTTAGTGGTTTTGTTGTAAGGGTAGGTATAGAATGAAAGGCCGAACATTATTTTTTCCAAGTTGACAAACAATATAGAAAGGTAATTCAATAATTTTATTTGATAAACCTTTTGAGTTATTGCAAAGATGAGAAACATAGTTAATGACTTCAAGACTTCGATGACCCAGCTTTCGAGCCATTAGAGTTCTCACCGGAGATGCAATGACCACGACACGAAGGCAAATCTCGTCCATTGATGGAGAGGGTGCGAGACGGAGACGTCTTTGCGAATGGTTCTATCGCAATTCGGCCGCCATGGCTTGTTGTCGATTTGCAACCGTCAAGCCCCCTTCTCGGTTGCCCATCGCCGCCCCTCGTCATCTAATCGTCAAGACTAGATCTCGTCGACTGGGTTTGAGCTCAGATTGCAAGCTCGTGGGTCGCGAATCGCCATTCACATAAGCGATGGCCGTTAGCCATTCACGTGGGCTACTATTCTGTAGCCTGAGTCGTTGAGCCTCGTGTCGATCTACGTCGTAGAGGTCGTCAAGCCTCGCAAGCTCTTGACGCGATCGAGAAGGTGAGGCCGAGTCTGTTGCTGGGTTACCACTGCTTGGGTTGCCGCCGCTTTCGATGCTTTGCTTGGGTGCTAGCGTTTCTTTTTTTTTTTGTTAAATTATTAGATTTTTAGTTTTTTTTTTTTTAATTTTGATTGTTTAAAGGAGTGTCCATCGTACTTAAATGAAGTTGAAATTTTTAAACTATTAGATTAAATCCAACGGCTTAAAAAAAAAACAAGTCTTATGGTAAGATGCGTTAATATTTATATCATCAAACCTTGAAAATAAAATACCAGAAGTCTAGCAATTCTTAAGAGAAATTGTAACCTCTTTAGGTTATTAGAAAATAATTATAGTAAATAACATGATATATTTACTATTTTTTCAAAAGTAAAGCTGATGTCATAAGTAAAAATTTTGAAATTCCCAAATGCTTCTATCACCACGACTTCTTCGTTGTTTCTTTTGCCATAGGTGATGGAGGTGAGCAACAGTCTCACACGGAGCCTATTCCAGATGGTTCCAGGAATCCTAAAATCTCTCTCCCTGTGCTCAGTCTCTCGTCTCTTTCTCTCGTCATCAGTCTCCTGTTGCCATAAACACATGAACATCTGCGTCGAGTCGGATCTGCTATCGCCTGTTGCTAAAGATGAGATCAGAGGCGTCGCACGTCGCCCTTCGTTCGAGACCTCCCTCGTCCTTGTTGTCCTTTCTCTGTTTCTTTGTTGATCTCCTCCTATTCTCTCATCGCCGGCCGAACTCCAGCTAATGTCGACGTTGACCTCAAGTCACCAGCGGGTGTCTACAACACCTACGTCTCCATGGGGAGAGAGAGAACACAACATCTTGCCGTCACCGCGGCCGTCGCCGTCCCGTCGTTGGAGAGAGAGGAAGAGAGGAGGGAGATGGGTCTAGGATTTTTGCTGATTGGGTTATTTTGGGTAATATTTCTATTATTAGGACACACAATTATAAATTAAATATTTTTAAGAGTTAATTAAATGTGATTTACTAACCTAACACAAATTTTGGCTTATTTATTTTTATTTACTATTATTAATGCTGGTCTAATTTCCTCTCTATCTCAAATTTAAAGCAACTCTAATTCAAAATCAAATCTAAATCTAGTTTCTCATATATATTTTTTTTAAAAAGCATAAGGTGTTTACATGATAGTTAAAACTATTGATTAGAACTGTAAATATTATAATATTATAACAAGAGTTTTAGTAACAAGTTTTTTTATATGAGAGTTTTATATTATTTCAAACTAAAAAAGTTAGTTAAAATTAAATCTAATTCCTCATGTAGATAATAATAATAACAAAGAAAAATACTCCAAAATAAATCCTGAAAATAATTTGAAATTTAAATTTAAAATATTAAAATTATCTAAAAGATCTGATTTGACCTTAAAAAATCTATTTTGTTCTGTCCGAAGTGGGCTGACGGGGACTTATGGGCCTAGTAGTCCGTGGCCGTACACGACGCAATTCCGAGGTTGGGTTCTAACCGCCCTACACGGCAACGGAGTAGCGAGCGAGAAAAGGGAAACTGAAACGGCCATAATAAAAGAGAGAGAGAAAAGAGAGAAAGAAAGAGCCGAACAAAGTACCTTGCGCTCTACTTCTCTTTTCTCTCCTCTCTAATCTAATGAGCCATTCTTTTCTTTCAACAATTCCGATCTCAACACCCACTCGTCGTCGTCGTCGTCTTCTTATACCCACTTTTCTCTCTCTCCTCCTCTCTGATCGTAGCATGTAAGCATATTCATAATCACACACACAGTTTCCAATTTCGATTAATTGATTAATATTTTGTTTTTTTCCCTCCTCGGAATTCGTTAGTTTCTTTTTTCGTCGCGCTAATTTTTTTGTGTTTCTTTTGACTGTAATAGGTGGAAATTTTTGGAGAGAGGGAGATCTGAATTGCCTCGTCTTTGATTGTTTACTTATATCATGATGGCCCTTCAATATCAAGGTAAATTTTTTCATCCTTTTTTTTGGTTCGATAATTAATAGTCCTCCTGCTACATTGATATGGAGATCTGAGGAGTTTTTTTTTCCTCTTTCTTTTAATAAATTTAGTTAATTGGAGACATGGTTTCAATGGGTTTCTTTTTTTGTATTTTAAATTATATGTTTTTATGTGTTAGAAGTGCTTAAGCAAGCATTGAGTGTGAGGTGAGGGCTGTAATTGAAATTTGCTTAATATGGCTTAAGTAATTGCAAACATGGGTTCCATTCAGAAACAAATTGTAATGCCTTAATTACTAAGGGGTGGGAGGTTATGGAACTAGCTTGAGCGTAATATGCTGTAATTGGCTGCTGTTAAACTTAGCCCAGGGGGGACATGTGTTGATATTTTATTTTTAAGTGCAAATTCATAAACTGAATTGTTGGTCCATGGCTTCGTTGTAATGTATAGTCAATTGTGTTAATATATAATAGTTAGTCATAGGGAAGTATAACCGAAGAGACTTGGTTCCTAGGAGCAGTGACACTACGGCAGGTGCAGGGATACTTATTGTACATTGTGTCACATATTTCAGATTGATAGTGTGTTTTTTAGACTGTTCTTCTGTTTTTTCTCCCATTCTGAATATCATGTTTATAACTTGGTAGGGCTATCGATGATTGCTTTGTAATGTTATGCTGAAATTAGAACCTACGCAAAAGAAGAGAGAATCAGATAAAAGAAAGGAGAAGCTGACATTTTTATCCTCGTAATATTGAATAAATTCCATATACTGATCTGGACTATGTTGAACAATGACTTATAGAAGTGTCAAGATTTTACCATATTTGATTGGCTCTAGTGGCATGCATTGGTAGTCACTGGAGTTAACGGTTGTCCTGTTCCTGCTTCTCCTTGTAAACTGCCCAATGAGATACCTTTTTTGGTTTTGTTTGAAGTTTGATCTAAGGGTTCTTTTGTTTTCCGAACTGTTTTTGAAAGCTCTTTCAAATTTAGGACGGAGAAAACCTGCTTGCACAAACCCTCAGTTTTTTTTTTTTTTTTTTTTTGTTTCTTTGTTTTTTTGTTTTACTTTTAATTTTTTTGGGTGTTCAGGGATTGGGGGAATGGAACTCAAGGCCTCAAAATTGGAGGTGGGTATGTAATTACTGCTAGGGTAAGCTATAAATGTAAAAACCCTCAAGTTTTGGGTATGGTAACTTGTGATTATAAAAATTGGGGTTGTGGGTTGTGATCAATCATGAGACTGGAGGGATAAGATAAAATCCAGGTTAATTCTCCTAAATTTTAAAGAACTGTGTGAACATTCTTTAGTTTAGAGGATTATACAACAAAATTTATACGCTGGAATTTTGTAAAAGATCCATATCTGCCTATGTATAGAATGAAAAATATTACTCTAAAACTAACCGTCCAGTTCAAAAACTAATTTAATCCTGGACCACTGAACACATATTTTGAAACTATATGTGAAGCGGCTGCACTTGATGTCACACTGGTTCCAGTTAGAAGCAAAATTGGGAAAATTGGAAAAGTACTTTTAATCCAATATATTGTATACGTGTGCAATGTTATAATTTTTATTATTTTCAATTTTATAAATAGGTCCTAGTACATTTTTAACTGATTAACTGTAGCTAGTACACTGTGAACTAATTTCTAGTACATTGATTTTTTTGTCTCTTAGCCCTTTTTGGTTTTCTGGTTTTCTTTTCCTTTGTCGTCTTTAATTTTTCTGAGGATACCTTATCCTCTTTCATTTGTATTTGATTATTTATCAATGAAAGGACGCTTTTCTTATTAGGAAAAAATAATTGTAGCTTCTGTTGCAGAGAAAATGCAGAAGTACCATGACCCATCGGTGGGATGCCTACATGGTAAAGCAATACCTCCAAACATGCAACAAAATGGGAACTTAGAGGAGGGATGTTTGAAGCCCAAAGATGAAACTAGTAGTCATTCTGTTGGTGGTATTACTGAAGGTGGGTTGCGGAACACCACGTACTTTGTCCCTCCAAATGAAGCTTACCATAGACCATTCTACCAAAAGGACTATTCTGTTTCGTCAGCTTATCATCCTGAGAATCAAAAGGCACAACCGAACCACTTTTATGCGCTAGAAAGCCACGTCTATCCTATGAATCAATATGAATACTGTGTTCCAGATGATAATCGTTTTCAATATATGCCCTTTAGGACTTCATCCCAGATTTATCCATCAGAGTTTAAATTCCAAGAGTTTCAGTATTTTGTGGTTATAGACTTTGAGGCAACTTGTGACAAAGAAAGGATTCCTCATCCACAAGAAATTATTGAGTTCCCATCTGTTCTGGTGAATAGTATGACTGGGCAGGTGGAAGATCAGTTTCAAGTATATGTGCGTCCTACTTGCAATAAAAATCTTAGTGATTTCTGTAAGGAGCTTACTGGTATTCAACAAACTCAGGTATGAGGCTTTATTCCATCAACTTCTGTCATTATTTTATTTTTTTATTCTGTCTTCTTGTTTGAAGTAGTGCATGGTTCGTTCTAGGTTCTCAGTGTCGGGCTTGATATCCGATGGTTGTCTCAAATAATTTAATCGTCTAGCACTACTCTTTCGAAAATATATCTTTATACTTTTTGTAAACTTCAAATAATGGGGAAAGTTTATTCCAAACTGATCTCCTCTTATAAATCATGTTAGGAGTGAAGGCCATCACTTATTTAACTTCTTATAAATCTGACTGCATGCAGGTTGACAAAGGGGTTCTATTGAGTGAGGCTATATTTCTGCACGACAAGTGGCTTGGCGAAAAGGGGGTCAAGCAAACTAACTTTGTTGTGGTTACATGGTCGGATTGGGATTGTCGGGTAATGCTGGAATCTGAGTGTCGATTCAAAAGGATTTGGAAGCCACCATACTTTAACAGGTATGCTTTGTTTCTCTGAGAAACAAAAAGTAAAGCTAAAATATCATTAGCGTATTTTTCTGAGGGGCTGTTTGGCCGATGGATATTCTAGAAAAATATGTATTTATTTTCTGAGTACTGCTTAATATTTTTTTTGTCCTTTCTGAATTTCTGTGAATGGTGGATAGCAACTGCAGGATTTAAGTTTTTAGGTAATCCGTGAGGTCATAATTAAGGAGAAAATCAAGATTCCCTCCCTTTATATGTTTGTCAAGATGTGACAAAGTTGGAGTCAGCTATGTTCCCTTTGTTGACTGAAAAGTCTAGACTTTTAGCTTAGCTTCTATGGATATTTAAACGCCTGAAGGAAAATAAGTTCATCTAAAGTCAACTGATAATATAATATATGTTTTATTTTCTTCAGGAACTTTTCTTGGAGTCAAAACAAATAAAACAAAATAAAGTCCAAGAACTTGTTATTCTTGTCAAATAAATAAGGTCGTCGCAAAACAAGAACAGTGACAAGTTATTATCACCGAAGTTTACAATTCCACAACTCGGACTAATGTGCCTTTGTGCATTATATTCTGAAATCTTTTCCTTGCTATTTATTATTTGTGTTGTTGTATCTCTTATGTTTCAACCATATAAAAAAAGAAAAACTGGACGATGGAACTAATTATGGGTTTCTTTTATCTGTAGATGGATCAACCTGAAGGTCCCATTCCATGAGGTATTTGGAAGGGTGAAGTGCAATCTGAAAGAAGCTGTTCAGCTGGCTGGCCTCACATGGCAAGGCCGTGCTCACTGCGGCCTCGACGATGCTAAGAACACTGCTCGCCTGCTTACCAACCTAATGCACCGTGGAATCCAGTTTACCATAACTAACTCACTGATGTGGCAGCCTGCGGAGCTTCCCTTGACAATGCATGCGGAGCGCCAACCTAGCTTCATTCAGCAACCTTACTGGATGAAGCACCAATTGGTACCGTTAGTCCCGTTTCATCAGATCCATGAAGCCTACTGCTATTGTGGGGTGAAAAGTCGAAAGCTAATGGTGCAGAAACCGGGACCAAATCATGGCTGCTTCTTTTTCAGCTGTGGTAATTCGACTGCCACCGGAGGAGCTGCTTGCCGTTATTTTCAATGGGCTACTTTATGACTGAAAAGCTTAGAAGTTCACCCTTTTAACTATATTCCCTTTGAAAAAAAAAAAAAAAAGAAAATAGCAAGATGCTTCTGGTGGGTGCCTGAGTCATTTCTAGTAGGGCTCTAACTTGTAAAGTCTGACTTTCTTGTTTATAAGAGAAGGTAGGAAATGAGAGATGGTAATGCCCACCAACAAAGGGGGAAAAAAAAAAAGAACGCATTTTGCCTACGAGCTTTAGGACCTTGTTTTTCTCTTTTATTTTATTTTATTTTTCACTGTTGGATCTTGCTAGCGCTCGATTAGCAGGAGTGGAACTGCTTAATAATGGATGTGATGATAGGACAGCATTTTCTATAAATATTTACGAAAGAGTACCTGGCAGTCTCCGATTGGTGTGTTTTCCATCTAAGCTTTTTTTTTTTTTTTTTTTTTTTTTTTTTTTTTTTAATTGTGTGCGTATAAAACACTATTATATATTGAGTCTACATCCACTGCATTATTGGCTTGTTTCTTTGACTGTGCGTTATATTATTTATTGGATTCATTATTTAAATTTAACAAGTTAAATACATAAATAAAATTTAAATATTAAAAGTAATTAAATAATTTATTTATATGTCCAAATAAATGATAAAGAAGACAACATAGGGGATAGAAAAATAGGACGACTTATCTTGAATCTTATATATCTTATTTACAATTTTACTAGAAGAATGCCTTGCACTTGTCAAAGCAGAATGGTAGAAATAGCTCAATAAAATACAAATGTGCAAAGGATAGCAATAATGAGATTGATGTGTTATGAAATACGCCAAACTTTTAGGAGACAAAAAACCCAAAAAGAAATTGAAAGAAATCCTTAAAGTTAAAGAAACCTTTTAGGTTTGTAACCAACGTACCTTAAACTACCTTCCCTTAACCAATGGCACACATTTCTCTTACACCACCGGAATTTGACTTATAGACATATATATATATTATACACTATTACGGTGAAATGGACCCAAGTATAATTCTCTTTCACCGGGGACTCTTTTCTACCCAAAAAAAAAAAAAAAAAAAAAATTCTTTTCACCGCTTGCAATTGTAAAGCATCTAAAAGAATAAAATATTATATGGTGACTAACCACTGAGGATATAGAAGACAAACTTTGGGATAAGGTGTTATAGCATCAATCATCATGCATCATAATTGATCGGATGCTAACTTGCAATACAAATACCCATTTTTTTTATTTTCTAAATTCATAATTCACAATGCACTTTTTCTAAACAAATTCATAACACTTCAAAATGCATATATATACTTTTTGCTATAATCTAGTTTACACCTTATCATATCTTGCTATGTTATTTTAAGATTTTTTTGACACAACATTAGCCTAAAATTTTGAAAATAATTCTTAAAAAAAAAGAAAAAAAAAGAAAGAGAAAAAGAAAGAATCGAGAGAAAACGAACCGCGCAGATCAATGTGAGGCACCCAATGGTCCGAAAAGCGAGATCCAGGTGCAAGCAAAATTTTGTGGAATACAACCTTAGAATATCAATAAAAAAATTCTATCTTGTAGATAAAAAAATTTTAGAATCATTATTTTAGATATCAATTTAAATTTAAACAATAAACTGCTTAATTTAAGAAATTTTTTTAAATATAATGATATCATAATCTATTTAAAATCTTAAAAATGTATACTTTAATTATTTTTAAAAAATAAATTAAAGCTAACAGTATCATTATTTAGACCATTAATATTTTTATACATATCTATTAAAACATATAAAAAATATTTACAAACTAAAAATATATTTTAACCTTACAAATAAAAAAAGTTCATATGCCTCATTAATCTTTTTTTGAAAGAAAAAATTACAATACATATTTTAATTATTGTTATGAAATTAAAATTTAACACAATATTTAAAATATCTTAAAAATATTTTTAATAAATAGTGATTATTTTAATAATAATATATAATATATATACATATAAATAATTTTAATAATACCATTACAAGATATTTATAAAATTTTTATAAATTAAAGTTATATTTTAATTTAATAAATATAATTAGGTGAATCGTGCCATTAACCTTTTTGAAAAACATAAGAGCCCAAACGAGACGAAACGAACATTCAAAAATATCCTTTCCCACTCCCACTGCTGCTCTCCTTTTCCACATAAAATTGAAAAATCCATTTCCAGGTCTCGAACCTTCTATCTTCTCTCTCTCGTCCTCCTCTTCTTCCCCTTTCCTTCAATCTCTGATTCCAACCAGGTAATAATACCCTCTACTTTCTGTTTGGTTGTCCAGAAAACGAGGGAAAAAAATGCTTGCTTTATTTGTTTGTTATTGATATAGCTTTGATTTGCTCTGTATCTTCCTTTTTTTCAGTTCTGCGATGCCGGAGTTGGATATAGCGAGTCCACTAGCGGGATTTCGGCACCGTCGCCGACGAAAATACTGATAAAAGGAGGAACTGTTGTGAACTCTCATCAGCAGGAGGTTGCTGATGTTTATGTGGAGGATGGGATCATTGTCGCCATTAAGCCTCATTTTCAAGTAAATGTTTTCTCAATCTTCAGTTTTAGTAGATACTTTTGTTTCATGAAGATACTTGAACTTGCATTTTTCAATTTTATGTGAGATCAATCCGGTCTTTGAATTTGAATCGAAGGTTTTTTAACCATTACTTGTTTTTTCCCTAATTCAATTTTGTTTTGTTTAATGTAAATAGAGAAGCCATGTTCGGAGCTAGGTATTTTCATCTTTAGTAGGGACACTGTGAAAAAATTAAAGATAATTCTTTGCTGAATATGGACACAGTTATGCAATTATTGAGTGCAAGTGCGGTGCAACTGATTTTTTTAAAAAGAAAATTAAGGATAAAATTCAAATTTCTAAAATGACATGCCCTGCTCGCTAATATGTATCTCCGCCACTGGCTATGTGGTAGCGAATGCTTGGGCAAATTCAAAATTTTGCCGCAATTTGATGAACATTCAAAAACATTCACACTAGTAGGTATCAAATAAATATAAGCTCTTTATTTAGGTATTAAATAAACATTCAGACAACTATCTACTCAAGATTTTTTTTCTTTCTTTTCAAAGACTAATGAAAATTCAAAAACATTCACACTAGTAGGTATCAAATAAATATTATCTTTTTGTTTAGGTATCAAATAAACATTCACACTAGTGTCTACTCAAGTTTTTTTTTTTTTTCCTTTTCAAGTACTATTATTCATTTATGCTTTGGACGGGCGAGCTGGTTGTTATTGGGCATTCAGTTATATTCTTTTTAGCATCATATGCTATTGTTACATAAAACCTTTGTAAAATCATTGTGTTTTTCCTGGAAGTCTTAGTTCCCTCAAAGTACCGTTTTACTCTGGAGGCTGTCATACTTCAAATTGTCGGACTTATCTAAGTACACCCTAGGAGAAGCTTTATTTGTCTAAGCCAATCTTTAGGAATTAGGATGTCATAAGAGCGCACGTCTTGTTGTTTTCTTTTAGATTTTACTAAGATGGCCCTCTTTTAACTCTCTTATAGGATAATATAATAGGAATCCTATCTTTATTGATGTTGTTGACAGGTTGGTGATGATGTTACCGTGCTTGATGCCACTGGAAAGTTTGTCATGCCAGGTTAGATTCTTCTTATACAGGTGCATGATAGATACTGTTTTCATTTTCCTACTGGGCTGCGAGTTGTGGTAGGGGCAATGCTGTGCAAGTAATAAGTCGAGTGTTTTATGCTCTATGTTGTGTTCTTTTTACTTGGTTCTCGTCATGGTCAGCTTCAATAATTAATTGGAATAGTTCCTGAAGCATTTTGATTCCCATGGTATCATCTTAATATTCTTTGAACATACAGCAACCAACTATACAAGTATTATTGCTTGGTCTTTTCCTTTCTGAGTTTCCTAATCAAACATTATCCACAGTTTTTTTTTTTTTTTGGGTTCTTCTTTCAGCAACACACGTTCTTTGCATATAATTGAACAAGTTTTGTTATGACTATAGCAGTTTGTTCTGACATTAACAGGTGGAGTTGATCCTCATACTCACCTTGCTATGGAGTTCATGGGTACAGAAACAATTGATGACTTTCGACTGGTCAGGCCGCAGCATTAGTAGGTGGAACAACCATGCATATTGACTTTGTTATACCTGTTAATGGGAGTTTGATAGCGGGTTTTGAAGCTTATGAAAATAATTCCAGGAAATCCTGCATGGATTATGGTTTCCATATGGCAATTACAAAATGGGATGAAACCGTTTCAAAAGAAATGGAAATAATGGTTCAGGAGAATGGTTAGTGGTTTATTTTTCTCCCGGAACAGTTAAGTTGATTATTTGAAACAATATCCCCATACTTATATCTACTTATATTCATTTCCGAAATGTAGGCATAAACTCTTTCAAGTTTTTACTGGCCTACAAGGGCTCTCTAATGATTTGTGATGAGCTTCTACTACAAGGGTTCAAGAAGTGCAAGGCTCTTGGTGCCTTAGCTATGGTCCATGCCGAAAATGGAGATGCTGTGTACGAAGGACAACAAAGAATGATAGAACTTCGTATTACTGGTCCTGAGGGACATGCTCTTTCAAGGCCGCCAGTGCTAATTATGAGAATACATTCATTTTGAAAACTAGGCTGTTAATATTTCTTTCTAAAGGCACATGTTGAGGTACTTTTTTTGTCTTTAAAAACATCCCCATTTTTTCCATGCACTAATCGTGTGCAAGGTCCAAAGTTTTGATACTGACAATACATGCTTGATGCAACGTTGACCTAGCTTACAGTTGAGCTTGTTGAAACCAATTATAGGGAATTCTCAGCAGTTTCATTTTCTTATGATTGTTTGCATCTTGTAATTATGATTAAAGGGGTGATTTTCCTCCTCGTGTCAGGTAAAAGCACTAGGATTTTAGAAAAGATGAAAAAAAAAAAAAGAGTGCCACAGGCAGGTTAGCTGCTTCTGTTTGATCCCTTTTGCTGCTATACGTATTTGCCTATGGTATTGTCTAAAAGATAATTTTTTTTAAAGACTGCTAACATCAAATATATGGCTTATATTAGGTGCTACTAGTGAATATTCCTTTCAGGGTCCATTTCTTCCTATCCTGTTTGTTTAATTAGCTGATAGAATTTTAAAGTGTATCTTTAATCATTTGATACTTGTACATAAGTTAATAGTAACTTCCATGTAGCTGGAACGAGAGGCCCCTGCTCGAGCAATTTGGTTGGCAGGTTTTGTTAACACTCCTCTCTATGTGGTTCATGTGATGAGCATTGATGCTATGGAAGAAATTGCTAAAGCTCGGAAATCAGGTCCACTGGGATTTTAATTCTGTTAGTTGTGTACGTTACTTTAACAGTGACTTTGTTTTCTCTAATGGAATCTCTGATCACTCAGCATTACAGATTCTACCTTTTCATTGGGTATCGTGATTATTTAGATAACTCAAAATTCATTCTTAGGTATTCTCTGAGTGTGATAAAATAAGAATTTTGAGCTTTAAGAATTATAAATTATTCATAACAAACAAGAGGAAGCAACAACTTGATGCTTTGATGAACAATAGAGTTGGGGTGAATTAAAACTTTTAATAATCTCTCTTTAGATTGAAGTTTCTCGTATTATATATTAGGACCAAACATAGGGACAGTCTTTTCCAAATATATACACATATATATGTATATAATAGGGACAGTCACCTACATGCTTTTGTAACGTACATTCAGATTTTTTTATTAAAGTAAAAAGTTATTTGTCTATATTGGTATGAACACCTGCTTAACGTTTGAGAACCCAGATATGTGAAAGTTAAAATATCCTGGTAGGACTGGATTTTAACATATTTTAAAATGTCCTACCTAGTAAATGTTCTTCTAATAATTGTTTTGGCATGAACCTGCTCAAACTGAATTGTGCTTTGAGGAATGAGAATTCTAAGAAGGAAGAAACACAAAAATAAAGCGGTGTAAACAAATTAGTAAGACAATATGAATAGACAATCACATGGACAAAGAAGGGCTGTGGACCTCAAAAGAATTGCAAGATAATTTTGCCAGTGTTGGTAGAGTTTGGTCTTGATTTGTTGTTGTAAAGTTACCTTGTCCTTTTTAATTCTCTTCTGGATGATCTTAATTTTGATGGCTTATAGTCTCTAAGGAAATTATTTCCTTTCACCCTGCAGGGCAGAGAGTTGTTGGAGAACCTGTAGTATCTGGCTTAGTCCTTGATGATTCTTGGCTTTGGCATCCTGATTTTGTTACTGCAGCAAAGTAAGAAACTCGTCCTTGTTTTATTCTTTTTTCATTTTTGATATTTTCTTACATGCTTATAGTCGTTAAAGCTTTCTCAAGCATATTAAACTTTCTATGATTCAAGTTTCTAATGAGTGCTCTTTGATATTTTGACACGCTTATAGTTGTTAAAGCTTTCTCAGCATATTAAACTTTCTATGATTCAGGTTTGTAATGAGTCCCCCTATAAGAGCATCAGGACACGACAAGGCCCCGCAGGCTCCACTTTCAATGGGAGTTCTGCAGGTTTCTCACTTGTCATAAGAGAATATTTTTAAAACTTAATTTTTTTTATTAATAAAATGAGTGTTTGAGAGATATATGAGGTATTTACCGAAGTGCAGAACATAAGTTAAACAAATTCTAAAACTTTTAATACTTAAAAGGATACTCTTGACAATAACTGTATCACGTGTATCAAAATCTTTTCCTCTCTTTCTCTTAGTAACTTGTATAATTTTCAGCTTGTGGGAACCGACCATTGTATCTTCAATTCCACACAAGAGGCTCTTGGAATTGATGATTTTCGGAAAATCCCGAATGGTGTCCCTGGTAATATAGAAAATAGTTTTATTGTTTTTGAACTTAAAAAGCCGACAGCTTTTTGGTGGCCTAAATTTTTACCACTTTAATTCCTCATCCTTCTTGCCGTTATAATGGGATTTAGGTATTTAGGAGAGGATGCATCTTGTCTGGGACACAATGATGGTAAGCTGCTTTATTTTTATTCCTAATTTTTCCAAATATTTGAAGTAGCCTAAAATTAAAGTTTTTGTAATGGCTTGATCTCCTATGGCCTTCAGGAATCCGGGTAAATTTCAGCTACAGACTATGTTTGGGTGACAAGCACGGAATGGTACATTTGCTTTTGTACTTCTGATAATGTATTCTTTAACAATATATTTTTTCTTAGTCCCTTGAGATAACAAAGTATATATGGAACACATGTTACGATAAAAGCTTAAGCTAGGAAAAGTGTATGAGCCTTGATTATATCTAAATTATTTTCAGTGCTAGACTCTTCAATATATATATATCCGAAGAAGGCAGCAATTCTTCCTGGGTCTGGTGCAGATATCATCATCCTCAATCCAAACTCAAGCTTTGAAATAAGTGCAAAGTCCCACCACTCTAGATCTGACACAAACGTATATGAAGGAAGGAAAGGAAAGGTAATCTTTATCAACCACTATCTAATTACTCGGTCAGTTACTTTAACATGAAAGGGCTTTTCAATTCACTACTTTTCAATCTATGCCGGTTGTAAAAATAGGAAATGCCATTGTTCAAAAATATACTATAAAACGTATCCCACTTGATGACCTCTGACCAAATTTCAAAATGTTCTTGCTAGTAGTTCTTACCATATATGATAACGTTTGAATCAATTATTAAGAGGAGATTTAAATAAACTTCTTGGTGGTTTGGACTAGATTGCAAGACATTATTGATGTTATATGGAAATCTTCAAGATTCTAGCTCATTCCACAAGACCTGAGTTCTGGAAAATTTGAGTCACGACATGCATTGAATTAGTTAAATAGTTATTTATGAAGAAGCTAGCTGATGATTTAGTACTTTCCATGCGTTTGCCTGCATGCTAGGAAGGTGACACGAGTTGTTAGCATTGTGTAAGCAATTTTACAGAGCACTTTTGTAACCCTCATGAAAAACATGTTATGGAGTTTCTCCACTTGACAACAACTATTAAAACTATAAAGTGTCTATATTTACGTGCATTTTCAAAATTTTAGAACTTTTTCATATGTGTCCTGCTGTCTCTTTCTTATTCATGGTATTTCAGGTGTTTCAAGTTCATGATCTGTTTTTCAGGGAAAGGTTGAGGTGACCATTGCTGGTGGAAGAATTGTTTGGCAAAACGGTGAACTAAAAGTTATTCCAGGTTCCGGAAATTACATAGAGCTTCCACCTTTTAATTATCATTTCAATGGAATTGACAAGGCAGATGCTAACTACTTATCCTCCTTACGAGCTCCAGTCAAGCGTTCTATATCAGCAATTTGAACATGGCACGTGTTCTTGTAAATTTCTTCTAATTATCATATTTAGAGCGAAACGTTGCATCCTTAGTAAAGAAAAAAAAAAAGCATTTGATCTTAAATCTGATGCGGGGACACGAAGTGGCTATCTGAATTATTGGAGATTCAGAATAAGTATCATTAGTTCTGAAGATGTGAATAATTAAGTTGCACAGCCTTCTTTGTACATTATCTTGTGATATGTGCATATTGGATTAAGCAATGACATAAATATTCACGTTTTGTGTGTGTGTGTGTGTGTGTGAATTAGGAATTGAGATCAAAAGTTACATAATACATGATATGTGTGTCACACTATTAGAAGTTATAGAAACTTCTGATTTGGTTTCTTTAGACGAACCTCTCGTCTTTAATTTAGAGGCCATTAATAGGAGGCAAATGATTGGAAAGCTTGACAGGTAGTTTAGATACTAAAAGGGTGTTTGGATTGCCAGTTCGATATGTGAGAGAAAATACTATAGCAAAACTACTTCAAATTGAAATTTTACCAGTTTGAACCAAGTTAACAAATGCTCTAGTAATCGAGGTCTAATACGCAAGTTAATGTAGATCAGAATCTTCTCCCTCTTCTGCGTGGAAATAAGCATGAAAATATTAGAAAGAAATCAAGAATGGTAAGCAGGATTTTGCTGAACTACTTTCCTCTTCCTCGTATTTTTAGAAAAGTAATTTACTGCAAGAATCTATATAGTAGGGGTTGTACTTTTTCACAATAGGTACTATTCTTTTAGCCGTTGTATTAATTTTTTGATGGTCTTGTCTATGTATGAGAGCAATTTTGTGTTGCATATAGTAAATTATGTTCCGTCGATGGTGAAAAAAGATAGTTTGGTTTTTACCATAGTATATTATGTTTTACTTCATGGGGGACAGTGTTCTACCGTCTACCATAGTGTATTATGTTTTACTTCATGGGAGACAATCTTCTGCTGTGGTCCATTCACGTTAACCAAGGGAGAATGGACCAAAACAGGTGAACATGTATGGTATCAACCAAAAAACATGGACTGCCAACTCAATGACTGTGTAAAATGCAGCTTTAAGTATGATCATGAACACATAGTTGAGTTTTGGTGAAATGAAGTCCTACCATGACAGAATCATCTTGGTGATGATGTTCATTACGAACAATGAGCTCCTTTTCATTTCCGAGGGTGTAGCGCTTGAACACCCTCACGTTGGTCGGATCTTTTGCTGCTTCCTATAGGCCCGAGTTCGAGAAAACACCATGAGGTAGTCCCGGGCTCTAGTGTTCCCACTTTCCAAATTGAAGAACGGACATACAATTATTTTTCTGTAAATGTTGAACATGGAGATAGTCAGTAACTCACATCTTGTACCATAGTATCAAGCATTCTATCTACAGATGGACATGATGTACCAAGAAAAAAGGACTTGTATTGATATCTTGAGCTTGTTTGGATAATTATCCCCTTAGTCAACCCGCATTGAACAATACAAGCCCAAAGTGTTCTCTTTGCCCCGCATTTTTTTTTAGTCTGTTTGAGGTTTGAACCGTTTTTTATACTTGGAAATTGGAGTTGTTTTGGTTTAAATTTTGCAAAAGCAAAAAATAAGTTGAATCGCCAAACTTTAACGCCAATTGGCAATAGGAATCTCTACTTCCACTCCCACTGCTGTTCTGCGGAGTTCGACGCTGGCTTCTTCCAGGGATTCATGAATTCCATCGGCAGATCTCTAATCTTCTATCTTTTCTCTCTTGTCCTTCTCTTCTTTCCCTTTCCTTCAATCTCCAATTCCAACCAGGTACTAAGGATCTCCACTTTCTGTTTGGTTAAACAGAAAACGAGGGAAAAAATGCGTGCTTTATTTGTATGTTATGAATATAGTTTTGATTTTTCTCTGTATCGTGGGTTTTCCAGTTCTGCGATGCTGGAATTGGACATGGTAAGTCCGAGTGCGGGATTTCGGGAACGTCGCCGACGAAAATACTGATAAAAGGAGGGACTGTTGTGAAGGCTCATCGGCAGGAGGTTGCTGGTGTTTACGTGGAGGATGGGATCATTGTCGCTGTTAAGCCTCATATTCAAGTAATGTTTTCTCAATCTTCATTTGTGTAATATACGTTTTGTTTAATGAAAATACTTTGAAGTTACATTTCAAGTTTAGGTGCGATAAGCTGATAAACTGTTTTTTGTTGTTTATAAAAGGTTTCCAATCATTCCTTATTTTTTCTCGCTTAATTTTTTTTTAGTTGTTATAAGGAGAGAAACTATGTTTGGAGCCCCTTTTTTTTTTTTTTTCCTATTAGTAGTACCGGATGAGTTGGGTGAGTTTTGAGGGTTTTTTAACATGCCCAATTAAAGTTTTGATGCCTTGGTTTTTAAATGTAAGAGAAAATTAGATGTTATGTCACGTTTTTAAAAACTGTAATTATTCATGACACACATGAGAAAATTTTGCCACACTGTTATTCATATTATATATTTAAGTTATGTCAAATTAAAACATTTGTGGCATTTATAAAAAGTAAATTTCAAAAGATAGGATTCATGAAAATTCCTGAATGAAATCCATCCAATAAAGGCAAAATTTAAAACCAACTCACCCAATTAAAATTTGAGTGAATTGGATAGGTTGGTCGGGTTGAATATTATAAAAAAAGAAAAAAAAATTAAACGAGCAGTTTTCCTAAAATAAGACATATATGAAAAGAAACTAAAATTCATCAAACATTGGTCTCACAAAATTCAAGTTCCAACATTATTTTATGTCATCAACCAACATAAAGATAAAATTTTATAAAACAAGATCAAATACATAAAATTACAATGCATGTAAAAGAATGTATAAGGTTATTAAAATTACAATTTTTATAATAAAAATAATATATATATATATATATATATTGTATTAGATGAGCTTGTGTTATCTCAAGTTATGAAAATCTTAACTCAAACCCACTTAATGAATAGACTTTTGTGGATTAACCCAAATTCTTACTCTAATTCTTTGGATCTGAACTATCTTGGATTTTATTGTGTGGGTTTATCGGTCGGATTGGTAGGTTTTTTGTTCACCCTTAGGGAGCACAATGAAAAAGATTAAAAATAATTGTTGGTAAATAGGAACATAGTATAATATTTTTTATTATTGAGTGGAACCACATTTAGAAATTTTTGGATTTTTTTTTAAATGAGTCTTTTATACTTACAACCATTTATTTTGTCAAAACAATACACTTGCTTAACTAAAAATAATTATGTAAACACCTCCTAATTTTTTAAAAAGATTACAGAGGCATCCTATCTATTTGTTAATGTTGATTGTTAACCTAAATTTTATCCTTAAATTTCTTAAAATACAAAAAATGGCTCTATACGCATTATAAAATGTTTTAAACTATATACAGTGTTAAGAATGACTTTTTACGTCTGTTTAACTTTAACGAACGAGTTCAATTGCTTTTCATCACAAACAACCATTATTTAAACTCTAATTAAAAGAAAATAGTGATTTTTTTTTGTTTTCTTTTTCAAAGGTCTCTTTTTAATTGTTATTGTTAGTCAATACAACAATTAACAAGTTATTGTTAAGAATATAACAATTAACAAGTTATAGTTAGACATTATGATATTTGAAAAATTTTAGAGAGATAAAATAGACAAGCGATTTATGTAATCTTTCCCTTTGTTTTAACTCTAATAGTTCTTTTAGTAATTAATTTCATTCAATTTAAATTATTACCATTAAAGTAATTTTATACTTCGATTTAACCCTTATGAAAAGAAAGAGGAGGGGGAAGGGGGAGGGGGGAGGGGGGAGGGTGGCGGGGTAGGGAGTGGTGTGGGACGTTGTTATGCTGTCGGGGTAAGGGGGTTCGTTAGCCTTGTGCGCGCATGACAGGGGAGGGGCTGAGCTCGTGAAAAAGGGGGTTCATTGGTCTTGTGCCGACGGTGGGGGAGAGCTGCCTAGGGGTTGTCTTTGTTATTTTAACAAAACACAAGGACTGTAAGTGTAAAAACCCTCAACTTTCTTTTTATAAAGTGTGTCACGACTAAAAATTTTTAAATTAATTACAGATAAAATTTCAAATTTCTAAAATGACGTGTCCCACTCACTAATAGGTGTTTCATCCACTGGCTTATGTGGTAGTGAATGCTTTTGGTGAATTCAATATTATCCCGGAATAGGTGTCAAAAAGAGGAATCTTCTTTACATAACACAACAAACTATTTCACAAGACAGCATGTGACTAAAGTAGTCACGGGCACACCACGAGCACACCTTTTCTTAAAGTAAAAATAACACAGCATGTGACTAAAGTAGTCACGGGCATACCTTTTCTTAATGTAAAGATAACACAGGACAATTATTACAGAAATATTTTATAGAAGTAGTATCACGCGTGCTAGACAGCATGTGACTAAAATTTCAAATTTCTAAAATGACGTGTCCCACTCACTAATAGGTGTTTCACCCACTGGCTTATGTGGTAGTGAATGCTTTCAGTGAATTCAATATTATGCCGGAATAGGTGTCAAAAAGAGGAATCTTCTTTACATAACACAACAAACTATTTCACAAGACAACATGTGACTAAAGTAGTCACAAGCACACCATGAGCACACCTTTTCTTAAAGTAAAAATAACACAGCATGTGACTAAAGTAGTCACGAGCATACCTTTTCTTAAAGTAAAGATAACACACATGACAATTATTACAGAGATATTTTATAGAAGTAGTATCACTCGTGCTAGAGAACAGTGTTGAGAGTATTGAGTCACCATCCACCAATGGGTTCATGGTCCCATCTAAGGTTCATATATGCTTCTTCATTGCTGTCACAATTATTGGCAATGTCATCAAAGTCTATGAATTCATCAGGATTCTTTTGTTCATCCACTATGGACAAGTTTGAGAGAAGGAATGGGTCCTGAGAATCTTAAAAAGCAAGATCAGCATAATTTACGCTTAGTTGTGTAGATGTTGACTGATCATCTAAACATGGGCATTTTGGGCCTTTTGTATATAGGCCTAAGTCTGGGTCTGTTTGATCCTTTGTCTGATTGTAGTATGCAATATTATGGTAGAGCAATTTAGTGTAGTCCGGTCAACCAAGTTTAATCAATGTCAACTTCCCAAAACTGTAAAAGAATATGTCCAGTCAACCAAGTTTAATCAATGTCAACTTCCCGCTGCTTCCCAAGAGCATTTTGTCACTCTTCAGACGCCACAAGAATTCCCACAACAATGGTTATCTTAGGGCATGACCCATGTTCACTTTGGAGAGGTCCGCCTCGCTTTAAACTTCCATGGTCGAAAAGGATTACCAGTCAGTGCTAGGATCTCCTTGACACCAGGTTTACAAAATACCAACATGCCTACATTGTAACCCTCGAGACCACCCTAAATGCTAGAGCCATTTTTTGTAACCTGTACCCCAATTTCAACATGAGTATAAAAGATAATAAACTCTTGGATACCTTGAAAGTTAAAGTAGAGATCGTTGGTGTTGACCAAGATCCAAACTCAACTGTGGCAACTCTCTATTACCAGATGGCATGTAGAGTTCAGAATCACGCACTAGATTTAGCACTGTCAATTTCTTCAGATGCTTTGCTCATCACAAAAGACACAAACCAAGTGCTTACCTTTACCTATATCCCAAGGCAGATCCCAACTGAAGAACTCATGAAGATCCTGCCTAGCTCTTGGATCACCAACAATGAGAAGCAGCACCAACCACAAGTCACAGTCCAATTAGCGGAACCGACATTCTAGACCCAGAAGGATGGATCGGTCATGATCACCTTCAAAAAGAAAGAAGCCACAAGCCTTGGCTACTTCACGACTCAGTTCATGATGTCCTCAATCAACCCAACAGAAGCAAAAATTGAGTCCTTTGATAAAGAAGACAATCCTAATTATGCCTTCAAGTCACCCTTAGGACACTGCTATTGGGATACTTGCAACTGTCAAGAATGCGAAGATGTAGAAGCTGAGGAGGCAGATTCTATACCAAGAAGAAGAGGGTTAGGCAAGAAGCTCAAAAAGAAACTACAAGAAGGCCATAAGGGAGTCGGTCTGCTAGGCCAACCATCAAGAAATTTGACTATATAGTCAAATATTCTTCACCACTTCAACCGGAAGGGCCAATCATACCAACTGGATGGGATGATATCCCTCCACAACCTTTTTGTTCCACTCCGCCTCAACCATCACATGCAGTTCTTTCATGCTACAAAAAAGCTGAAAGATGAGCTAAAAAGAACGGAGAAAACCTTCTTAAAAAGGAACCAGATACAACTACAATGCAGTAGGAACTCCCTTATATATGCATGATGTCTTCAACAAATTATGATAAGGAGTTTCCTCCTTTGAGAAGCTTCACTAATTCAGAAGAAACGACATCACACCAACCAAAAATCCAAAATCCAAATGTCTGAGAAGCAGATGGTTCCACAAAAAAGATTTCTTATATGGAACCAGTCCTAAACTGGCAAACAGAAAATATGGTGGTGTAGAATAAAGTCTTGCTAAAACTTGATCAAAAGCTAACCCAAATGGATGACAAGGTCGGCAAAATCAATCATGGGGTCCTAACATCACAATCTGCAATCACCAAGTTATCTTTGAAAATCCTAGAAACGCATGAAGAATTAATGTCCTTATTAAGAACAAATATAGTACCAAGCTAGATTTTTGCAGAAAAGAAATCAGACATGAGGAATCTGAAAAAACAATATGCCTCGTAACATGCACAACTTCAACAGCTGCTTCTCCCATTTTCTTAACCAACCCCATGGAAGTTTTCTACCTTGCCAAAAGAGCCCCAACCTCTACCACTTCGTACCATACAATCGCAAGACCAAATTCTTCATCTAAGAAAACTCTTCGAAGAAGAAGACCAAAACAGGAAGAAAAAAGGAAAACAAAAGGAAGAAGAACCACTAAAACCCACCAAATCAGCAACAGCAGACCACTTTATGGTTCAAAAGGCTCCTAATCCTATCTCTTCCCTCATCTATCAACATTGTCTTGAAACACTTCCACCAATCCATATTCAAGAAAGTGTTGATTCATCATCGAACAATTCTGAGAGCTCTCCAGATGAAGAAACATAATGGTCTAATGATGGCTCCTTAGAAGAAGAAATTCCAAGGTTTCTTATGGCCCAAGACCCAGAGACATCAGCAGCACAACAACAAATAGAACCGATTGTTGAAGAAGAAGAAGAGGGATCTACACTTGACCAAGGACAATGCCCAACAAGCTTCTCGAGCAGTAAATTCCATACATTTTTCCTAGATGATATCCCACCTTCAAAATGGCGAGACAGAATTCAAGAATACAAGGCTTGGATCCTTCTCGAAGCACAAAAACTAGGAGCACAAAGTGGAGAAATACTTCTCCAATTTGCTTCTAGGCTAACAGGCATTTTATAAGATTGGTGGCAGTCTTGGAGAATACAGACAGCTCTAGTTTCTCCAAATAACCAACGTCAAGGAAGCCATTTCTCATAGACATGTTGAATTCTTTTGAAATAAAACATATTAGGGGAAAAAACAATCTGATCCCAGATTTTCTTTTAAGACCCTTCCAAAAGAAGGCTCAGACTACTATATATACAATCTCCCCTATAACCAACTACCTTAAAGCCATTCCACTCGTATATAATAACCTCTATGGATTCCTTTCAAGATCCCCTATCTCTTTTCCCTCAACATGCCGAAGATTTGATTCATAACCAAAGGCATCAGTCAGAAAAGCCATTAATATGCATTCATGGCTCATTAGGAGATTAAGTACCCCAATACTCCATGATTTGGGAATTCAGCCTGTTTACTCATTTTTGAAAGTATTTCCCATTCGAGATGCACTTTGGATATCAAAGGCATTAGCACACTTTTTCTGGTACCTTGCATGTCACTTCCATTGCCATAGAAGTCCAGACAGTATCAACCCGAACTTCTATTACAAGTTTCCTGGAAAAAAATGACTTCAGACCAGCATATGCAAACTAAATTAAAGTCCTCTCTTAGAAAAATGGGATGAAATACTGACTGCTAAATGGCATAAAATACGTGGTGATAGAAGAATCATATTTCTCTTTCTTTGTGGGCTAGAAGACAATATCGCACATCATCTGAAGTGCTATACCATTTTGTTGGTAAGACCAAACTGTACAATGATAGAAGAAGAAAGGATAGCCATGAATCCATCAATTGAAGTCCATGGGTCTAGTAAAGACCCGGTCCAGCCACTCGGAAATCTTGCATACAGAAGACTTTAGAAGCTCCTATTTACCAAAAATCAGACTATCCCAAACTAAATTTGGCCAGCACCAGAAGATCATGCTCTATGGGAAGAGTACCCTCCGGACTACACTAAATTGCTCTACCATGATATTGCATACTACAATCAGACAAAGGATCAAATAAACCCAGACCCAAGCCCATGTACAAGAGGCCCAAAATGCCCATGTTCAAAAGATCTAGCACTGGCACAAAGATTATCAGTCAACATCTACACAACTAAGCGTAAATTATGCTGATCTTGCTTTTCAAGATTCTCAGGGCCCATTCCTTTTCTCAAACTTGTCCATAGTGGATGAACAAAAGAATCCTAATGAATTCATAGACTTTGATGATCTTGCCAATAATCGTGACAGCAATGAAGAAGCATATATGAACCTATTGGTGGATGGTGACTCAATACTCTCAGCATGTTCTCTAGCACGCATGATACTACTTCTATAAAATATCTCTGTAATAATTGTCCTGTGTGTGTTATCTTTACTTTAAGAAAAGGTATGCCTGTGACTACTTTAGTCACATGTTGTGTTATTTTTACTTTAAGAAAAGCTGTGCTTGTGGTCTGTCCATGACTACTTTAGTCACATACTGTCTTGTAAAATAGTTTGTTGTGTTTTGTAAAAGAGATTCATTCCCTTCCTATATAAGGGAGCTATCCTCACCATTGTAAGATATCGAAGGATAAGAACTAAAAATTTTCAGTTTTTTAAATATGTTTTTTCCCTAAAATAAATTCAAAGTAGGAGAGAGAGAAGAGAAAGGATCTTCTATCCCAAGAAGATCCCTGAAGAACACCCGCTGATATAAAACATATATTAAGATACTGTTATAGGAAGTGTTATTCTCTAAAGACTAAAGATCGCCCATTCTATTGCCAGAAGGGCTGTCTAGGGCTTGATCAAGTTGCGAGGATAACTCTTTCTGTTTTTAGTCTCTTTTTATATTGTTTTGTATCAGGAAGCCTTCTTAAAATTAATCAAACAGCTGGTTTTGGCATCTTTATAAATAAATGGCCAAACTTTTTCAAAATTTGAATAGTGAATCAATGATAAATCATTGTTAATCAATGTTAGAAGGTAGCTTATTATTGACATTGTAAATTATTCACTGAAATTAGTTAATCACTAACTGATATTAGTTAATCATTGATACACTACCAAGTTAACCAGTGATGAACCACAAATCACTATGTCGCTAATAAACCATTTTAAAAAATACCCTCTTTCTAATTTTACAAAACTCGGATTATTTACTTGGGGGAAAAAAGGAAAATCTTAACAAACAGCCATTTACTCCCAATCCCTTAATTCACATTTATATTTCCGAAGGGTGAGCATAATGTTAGTTGAGTTATCATCTTTTTAGCATTTCATGCAATTGTTACAAAAAACCTTTGTGATTTCATTGTGCTTGTCTCCAAAGTCTTGATTCCTCATAGTGTCATCAGATTTATCCGAGTAACCTGGGAGAAGCTTTATTTGTCTACTAAGCCAGCGTGTAGGATGTTACAAGAATGCGCGTCTTAACTCTCTTATAGTAGGATATAACACGCATCCTATCTTTATTGATATCATTGACGGGTTGGTGATGATGTAACTGTGCTTGATGCCACTGGAAATTTTGTCATGCCAGGTTAGATTCTTCTTCAATAGATGCATTATCGATCATAAGTTATATCAAAAAGCAAAAAGAATAAGCATCATCAGAACGATCCAAAGAAATTAGGCTGGCGGCAAAGACCAATGAACAAAGCAACTCAAACTCACCTTGTGAGTATTCGGATTTCGTGTCTAATTTTCCATTAACTCTAGAGGAGTTTATGCCGCCTGAGTTAATGGACATCCCAAGAATCAGAAGTCTGTCATGTCAGGGATCCTATCTTGGTCGGCATCAATTATCAACTGGAATAGTTCCAAAAGCATTTTGTTTCTCATGGCATTATGTTAATTTATTTGAACACAGGCCAGCTTAACCAAACACTTGTCATCGCTTGATCTTTTCGTTTCTGAGTTTCCTAATCAATATTATCGAAAGGGTTTTTTTTCTTTCACAAACACTTGTCGGTTGCATGTATTTGAACAAGTTTTGTTATGACATTGCAGCAATTTGTTCTGACATTAACAGGAGGAATTAATCCTCATACTCACCTTGCTATGGAGATTGTGGGTTTAGCAACAGTCGATGACTTTTTCACAGGTCAGGCCGCAGCATTAGCAGGTGGAACTACTATGCATATTGACGTTGCTGTGCCTATTAATGGGAGTTTGATAGTGGGTTTTGAAGCATATGAAAAAAAAAAAAAAATCCAGGAAATCTTGCATGGATTATGTGTCCATATGGCTATCACAAAATGGGATGAAAGTATTTCAAAAGAGATGGAAATTATGGTTCAGAAAAAGGGTTAGTGGTTTCTGTTTCTCTCTTTAGCGTTAAGTTTGGTTATTTGAAGCAAGATTACCATATTTGTACACTTTATTTCTTTCCAACAATGTAGGGATAAACTTTTTCAAGTTTTTCCTGGCCTACAAGGGAATTCTAATGATTAGGGATGAGCTTCTACTACAAGAACTCAAGAAGTGCAAGGATCTTGGTGCCTAGGCTATGGTCCATGCAGAAAATGGAGATGCTGTGTGCGAAGGACAACAAAAAATGATAGAACTCAGTATCACCGGTCCCCAGGGACATGCTCTTTCAAGGCCGCCAGTGGTAATCATGAAAATACATTCTTTTGCAAACTTGGCTTCTAACGTTTCTTTTTAAGGGGTGCATGTTGAGGATACAGTTTTTCTTTGAGTTCAAAGTTTTCATATTGGAAATACACTCTTGACGCACCGTTTAGCTCATGGAAAACCATTGTCAGGGCTTTTCATAGTTTCTTTTTCTTACGATTGTTTATGTTCTGTAATGAAGGTCTAAGGGGGTGATTTTCTTCCTTGTGTTAGGTAAAAGTTTTAGGATTTTGGAAAACATGAAAAAGAAAAGAGGGAGCGAAAGAGAGAGTGCCACAGGCAGATTAGCTGCTGCTGCGTGATTCCTTCTCCTGTTTTCCAAAAGATTATTTCTTTAAGACTCCTAATAGCAAATATATATGGCTATATCAGGTGAGACCAGTGAATACTCCTTTTGGGGCTCCATTTCTTCCTATTCTGTTTAGTTTAGTTATATGATGGTATCCTTAGTTATATCCTTGATCATTTAATTCTTGTATATAAGTTAATAGTAACTCCTAAGTAGCTGGTAGGAGAGGCAGCCGCTCAAGCGATTAAATTGGCAGGTTTTTTCAATACTCCTCTCTATGTGGTTCATGTGATGAGCATTGACACTATGGAAAAAATTGCTATAGCTCGGAAATCAGGTCCACTCAGATTCTAATTCTGATAGTTGTGGTACATTATTTTAACAGCGAATTTGATTTCTCTAATGGAATCTCTTATCTCTCGGCATGACAAATTCTACCTTTTCGTTGATTATCTCAATTATTTAGATATATAGTAATTCATTCTTTAATGCGTGTGATAAAATTCTTATTGGACTTTTTGAGCTCGTAAGAATTATTTATAACAAACAAGAGGAGACAACAATTTGATGCTTTGTTAAACTGTAGAGCTGGAGTGAACTACAACTTCTAATAAACTTTCTTTAGACCTTTTCTTTTATATACAGTGGTGCAGCCTATGGCTTCCACTTTACTAATAAGAAACAAAACCATCAATATTCGAACTTTGGTGGACGCACACATACTCTTATGCAGCCAACCACTTAGGCTAGACTCAAGTGGAAATTTTTCTTTAGAATGAAGTTTATAGTATTAAATAGTATGAATAAATATAGGGACAGTCATCTACATGCTTCGATAATGTACACAGACTTTTTTTTTTCCATTTAAGTAATAAATTATCTGTATTATTGGTATGAACTAATTGTCACTTGCTTATTGTTTGAGGACCTAGAGTCCCAGACATGTGACAGTTAAAATATCGTGGTAAAGTGGATTTTAAACATATTTTTTAGATATCTAACCTGGCAAATGCCCTTCTAATATATTTCTAGGCATGAACCTGATGAGACTGAATTGTGTTTTGTGGAACCAGAATTCTAAAAAGAAAGAAACACAAAAATAAAGTAGTGTAAACAAATCAGCAAAACAATATGCATAGACAAAGATATGAAGAGTTATGGAGCTCAAAAGAATTTGGAGGATAACTTTGCCAAGGTTGGTAGTTGGTGAAGAAAATATTGAGAAAATGGTAATGTTATCTTGTATTCACTCTGATGAATAATGCTTTACATATATACACCTACAACCGGTAGAATAATAGGGAGAAAATCAATACAAAAAAGGAAGTAACTAATTTTAGATAACAATATCCTAAAAATCCTATATTGATTTATTTACAAAGATATTATCCCCCCTGATCTTTGGTATTATCCTCCATGATCTTTGGTATCCTCCATCATCTTTGCTCTCCATGATCTTCGGTATTCTCCATGATCTTTGTTAGAATCTCCAACACTCCCCCTCAAGCTTAGGAATAGATGTCCTTCATTCCAAGCTTGCTAAGAATACTTTCATGACTCGGCTTTGGCAAACTCTTTGTGAGTATGTCTGCCTCTTGTGAGTAAGTAGGAATGTAGCACAAGTCGATGCCTCCTCCTTCAATTTCATTCTTGATGAAACTTTGATCAATTCTCACATGTTTCATACGATCATGTTGAACAGGATTCTGTACTATACTTATGGCTGATTTACTATCACTGTATAATTTAGCAGGACCAGTAAATGAGATCTGTAAATCTTCCATCAATCTTTCTAGCCAAATTACTTCACAAATCCCTTGTGCAATCGCCCGAAATTCTGCCTCCGCACTACTTCTTGCAACAACTGATTGTTTTTTGCAACAACTGATTGTTCTTCACTTCCAGCCCAGTCTGCATCCACATAGCCTTCTATACACAGATTGCTGCATCTTTGAAACATTAGACCTTTTCCAGGTGATCCCTTGAGATATCTTAGTATGTGATCTACAGCCTCCAAGTGACTTTTAGTTGGAGAATGCATAAACTGACTTACAGCACTTACAGCATATGTAATATCAGGTCTTGTGAGAGATAGGTAGATTAACCTTCCAACTAAGCGTTGATATCTCACTTTGTCTACAGTTGGTTCTTCTTCTATAAACCGTCCCTTCCAGTTTTTTTCAAGAGGGGTGCTAGCCGGTTTACACCCTAGCTTCCCGGTGTCCTGCAAAAGATCCATGATATATTTCCGTTGTGAGATGAAAATGCCTTTTTTACTTCTAGCAATTTCCATTCCAAGAAAATACTTCAAGTGTCCCAATTCTTTGACTTTAAATTCCTTCTTTAATTGACATTTGAGGTTCTGAATTTCAACGTTGTCATCACCAGTGAGTATGATATCATCCACATACACAATAAGAACTGATTTCTTTCCATCAGTTCCTACCTTTATAAAGATGGTATGATCTGCTTTTCCTTGATTATAGCCTAGTCTGCTCAATGTGGCACTCAATCTAGTGAACCAAGCCCTTGGAGACTGCTTAAGCCCATACAAAGATCTCTTTAACTTACACACTTTTCCTGATTCTTCTTTTGACTCAAACCCAGGTGGGATCTTCATATATACTTCTTCATCAAGTTTACCATTTAGGAATGCATTCTTAATGTCAAGTTGATGTAAATCCCAGTCAAGGTTTGCTGCAATAGAAAGTAATACCCGGATTGAGTTGAACTTTGCAACAGGAGCAAATGTCTCTTCATAATCTATTCCAGGTGTTTGTGTGAAGCCTTGTGCGACCAATCGAGCCTTGTACCGCTCTATGTCTCCATTTGCCTTGTACTTAATTGTGAATACCCATTTACTTCCAACTACCTTCCTGTTTTCTGGCAGATTCACTATTTCCCAAGTATCATTCTCAAGTAACGCACTCATTTCTTCCAAAACAGCTTCTCTCCATCTCGGTTCTTCTAGTGCTTCATAGATACTTCTTGGTGTCTCACCACTATCAATCTTTGCTGTGAAAGCTTTGTATTCTGGAGACAACTGAGAATAAGTCAAGAAGTTATAAATAGGATACTTAGTACAAGACCTCTTCCCTTTTCTAACAGCAACTGGCATATTCAAGTCTTCTACTCCGGCAGCTTCTTCCAAGACCGGTTCTAGGTTGGACTCTTGAGAAGGCCAAGGAGCTTTAGGTCTTCGTGAGTAAACCAACAAAGGTTTCTCAAGTGGTTGTAGTTCAATCACCGGTTCTTCCCCTGAAAGAGTCACTTGAGGATTTTGGGAATTAGATTTTTCAGGAATGAGTTGACTTGAACTGGGAATTGAGACAAAATCTTGGGAAATAGGTTGTGAAATGGGAAGAGATATTTTCGGATCCCAATGACTCTCTACACTCACTTTCTCCCCCTGGAGAGAGGAATTGTAATAGGACTGACTTTCAAAGAAATCAACATCATAAGAAACAAAGAACTTTTTGAGACTTGGAGAATAGCATTTGTAGCCCTTTTGTGTTGGTGAATAGGTTATAAATACATAGTTGAAAGCTCTTGGTGCTAGTTTACTCAAATTTGGATCGTGATTTCTCACATATATAGTACAGCCAAACAATTTTGGTGGTAGGGAATTGAGTAGTTTCATGTGTGAAAAATGATCAAGAAGAACACTCATTAGAGTTCTAAAACTCAAAATTTTGGAAGGTAGGCGGTTGATTAAGTAGGAAGATGTAAGAATGGCTTCCCCCCAGTATGAATTTGGAACAAAGTTTGTGAACATAAGTGATCTAGCTGTTTCTACTAGGTGGCGATTTTTTCTCTCAGCTATTCCATTTTGTTGGGGAGTAGAAACACAAGAACTCTGATGATGAATACCTATGTCATACAGGTATTGGGTAAATGCATCTGAGAAATATTCTTTCCCATTATCTGTACGAACAATTTGGATTGAAGTCTGGAAGACATTTTGAACATATTTATGAAATTTTTGAAATAGAGAACAGGCTTCAGATTTATCTCTCATAAGGTATACCCAACAAACTCTTGTGTGATCATCTATAAATGTAATAAACCAACGAGTTCCTGTCATTGTTACAACTCTTGATGGCCCCCAAATGTCACTGTGTATTAGGTGAAATGGTTTTGAAGGTTCATATGAGTGAGAGGAATAGCACTTTCGAGATTGTTTGGCAAGAATACATTGTTCACATTTAAAAAACGAGTCATTTTTATTGATAAACAAATGTGGATACAAAGTTTTTAAATAAGGAAAACTAGGATGTCCTAGACGCCTATGCCATAACATAACATCTGAATTAGACAAGACAGAAAGTGACAAACTTCTTGGTGATTGGACTTTAGAGGAATCACCGGTTATTGAGAGACAGTAAAGACCATTTTGCTCCTTAGCACTGCCAATCGTCCTCCCCGAAGATCGGTCCTGAAATTCACAGTGAGATGGAAAAAAGGTTACAACACAGTTCATATCTCTTGCCAACTTACTTACTGAAATCAAATTGCATGTCAAATTAGGCACATGTAGCACATTCTTTAAGGATAAGTTTGAAATACAAACTGTCCCTTTTCCCACTACAGGAGAGATGTTTCCATCTGCCACCCACACATTTGTTGCTTGATCACTTCTTTCATATGATTTAAATGCTTCATAAGAACTCGTCATATGATCCGAGGCACCTGTATCGAGTATCCAGCCCCCCTTTTTCATAACAGTTGATAAAAGAGAGTGGCTTGTTTTACCTTGTTGGGTCACTGCAGCATTAGCCGTGGGAGGACATTGTGAATCAATTTTAGAGGCAGCAGTCGGTTTGGACAATAATTGGCGAAGCATCTCCACCTGTTCAGTTGTAAGGCTCAGCCCATTTACATCTGGATTTTGAGATTCAGCCACCTGTGCAATGCGAATTTGTGCTCTCTGATTTTTTTGTTTCCTGTTGGCAGGTCTTCCATGGAGATCCCAGCAAACATCACGAGTGTGATTTGGCTTGTGGCAGTGGTCACACCATAGCTTTTCTTTTTGCTGTGGACCACGAGCACCTTCACGCCTATTTACAACCAGTGCTGACCCCTGTACATCAACTTGACCAGAATCTAAAACAGGTTGCAGCATAACACGTTTCCGTGTTTCTTCTCGCCGGACTTCTGCAAACGCCTCTCGGAGTGATGGAAGAGGCTTCAATCCAAGTAATCTCCCACGAACTTCATCTAAGTCAGAGTTTAGACCTTGTAAGAAATCAAATACCCGTTCTTTTTCGAGTAGTTTTTTGTATTTTTGGGCATCTATCAGACAATTCCATTCAACCTCATAAAATAGATCCATCTCCTGCCACAACTCTACCAAGGAATTGTAGTATTTTGTGACTGTCATGTTTCCCTGTTGAGTATTGCGAATCTTTGATCTAACTTCAAAACATTGAGAAGTATTCTCCAGGTCCGAATAAGTTTCTTGTACAAACTCCCAAATCACCTTCGTTGTTTTGCAGAAGAGATAGGTCCTTCCTATGTCTGGCTCCATTGAATTGATAAGCCAAGCCATAACAATGGAGTTTTCTGCCTCCCATGTCCCGAAATTTGGGGCTGTTTCTTCTGGTTTTGGCGTTGTTCTTGTGAGATATCCAATCTTTCCCCTTCCACAGACAACCAACATAATAGATTGGAACCATTCACGAAAGTTGGCTCCATTTAGTTTATGTTGAGTAATCTACAGAGACTGATTGTCATATGAGGAAGATGATAATCCAGTGAGTGCTCGCATGGAGGTTTGTCCGCCGGTGCGCTCCAAATTCTCCTTTTCGGCCATTGCTGGATTTCTGTCAGTCATAGGTCACCAGTTCGGTGGCGCTGATACCATGAAGAAAATATTGAGAAAATGGTAATATTCTCTTGTATTCACTCTGATGAATAATGCTTTACATATATACACCTACAACCGGCAGAATATTAGGGAGAAAATCAATACAAAAAGGAAGTAACTAATTTTAGATAACAATATCCTAAAAATCCTATATTAATTTATTTACAAAGATATTATCCCCCTGATCTTTGGTATTATCCTCCATGATCTTTGGTATCCTCCATGATCTTTGCTCTCCATGATCTTCGGTATTCTCCATGATCTTTGTTAGAATCTCCAACAGGTTCATTTGACTCTTGTCTTATTTTCAAGTCGCAAACTTACCCCATCCCTTTTACTTATCTTCTGAAAGATCTCAAATTTGATGGCCTATAATCTCTAAGGATGTTATATCCCTTCACCCCGCAGGGCAGAGGGTTATTGGATAATGGTATCTGGCTTGGTCCTTGATGATTCTTGGCTTTGGCATCCCGATTTTGTTACTGCAACCTTGTAAGAAACTAGACCTGGTTTTGTTCTTTGTTCAGTTTTGATATTTTCCTACACGCTTACAGGAACAAGCTCTCTCTAGCATGATAAACTTTCTATGATTCAGGTTTGTAATGAGTCCCCCTATAAGAGCATCAGGACATGACAAAGCCCTTCAGACTGCTCTTTCAACGGGAGCTCTGCAGGTTTCTCACTCGTCAAAAGAATATATATATATATATATATATATATATGTATGTATGTATGTATGTATATTGAAATAAAAAGAGTGTTCTAGGGATATATGAGATATTTACCTGCAGAACATAAGTGAAACTTGTCTAAAGCTTTTGATACTTAACAGGGTACTTAACAATGACCATATTATGTGTATCAAAATCTTTTCATCTCTTCCTTGTATTAACTAATACAATTTTCGGCTTGTAGGAACTGACCATTGTACCTTCAAATCCACACAAAAGGCTCTTGGAATTGATGATTTCTGGAAAATCCCAAATGGTGTCAATGGTAATACAGAAAATAGTTCTATTATTTTTGAACTCAAACAGTCGATAGCTTGTTGGTGGCCTAAATTTTAACTATTTTAATTCCTCCTCCTAGCTGTTGTAATGTGGTTTAGGAATTGAGGAGAGGATGCATCTTGTCTGGGACACAATGGTGGTAAGCTGCAATAACCTTTTTACTTATTTTCAAATATTTTTGTTGGAGATTGTGCTCAAATTACGTTGATGTAATATATTAGGAAAGTATTAGCTGTACTGATTTTTAGGCAGATTGGGTGCTATATTTATAGGGTGCTATATTTATAGAGAGTTGACTTAGGTTATCTCTATTTTTAGGCTAGGATCATTTTTTATTACCTGATTTTACGTTGATTTTGTTTTACTGTATTCAGCCTATAAAAGTCAGGCTAGTTTGTATTTGTAAAGTGTGTGTGAAATACAGAAAATACATTTTTCCAACTTCTCTGATATGGTATTAGAGCCATCTAAATAATCTTCCTGGGAAATATATTTCATCACCAAAAAAAAAAAAAGGTCCTTAGTAGAAAACTGAGATGTCAGAGGTCACACAAACCAGTCCCCAACCGGAGGAGTTCACAGTCCAACAAAATGTTGTAGGCGATCTACAAAATATTCAAGTAGCATATAGACTGAATGGAACAAACTATTTGAAATGGTCACAACTGGTAAGAACGTTCTTGAAAGGAAAGGGAAAAGTTAATCATCTTCTTGGAACAGGGCCTAAGGAGGGAGATCCGAAATTTGCTGCATGGGATAAAGAAGATTCAATGGTCATGTCTTGGCTTTGGAATGCGATGGAACCCCAAATAAGTGACACTGTCATGTTTTTGACAACTGCTAAAGACATATGGGAGGCGATTAGGCAAACTTATTCAAAGAAGGATGATGCAGCCCAAGTGTACGAGATCAAGGTGAAACTACGTGCTACGAAACAAGGAAACAAGACTGTAACAGAGTATGTTAATACTCTGAAAAATTTATGGCACGGGTTGGACTATTATTGGGTTTTCGAGATGAAGAGTAATGAAGATGCTGCTCTATTGAAGGTTTTCATAGAAAAGGACCAAATATATGATTTCTTGGCAGGACTTAATCCAGAATTTGATCCTGTGAGAATCCAAATCCTGGGAAAAGGGTTGTCGTCCTTGAATGAAACAATTGCAATAGTTCGTGCTGAAGAAAGTAGGAGGATGGTCATGTTGGAACCTCAGCCAGTAGAAGGATTAACACTGCTCACAACAGCTACTAGTGGACAAACTTCTGAGAAGAACTCTTCAACCACTGCAGGAGACAGGAAATCAGAACAAAAAAGGACTGCTAAAGGGAACTTGGTATGCAACTATTGCAAGAAACCAGGTCACACCAAGAATACTTGTTACAAGCTACATGGAAGACCACGGAACATAAATCAGTCAAACTGGAATTCTGGAAAAAAGAATTGGCAGCAAAAGGAACAGGCCCATATTGCTCAAGCTAATGACAATAGTACCATTGATCAGCATACCCCAGGCAGCAGAGAATTCAATAAGGAAGACATTGATCGCCTTCGTTCTCTTCTGGATTCTCTCGACATTGATCAGCACTTTCTGGTATGTGTTCTGACTCTCATTTGTTTAGTGCCTCTGATAATGTTTCGACCCATCCTGATATTTGGATAGTTGATTCCGGAGCAACCGACCATATGACCAACTCATCAATATTTTTTTCCTCATATAAACCATGTCCTAGCAATAGAAAAATTACCATAGCTGATGGGAATTTAGTCACCATTGCAGGCCAAGGGGATATACCTTTAGGATCTTCCTTGTTTCTTAAAAATGTTTTGCATGTACCTAAGCTTTCAACTAGCCTTATATCTGTTAAACAGATCACTAAGGAAATGAACTGCAATATCATTTTCTCAAATAATTCTTGTGAGTTTCAGGACCGTGCTACGGGGAAGACGATTGGGCATGCTAAGGAAAAAGATGGTCTCTACCTTTTCGAAGCTAGAAATAAAAAAATGGAGACTGGAGTTGGTTACTCTTCTGTTTTTTTGTCGAATTCTTCCAATAAAGACAAAATTCTACTTCTTCATTCTCAGCTTGGTCATCCTGCCTTTAAAACTCTTGAGTCTTATGTTTCCTTCATTATTTAAAAATGTTCATTTGAAACAGTTTCATTGTGATATTTGTGAACTTGCAAAACACACGTGTTTCTTTCCCTTTGAGCAATAATAAATTATTAGTTCTTTTCCATTTGATACATAGTGATGTTTGGGGTCCTTCACGGGTTGCTAATCATTCAGGGACACGTTGGTTTGTCATTTTTATAGATGATTGTACACCAGTAACCTGGACTTTTCTCATGAGGCAAAAATCTGATGTTGCCAACATCTTTCCAAAATTTCATAACATGATAAAAACACAATTTGGGGTGAGCATTAAAAGGGTGAGAACTGATAACGGAAAAGAGTATTTTAACCAAACCCTATCTTCCTATTTTAGCCAGGAGGGAATAGTTCATGAATCCTCATGCATTGACACAGCTCAACAAAACGGTGTTGCGGAAAGAAAGAACGGACATCTTCTTGAAACCACACGTGCTCTTCTTTTCCAGAGGCAAGTGCCAAAAATCTTTTGGGGAGAAGCAGTTCTCACAGCCAACCATCTTATTAACCCATTACCCACCAAAGTCTTGAACTTCAAAAATCCGTGGGAAACACTGTCATAATATTTTCCAGATTTTCTTCCCCCAAATAGATTGCCTCCTCGGGTATTTGGGTGTGTTGTTTTTGCTCATATTCATGCACACAGCCGAAGCAAATTTGATCCCCATGCACTTAAGTGTATGTTTATAGGATATTCTTCCACACAAAAGGGATACAAATGTTATCATCCACCAACTCGAAAAAACCTATGTTTCCATTGATGTCACATTCGTTGAGCATGAGAGTTACCTTCATCCTTCTCCTCAAGGGGAGACAACATGTGATGAGAAGGATGATGGATATGTTGATGTCCTTGACTTTATGCCCGAATTATCACTTCCACTTACAGCAAGCCAGGTTCCTGTCCTTATTCCTTCAAGTTCACCTAATCCTTCAGGTCCACCATCTGATAATTCTCCACATCCTGATCTCAATTTTAATTCCAATTCTAGACCCGATGACTCTCCACATGAAAATCCAGTCGTGTCATCTCCTGAAAATTCAACTTCACCAATCAATCCAGTATTCACTAAACCACTTCAAGTCTATTCGAGAAGGAAGGAATCCAAAGTTGATCCAAAGCAAACCCAAAAGTCTGATCCTGTGGTCGGGAAAGGAACTAATGAAGAGGAAATCACTTCCCAGGTAAAAATTCCCACTCTTATGCCTAGCCAAGATGAGTTAAATTTACCTATTGCTATTCGAAAAGGTATCCGGAAGTGTACACAACACCCTCTCTTTCACTTTGTTTCATTTGAAAAATTTTCTACTTCACAAAAAGCCTTCCTTACTCATCTAAACTCAGTAGCTATTCCTAAAACTTTATCTGAGGCATTAAACAACAGGGAGTGGAAACAAGCTATGAAAGTTGAGATGGATGCGCTAATGAAGAATAGGACTTGGGAAATGGTGGAATTGCCAAAAGGAAAGAAACTTGTGGGTTGCAAATGGGTTTTTTGGGTAAAGTACAATTCAGATGGGTCGCTTGAGAGGTATAAGGCGAGGCTGGTTGCAGAGGGATATACTCAAACTTTTGGGGTTGACTATCAAGAAACTTTTGCTCCAGTAGCAAAAATGAACACTGTGCGAGTCCTATTATCCCTAGCTGCTATGAATAATTGGACTTTACAACAGTTTGACGTTAATAACACATTTCTACATGGAGACCTTGAAGAAGAAATATATATGGAACCTCCTCTTGGATTTGCAATCCCAAAGAAGAATGTCGTGTGCAGACTACGAAAGGCATTGTATGGGTTGAAGCAGTCTCCTAGAGCCTGGTTTGGAAGATTTGCGAGAGCAATGTTGACAATGGGATACAAACAGAGCCAAGGAGACACTCTTCTTCAGGGGGAGTTACAGCTCTAATTGTGTACGTGGATGATATCATTGTCACTGGTAATGATCAGATAGATTTGAGAACCTTGAAAGATAAGTTGGCCAAAGAATTTGAGATAAAGGACTTGGGCAAACTAAAGTATTTTTTGGGAATTGAAGTTGCTCACTCTAAGGAAGGAATTTTCATTTCACAACAAAAATACGTGACTGACCTATTGAAGGAAACGGGAAAGACAGGATGCAAACCTGCAGTAACCCCTATCGAGCCAAATCATAAGCTGGGAGAAGCAATGGATGGTGAACCAGTTGACAAAGGGATGCATCAAAGACTTGTGGGAAGACTCATCTATTTATCTCATACAAGACCTGACATCGCCTATGCAGTCAATGTGGCAAGCCAGTTTATGCACAATCCAAAGGAAGTACTCCTTCAAGTAGTATACAAGATTCTACAATATCTGAAATATAGTCCAGGCCAGGGTTTGATGTTTAAAAAGGGATCAGTCATGAATTTAGAAGTGTACACAGATTCGGACTATGCCAGTTCAGTCTCAAATAGAAGATCAACCTCAGGTTATTGTGCCTTTCTAGGAGGGAATCTTGTTACATGGAGGAGCAAAAAACAACTAGTAGTTGCAAGGTCAAGTGCAGAAGTTGAATTTCGTGCCATGGCCCTGGGAATATGTGAGTTATTATGGTTGGAAATAATCCTAAGGGATCTTGGAGTTTTAGTTGAGAAGCCAATGAAGTTATACTGTGATAACAAGTCAGCCATCAACATTGCACATAATCCGGTACAACATGACCGCACCAAACATGTGAAAGTTGATCGACACTTCATAAAAGAAAAGCTAGACAGTGGGCTTATTTGTACGCCATATGTCTCAACAGGGGAACAATTGGCTGATGTGTTGACTAAAGGGTTATGTAACCCTGCGTTTGAGAGAATTGTTTGCAAGCTGGGGATGGAAAATATTTATTCCCCAGCTTGAGGGGGAGTGTTGGAGATTGTGCTCAAATTACGTTGATGTAATATATTAGGGAAGTATTAGCTATACTGATTTTTAGGCAGATTGGGTGTTATATTTATAGGGTGCTATATTTATAGAGAGTTGACTTAGGTTATCTCTATTTTTAGGCTAGGATCATTTTTTATTACCTGATTTTACGTTGATTTTGTTTTACTGTATTCAGCCTATAAAGGTGAGGCTAGTTTGTATTTGTAAAGTGTGTGTGAAATACAGAAAATACATTTTTCCAACTTCTCTGATAATTTTTTTTTAGTAATTTTTTTTCAAATACTTTAAGAAACCTCGAATCACAGTTTTTGTAAGGGATTGATCTCTTATGCCCTGCAGGAATCTGGCCAATTTTCAGTTACCGACCACGCTCAAGTGACAAGCGTGGAGTGGTATATTTGTTATTGTACTTTTGATAAGGTATTCTCTAGCAATATTTTCACTTTTAGTCCTTTGAGATAACAAAGTAAATATGTAATAATACACCTATGATAAATGCTTAAGCTAGGAAAAGTATATGAGACTAATCAATATGTAAATTACTTTCAGTGCTAGAATCTTCAATATATATCAGAAGAAGGGAGCAATTCTTCCTGGATCTGATGCAGATATAATCATATTCAATCCAAATTCAAGCTTTGAACTAAGTGCAAAGTCCCACCACTCTAGATCTGACACAAATGTATATCAAGGAAGGAGGGAAAAGGTAAGCTTATCTAATTACTCGGCCAGTTACTTTAACGTTAAAAAGCTTTTCATCTCAATATGGTTTAATTTGTGCTTGTTGGAAAAATAGGAAATGCTAATGTTTATAAATACTAAAGAACATGTCCCACTTTGATGCCATTGTGGTATCCTCTACAGAAACCAACTTTTGAACGTTCTTGCTTGTAATTTTTACCGTATATGGTGTCGTTTGAATCAATTGTTAAGAGGAGAGTTAAATTTACTTTCAATGGTTTGGACTAGATTGCAAAAATAGTTGATGTCATATGTAAATCTTCAAAATTCTATCTAGCACATCCCACAAGACCTGAGTTCTTGAAAACTTGAGTCGCGACATGGCATTGAATTACTCTACATAGTTTGTTATGGGTAAGCTAGCTGATGATTTAGCAATTTCTATGTTTCTGCCTGCATGCTTCTAAAGTTGCCAGGTGACATGAGTTGTCGTTAGCATCGTGTTAGCAATCTCACAGAGCATATTTGTATCCCTGGGGAAAACATGTTATGGTGTCTAGCTTTTGAGACGGAATATTTGAAATAATAAGAAAACTCACTTGAGTAGAATGGAATTACAACAATTTCTTTGTTAGTTGAAGCATGCGTTTGTATCAAGTGGTTAAAAAAATGGAGCATTGTTTTTGTATTAATAAGCTTCTCATCCATATATTTTTTAATTTGGCTATTCATACACCATATCATGTAAAATGGACAATGCACATATAACCAAACATGTAACGGTAGAATTCAAGTTCATTGTCGCTAGATATTATATGTTTTAGCTACTCATTGATGTTTTTTTAGTCGAAAATAGCTCTACATAACTCTTCTTAGTTTCTCCACTTGACAGCTTTTTTTAACATTTTTATCTTTTCATACGTCTATCCCGCTGCCTTCTTCGTGTTCATAATTTCATAAGTTTTTCAGGGAAAGGTTGAGGTGACTATTGCTTGCGGGAGAATTGTTTGGCAAAATGATGAACTGAAGGTCATTCCAGGTTCTGGAAAGTACATTAAGTTGACAAGTCAGATGCTAACTTCTTATCTTCTCTACGAGCTCCGGTTAAGCGTTCTATATCAACAAATTGAAAATGGCATGCATTATTGTAATATTTTCCTTTTAATTATCATATTTAGAGTGAAAACGTTAGATCATTATCTAAGAAAGCATTTGATCTAAAATCTGACGCGGGGACAGCTATTTGAATTGTAGGAATAAGAGCCACTAGTTCCTAAAATGTGAATAATTTGGTTGCACAACCTGCTATGTACATTACTTTGTGTTGTGTATATGAATACTTGTTAATATCATTTTCTGTGTGTGAGTGTGTGTGGAAGTAGGAACTGAAATCCAAAGTTACATAATATATAATATGCATATTGCACACTTAGAAATTACAGAAACTTCTGATTAGGTTTCTGTAGAGGAACCTCTCGTCTATAAACTTACAGGCCATTAATGGGGGACAAATGATTGGAAGCTTGACTGGTGGTTTGGATGCTAAGGAAATCAAGGTCTAATGCAGCAGTTAATGTAGGTCAGAATCTTCTTTCTCCTCTGCATGGAAACAAGGGTGAAGATGTTAGAGAGTGACGTGACAGGCTTCGGTAAATTTATTTTCCTTTCCTTTTTCCTGTTCTGTTTTTAGAGCAGTAATTTATTAAGGGAAGTTTTACGGTTGCAACTATCGTTTTTATTGCCGGTAGGTATTGCTGTTTGAATTTATAGATTTAACTTTTTAATAGGCTGATCTATAAATGAGAGTAATTTTGTATCACGCGTTATAAATTTTTAATATAAACACTCGTAAAGTAGACTGTTGAAAAATTAATCTAACAATGGGAATTATTCACGGGGGCAATGATCTACCATGTAGTGGTCCATGTGCGTTGACCAAGGGGATATGGACCAAAACAGGTGAACATATATGATATCAGCTCAAGCAACAAAAAGGACTACCCATACAATGATGATGTAAAATGCAACTTAAGTATGATCATGGACACATAGTTGAGTTTTTGTGAAATGAAGTCCTACCATAACAGAATCATCCTGGTGATGATGATGATGATGTCCACGAGGAGCAATGAGCTCCCTTTCGTTTCCAAGGCTGCAGCGCTTGAAGTCCCTCAAATCAGTCTTTTGCTGCTTCCTGTTGGCCCGAGCTTGAGAAAACACCATGGAGTAATCGGTGCCGCCCGGGCTCTTGTGTTCCCACCCTCCAAATTGAGGAACAGACATCCAACCATTTTTCTGTAAATGATGAACATGGATATAGTCAATATCTCACATCTTGAATCACATTAAGTCAATTACAACATGCAATAAGCATTTTATCTACGGATGGTGTACTTAGATGGGAAAAGAACTTGTATTGATGTCTTGACCTTGTATTGGTTAATATCCCCTTGGTCAACGCACATTGACCAATACAAGCTCAAGTGTTTTCTTGCACCACATTTTTTAAAGTAAATTCTCACATCTTACTATAGTTTTTCAAACGGTTCAATAGATTCAGAAATTTCTCTCAACTAACAAGTCGAATTGAGGGCATCAAATGGGAACATAGCTATAGCAATTGGGGTTGGCAAAGTTGTATTACGTGTCTTGTTCGTGTCAACACGATCACAACATGAAACGATTACGTTGAACACGAGTACGACACGATTAATAAACGTGCCTGAAATGCAAACATGACACGCCTATAACACGCGTAACATGACACGATTATTAAACATAACAGATTGACACAATTATAACACGTTTAATAACACAATTAAAAACAAAATATACTATTTATTTTTTAAAAAATTTTAAATAAAAATAGTTTTAAAATAATAAAATTGTTTTACTATATAAAAGTTTTTAACTTTTTTTAGTTATATTTTTAACTATAATAGTTTTTTTAGTTACAATTTTAACTATAAGACCTTTACAATGTCTAAAATATATCAATATTTAATTATTATTAAAAGTTTAAACTTTATTTTTTTCCAATCTTTAAATTTGATTGGAAAAATACATTGAAGCTATATAGCTCCACGCCTTCACGCACACAAGAATTAAAGAAATAAGCCGCATTTATATAGAGAAGAATGAGAGAAAGAGTTCATTTTCTCTCAGTGTGGGGTTAACACTACAAAACCATAATAAATATATTAGAAACCTTTATTTAACATCAAACTCTCATCAGCAGGTTGGTGGGCTGGTGGCTTGAAAGTATCCTTGCATTACCAAGGTGCAATTTCGAATCCTAGTGTCCAAAATATTGTGAAATTTTTTTATTTTAAGTTTAAATATGCTATAAATGGGCTATAAACGTATCGTGTTGACACGTTTAATTAAACGTGTTAAACGTACTAGTATGAATTCAATACGTTTATTTTCGTGTTATTCGTGCCAACCCATTTATGGCTCAATTAATATACGTGCGTGTCAAACCCATTTATCTCATGTCGTTTTCGTATCGTGTCATCGTATTGTGTCCATAATTACTGACCCTAATAGCAATACATTAACATCAGTTATCATAAGATAAATAAGAGGAAACAAGGAAAAGCCTTTAAGTAGGCAAATTTATTAAGTTAACATAAATTAACAAACTTGAATGTTATTTTGGTGCTTATAAAATAGTTTTCTGGGAAATTTTGTTGAAAAAAGATGATAAATAAAATAAAAAAATAAATGGAGGATTTCTTCAAGAGTTCTGTTCATGGACCAAAAAATCTATACAAAACTGTGGCATGAATGCATTACATTAAAGAGAAAAAAAGTACATAATCAGTTTGCAAATTTCTCATAAATCTTAGCACTATTAGTCTTTCATTTCATCATAGTTAATAACATGCATGAATAATGTTTGCTCCATTTTCTTTTCCCTTGAAAGTAATGAAGAATGGAGTTATAGAGAATGGCAATTCTAGCAATTTTTTTTTCCTCATCATTAAAGGTTTCTAATTTCATTCTACTCTGCCTTCCACGTAAAAGAAATCCCAAGAACAAGAAATCAAAAACTTGTCCAAAAAATTAGAGGGGAGATTAAAGATTTATTCTCCCATTTGATATTTTTTCAAGATCGGATATGCGTACCTTGTTCCGCTTAGCCATGTCGTATCTACAAGAAAAGAGGGTGGGATATTATTGACGCACAAAAAGGCTTGATATGCATTTAGAAATTACGCCAACTTTGCTAAATATTCGCTTCCCCTATTTTAAGGTTGTTTATAACTGCTAATCCTCCATGGCAAGATATTACCCAAGAGTGGAACAAAAGTTGTGTCCTTTAAATATTGCCTAATTATGCATGTTTAAACTTGAATATAGCCACAAACCATTTTCAGTTAGAAGCTCTTGGTTGAATACTAAGAACAGATTGTCTTCCGAGTCAGATAAAACAAGGAAGATTATGCTATAATCTGAGGGAGATCAGATCGTTTGGCCACAAAATGTGCCCAATCAAGACATTTTTTTCCTTGTGGGAGCCAGAATAAATATTAGCTAAATTCGGCTGGTATTGGTGTGGTTATCAGCTATCACAAGGGCCTTCTGCTAAAAACGTGTTTAAACGTTTTGCTGTTATTGTTATACAGATTGTGAATAGTGATCCTGTACTAGACTCTTGGCTCAAAAAGCACTCTCCGGTGTGTGTCTACATACACACATACAGATTAAACTTATATGTTATATTTTTCCTGTCTCCTTTCGTGTCTTTCAAATAACATTATGTTACGTCAGTTAAAATACATCTCCTTACATATGTAGGTGCGTGTTTATACGTAACATGCATACATACATAAAAGCAAACTGCCTTGGGGCTGTTCCAACTTTATAATTTTCCAATTTTCTTCAAATAAAATCAGAGCCAAATTTCTTCTTACATCAAGTTATCGACATTGTGAAAGTTTGGTAAATAGCGGTTTAATTGCTGAGCTACTAATTAACGTGGTTACCGCAAGAATTATGGGTTTATAGTCACTCTCTCCCTCCGCTTTTCTTTCCTTATAAAAAAAATAGAAATCAAGGATTTGAACTAATTTAGAGACAGAATTTGAACTGAAGACCCTTAATGCTAGAACTGAGTGTTAAATTACTCTTAAATTAAGGAGTTTATTGTTTTGTTTGAAGATCAAAATTGTACATAGGAAGCGCAGCATCTTTAGTTAGATTATATGTTATATTATGAAAAAAAAAAAAACAAAAAGAAACCCTAATTATAGCTTCTGTTGACATCTAAAAATTAACGAACACCCAAGGGAGTGATCAATAGTGTTCCAAGTGAACTTGGAAACATTATGGGAGTAATCAGCCTGAGTGGACAAAACAACAGTACGGCGACCCAGAATTGTCTTAACTATAAGCAACTCAAAAGCCTTTTGGGGCAGGACTTGATAGGTGGGCTTCGGAACTAGAAAAAAGACAGAAAATTATACATTATGCCCATGTTTAAAACCTGTGTTTTTTTTATGTTATATTTAAAAAATTTATATCACATTATTATTTATATTACATATTAAGTTATGTCATAAATAAATATATAACATTTATAAAATATAAATCTCAAAGTTAGTATTTATGAAAATTTCCTAACCAGACTGAACTCACTTTTACAAGGAACAATTGCCTATGAATGTCACCTTTTTTTGGTAGAAAAACGAACATATAAAAAATTTCATCTGCATTTAAACTAAATTATTTTTTGTAATTAAAAAAAACCGAAAACACTGTTTAGTAATAATAAACCTTTGAGTCTCTTATTATAAATGCATAAAATATCCCTTTCATCCCTTGTGCTTTTTAAAATGGTCCAAACAACATCCTTACCCCATATTTGGTCGGTCAGATTAAAAAATTTTTTGAAGCTACGCTTAATAATGCGCATTTTGCAGGAAAAACGCCCCCAAAAAAATCCCTTCTATTTAGTCAAAAACAATTTTTGTTTCTCCATTATACAAATGCCAAAAGCATCTCATGTGCTTGCAAAATCATTCACAAAATACGTCATAAATAGATTACTTTAAAAAAAAAAAAAAAAGACTATCTTTCTCATATTACTTTTTTTTTTTTAAAAAAAAGACTATCTTTCTCCATCTATATTAAAAATACTATTCAAGATATTAATGAACCAAAGTATTGAATAAAAAAAACGTAAAATTGAAAAATCTCTGAAAAAAACTTAAAATAACTTGTCTGTTGGGTTTATTGAGCAAGTACACCGTCTATTTTGTACCTCATAATATTTAAACTTGGACATTAAAAGTGTGTGACAAATGTGTAATTTGTAATGAACAATGTTAATTTTGACTAATTTATTGACAAAAACTCAAAGAAAAATAAAAGGATCCATTATTATAAGAACTTTAGACACTTGCCACAAATAAGGAGATTAGATTGAAATTTATTAAACAAAAAACTAATTATACGTGTACTTTTCAATTTATCCCTTCCCTTAACACATAATTTTATTCCACATATTAGATAGAGAAATTGAAACCCTAGACTAATTTGAGGTATTTTAGGGCCCGTTTGGTAGAGGTATTCGAATTAGGGTGATTTGAATTCTTTTAAATAGTATTGTGATTTAGATTGTGATATGAGTAATGTGATTTGAGTTATTGTTTGGTTGACAGAGTATTTAAAATTAGATTTGGATAAAATATTGAAATATGTGTTTGGTAATGAGAATCAAATGACATTATTTTTGAAGTCAAGTGACATCATTCCCAACGGTAGACGATTAATTTTGGTATAAAATGCATATAAAAATGCATTTCAAAATTTATTGGGCAACGAGAATTAAAAATTAATTCTTGTTTGAGCTTCCATTGTATTGTTGGTATAAAAAGTGCATATAAAAATTTATTGGGCAACAAGAATCTCGACATGTAATCAGGGAAAAAAGCACATAAAAGGACAAAGGTGGGAGGTTACTGTAGTAGTAATATTGAAGTATCAAAAAAACAACCGAATGAAAAACTTGAGTTTTTGGGCTGAGAGTATTCAAATTAGGATTCCAAGGATTTGAATCCTGAAGACACCAAACAAGAATTAAAGAGATTTCAAGTACTTAAATCAAAACTTGAATCAAATAAGTTATAACAATTCTCTAACCAAACAACCCCTTAGTATATACACTCACTTTTTTTTAAACCATTGTAGTAGAAATTGCAAGAATCTTTTTTTACTTGCGGCATTAATTTAATCCACACCAGTGGCATGCCTCCTAATTATCTTTATTATTTTAAACCTAAAGAAGAAAGCACTTGTTTTCCTTATTAGTTTTTTCTTTTTCTTTTTTTGTTTTTAATGGCAACATACAAAAATACCCACTAATGTACCACCTTATTAAAAATGCTATTCAATAAACTACTTATTAAAATTGTCTCTTTATTAAAAATTGAGGATTTATTAAAAGACTAAGTTATCCTTTTTCTCAAAACAAAACCTGTCAGGTTCCGTTGTAGAACCCATTGGGACCAGCCTTCTGTAGCCAGAGCTGGGTGTCAGATTATAACGTGTTAACTTAGAACCTATCAGATACCAATATTTTTCTTTTGAATCAAAGAAGTGCCAACCGCCTCCGGTTTGTCGGTATGGGTGCCAAGTTGTAACCTGTCAGCTTTCAACTTGAAACCTATTAGATTCTAACATATTTTTTAAAAATAAAGAAACATCAACCACCTTCAGTCGCTAATGTGGGTGCCAAAGCGTAAAAAACTTGCCAAATTTTGTCTCGAAATTCGTCAGTTTTCATCCAAAAAAATCATCAAAATTATCAAATTCCATCCTAAAACTACTATAGATACTTGCCGGCATCTACTGCAGATACCAACATGTTTACCGACCAGTAACTCCCAAGACCTACGACATTGTGTCGGCTCCGACACCAAGAAATCACAAAAATGCATAAAAAATAATGAGGGATTTTTATAAAGGGCCTTATGAGATTTTTTTTTTTTGATAAATGATCCTTTTTTTTGGGGCAATTTTTGACATAAAAAAAAGCTTTTTAGATATCAAAATGGTTTTATTTTTTTTATTCTGTTGAGATTTCTTATCCTGCTACAGTTATTTTTCTTATTTTTTTGAAAAAAATTTACCTACATAAAAAACCACATTTTTTTGTAAAAAAAAAAAAACATTTAGCCAATTATTTTTTTTTTTGACCCTTTCGTCAAAATCTTCCAAAAATAACAAACATAATAATTAGATCAAAAAATGTGGAAAAAAAATCAAATCTAGATTTGAAACGATAGAAAAGAAAAGAAAAAGTAAAATCTCTCTGGTAGTGCAAGATTCAACAACGCCGTTTCATTCTGGTTGGGTCTGGATGGTGCCATTGAAGATGCCAGGGTTAGATCTCCAAGTGAGATGTAGGATGATGGCGATCCTAGATCTTCATGCCACAAGATCACAGGTGGATGTCTCAAAGCTCAAGGATGATGAGGAGGGCAACAGAGATTTGGGATGCGAGGAGCTTCAACGTTGATTTGAAAGTTTCGATGGCTCAAACGACAAGATTCTCATGGTGGACCAATCGAATGACGAGGAAAGCAACAATTCAATTCATGCAAAAGAGAGAGATCATGATCTGTCTGATCTCCGATCACAATGGTGGCACAATCTTGATTTGGAGCAGAGGCCAAAGAATATAGAGGTATGGGGAGGAGAAAGAGAGAGGGAGAGGAGAGAGCGTTGGAGAAGAAGGAGAAAGATGAGGCGGAGGGGGAGAAAGAAAGTCGTTGACAGTGGGAAAAAGGGGAGGAGAGAGAGAGTGAAAGGAGAAGAGAGAGGCGGTAGACAGAGGGGTTATGAGAGAGAGAGTTAGAGTTGATTAGGGTTTCAATCAGGTCAGTGAGCCCCTTGAATGGGTAAATCAATAAATGTAAAATTATTATTTAAAAAAAAAAAAGCAGTTTTGAAATGTCAAAAAAGAAGAGTGTATTTTTAACAGGAGGTGTTAAAAGAGGACATTTTATGTAGTTTTTCCTATTTTAATCTTTAAGGATATTTTGATATTTTTAATAATCAAAGTTAAGCATTGACTTGTCCATGTTACAAATTTAATGCACACTTGATCTTGGTTGCATATTTGATGGAGTTCGAAATACATGTACTTGTTGGATCAATCCAAAATATTGGATATATTGATTTGGTTTTTTCCCCTAGGGGCCCTAAAGATTGAGATATTTATGATTTATGCCACATTTTTTTGATGTGGATTGATTTGTGCTACATCTAAAAAATATCAAATTGAATGCCACAAATAAAGATGACAATTAAATTAAAAATAGTAATATACTCTTATTGGCAATAAAAAATGTAAGGTTATGTTTGATACTATAAATTATAGTATGATGATGTGACGTGATATTTTTTATAATTATTTTTTAGTGATATAAATCAATCTAAATTTTTTTCTTGTGGCATATATGTAAAGTGCCCCTAAGATTTCTAAAATTTTGCACTTGAGTCTCTATGTTAAAAATTTTGATAATTGGATTACCATGTCTCATTTTTTTTTGCACTCAGGTCTCCCATTTGAAAAGTTTGTAACAAGGTTTCCAAAGTCTCATTTCCTTAGCACTTAGGTCCCCATTTAGAAAATTTGTAGAAGGGGGTAAACTCCCATATGAAAAATAAGCAACTTATACACTCCATTCAAGTTAATATAATATATGCTCGCTATGGTTAGTAACTTTAGAATATTGATATGGTTAATATTTTAGAGATGTAAATATTTTTTGTATTATGGCATAAATTTGCTATTATTTTTTTTTTTTACTTTTCATGTTCATTTTAAAAATGAAAATAAAAATTGATTATAAAATAAGATTGGAGAATTTAAGGGATAAATATTAGAAGATTTATGTGTGATATTTTACATTTACAATTATTTGGTACGGTGGATTAATAGAAAAAATGGATCTCATGAAGCATAGACAACAAGATTTTGTGGATCTTTCGATATATAAAAAAAAAAAAAAAAAACTGTTTTTGGGAACCAAGATATCCAAGTTTTCAAAATGGGGATTTGAGTGTCAAGAAAATAGGAGTTTAAGGACCTAATTGTTTAAATTGTTAAAACCTAAATGCCAAAGTTTTTTTTTTTTTTTTAATGGGAGACCTAGTGCAAAAACCTAAATAGATTTATACGAATGGTTAATTATATTATTATGCCATTTAATTTTAACTTCTTTCCTTTATTTTTAGAAATTATGAGGGTATTTTTTGGATTTGAAGAATTATTTAAATCTCATCTTTTGTGCATTTTGTGAATGAGAAAATAGAGTGAAAAAAATAGCTGTAATAGTTTGAAAATATTTTAAACATTCTAAAAACATAAAATTCCCGAAATCAGAATGTAAAATTTCAATTAAAATGTGATCTTGAATTGTATGTTTATTAAATATTTAAGTACTCTTTCAAAAATTTTCCTAAACAAAAAAAAAATATTTTGAGAAATACATTCTATCCAAGGAAAGGCATTTTTGAATTTTCTTCATTTTTTTTTCTTTTCCTTCATACAGTGCGTGAGGGCTTAAATTAAATAAGTTTTCAAATCCAAGGCTACTTTTATAGTTTCTAAAAAAATAAAATATCTAAAAAATTAAAAAAGATGGTGTATATATATAATCATTTGTTTTTCCCTTAAAAAATAATACGTGTTATAAAATGTGCTTTTTTATAAATAAGAAATAAGATTATAAGAGGGATCGAGCTCATAATCTAGCCCATCCCAACCTTCCTTCCATGCCATTAGACCAAAGAGTCTTAATATATATATATATATAATGAGATTTTCATAAATGCTAACTTTAATATTTACTTTTTATTAATGCAATACATGTTTATTTGTTGTACAACTTAATATGTAATATGAATGATAATATAGCCCATCCCAACCTTCCTTCTATGCCATTAGACCAAAGAGTCTTAATATATATATATAATGAGATTTTCATAAATGCTAACTTTAATATTTACTTTTTATAAATGCAATACATGTTTATTTGTTGCACAACTTAATATGAAATATGAATGATAATGTAGCATAACTTTTTCTAAATATAATATATATAAACATAATTTTTAAAAATATGACATAACATGTAATTTTCTCTAAAAAGGGTGCAACAAGATGACTTACCAAGAGAAAGGGTGTATTTGCAGTCAATTTGGTAGGTCTTTCTATAAAAACCACCAACCACAACATAAGTAATTTTTAGGACGATTCAATATTTTAGAGAAAAATAACTTAAACCAAACCACTTGTTATTAATTTACATGGTTGGTGTAGTCAGTTTAAGCTTAAGCTTGAAAATTTTTGACGTTGAATAAGCATTCAAAGTTTTTTGTATGGACAAGTGAGAGCAATTTAGTTGGTTATAAGTCTCTTTACCCCAACTATAGGTTGAGGATTCGAGTCACGCTCAGCTCCACTCGAAAGTAACATATTTAAAAAAAAAAACAGTGTAGTATATAAAAACTTTATATTATAGCATTTAAAAAAAAACAGTGTAGTATATAAAACTTTATATTGTAGCATTATACTGGTGAATATAAGAGTTTACATTGTAACTATGAGAGCTTTACATTGTAACTATTAAAACTATTAAATTTTAACTAGGTTACCAAACAAAACCACACTGTTTTATGATACGCTTTGCAATTTCAAAATCTACTACATTAATCAATAGAATTATATAACAATGCATTTTTTGTCAGTATGGTCAGTTTTAGAACAGCAAGCCGATCACTAAAACGACCAAAAAATAATTCCAAATTATATTAACAATTTGAATCCGTTTGATTGACTGGATGGATGTTCACAGCTTGGTTTTCTTTTCTTTTCGTTCTTTATTTTTTTTATATATTTTATTTTATTTATTTTTATTTTTAACACCCCGTAAAAGTATGAAGAGCTTTCACACCTAAGGGATAATATCGTAATTTAGATAGCTTGATGGGGATAGTTTCGTCTTTGCAGCTGTCACGACGGTCCTCAGCCACCAGGGAAAACGTGAGAGTAATTAACGATGCCAGCTAATTCCAAACACCACAATCCAGGGAATTCTGGCCTTTTCCCCCAAAGTAAAAATCCAAGAAAAATCTTTCCCACACTTTCTCGCCATCCAAACACCAAAACCCCGAATCCCTAATGGCGACGATCAGCCTCCGCAAGAGCAACACCAGGCTTCCCCCGGAGGTCAACCGCGTGCTGTACGTGAGGAACCTTCCCTTCAACATCTCCAGCGAGGAGATGTACGACATCTTCGGGAAATACGGGGCGATTCGCCAGATTCGAATCGGTACGAACAAGGACACTCGCGGTACGGCCTTCGTCGTGTACGAGGATATCTACGACGCCAAGACGGCGGTCGACCACCTCTCCGGATTCAACGTCGCGAACCGATACCTGATCGTGCTCTACTATCAGCAAGCGAAGATGAGCAAGAAATTCGATCAGAAGAAGAAGGAGGAGGAGATCGCCAGGATGCAAGAGAAGTACGGCGTCTCGACTAAAGATAAGTAATCGCTGTACTCGCTCGCTAAATCTCGTATTCGATCTCCCTGAGTTCTTAGGCCTTGCGAGTTTGGATTCAAAAAATCGAATTATGTAACCCTAGAATTTGGGATTCTGAGAACTTATTGTCGTTGAAATTGTTGATTATATGCCCATCCGAATGAATTTCGCGAGAATTGGTTCTGTTTCTGTTTCTTCTGAGGCGCTTTTGACTTTTGTTTAGTATGCAATGTATGATTGAGACTGGTTTGGAAGGGATATAGAAAGCTCAGTTATAAGTAGATTTTTGCATGTAGTTGTGCTAATTGGCTTGAATGATTAGATTGTATATCTTTTTGGATGGTATAGAAGTATGAGTTATCAACTTTTCGCAGTTTTTTTTTCGTGATTATTATTTTTTGCTAAGAGCTAGGAAATCTGGAGTTTTTATGGTAGCTGACATGACCCTTTCTGGGGTATTTGTTTGTGGGTATACTGATTTTCTGGGTTGCCTATTTAAATTGTTATAATGGATGGTTCTGCATGACGTACAAAACTTGTTTGCACCGATCTATGTAGTTGTGGAACTTGTCTTTAACAATTTCAATTGCCTAAATTAAGTTAATCTCTCGTCCCCTGCGGTATTAGAATTGGGTTGCTGACCTATGTGAAATTGTCTTTAACAATTTCACACTAAAGCATGCTTGTGGGCGTTGGAAAATCCCCTTAATTCTTTAGTTAGGCTTTTCAGATCTAAGTAAAATTCTTCCTCTTTTTTTTTTATGGAAAAAAAGTAAATCAAAGTGAATTCGTTAATCAATACAAATGACACGCGGTGCCATGCCATACATTTCGTTTGGAATACCAAATATACGTTTAAAATACCAGGGCTGGTATCCTTCAATGATATCAGTTACGGATTGCTATTTGCTGTGATACCGGTCGATAACCGATAGTATCCACTGTGAAAACGGTACTGTCGTAATACCGGTTAGTAACCGACGGTATCGCCATGATATCGGTTGACAACTGGTGGTATTCATCAGGATTTCGGGTTGTATTCACTGTGATATTGATGACGGTTAGTAAGTACTGTGATACCGAATATCGATGGATATCTAGCATAAAATACCAGGCGGTTTCCTTTGGAAATCGTCGTTAATGGCAGTGGCTAGACCTACTACCATCGTTTTTTGAGCAATATACAAAAAAAAAAAAAAAAAAAAACTATCAATATCATAAAAAAATACACACAAAATCTAACATGATGATAATGACAAACATAGAGGAATTAAAAAAAAAAAAAAACAAGAAACGGAGCTGGTGGCCATGAGCTGGAGATTTGGCAAGAATTGAGATATGGCGGACGGTATCTTGGCGCTATGAGGAGCAGATAAGTTCCCCTCCAAAAACGTGAGTAGCTTGTTGGTCTTGGATTGGACTGCGCTTATGGAGCTATGGTGTCATGATTTATTTTGGGAAAAATTTCATATTAATACTTGTGTTTTATCGAAATATGCTTTTAATATCTTCTGTTTTAGAATATTTAATATTATTATATCGACTTTTGAGAAAATTTTTTTTTAGTACCTTAGAGTCTTTTTTGGGACATTAAAAGATAAAATTAACCTTTCGTATTGTTGATTGAAAATTTTGAGTAAAAAAATCAAAAATTAAAAAAAAAAACTCCTTGAAAAAAACCCAAAAATATCAATATCATCATCCTCCTTCTACCTCCAATTACAAAACTCTATAAATCTCCCCTTCTTCATCTTCAAAAAGAAAAATTGCAATATTGATCTAAAAAAACACTCAAAACCCATTTTTGCAAGGGAAAAGAAAAGCAATTCAACCATTTTCACATATCACTTTCCTGAAGTTTCTAGAAAAATTTATAATGATTGATCGATCAACCAACAAATTCAAACTTTTATCTTAGTCAAAACATTGGTTTAGCTACGAATTACACCACATTTCCTCCTAGCCCCCTCCTGACCTCCTCTCTAGGCCTCCTCACGTTGGCTGCGGTCGCCATTGATGAGGACACCGAAGCCTGTGTCAACGATTGGGAAGGCAAAGTAGAAGACAGTAAAAAAAAAAAAAAAAACCTTGTCGGAAGATACTAAAACAGCATAGTCTTTTAGTTAGCTACTGAATTAGTTAGGATATTCTAGTAATATTTATTTTCCTATTTATTAGGAGGATCTTGTTAGTGAGTAGTTAGGATTTTTTTGGTTAAAAGAAACAGTAAATCTAACTTCTATATATAGGGCTTATGTAACTCGTTATTTGGAATAACAGAGAATCAATTTTCCTCTAAAATTCACATGGTATCAGAGCTAACTTTGATAATCTAAATCGGAAAAAAAAAAAAAAAAAAACTGATGGCCACCGAAGAAGGAACTACATCAACGGAGGTCATCCCGAACCCCCCCAGTCAGCCAGGAATCGTCGATATGTCGTCCTTCGTCATCACTGGCCATAGACTGAATGGCCAAAACTACCTCGCTTGGTCCCAATTCGTCTTAATTTTCATCTCAAGAAAAGGGAAGGATGAGCATCTTACTGATGAAGCAGTCATACTAGAGAAAGAAGCTCCAACTTTCCGAGCATGGAAAACTGAGAATAACATGGTGAAATCCTGGCTTCTCAATTCCATGAATAATGAAATTGGAGAAAATTTTCTCCTCTACGAAACAGCCGCTGAAATCTGGGAAGCAGCCAAGGAAGCTTACTCCCACGTTGAAAACAAGTTAGAGTTGTTCGAAATAGAGTTCATCCTCCATGATCAACGGCAAGGAGATTTAAATGTCACTCAATATTTCAACATTCTCAACCGACACTGGCAGCAGTTGGACATGTTTCGACAGCGCAAGTGGAGATGTTCCGAAGATGATCTCTACTACAAGCAAATCGTTGAAGAAGCACGACTATTCAAATTTCTGATTGGATTAAACAAGAACCTGGATGATGTGCGTGGAAGAATCCTATCACATAGGCCTACACCGAACTTGCGAGAAGCATTTGCTGAAGTAAGGCGTGAAGAAAGTCAGAAAAAGGTAATGATGGGCTCTCAAACCTTTACAACAGCAACAGATTCATCAGCTCTTGCATCTTGAGGACAACCAGCTAGGAACAACGGAAGCCAACATAAGAAAGAAGAGCCTAAGTGTAACCACTGTGGAAAACTCGGTCACACAGGTGACCACCAAGAAACAGAGAGAGCCAAGGCAACACGGTCACATCAGAGGGAAAATCCGAAGCCCCTGAACCTACCTTGTTCAGTAAGGAACAACTAGAGTTGCTGCAGAAATTGTTTGGACAACACCAATCTCAATCCTCTGACTTCACAAGTGGAACTGCTTCCCTAGCTCACAAAGGTAAAAACTTTACGGCTGAGTGTAGATCCAGATGTCTGGATTATCGATTCTGGAGCCTCCGATCACATGATAGGTAAGCCCTTACTACTCTCTACATTTACTCCATGCCGTGCAAACTGGACTGTAAAAATTGCAGATGGTTCAATCTCCAAAGTTGTGGGCACTGGTTCAGTTATACTCTCAAATTTTCTCACACTAAAATCTGTCATATTGGTTCCTAATCTTGATTGTAATTTGCTATCAATAAACAAGCTAACAAAGGATTTGAGGTGTGTTGCTACTTTTGATTAGTATTCGTGTACATTTCAAGACTTGGTTATAAGCAAGATGATTGGCAATGCTGAAGTGAGCTCGGGACTTCACCTCATCAACCCAAGCCGATCCTCCCAAGGACAAGTTCAGAGTTCTGGTTGTGTCACTTCATCAAGTTTGTTCCCTTTTCATAAGTCAACTTTAGGGCCAAATAATGATAGTGCTATAATGCTATGGCATTATCGCTTAGGTCATCCAAACTTCATATACCTAGAAAAATTGTTTCCTTCATTATTCATCAATAAAAGTTCAAAAGATTTTCAGTGTGAAATTTTTCAGTATTCAAAGCATATTCAAAATTCGTATCTACCGTAGCCTTACAAAAGTTCACACCCATTTTCTTTAATTCATAGTGATATTTGGGGTCCCTTAAGAATTAAAAACATCACAGGGTCAAAATGGTCCATTAGTTTTATAGATAACCACACTCGGTTAACCTGGGTTTTTCTCATGGAAGAAAAATCGGAAGCAACACAAATATTTAAAAATTTCAACTCCATGATTCAAACTTAGTTCCAAACCAAAATTCAATTTCTAAGGTCAGACAATGCAAAAGAATACTTCAATTCCAATTTGGGGGAATTCCTATTAAGTCAAGGAATAATCCATCAGAGTTCTTGTGTTGAGACTCCCCAATAGAATGGGGTTGCCGAGAGAAAAAACCATCAACTTCTAGAAGTTGCCCGCTCCCTCATCTTCTCGTCCAATACTCCACATTACTTTTGGGGAGAGGCAGTCTTGACTGCAGCATAACTAATTAATAGAATGCCATCTCGCACTCTAAAATTCCAAACCCCATGTAATACTCTCCTTCAAACCTATCCAACCACTCGTTCTCTCTCAATTTTATCCCTAAAGGTATTTGGATGCACCTGTTTTGTTCATGAACACTCTCCACATTGTGGTAAATTAGACCCCCGGGCAATCAAATGTGTTTTTCTAGGATATTCTTCACACCACAAGGGATACAAATGCTATTCTCCTATCACAAAACGGTTCTATAACACCATGGATATCACCTTTTTTTAGGACCAACCCTATTATCCTAAGTCTGGTATTCAGGGGGAGAGAGAGAGTGAATACAAACTTTGGCTTTTGGAAAATATTATTGCCACTTCTTCACCTGAGATTCCTATCAAGAGCCCGGTTCTTCAGCCTGAAGTCCAGCCTTCAACCGAGAACTCATCATCTTCATCTTCCCCACCGTCTTCAGAAATTCAAACACCCATTGAAAACCTGCCTCCTCATGTGTCAGTCACTGAACAACCATAAAACAACACCTCAGGAGGCGAAGCAAGGGAGGATGGGGAAATGGAACAAACTCACCTTCAGTAGGACCAAGAATCAGAACCAAGCCCTATGTCTTCTAACGGTAATTCAGAACCCTTTATTAATGATGACTTAGGATGGCCAATTGCCTTAAGGAAAGGTGTGAGGAAGTGCACTCAACACTCTCTCGGGAATTACATTTCTTATAGCAATTTATCCACTGAGTACCGTGCATTTGTTACCAAACTTGATAACACTCAGATTCCAAAAACTATAAATGAAGCCTTGGAATCATACGAATGGAGAAAAGCAGTCTATGAAGATATTCGTGCACTTGAGACAAATGGGACTTGGATTATTACAGATCTCCTCACGGCAAGAAACCAGTAGGTTGCAAATGGATTTTCACAATAAAATTCAA